>CM063509.1:105018020-105255520 GCA_032207245.1 Pardosa pseudoannulata
ATGTATGTATGTATGTATGTATGTATGTATATATGTGTATATATGTATGTATGTATATATATATGTATATATGTATGTATGTATGTATGTATATATATATATATATGTATGTATATATATATGTATTTATGTATGTATATATATATATGTATATGTATATATATGTATGTATATATATATGTATATATATATGTATGTATGTATATATGTGTATATATATATATATGTATGTATATATGTGTATATATATATATGTATGTATGTATATATGTGTATATATATGTATGTATGTATGTATATATATATGTATATATATATATATATATATATATATATATATATATATTAATCCTGTAGCCTGTATCATTTTACTACACTGTTTTTAAGAACTTGTTTTTAGATGTTTCATTTTATCCGTTTCTTTGATTAACAGCAATTATTCTCATTTAGAAAAGCCTCAAGTGTATTAATTTAATAAAATATTTCCTTCAAACGCTTTGTAAATTTATATTAAAAATAATTAAAATGCGATTTTCATTAATTATTATGCTATAAAGTTGTGTACGCTTAATAAACATCGTATAATACCTACTGATCAGGTTATATACAGCTATTATTTACTTTACGGTTACATGTGTTTTATTCTTCTGTATTACTTTTACTTTTATTTTTGAAAGTGATTTTTTGTACTGTTATTTATTTAAAGCTATCTGTGATTTCTTGTTCAGTGTAATTTATCTATTATGTTTTGAAATTATACTTTTTATTTTTTTCTATCTGAATGTTTTATTGTTTAAGTCTTTCGTCTTTTAAGTTTGGTTTAAAAAAATTAAGTGCTACATCGTATCATTTTCCAATCTGGGATACTAATGCAATTACTTTCTTTTCATGGTTGCCAACGCGTAATATCTAAATTCAGGGTGATAAAGAATCCGTACATTTTTTTCTCCTAAAGTTCTGTGAAGGAAAAAGAGGGAGAAAAAAGAAGAATACAGTGATTTATTGTTTTAATGCTGCAACTAAACGCTGAAGATGAGAATGATTAGATTTCCTGTTTGACTGTCATTGTTATTTGAATATGTAGGCCACAAAGAAAAAGATTTGTTTGTAAGCGTTTTGTTACGTAAATTGTTGCACTTATTATTATGTATTGTCATTTCTATAGTTATCATTATTATTATTTTTTTTAAGTAAGTTCAGTTTAAAACCTTTCAGTTGTCCTATGCTTAGAATGAAACCTGCTAAAAATTCCCTCTTATCGTAACTAACACACAAATAAAATTCACTTAGCCATGACATCTGTGTAAAATTATATTTTTAAAATTCCAATAAATAAATAAACAAAATAATGGAAATATTGCGGAAAATTCAAGATAGACAACATTCAGCTGCTTATATACCGAAGAACCATTACATTATAACCACCCTCCATATATAACAATGGGCTCGCCTGGAACAAAACCACTAAAAAGTGGTATATAAACCACTATATAAAGTGGCTATGCATTGTCATTCCAAACGTAGCGCGATTATCGACATAATGGGGGAAAACAGCTGATTAATTGGACTTCGATAAAGGTTAAATCGTTATGGTTCGGAGACTGGGAACATCAATATCTGAAACGGCGCGTTTAGTAGACTGTTCACATGCAGTTGTTGTGAGCACGTATAAAAAAATGGTGTATGGATGGTGAAACGACGAGTCGCCGGCCAGCGGTGTGTCGTCCACGGCGCATTGATTCCAAAGGAAAATGGAGATTGCTACGCATTGTTCGCCGTAACCGAAGAGCTACATCAGCCGAAATCACCATCAGCTACAATAGTCGGGACCCAGATAGTATTTCTCAACAGACTGTGCAGCGTACATTGCTGCAAGGCAATTTGTCGCAACGTCATGAACTACTATAATGCCCTTCCCATTCATTTTCACGTGTATAACAGCCAATAGACAAACAATAAACTGCCCTTCCGTTTGAAACTAAACCCAGAATTGTCATAATTTGAGAATTTGCCCTACTGCGTGAAATCGCCTTATAGACCTACCCCTCCGGAGGCTGGAGCATGTCCCTGCACTGACGACACGTCATCTCCAGCTACTTCTGCAGTGGGCCGAGAAACATCGGAATCGGACATTAGGAGAATAGAAGAAACTTGCATGGTCCGAAGAATCACGTTTTGTGGTCCATCACATCGACGGGCGTGTGCGAATACTAACATTTCCAAAAAAAAACCCTAATTCCAGGGATGCACAGTTGGACGGGCGACAAGCCGGTGGCTGGAGGGTTATGGTGTGGGCAATGTTTTCGTGGAGTATATTAGAACCCATCAAACAATTCCACCCGTCTATGCTCTACCTGATCATCGTTGCAGATCAGGTTCACTCATTCATGACAGCAGTATTTCCGGCGGAGGATGGTGTTTACCGACAGAATAATGCACCATGTCACTAGGGTCGAATCGTTATTGAGTGGTTCGAAGAACATTCCAGTGACTTTTAAGTCGTACCATGACTTCCACATTCACTTGGCATTAATCCAATAGAACATTTATGTTCCTACCTGGAATTCGTGCTACCCCCTCGCAATAGGCGAGAATTGCAGGACCAGTTAGTGAGCGCTTGGTATCTGTTACCTCATACTACCTCTCAGAACCTTGTTAAGTTAATGCCAAGCTGGGTGTTGGCGGTTTGGAAAGCTAAAGTTAGTCTTGCATTTTATTAAGGGGGTGGTCATAATGTAATGGCTGTTCAATGTATACTGGATTGCTTTAATGCATTTTAGGCTTGACGTTCTCTTATCGCAACCAACGCACAAATTATTTATGTTTGTAAAGGATAAATAATTTGTGTGTATCTTGACACCAGGATCGTAACTAGGTCCTGTATCGCCCGTGGCAAAAAACTGGTCTGCACCCTTACAACAAATGTAATGAAAAAAATATACAAACATGGTTTTTTGTTATTCATATATCCAGAAGAAACTGAAAATATTTTGTTAATTCTTAAAATGTTCCTCATACATTATTTTTTAAATTTTCTTCTATTTTTACCGTATAAATATTTAAAAAATATTTTTCAACTCTTTAGGGACATTATTTTGCTGTAAATTAAATCGTTTATTTGGGGGAAATATATTTTTTTTTTACTTTTTCATAAAAAAGTGGTAAATTTCTAAATTTAAATTCAGTTTTAATAACTTTAATAAATCCAAAATGTAAAACGATACCTGGATTTATATTAAAGCATATTAAGGTGTTTGGTAAACATTGTGTAAGAATCTATAACAAGTTTAGTCTCTAGAAGCATTTTAAAAAATAAGAAAATTCATAAAAAAAATAATTTTAAACGCATTGGATTTTATAATAAAAATAATTTTCCACCCTTTCCTTATATCTACTGGGGGCGAGTCGTCCTCTTTCGTACCCCATTTTCCTCACGGTGCGGCACCCCTAAGACTGGTGCGCCCGTGGCAAATGCCACCTTTGCCACTCCCTGGCTACGGCCCTGCTGGACACTAACTGTTCCGTGTGGCTAAGGCTGAATCGGATTGACAGTAACATTACTTTTATTAATTTGGTGTAACAGTATATATGTAGCAGAATGTTGTCTATCTTGAAACTTCCGTAATATTTTTATTATTGTTTTAACATATTTATTTATTTATTTATTCTGGGTTTTAAAAATACAATATTCACCTACATGTCACGATAAATAAATTTTATTTATAATAAAAAAGTTTAAGAGTAGTAAAAGCTTTTATCGTAATTCAACTAAGATACAATGTCAATGGCCGTTGGTATTTCGTGCAGTATTAAACTTTTTTCTATCTACTGTTCTCTTACATCTTTGAATACCAGTCTCTAAAATAAATTATCTATACATTGAATACTATATTGTTCGAACAGTTCGATATAATTGCTTTTTCACTTAAAAATTCCTAAGACTATTATAAGAAAGGGAGGTTTTCTTGTAACTCCTTATTTATACCTTATATTTTAAACGGTATTCAATAACCAATCCAATTTTTTCTAGAGAACTTAAAAAATGAGATTTCTGTGGTGTTTGACAATTTATCTTTTATTGCAACAATCCGTTATTACTTTAGTTGATGTCTTAAGCATATAAACAGGCTTGCAATTCTGTCACTTTTCTCACCTTTAGTCACTTTTTTTACAATTGATCACTTTTAGTCACTTTTTTAAGTAAACAGTCACTTTTAGTCACCTTTTTCATGGTGTATCACAGCAAAAGTCTGTTGTTAAAAAAAGAAAATCTGAATTAATAACAAAATATTTTAATAAAAGGCCAAAAATGTGATGCTCTAATCTTATTTTTCTTATTAAAATGTAATTAGTCATATGGTTTCCAGAATTTAGTGATTTTAAAAAGTCTTAAAGAAGTTCCTGAAATCTACATTAGTACTGAAATGTACATTAATACATCAAAGTAATTTACGTCAAATCACACATTTCTTTTTTTCTTTTTCTTCACAATTTTTGTTAGATACTCTAATCTAGTTTTGTACATATTTCAAAACATCATTAATATATGCAGAAAATTGTGATTATAAAATTAATGTATTGTATGTATTCAAATCTAATTTATAGATTTTCTTGAATAAAAAGCAATGTTGAGTTGTGTTAAACAAAAATTTTAACCTTTTTTGTATTTGACGCTAAAATCATGTCTTGCATGAATCATTTGATTTAGAGTTAAAAATAAATAGAAAAATCTTAATAATATCATCTGTAATCAAGAGGAGAAAAAAAATAGCTTTTTTTTTTTCAATGTTTAGTCACCACTTTTTAGTCACTTATTCTGTATTATTTGTCACTTTTCTCACCTTTTTGAAAGTGCCTCAACAGTTGCAAGCCTGTATAAACGAGTAGCCACCTTCTGATTGTTTGCGATTACCAAAATTATCTTTGCGATGTTATCTCACTTGATAATCACCGGAAAAGTTTGCTTTCATCTTTTAAGTTGGGAAATTCTGTGCTCCTTCCGCAAAGTTGTGTAAGTTTGCGTATACTCTTATAGACTTTTTTTTAATTAATCCATCAAAGATTACAATGGATTAAGAATTACATAATTCGATTCAAGCTTGCACAAGTAATTGGGAACATTGGTTTATTGGTGTTTTTGGTTTGATTCCGAATGAGCAAACTGCTACCATTGCCATATTCTCAGAATTTCTAGGTTTCATTTGGAGGATCATTCAATTTTAATTAAATATGATGTATTTTAAAAGGAAGCGGTTTTTAATATTAAATAATTCAAGGTTTGGCGGTGAAAAATTGTATTTCTGCAAAATCTCGAAAAAATTTAGTTTAACTAACATATATAGTTGTTGACTATTTTCAGTCGTACTTAAGTCATTTCGTTAGTAATATCAAAGTAATATTTAATTAAACAATTGAACTGCCATTTGTTCCATTGTGGATATTAAGCTTTCTGGAATTCAACACTTTAACATACTTTACTCTGTAAAGAAACTTTAACCATATATATATATATATATATATATATATATATATAATATATATATATATATATATATATATATATATATATATATAATTATTTATCTATAAATTGTGTGTGTGTTCTGTATCAATACAAGCGATAGGTATTTTCTCAAATTTACGATCATATAAATACATGTATTATAGAAGCAAAATTCTGCCTCAGAAAAAGTTATTGTTTAATTCTTACGTAATCTTTGTTATATTTTTGTGTTAACCGTTCCCTTGTTCTTATACCAGGCAACATCTAAACACATAGCTGAATGATAGAGCACTGCTCTTCGGAACCAGAGTTCGCGGGTTCGAATCCTGCTGAAGGCATGGATGTTCGTAGCCATTCGGAATCAGCTTTAAGCAGTAGGTCCCGGTCTCATTAGCCCTCGTGTAGCAAAACAGTTGACCGTAGCACTCCAAACCAAGAGCCGCGGTCGCTCAGTCGGCAAAAGGCAACGCTCTCGTAATTAGAGGGTTACGGGTTCTGAGCCCTAGCCGGCCTAAGATCCGCCGGGTTCATTAAAGGTGACTGGAGCACTTAAAATATGTTCGTGGTCACAATGTCCTCCAAGTTCTCAACCAATACCTTTGGGGGTGGCAGGCCAAAGCCTATGGGTCCTGCTTGGTCCGTGGTTCAAAATTATGTGGACCCGCTTAAGCATAAATCGTACTTTCACCCTCGAGGTGTTCGTTGAAACGAAAGGCGCACTCCTTTGCCTTAAATCGAGTAGCCTCCGGCTCAATCTTGCTTGGTTTGACCAAGTGGCATAAGACAACAACAACTCCAAACCAAACCATCTAAACACTTTAAGGTACCTCCGTTCAAAAGAAGATTTCGTGTATTAAATACCTTTGGGAGTGGCAAGCCAAAGCCTATGGGTACTGCTTAGTTCGTGCTTCAAAATTACGAGGACACGCTTGAGCATGTCTTACTTTCACCCTCGAAGTGTTCGTTGAAATGAAAGGCGCACTCCTTTGCCTTAAATGAAGTAGCCTCCGGCTCAATCGTGCTTATTTTGACCAAGTGGCATAAAACAACAACTCCAAACCAAACCATCTAAACACTTTAAGGTACCTCCGTTCAAAAGAAGATTTCGTGTATTAAATACCTTTGGAGTGGCAGGCCAAAGCCTATGGGTACTGCTTAGTTCGTGCTTCAAAATTACGAGGACCCGCTTGAGCATGTCTTACTTTCACCCTCGAAGTGTTCGTTGAAATGAAAGGCGCACTCCTTTGCCTTAAATGAAGTAGCCTCCGGCTCAATCGTGCTTATTTTGACCAAGTGGCATAAAACAACAACTCCAAGCCAAACCATCTAAACACTTTAAGGTACCTCCGTTCAAAAGAAGATTTCGTGTATTAAATACCTTTGGGAGTGGCAGGCCAAAGCCTATGGGTACTGCTTAGTTCGTGCTTCAAAATTACGAGGACCCGCTTGAGCATGTCTTACTTTCACCCTCGAAGTGTTCGTTGAAATGAAAGGCGCACTCCTTTGCCTTAAATGAAGTAGCCTCCGGCTCAATCGTGCTTATTTTGACCAAGTGGCATAAAACAACAACTCCAAGCCAAACCATCTAAACACTTTAAGGTACCTCCGTTCAAAAGAAGATTTCGTGTATTAAATACCTTTGGGAGTGGCAGGCCAAAGCCTATGGGTACTGCTTAGTTCGTGCTTCAAAATTACGAGGACCCGCTTGAGCATGTCTTACTTTCACCCTCGAAGTGTTCGTTGAAATAAAAGGCGCACTCCTTTGCCTTAAATGGAGTAGCCTCCGGCTCAATCGTGCTTGGTTTGACCAAGTGGCATAAGACAACAACAAGACACATTAGGTACCTCCGTTCAAAACAAGATTTTGTGTATTTCCCCTGCTAATATGAATGTTTGTTTCGATTCGGAATGGGGTTTATTAGTGCAGTATCTGTCATGTGGCTTCTCATAGACAGATGATTGTCTTAACTGTTTGGACTTCTAAGAGTGGGTCATTATAATTTGGAAGTAGTTATAAGCAGTATAATTTTACACTTTATCTATGCTAGTAATTTTTTACTCTTGAATGAGTTTTAAAATATATCCGTATATTATTGCTAGTACAGATATTTTTAGATTTACAAGAGTGGTTATAAATACAAATAAGGATTTATTTTATAAAAATTAATCCATGAATTAATCAGAATGGACAGAAATAGGCTGTTTAGTATCCCTAAAAAGTTTTTGTTGAAAAGTGTGACAATTTTTGATGTCTTAGTTTCTCTTTGATGGATTCTAAAAGCTCGTATACCACTTTTTTCTCTAATAGTTTGTATAGTTAGAAATCACTTCTAGTAAAAGAAAAGTAAAGCCTATTTTAAGAATTTTTTTCAGTAGTTTAATGCGAAGGTTATTTCCAAGAGATGTAAACTATAAAAAAAAGGAAATTTAAAACTGCATAGAGGAAAAGAATTGAAAAAGTAAATAGTTACTCGTATTTATTTACCTAGTTAATTAATTTTAATGGCTCACAAGGTCTCTGGACGAAAAAATACACATAGTGACATTTCTTTATTTTCCTGAAAATGTAATACATCTTTATTTGCTCGTTGTTGATATAAATCATGAAGGCAACTTAAATTATTCACGCTTGTGTATGTGTAAAATAATTAAATAAAAAAAATAAAGATATATATATACATATATATATATATATTTGGTTTTATGAAAAAAAATTATACTTTTTCATTTCCCGAAAAATTCTCCCTATGTCATCTTATCAAAGAAACAGCTTCATTAAGAAAGGAGTCTCTATATTCCTCCAATCTTTCAGTCTGGAAAATCGGCAGGTGACGCATCGGAAGGGAAAATTTCAGCGCTCCACCGCTCCTCTATTTAGTGGTTTTTCCACTTTTCTGACGCCTGCCCGACATATATATGTATAAATGTCCGAAATGCATGGAAAAAGAACAGCAGAACTTTCACAAGTCGTCCCCAACTTGTTTGCGATCGATAGCTTCTGCTATTCCAAGGTCACTGTTCTCGGATTCTGCTGCTAGCATATTCGCTGAATATAGCCGCGAAGCAATTGATCTTCAAATTGTGAGGATATTTTTGGTGGATGACATCTTCATCTAAAGAGCATTCCATTAACGTCCGTGATGGATGTGTTTTATGGAATTGTCGCAGACGCCGTGATAACTTAATATGCTTCTCGCACGACCTTATATGTATGTTTGTGGAACCTGTTGGTGACGAAGTTGTAGTTATTTCCTATCTTGTTTACCAGTAAAGCAAAGGAAAACACTTTGGTTTATCTCTTTCGGGTAGTTTTCTAACCAATCCCCGTAGCTTTTACGGGTTTTAGTTAATAAATGTCTCATAGTATTTGTATACAATCTAATATGCATGTTGATAATTTGTAGTCAATATTATAGTATTATCTGGCATCTTTGTAGGTGATTATAAATTAACTGTATGTTATTTACTTTCCTCAACTCCTCCCCAACTAAATGATAATAATAATTCATTATGAAATGTACAGCGGTGTTATGAATATAAAACATCCTTCATTATGATAGACATCTTAGTGATTAGTTTTATGTTGTAATTTCTGATTTAAAATTATCAAAACTTTTTTTGCCATCTACATATTAATAAAATAGCACCTAACGTAAACTAAATACTTTTATTTAGCTTTCGGAACTTTTACAAATACAATTCTGATTTCAACGACAAGTGAATATACTAAAAGATTGTTAACAGATATATTTTATATGTCGTACTAAAAATTTTTAGTTTTCAAGAACTAAATTTTCTATTGTTATTTCCGTATACATTTCGGTTAATTTAGGTCGAACCGCTTCTGTTTTTCACCTTTATTTTCTCTCCCACCCTCCCCTATGCATTACACTTCGTAAATATTTGGTGAATAAAAGGAATGTCGGACACACCTTTAATATATTGGGTCACTTGCGAAAAGAAACAAAACTATTTTCTTCCACTTGATGTCGTAGATAGCTTTCACCCTTGTTAATGGATTTCTCCCCTGCGGTAGTTTTCATGCAGTTCAAGGATAAAGAATTATAATGGCATAAAAAGTTGTAAAATCACATCAGTTTATTAACCAGTAATAATTTAGTTTTTACTTTTGAAGTTATTATTCACCATCCTTATTTGTCTTAAAGTATTAGAGTTGTAACATGTATACATCATTCTTATGTATTAATATCATTTCTTTATATTTGATCGCAACAGTGTTATAATTTGCACTCCGTAAAATTAGTAATTCTAGAAATATGTTTCTTTCAGGAAAGTTAAAATTACAAATTTTAAATGTGATTATCTTCCCCCTCTATTTCTGTTATATAAGTAATGTGTGTATATATTGTCGCGAGCATGGTTGTTTTTGGTTTTCCGCCGGTGGCAACGCGGAAAGAGATGGAAAGAAAAATAAAATGGTTGTTGTTGCTGATGTCGAATGCAGTATTTTTGAATACTAAAAAGCTCTCCCAAAGACTATTTTTTAGAGAATAGAACATATCTATATGCACACACACACTGGGAGAGGGACAATGAATAACGGACTGACAAGGAAACGAGGTCTCCTTTTTTCATTAAGAAATTTATTTTCTAAAATTGAAAACGATGATAAGACTATAATGATTTCAGTAATTCTAGGTTAAGCTTATGTACTGATATTGTATGGGTATGCATTTTTATTTATTTTACACAGAGAACTGTTACATATGTTTACTGAATTGCGAGTAAGCTGGTTAAGTAAGCATATATATATATATATATATATATATATATATATATATATATATATATATATATATATATATATATATATATATATATATATAAGATGGACTTGATTTGGTGAATAAAAGGAATGTCGGACACACCTTTAATATATTGGGTCACTTGCGAAAAGAAACAAAACTATTTTGTTCCACTCTTGTCGTAGATAGCTTTCACCCTTGTTAATTGATTTCTCCCCTGCGGTACAGTTTTCATGCAATTCAAGGATAAAGAATTATAATGCCGCAAAAAAGTTGGAAAATCACGTCAGTTTATTAACCAGTAATAATTTAGTTTTTACTTTTGAAGTTATTATTCACCATCCTTATTTGTCTTAAAGTATTAGAATTGTAACATATATACATCATTCTTATGTATTAATATCATTTCTTTATATTTGATCGCAACAGGGTTATAATTTGCACTCCGTAAAATTAGTAATTCTAGAAATATGTTTCTTTCAGGAAAGTTAAAACTACAAATTTTAAATGTGATTATCTTCCCCCTCTATTTTTGTTATATAAGTAATGTGTGTATATATTGTCGCGAGGATGGTTGTTTTTGGTTTTACGCCGGTGGCAACGCGGAAAGAGATGAAAAAAAATAAAATGGTTATTGTTGCTGATGTTGAATGTAGTATTTTTGAAAACTAAAAAGCTCTCCCAAACACTATTTTTTAGAGAATAGAACATATCTATATGCACACACACACACTGGGAGAGGGACAATGAATAACGGACTGACAAGGAAACGAGGTCTCCTTTTTTCATTAAGAAATTTATTTTCTAAAATTGAAAACGATGATAAGACTATAATGATTTCAGTAATTCTAGGTTAAGCTTATGTACTGATATTGTATGGGTATGCATTTTTATTTATTTTACACAGAGAACTGTTACATATGTTTACTGAATTGCGAGTAAGCTGGTTAAGTAAGCATATATATATATATATATATATATATATATATATATATATATATATATATATATATATACATATATACTACATACATACATACATACATACATATACATACATATAATAAGATGGACTTCACGATGGGTGGTTGCAGTCATGGCCCATAAAAATGACATCGTTTTAGCTAAAGACCTTTATTAAGATAACGTTGGAGGACGGGTTCCCACGTCATCATAGGGACACAACAAACTGAGGGGTCAGCTAGTTTGAAGTTACATATAAAAAGGCCCTTAACACCTGGTCAACATCTGTGGGAAAATCTCTAGAAAAACCTGCCTCCGACAGCGTGCATCTCCTTTTGTTTGGAAATTTCCTAAATTGTCCGCTAGGGCAATGTAGAGTTATAATTGAGCTGAGGCCGTAAACTGTAGCCCTAGTGGTCAATTTAGGTTAGGGGTTAAAAAGGGGGATGCAAAAGGACGCCGGAATTTTTGGCCCTTTACTTCAGATTTGAAAACCCCTGAGAATTTTCATTTATATATATATATATATATATATATATATATATATATATATATATATATATATATATATATATGCATATATATATACATACATACATGATTCCTTAACTGCAGCCTTTCGCCTTTTGTAGGAAGGTAACCATCTAATTAGTCTCGCAAAGAAGCGAGTAGTGTGTGTGACGGTGCAGTACGATATGGTATTGAAGACGTAAAAAAACGCTGCTTGTTATTTGTATTTTATTATTCTTTTGTGTAAAATGTGCTTCATTTAAGTAATAAGCATGTGTCCATGAACTGTTGAGTTTGTCTTGTCAAGGACTTACTATATATGTGTGTGTGTATATACATACAAGGTGCGAGGGCTATTTGGGATATTTTTAGTATGTGTTAGATAAACAAAATTCTTTTAACTAAAATAATGTAAATAATTAAATAAATTTGACACAAATATCCTTGTTGGTACTTCTTTATCTAATTATTCTATGAAACCACCTTTGGCTTCAATGACTGCTTCTATTCGAGCTCGAAACCGTCCACAAGCTCAAATTAAATGCTTCCTATACATTTAGTCACCTGGACAATGCCGGCCTTCAGTGAAAATATGCTACTATGAGGATGATAATTAGTCTCCCTGTCAATGACGTTCCATATGTAATAGTCCGTGGGATTTAAACCTAGCGAGTTCGCGAGGGAGCCACATGTTGGGATCACATGATCGTAAAAATTTTCTTTTTGCCAGTTCTGTTGTTACAATGGCTTTGAGAGAAAGTGCAAAGCCTTGTTGAAAGACATAGCCTTCCATTGTATACTATATCTGTCCAGAACTTAACGACCGTTTTAATAACTTCAATATATCCAGCATCATTGACCCTAAGACCTTGTAGTAAAATGTAGTAAGGCGGAATGACATAACCTCCAATGCTCACATCTCCTAAAACCATCACATTAACCAAAAATTTGGTATGCTTGGGTGCTTCAGTAGGAGATGCACCTAGCCACATGTCGTTCCATCTGTCTGTTTTCTGAGCTTGGTCGAGGTTTTTTTCGTCTGAGAAAAACCAAAGCATACCATGTTTGTGGGGGATTTTTCGCTTTAAAGTAAAGATTCTGAACAAACGTGGTGTTTTTCCTGTGTCTTCGCCGACATGATTTGGTCTTACCTCATTACACATCACTTACATGAAATGTAATACCCTGATGTACCACGGCTCTGACAGTCCTCTCTGATACTTGAGTTCTTTGGTAATAGACCTCATTTAAGAGACCTTCAAGATGATGGGTCAACTGGATTCCCTGGGCTGGGCCGCTAATCTTCCGGGATCCTCATCGATAATGTTTTTGAATATTACTTATAAATTCTGGTGTTCTTACGGTATCAGAGCGTTGTGAATGCCTTCTTCTTTTAGCTACTTCTGAAATATTGCCATCACATCCCTCCAACCGAACCTTATGAAACATCGTGTAAAAAATTACTAATTTCTAAATCACTATGTTTTGTTGCTAAAGCAACTATGACTGCATGTGTTTTCATTTCATGAGTTAACATATTGCTCTGGATGGGTTATCTGACAGAAAAAAAAATATTATAAATGATTTGAGTGTGTAGTGAACTTGAAACAATATGTTCTCAAATAGCCCTCTTACTCTGAATATATACATTGCTGGGACTCATAGGTGTTCAGCTAGTGCCTGCGCGCATGCGACCAAATTTCGAGGGTGGCCGATTGAATAAATAACATTAAAATGTCTTTAAGCTTTTGAAATTTTTTTAAGAAAAAGATTGTTTAGAAAGTATTTAATAAAAAAGTCTATTTCTTTTTCTCTCTGCCTTTGCCTTTTTGCATCTAAAAATATTTGCTGTCATAAACTTGGGTTAATTTTTAATAAATTCTTCTTCGTAAGAATATTAATTTGTAATAAATAAGCCATTTTAAAGGGAATTCTTACCTAAAATATTTTATAAATGCCAACTAAAAAATTTCAAACAGATATTTTAATAATGTATTTTATAATGTATAATTTTAAAACCAAAACCAAAGTGTACCATCTCTCTATCACGAAGTTAGCATTATTAGTAACTGAAAGAAGTTTTGTAAAAATTAGAATTATATTATTGATAAATAGACAAAAAAAACCTACTATATAAATACATTTTTTAGGATATTTATTATATTCCCTATATCACGAAGTTAGCATTATTAGTAAATGGAAGAAATTGTGTAAAAATTAGAATTATATTATTGATAAATAGACAAAAAAAACCTACTTTATAAATGCATTTTTTTAGGATATTTATTATTAACTTAAATATGGTTTGTACTTTTACTTTTTTATCTTTAGTAAACTACATGCAAGAGTCATATAACCATATTAGCAAGTGTCTACCATTGGCTTAAGTTAGGAATCTACTGGGTAATATATATAGGCAGGGGCAGGTAAATTCTATCTTAGACTGTGAATATCGCAGAACTGGCCCTGTATTTATACATATATATTTGCTGTTCATAAATCGATTTTTCTTTGGAGTAAATTCAGCAGTGCTCCCTTCTCGCCTGTTTTAATCCATTTTTATTTATAGCGATATTTCGCTGCTCTGCATCTCTTCGTAATATATTATGCTTAATTGTTGGTCTGTTCTCATGCTTGCGTTAGATCTGCTGACTCCAGCGTCATAGTTTGGCCTTGGAAAATTCTCTGGAGACTTCG
The DNA here is from genome assembly GCA_032207245.1 of Pardosa pseudoannulata. Lineage (NCBI taxonomy): Eukaryota > Metazoa > Arthropoda > Arachnida > Araneae > Lycosidae > Pardosa > Pardosa pseudoannulata. Next base: position 105,032,460 of record CM063509.1, read on the forward strand.
TTTACTGCGTGCTTGTTTGCCGAATAAACACAGGAAGAAATATGTGTTTTAGGATTGCTGTGTTTTATGTATTTGTGAAATAAAATAGGGTCTTGTTTGTTAGCAAACAACAGTAAATGAAACAGTCAAAGTTTTACCGGGACTGCCCTAATTATGCGAACTTAGCTGGAAAAGTTGTTGGAGGTTAATGGTAAAAATCTAATTATACATAATATATTTTAAATTCCATATACGATGGAATACTGGGTATAAAATGGGGGTTTGTTATAATATTAGGAGTAGTGTAAGACGTCTGGAAACGATGAATCCGTAAACCAGTGGTTCCAACTTTTATTTTCTGAACGAATCCTCGCCATATTTGTACGGACATCCTTGTAGGTTTGTAAGTGCCGCTAAATTAAATTCGTCTGCCAGTAATTCGAAAATAGAATATCTGCATTCAAAGTTTTTACATATACAGTCAAACCTATCTATCTCGAATTTCTTGGGAGTAAAAAAAAAAAAAATCGAGATACACAGGTTTTATGAAAATAGACTAAGAAAATTTCTTTCCACAATACGATTGCACAAAAAAGATTGAAAATTTGAAGTACTTTTAGTTTTATTTACATACCTTACAGAAAGTAATCCGTTAGAAGTTTTTGATGCAAAACTTTTTTAGACTGGACAATTTTTTGTAGTTTTAACACAGTGGCGAAACAATCCTGATCAATATTTTCTTGCGGTACAAGAAAAATTCTTAGTGTTTTAATGGCTGTTTCTGCATTTTTGGATTAACAACTCTTTCTACATCGATGCTGTCCTCTTTGTCATGATCCTCTCCATCATCAGAAGTTCCCCGAATGTTTTCTAAAATTTCGGAATCAGTTCATAACGTTCCTCTCGTTACCCTGATTTATCTACTTCTATAAAATCTTTAAATGAAGTGTCAGTATTCAATTTCTCTCTGATAATCATCCATTCCTTCGGGTTTTCATCAGTTTCCTCGGTCGGTTGCTCTTCGGTTTCTTTTAGATGTTGTTCTCCGACTGAGCAATTTTAGTACAATTCCCATCCAGTCCCTGACCAAATAATCCCCCGAAAGAGAAAACTAGAAGTGTATTTCCTGGAAATGGGAACTTTTGCAATAAGGCTCTAAACTGGAATGTTGTGTTTCTTACGAAAATTCGAGATAGACAGGTTTGGGAAAAAAATAATTTGAGATAAGTTTGGAAAGTACGTTAAATTTCTATTGAAAATGTAGGAAAATTGAAAAAATTTGACATAGACAGGTTTTTGAGATCAGGTTTCGAGATAGACAGGTTTTACTGTATAGTAGAATGTCGATATATCGTTCCCGCATTGATCATTTGATCCCGAATTTAGTCCCATAGAACAAACATTTCCCCACAATCACTCGTTTTCCTGCATCTATCATAAAAAAATTTAGGTCCTTTCCCTTTGTCTTCCCGGAAGTATCAATTTTGTGAAATTTATAACAGGAGAGTGAGGTTTTGAAGTCTTTTAATATCAAAAAGATTTCCGACTTTCAGAAGCTCTCCCAGACCAGAGATTTACTTACTTAACTAGGCTCGAGTCCCGAACCTACAACCCTCTTACGAGGTCGTTGCCTTTGGAAACTGAGCTACTGGGTCTCCAAAAATCCTAAAAAAATATTTATAGTAATTTTACAACTGTGCGTGAACGAACCTACTACCATTTTCCAAGAGACACTGTAGGTAAGGGAAGTACTTTATTTTAGTACAAAAATTTTTTTAATCATGTGATGTGGAAATCGATAATTAGTCCCCCCCCCCTTCCCTCAGGCAAAAATTCTGGCCGTACCACTGATCAAAAGCAAGTACAAAAATGTATAAAATTGGGAGTAAAAAAGACAGGTTTTAAAAGAGAATGCCTATAGAAATTTGGTGTGATTTGGTCAAAAAGTATTTGGAAAGTAATAAAATAATAGAATGCTGTCTGAGGTTTTCTATATACAGTAAGAACAAAATATTTAAAGTAACACATTTAAGAAGTAAAAGGACTTAATTATTAAATTTGTCTTTTCTATTTGAACACTTTAAATAAAAAAAAATGACAGTAATAATATTTTATTACATCATATCAGAAAAATTCAGTAAGTTTAGTTTTTTATCAGGATATTAGTCACATAGAACAAGCTTTTGAATTCCTACCTCATAGAAACGTGGTTATAGACTGCTAAAATTTCATTTTGAATCCCTCAGTCAATATTTTTACTCCCCGTCAAGAGATAAACTAATATTAATTTAAGTGTTGTGCCACAATTCCATTTAAAATCTTTTTTTTAATCTAGAGGGAACTCATTTAATACACATGAAATCATAAAGCACTTATTTTCTCAAATGCTTCCATCCCCTTTTTGCAAATCTTCAGTAGTGACAGAAAATTGCTCACTTTACTATTCACCATGCATATTCTTGCAGCCATCTTTAAATGCTCTAACAGATTTTGTAATATTCCTTCTCTCAATATTTTCTCCATACATTTGATTGATCAGCCAAGAAATTTCAGCCTCCTTCACATCTTTTGCCTTAAGAAAACAAATGACGGGGCTTTTTCACAATTAGCAGGATTTTCAACAGGCTGGGGCATTTTAAATACTCACAGACTTAAAAGAATAAAATTCTGAAATTATGTCTATGGCTATCCAAAACATGCAGATATTCATTGGGCAGTGACAGAGTTGTACTACTTAAAAGTGGTGCTTACTTTAAAAAAAAAACCTTGTAATAATCCAAGTTTAATTCCAATACTTTCTTACATAGCAGCAGCATTTAAGATCAATTTATTCTATATTTTACATGTTTAAGCAGCTTATTCTTTTATTAAGGTTCAATTTTTCTTCTGTTCTAGTGAACAATCCATTGCCTCTGCTAGGGCATCTGTAATGGTTTATGATGACCTCAACAAAAAATGGGTTCCCAGTGGATCTTCAAGTGGATTATCCAAAGTACATATTTATCAACACTTGACTAATAACACTTTTAGAGTAGTTGGAAGAAAATTACAAGACCATGAAGTAAGTTAATGTTTTTATTTTTAATTTCCATATGAAAAAAAAAGTCAATATTACTTTATTTTTTATAGTTGTTTTATGATTATATTTTTGAGAATTCAACATAATTAGTAATAGTTATGAATAAATCATGCAGTGCTTTATCAATGTACATGAAAATACGAGATATACATATTGTCTCAAAATCAGATTAGGTTACTTATAATATTTTATAGGAATCTATAGCATCCCTTTATATATTCTTTATAACAGGGCTGGTGGACCATAGCCATCAGTATAATTTGCTTCCAGTGGCAAAAATAATGAAATTTTTAACTGAATTAAATATTGCATTTATCATTATGAACATTTATTTGTGTTTATGATTTTTGCCTGTTCTATTGATTTATGAATAATAACTAAAAACTATAATTATGATGTATTATTTTTAGTTTTTACCTATAAACTAAAAATTGCAGGTCTAAAAAAGAGGTAGTTGAAAATTAAATGAGTTAAAAAAGCGATTTTAACAAGGGAACTCTTTTGTAATAATAAAATAAATGAAAAAGACCCATGCTCAAGTAAGCTTTTGTTATCATCCGGTCGGGCAGAAGCATTTTGAACTATTTGATGAGCTTGCAAACAGATAAGTTTCAGTCAGTGCGTGAACATGAAGCTGTGAACAACATACTCTACGCGTGACACGAACAATGAAAGTGGTGCAGGTTTTGCTTTTAGAAGAAGCGATGATTAATAAACTTATTATTATCAAGAAAGACTGTTTTCCATTTGCCTTAACTCTGCAACACGACATTATATATATGTATTTATAATGCAGTCTACCAAGTTATTGGAGTTGACTAGATCTGTTTTACAAGTTAATTTAGAAGCACGGATTTCCAACCCTTTTCTTTCTAAGAGCACATTCTAGAATATCTATTGGGTAGCAGACACCATTTATTTTTTTCAAGGTGAATTTATAGTTAGAGTTAAAATAATACAGGCACATAATGTACAAAAAAATATTTCGTTCTAAAAATAAAACTTAGCATATTAAAATCATTGTTCTTATTTTTCTGCAATAAATAATGCGTACAAAATCTGCAAAGTATAAAAATGCTTTATAAAAAATACAAATCTCAAAATCAGTACAATTTTTGTTATTGGATTTCATCAGCTTTTGCTTCATAGTTAGGTGAATATGACAATATTCCTGCTCGTAAGCACTGTACTTTGATTTTATGATGTTCGTTATAAAAAATAATAACTTCCACAACTATGTAGAACCAAAAAATGATTTTAATTTATATGCTGCTATTTTCAAGAATGGAAATTTTATTTCTGTTAATTATATTCCAGAAATTCTTATCTGATTTAATGAATTTTAAGATAATGTCATTCTAAAGATCTAATATTTCTATATTGTACTCTATTCATTTTGGAATTCAGGTATAGGAAATTAGGTTGGCGAATGCATTAGTTAAAGAAAGAGATCAGCCGCATTTCCCTTTGTGCTGATATCTGTGTTGGAGGCAATTTTAATTTCATTTAAAATGAGAAAACGTTCACATTGAATTTTATTGAAAACTAAAACATTTTTATTGGGATCACACTGCAACGGGTATACATTAAATGATCGGTGGTCACCATGGTTCCTGATAACATAAGTTTGGGAAATCCTAATTTAGAGGCTTAGTTATTTTATATTGCTCTTAACATCGGAACTTGACAAAACAAAAATAGTTTAAAAAAAATTTCTTTTGTATCCAATTTCATAAAGATTTTTGTATTTATGTTTTAACCTGTAAAAATTTTTATTCCTTTTAAATATTGATTTTTCATTTTAGAAATTAGTGTTTTAAAAACTGTATTATGTAATTAATTGTAAAACAATATTTTTTGATAATTTTTTTCCTAGGTTGTTATAAATGCTTCCATTCTCAAAGGACTGAAGTACAACCAAGCCACAGCTACCTTTCATCAATGGCGTGATAACAAACAAGTGTATGGCCTTAACTTCAGCAGTCGTGATGATGCTGAGGCATTTGCGGTGGCCATGCTCAAAACCCTGGAGTTCGTTAACCAAAATAGTTAGTATTATTTATATATATAAAAATGAATTTGTATCTGTCTGTCTGTACTCAATAGACTCAAAAACCATACATCCAATCTCCGTGAAAATTTGGGAAATTATTAGGTATATCACTAGGAAGGTTTTTGAAAATTTTTAACGTTCGAAATCCATTCCTTCCCCATTTTTTGAGCGTTTCATATCATTATTCAAAGCATTATTTTCCCCAGTTAAACTCAAACGATTAACTTTTTAATATATCGCATCATAACTGAGAGAAGCAATATTTCTAACAATGGGACTTCATCCCATGCAATTATTTTAAGTGCAGATTTCCTCGGTTAAAATCAGGAGATTAAAATTTTCAATTTATCACATAATAAATAGGTGAAAACGATATTTTTTTTATCATTATGACATCATTCCTTTAAATATTTCATTTATTCAATTCTTATTTTATATTATTTAAATGTTGTCTGTATAGTACCAACTCGATTTGACCTGAAAATTTAGATATAAAGTGATTAACTTTCATTTCTATGTGACGCAAATTATAGCATTTTTATATAAGAACTAATTTTAAATTTAATTCTTGGTTAATTTTTACATTACAATGAAATGTTTTTCAACAATATTCTAACAACAAAAAGTACAAATTTCAGTGACACTCATGGGCAAATAAAAACCTATCATTTTATATAGTTATCTTTATATTCATATGGTTGTCAATATGAATGTTGTTTCTGTTTCATACAAAACCATGTGGTTTGTCATAAATTTCCTTAATTTTGGACAACATTTATTTATACCACCAAAATTGCACTGTTGTTTTCAAAACCTGTGCTTCCTATTCTACCACGTAATATGGCAAGATCTGTTAACTTTGCTAATCAATGTACAATAGTAATATAGTAATGTAATTTAGGGTTAAACTTATATTTGACCACTAAAAAAAAAAAAGTTCGAGCAAATTTAACATAAGATACAAATTTGATTATAATACGCTTATGAAAGAAATATATAAATATGCCAGTGACTCGAACTGAACTGTGACGAATATAGAGAGTTATTCACGAAAAAAAAAATCTTGTTTAAAAATAATATATTAAGTTCACCATAGTAAAGCACGGGCAAACTTGCTAGTTTAATAATACTTTAGAACTTATATTAATGAGAAATCATTTTTATGCTTTTTATTCTTATCATTATGTTTGGGAAGTTATATATTACTTTAATAAGTTTGTTATATTTTCATAATTATGAGATTGTTTTAAAAACCCCTTAATTTACTGCATTTTTCTTATAGGATTTTTTTATCCCCAATTTTAAAAGTAACTTATAATTGGTATTTTCCTTATATAGTCCAAAGGTAGCATTATTCAGATAAATTACAATAAGTCAGTTGAAAGTAATGTAAACAGTGATGTTAAGAACAAGTATTAGTACTTAAAATAGTCAAGATGGATTGTACATAGTCACATCTTTTTCAGACAGAAAAAAAGTACTGTTTATATATATATATTTATATATATATATATATATATATATATACACACACACACACACACACACATACATACATACAAACATACATATACAAACATACAGGTAGAGAGGGTAGATATTGAATTTCAAACATTTAAACTATTGATTCTTCTCTGATGTTAAAAGTTAATGATTGATAATCTAATATAGATTTATTTATTTATTTTCAGGCTCTTCATCTAGGCCTCCCCCACCACCTCCAATGAACTCTCAACCAGTCTACCAGTCTGTAGCCAATGACATAGAATGTAATAACACAGAAAAGTGGTCAGTGAATCTATACTTATATATATTGCTTGTTATTTGACTGGTAAAATTAGTTACACAATTAATTTGTTCACACCTGTGAAGTCAGTGTATATTGCACATAGTACATTGATAGTGCAGTCTAAATGTTAGCTGTATTTGTAAATAAATGATATTGAAGATTGTATGTCTCAACCAGTGGTTTTGAGATTTTAGTTTAGTTTGACACCTTTGAAGAATCCAGAGTTTTCTCAGATGCTTTAAATAAATATTCATTATTTTTTGTAAGCTAATTAGTTGGGATGAAATATATTCCAACAAGCATTAAGTAAAAGATAGTGATAGTTAACATCAATAATTATTGATTTAGGTTATGCAAAAATAAATAAAATGCATTTTAGATCACAAAATTTTATTGAACAAATTTTTTAAAATATAATAATTGATGAGTTTTCCCAACTCTTACATATTGCTTAGTACCACTCAAAATACCTCAATTCTGTTCTAAATTTTAGTTTTTTTGACTTCTGAAATGTTACTCAAGGTAACATTTTTTACCCATTGAAATATTTAAGTGATCAAGGTCAAGTTATTTAATTTAATCAAAATTTATTAGTATTGATTTATGAGTTTCCAAATGCACCTTTTGCAATGAAATATTTCATTATAAATATTGCTATATTTGAGTTAATTTAAGTAATTGAGGAAAATATTTGTACCCTGTTTTACACATTCCTTTATTTTAACCAAGTTGACAGATATACTATTGTGTTTTACTATTGAGCTAAACAATGGATGTGTGGTCCCAGATTAAAATCAAATGATACTGACATTCATTTATATACAAGTATAAAGAATGTAACATCTACTAAAATGTGTACAAACTAATTACATACCCATGGTAGCTCAGTTGGCAAAGGCAACAATCTTGTAACCAGGAAGTTGCAAGATTAAGGCATGAGCTGACAAAAGATTCACTGTGTTCATTAATGGTGACTGGGGCATGTAAAATAGGTTCATGATCACAATATTTTCCAAGTTTTTAAACAATACCTCTGGTGACAGCAGGCTAAGCATGGGGGGGTCTTCTGCTTGGTTCCTGCTTCTAAATTACCAGGACCCACTTGAGTTAAGTCATTCTTTAATCCTAGCAGTGCTCTTTGAACAAAAGGCATATCCCTTTGACTTAATTCAAGCAGCCTCTAATTTATATGCTTGGCCCATTCAAGTGACATTAGCAACAACTGCAATTTACATATTGCTTTCCAGTAGCTAAGCTTATTGTTACAACCTCTGAAATTAAAATAATAAATAAAACTGAAATAAAGGGCAAATATAATTATAAAATTTATATATCTCATAGTGCTTGCACCCCTGGAAAGAAGTCAAAGCTTCCCAGAGTATAAAGTGACCTTATAGTTTGAAAGCAACTGGTCTAAACTTTGTTTCAGATGTATTTAAAATATCAATTCATTAGAGGGTATTATATTGTTTCAGTGTGTGTTTACAAAGACTGTTGACCATTAAAATATATACTAAGTATATAATTTATAAATCATTAAATGTTGAGATAACTGTCTATAAAATATGTAATAAACCTGTAAAAGATATTAATTACAAGGTTTTTTTCATTGTTATTATTGAAGATAGACTAGAATGAAAAATTAAAGTTAAATAAACTGTTTGATTCTTATTGTAATTAAATATTTTATAATAAAGATTTGATAGTAATGTAATTTTTAAGTAATAAATTTGTGTAATTAAAATATTAGCTTTTCAACTTCTACCAATTCTTTCACGTTTTTCAAAAATGTTTGACAGAATTACACAACTTTTATCTATACTTTTTTAATTGTTGTTTTATTAAAGTTAAAAAGTGATAATAGTGTTAAGATTTGACACAATTTTTTTCCAATTTTCATTTGTCGAACAATGGCCGAATGATTAGGGCTGGCCTTCGATACCAGAGTTCATGAGTTCGAATTCCACTGGGGCATGGATGTTTGTAGCTTGTGGGAATCGGCTTTAAGCAGTGGGTCCTGGTCTCATTAGCCCTCATGTTGAAAAATAGACCATAGCACTCCAAACCAAACCAATTTTCATTTTACTTATTCCTAGATTTTTAAAAAATTAATTTTATTCAACAAAGCATTGATATTTTCTACTATTATAACACTTTTCCCTTGTATAATTTTTTTATAAATTTTATCTGTATATACATACATATGTTTATTTTTTAAATGAATATAGTTATAACCTGCCATTAAAACTATATTCATTTAATATGAAATATGGGTTAAACATTTTAGTCTGACAGACATAGGTTGAAAACTTTGTACAATTTATTTTACAACCTTAAAATATATTTTCAGGATTAAAATTATCTTATTCTTATAATATTCATTCCTAGAAATGCTAGTTATAATTTTGATAACTGGTATTGCTTCCTTGACATTTCAAAGAAAAATGCTCCTATGATAATTTATAAAAATTTTTAACATTATACTTTAGATTTATCATTATAAGAATTTTTTTATAATTAATATATATAGCCAATAATATCACTGAAATAAAATTATAAATCTATAAGATTTAATAATGGTATTTTCATTTCTATATCATTATATATCTATTGAATTATTTATTCAAACTTCAATTAAGATGTGTTAATTTTTATAGTATCTCCTTTTATTCAAAAATTTACAGAAGCAATTTTGATGAAAAAAAAATTATTATTGTTTTCAAAAAACTAATTTTTATAACTGTTGTCATTTGCTAATTTTTTTTTTTTTGTTATTCCATTTAATTTAATATAGTAGTTTCAAATAATATATAATTTTTTCTAATTTATTATAAAGTATGTAAAGTAAGGATATTTGAAAGTAAAGCTGAAGTTTTTAAGTTATGTAAATTTAAATGCAGTTTTTAAGATAGAAATTTTGCAAAATACATTATAAATATGTTGTTATTGTTTCATTTATATAAATACTGTTATTTTTTCTTATGTAGGAATGATAATGATTCAGGTCGAATGGGACATCAAGTACAATATGGAAGCAGCAATTGTACGTATAATTTTACTCAAAATTGAAAAAAATTAATTAAGATTTAAACTCATGATGGAATGAATTAAATTTTTTAGTTACTCTTACTTTTAGAATTCAGTCTTATGCCAAAATTTGTTCACTAATTTGATTCTCAATCTTTTTTGTGATAATTTTCTGTTTAATGCAATTTGTAATATAAATTGTTTAATTTACCATTTAAGCCTCACAGTTTTTTTTTATCTCAAAAGTTATTGTTATGTTTAAGTATAGTATCTTGTTTTCTAATGTACTTTGTGATAAGATAATTTAATATTTCTTTCTTGTGTTTTCTTTAGGATCTTAATTGTTGTTCTTTATTTTAGCTGTATAGATGTAATGCATGTTATTTATGTTATTTATAACAAATTTTCGTGTTATAATTAGTTAAATATATCTATATAATGTCAGCCAACTATTATAAATATGTCTTTAAATGAAATGATAGATTTCTAGGTGTCTGTGCACATATTCATAACTATAAACATATCAAGATAGAGGATTAATTTCTTTATTTTCGAGCACTGATCAACTTTAACTTAGGCTATTCTTTTTCTTGAAATTCAAATTAAGTTTTTCAAAATTATTATTTACACAATATTTTGCATGTAGTATCTCACATTATCTTCCATAAATATTAATATAAGTATGATCTCAATCTACATCTCCTCTTAAAACTGAAAAAATAAAAAAAATAAAAAACCTTTTTCAGATAAATGTTTTTGAAAGTTTTAAATTCTATTACCAAATTTTCAATAGTTTCTAAATTTTAATTATTGTTGGATACAGAAAACAAAATTTTTTTTTGCATCTAATGACTAATAATAAATACATCAATCTTAATTTAATACTTAGTAATTTATCTAAATGAAGAGCCCACAAAAATATTTTCAAAAGGATACAATATCACTGGTTATGTATGTATAAACAAAAGGCTGGATACACAACAGCTATGATCACTTATATTGCTATATACAGCTATATTGCCACTTGAAATCCTTTTCTGTGAAGGTCTTTGTGGTGTAGCGGTTAACATATTAGGTTCATCAGGTGACAGGACTTCAATTCAAATACCTACAAAGGCATTGAAGCATTTTAATATAATTAACATATTTTTTTCTACTGGTTCTTGAAATTACTAAAGTATTCTTTACTGTACTGGAACAGTGTTCCAGAATATTCTACAACTGTACAAAAGAGGCAGTGATTTAGTATGTCAGTCAGTACATTATGTCAATGAAGTGTTAAGTGCTAAATAACCATCTTTGCATTCTGGACATTTGAGTTTTCTATTTGCTTAACCCCTTCCAGGTTCATTTTATTTCAGGATTATGGGTCAAAAACTTTCAAATTTTTTATGTTTATATTCATACAAACATAGTTTTTTAAACATAATAGCATCATTCGCATACAAAATTTCCTAAAAATTAATGTAAAAAAATCAATTTAAATAAATGAGTAATTTATCTGTATAGTTGGTTTTCTGTACGGCCAAAATCATTAGACTCTAAATATAAAGCTTAGAATACTTAGCTTTTGAATTAAATTTTATTTATATCTTTTGCATTTACATAAATAATTAAGTAATTATTAATCAAAATTTGGTCGTGTATGGTACAATCGAAAACACGGTACTGCACAAAGTCCAATATCGCAATCTGGACAGTAGAACCTTGTTTCTCTCCTTGCCTTCTTACCTCTACTGTCTCTCTTTGAGCAGCAAATAATCTAGTAACCAGGAAAGTAAACAAAAGCATGTGAAATAATTCGGGAAAGACTGATTGCACAGTGTAAAATTTCATAGTGCCCGAGATACACTCGGGATGATCCAAGATTGTACATTTCGCGTACCCGAATTCAGCTCGGGAAAAACTGGGAAGGGGTTAATGACTATCTATGGGACAATATGTAATAATTGAATAATTTAATTTTCATTGTGCATCATATGTATAAATATGTCTATAGCCTTATTATTTTGTTGATAAGAAAATATTTATATTTTATATTATAAAAATATGTTGTAAATTTTAAAAAAATTGTTATATTTCAGTGAATGGTTCCCAAATGAATTCTGGATCTCCCAGTAACACTTTACATAGAACTGCAGCTCCTAATTGTGCCCCACCTGCCCCACCACAGCCACCAGCACCACCTGCTCAACCTAGTGCTGCACCACCACCTCCACCGCCACCACCACCACCTCCTCCTGGTCCTCCTGGTTTGCCACCCTGTCCTCCTCCAAGTATGCCAAGTGCTGGTCCACCACCTCCTCCTGCTCCCCCCGCTGGAGGGTTTTCTAGTCCCCCATGCCCTCCCCCTCCTCCTGGGTCCTCTTTACAACGACCTAATACAGCAAATATGTCATTAGCGTCTGCATTAGCTAATGCAAAATTGAAAAAGACACAAAGGGTATGTTGAATTTGATATTTTCTATCAATTCTATATTTTTTATGTTCATTGTTTAGAATAATATTTATGTAATGCAGTTGCATAGAACATGTTGTATGAATATTAGCTAGCATGTACTGTATGTTTCCGAATATAAGCCTATCCATATATAAGCTGAATTGGAAAAAAAATACAAAAAATCTTGCTGATGTTAAAATACATCAACAAGAAGCTGAAAATGCCCCCATGCAAGTGAAATATGGGAAATATTTTTCAGCCAAATCATTGTAACATACTAAACCAACAGTTCTCAAACTATTCACATCGGCTGCACCTCAAAACAAGTACAAAGATATTTCTTAAGACATTTTAACAGTCATGATGGAAAACATCTTTTTAAGGTATTTTAACTTTTAAGCATCTTCATGCTGTCTTAAACTTTACAATTTTATGTAAAATTACTTTCCTAGATTACTGCTGTAAGACCTAGTATAAGAATCACAGTGCAGGACCATGCAGCAATAATATTTTTGTTTATTAAACACCAACAATGGTAGTTTAAGCCATAGTAACCCCATCTGAAGCTATCCTTTATCATACATTTAATAAATATAAACTAAAAAGAGATTTGAGTGTGCCATTTTTATAGATTCATCACTTGCTTCCTGCTTACGGAAAAGTATGTTTCTTACAAGTTTAGACATTCTTCCACAGATTTAGTATAGGTTTTTGTACGCATTTTGAGAACTTTGGCTTTTTTTATTATTTTAGATTGATTATAGCACAAGTAAGATTCATTATAAATTAACTTTTTTATTTTTATGTTTTTCTCAAGTATATTTGTTTTTATGTCATTATATATATATATATATATATATATGACTTTAGGGTCTTAGATATTGATATTATTGCATATATATTTAATGCTGTATTTATTTTTTCCAAGTTTGATGACTTTCTGATTGCTAATGACAAAAATATCAACAAAAACTTTACAGTACATCTGTTCCACAAATTTGTTATATATAAGCTAATCTCCCCACATTCTATATAAAAAGGTTTAAAAATTCTTGTCTTATACACTGTAATATATGGTAATACTTTTCAACCTATCAAGAAGGTAACATCTTGCTGAGACCTTCTATCTGTTGAAATGAATGCAGATGCAAAATAGTTGTTAAACCCCAATGTTCTTTTTGTCAGGCCCCGCTAACTATTTTACATATACTTACCTCTTGTAGCCACTTTCAGCCTGTGTATGTCTTATTTTTTGGTACACAGCATCGTACCTTAACGGAGTTACTAGATGAACCCCCGCATCCCTGTATTTTCTCTTTTCTCCATTTTATAGGCTTATTTTGGTCTATTTGACTTATTTTCTATGAATTGTTTTAGTATTTTTTACATCTTTTAATTAAAATTTATTGTACTTTTAGCTTTTTAATGTTTCATCATTTTTACCTTGTACGTACCTTTCCGGTGTAATTGAGTATATATACTGGAGACTTTTATATAACTTTATTAAATTGGTACGGTTTTACCTTTGTTGGTTTTAGCTTGTTCTGTTTTTGGGTTATTGTTCTTTTATTAGTTAGGTCTTGTTGTTTTTATGAAAACACCTTGTGCTTGGCGCTTATGTCCTAAATAGGACCTTGCACAGTAAAACTCCAACCAAACAACCAAACTAGTTGTTATTGTTTTATTTTTTAACCAACAGATTTACTATATGCATATGACACCCTGTATTTGTTCGCTATTACACCCAAATTGTTTTACAGTTTAAGCAAACAGTAAAAAAGCCATATTTATAATTATTTTCGAACTAAAACTGTAAGAGCTGCAAGTGCTCCCTTAGTATTCTAAAGGAATGATGTATTATGAAAGGTAACATGTCCTTTTTACCATTGCTTGTATGGCATGTTTAGACATGTTTCCTCTCAGGTGGTATTGATATTGTTTACCAATTACTATCAACACAGTTAAATAATTTCAACTAACCACTAAGGCAGTTATATATATATATATATATATATATATATATATATATTTTTTTTTTTTTTTTTTTTTTTTTTTTTTGTCGTAAAAGTAAGTTTTACTGTATTAAGGATTTTGAAAAAAAAAATTTACCTTTTTTATGATAGGAGGTTGTGAGATTAATAGGTAGAAAATTACTAGCACTAATGAAAAATCATATATATCTGGTTCTTTAATGCATCTCTCTTGGATTCATCCCTTGTTGAAGTGTGTTAATATTGCCAATGGAGTAGTGATAGGAGGTTATGAGATGAATTATGATAAGAGGTTGTGAGACTAATAGGTAGAAAATTACTAGCACTGATGAAAAATCATGTATATCTGGTTCTTTAATGCATCCCTCTTGGATTCATCCCTTGTTGAAGTGTGTTAATATTGCCAATGAAGTAGTGATAGGAGGTTATGAGATGAATTATGATAGGAGGTTGTGAGACTAATAGGTAGAAAATTACTAGCACTGATGAAAAATCATGTATATCTGGTTCTTTAATGCATCCCTCTTGGATTCATCGCTTGTTGAAGTGTGTTAATATTGCCAATGGAGTAGTGATAGGAGGTTATGAGATGAATTATGATAGGAGGTTGTGAGACTAATAGGTAGAAAATTACTAGCACTGATGAAAAATCATGTATATCTGGTTCTTTAATGCATCCCTCTTGGATTCATCCCTTGTTGAAGTGTGTTAATATTGCCAATGGAGTAGTTTTATTCAAATAGAATTGCTATATGAAGATGTATCTATCATATCATTCTAACACACACAGTGTTAAGAAAAATATATATTAACTACTAAATATTTTAAATATTTGCATTCTTTTTCTTTGATGTACAAGATTTTTTTTCTACTTTAGAAGAAACTCTTTTATTTCATGTTACATAAGGCATGCCCAATCTGCAGTCCATTTAAAAACTTTTTGCGTTAATTATTTTGCATTAAATATTTAATATACATAACTATTAATTATTTTAAATATTTACATTCTTTTTCTTTGATGTACAAGATTTTTTTTCCTACTTTAGCAGAAACTCTTTTATTTCATGTTACACAAGGCATGCCCAACCTGCAGCCCATTTAAAAACTTTTTTCTGCCCAATTGAAGTTTTCAACTGTCTATATAGTTTTAATCATTTTGACTATATATAGAAACATAGAGTTTTAGTTGTTAATGTTTGCAATAATAAATATCACATATTATGTATGTTAAGACTTGATAGTAGCCAACGTAAACCTGGTCTTTGAGTAGGGTTGGACAGGTTATGTTGAAATTTGAGTGTTCTAGAATATTCTGTCAATCGGCCATTACTTATACAACCAGCTGATTCGTGTTACATGCACATGCTCTGTCCGACCAGTCAGTGGAAGTTGTATGGAAAGAAAGTTATAAATTATATTTATGTTTATTGTCGTTATAGTTATGATATATATATAACCACACTTTTATGTACAGTTGCAGCTGGCACTGTAAAAATGCATATTTTGAATATTGCACAATAATAAAATATTTTGAATAATTTATTATTTTATTTTTATATGTGCAGCCCACCTCAGTTCACTAAATTGTTTTTTGGCCCACCAGCTGATTTGAGTTGGGCACCCCTGTGTTACATAATGCTAAATTTCAGCATTAATTTAGTTTAAAATTTCAATATATCCATTGATTTGAGATGCTAAAAATAATATCTATTTTTTTATGACTGAAAGTATCTAATGCAGTCACAACAAATATGATTATTATTTATTAGTGAATTGAATTGTAATTTTTTTTAGAGTAACAGTATCTTATTTTTGTATATATAGTATCTGCATAATTCTTTTATTTGTAAAGAAGAATACACAAAACATAGTGATATAAAGCAATATTGTTACAAAAGGTGATTAAATTCTGATAATAATTATAATGGGGGATCAGTAACTCAGTAATACTTTCACAAATGTTTTATGCCATCCAGCCTAGGAAATCTTGTCATACTTGGCATGTGAGTAATTGTCATCTCTGACGTACTGTGTGCTATGAATACAGAACTTAAATCAAAACCAAAGTTATTTTCCAGAGTTAGAAAATTATGATTTTTAAAATTATATTGATTTTATCACCATCTTTTAGTTATTTTACAAGAATAAGTATTGATTACTACATTAATGGGTATATTTAGATTTTAGGATTTTTTTTTTTTTTTTTTTTTTTTTTTTTTAAATAATATTTCTTGTATAATTTCAAATTGGCTAACCTTTACTTTCAATATTCAGTCAGAAAGCGTTGAACAAAACAAAACACCTGGACCTCCCAGTGGAATGGCTAGTATGATGGATGAAATGGCAAAAACTCTAGCTAGAAGGTATGAAATATTTAGTTTACCTTCTTTAAATGTCAGTTTATCATTAGTTGTATATTTACTTCATTTGTGCATGGTATAGAGTGTGATCGTTGTAGTGTCACAGTAAAAACTCTGGAAACAAAGTTATTTTATTTTAGACCTCTATATTTTTACCTCTTCTATCTTGAAGCTGATTGTAGAGTTCCAAGGGGAAAAAAATTTTGTGTTCATAGCAGTCTCTTCAATGGTCTTCTCCTCCTCAATATCCTTTGAGTTTGCCTTCCCTCATTTCTTTGTCAATTAAATTTTAAGTGAAAAAATTGCCATCAAAAACTGCACCAAGTTATGTTTGCCAATGTGTTGGCCAATTAGCTGTGAGCAAAAATCTGTACCATGTTATGTCATGCTAGTCCGTCACTGGCCAGTCAGCTGTAAGTCAAACAACTGAATGGTGATAATGACACTTTCCTGTATTCTACACATATTCCAATAGCACTAAAAAAGGCAATCCTAATGGGATCGGATTAATGAATAGAGGGGGGATTGAAAGGGTAATTGTTATGTGTGTGTGAAATACCATAGTGCTTATTAAGGTGTTAAAAGGAGACTAATTAATGTAGACAGAATTTATAAAACATTGAACTTTAATAAGTAGAACATTAGTACACCTTAAAATGTTTACCCATTATTCTGTTACAGTAGGAAAAAGAGTTTTTATATTACAAGCAAATATATTGAGTTGTTGAAATTTGATTTCTTCTTCCTTATATATGTAAATCGCAACGTATTTCAGTTGCTTTGTTTCTCATTTGTTTGCATTCACTAATCCTGTTATATAAAAGTATATATTGAAATTTTTTTCTATCCTTTCTCTGATAGCATAGATCAGCATTGAGACATAAGTCTTTAGTGCTTTATAAAATACACTGAAAAATATATAATAATTAAAAGTTAGAATTTAAAAAATAATTTTTTCAAAATTGTATTGAGAAACGTTATGTTAAAAGTCGTATTGAGGAAGGAAAAATATTTAACTAAATCAGACTAAAATGTAGTCAAGCATATGAAACTGGGTGCAAAATTTGTTAAAGCCATCTTCAGAAATTCTGTATTGGGATAATTAGTCAACTATGAACACTATTTCAATTTTGTAAAATTCATTCTAGAGTACAGAGATTCACACCCATAAGTTACATCAAAAGTTAAAATGAGACAACAATTAGCTTTCTTTAGGTGTGATTATTTTTATCTTGGTAGATTTTACAATACTCAATTCTTGCAGTAGATCTGTTCTGCATTTTACAATTCATTTTTCTATTAATTTTAGTTCTCCAGCTGCTTTTTCAATAAGTACTATTGCAGAAATTGAGGACTCATGTAGAATAATTCTACAAATAAATGGCTTCACAAAATAAGCATGGGTGCTGGACTAGACATAACAGAGAGCCACATCCAGCTAAAAAAAACCATATTTGCCTTTAGTTACATAAATTTCTGTCTGTCGCTTTGACATAAATTATTTGAAAAACATGTAGTAAAACAAATTTCAATATATTAGCTTTTATTCAGTTTTAACAGTTTATAATATTAATTTAATACAACCATTCATTAATTTGTAGTTCCATTTTATTAAAAAAAAAAAAAAAAAAAAAGAGCCCTCTGAAATAAGTGAATGGACTGCTGGCCTGAGGAGTGAGCTTTTTTTGTTTGTTTATTGTCTCCTATATGTGCTTGATGTTACTGAAAAATATAAATATGTTGTAAACGCCTCGCACTTCCCCAGCTGCACTTTCGGAAGTCTGCACGCCTCGTTCTACACCTGCCCGCCTATTTTTACTGGAGCAGGTATCTTGGGTTCGATTAAAGCCTATGTGGGCGACGATGAAGCACAGCAGCGACAAAACTCTGGATTAAACATTTATTATTAAGATTTGTCAAAACATATATACACCTCAAATCATACTCAAAACACAGGGCTCAAATAAGACCGAGGACAAAAAGAAATAGTGCCGAGCGGAAACACCTCTCTCGGTCTCAACTCTGTTCACAAGAATGTCCGTTCCCCATCGCTCCGACTGGGCATCTCCTTTTCACTCCTCTTCGTGAGGGCCTGATGGGAATTCCCCTCTTCGGTCAAGTTTTCGCCTTCACAGGAAAAAAATTTCCTTTTCTGCAGCTGGCGAGGGTGGCATCCATCGCCCCCCCCTCATGTTGAACCTTTACCAACCCTCTCTCGAGGTGTTTGTCTTCGGCCGCCAAAACTAAAACAGGGGCCCATGTAACACCAGGTCAAATCTTGAGTCTAGTATTACATATGTCTTTTAAATAAAATTGTAGATTTGAATAATGTAAGTAATTATACTACATTTTACTAAAACTACGTACTGAATATTTATTAAATATTGTTTTCCCTTCAAATCAAAGCTGCATATTTTTTTTTCATCTTGCATTATAAATATTTAATGATTCCATAACTGAAATTTTTTTTCTTCTTTTAGGAGAGCTCAAGCTGAAGGCAGTCAAAATAATATGGTTAGTATAACTTAGCAAAGAGGTTTTATTCAGTTTCTTAATATATTTATATACGTAGAAAAGGTTCATTTTGACATGCACTTTAGTAATTGGATTATGACTCTTAATTCCTTTTATTAATAGGATGCTGAAAATGCAATGGAGAAGAAATGGGAAAAGAATTCTTCAAATGGCATAAATACCAATTCTGGGTTAGAATCACCTAAAAATAGCCGCAGGTATTTATTGATATTTTATGTATTATAGAATCTTTAAATAAACGCTTAATGTATTCCATGAATGTTGAAGAATCTTACAAGACTGAATATCTTGAGTTAAAACATTTTAATTATACATTGTAAACAATTTAAAATTTTGATCTTAACCAGGGTTGGCAGATAGGCCCAGCCCAAAAAAGCCCAATTAGGTTTTATGGCAAGTTCACCAACAAAAGCCTTTTTACATAAAGTAGGGTTTTGTACAAGATTTGTAACATATTTCAAAATTTCTAAACTTAAAATAATTTATATTGATTACAGAATTTTATAATTATTTCTAAAATGTTTAATTTTTGTGTTACTGCTTATAATTTAACTGTGACCTTTCTATATATTTTAAAACTTGCTTTAAACATTTTGCTGCTAGAAATTTACAATTAATATATGGTATACTATTATGCTTATGTACAGTAATACATAACGATATGGAGAAAGATCTCCTGCAATCCAGCCTCACTTTGGGTCAGAACTGGTGTTCTTAATGAGGTCTGACTCTTAACTTGTCAATGACAGTTCATGTATGTTCATCATGGAAATGTCCTCCAACTACTAATTATATCATTTTAATGCAACTCTCATCCTATCTATTACCTTATTCCATTTTCCTCCTAATTCTCAAAAAAAAAATCTTTACCCAATTTATGTAAGAATTCATGCTAAAAACATGCAGATAGATTTTTTTTTCTGTGGCAAGAGTAGGCGGTGCTTGTTATATATATTTAAACATCTGTTTTAAAATAAACCCATGAATTCATTTTGTAAGTCAGAGCTTGAAAAATGGGATTATTGGTCTTTCATGCTAGCCAGCTGAAAATTACAAAAAAAAAATTTTTTTTTAAATAAAACAATAAAAGTAAAAATGATGACCTTTTTTTAAATTTAATTAACAGAAATTTTGTCCACTTTCTAAATTTCAAAATACTGACCATCTTTCTCTTCTTAAAAATATTAGATGAACTTCCCTGTTTTACGTATATGCATTATTTTTAACTAGCTTTTCTGAAGTGCAGAAGCTATGCCTTTTGATTAAGGATGTAAGGTCTTTGTACGTTCCAGGCTGCACTTTCCGATGACCGCACGTCTACTGTTACTGGAGCAGGTATTGTGGGTTCGATTAAAGCCTATATTGCCGACAATTAAGCACTGCAGTGATAAAACTCTGGACTAAACATTTATTATTAAGAAGATTTGTTAAAACATATGTACACTCCAAACCATACTCAAAAACAGGGCTGAAATAAGACTGAGGAAATAAAAACAAATTGCGCCAAGCGGAAAACACCTCTCTCGGTCTCAGCTCCTTTCACAAGAATGTCCGTTCTCCATTGATCCGACCTGGTATCCCTCTCCCCCTCCTGTTGAACCTCCCTGGAACAGGGCTTCCCCACCCTCTCTCAGGGTGTCCGTCTTCGGCCGCCGAAAAAAACAGGAACCCATGTAATCCCAACTCGAGTCTTGAGTCTAGTATTACAAAGGACATAAAGTAATTAAAACAAATTAAGCTATTTTTATTTCAAAAATTTAAAAGTAATTTAAGGTAACTTATATTTTACTTCAAACACAAAAAAAAAAAAAAAAAAAAAAAAAATCAAGAAATTAGACATGTTTAAACAAGTACTTACAATATACCCAGAAAAATCCAGGCTGGCAGGATTTGCCAACCCTGATCTTAACACCTTTGCTATTTCCTCCTATAGATTGTGGATATATTTTTTGCATTACATTGTTTTATTTACCATCTCTAATATGTCATAATTTGTAATAATGCACTCTTTCTCTCAAGACAAAGGATAGGATCTATTGGAGACATGGACAATTTGAAATCGAATGGTACTGATCCATGTGATTTGGATAGATTAAAACAAGAAATTATGGTAGAAATCCGGATGGAAATTAACAAGTTAAAGCAAGATATTATTGATGGTAAGATGCAAAGAAATAGTTTAGCAATCAAAAACATATATTGAAAAAAAGGAAAAAAATATTTGAAGAATTATATTTTTGAATAATTTATATTTTTATGTATTGTTGTACTATGCATTTTACTATTATTTGTCTTTTTTACATTATTAAATCTAATTTAACTTTTTAGAAAAAAATAATTTAAACTCTTCTTCAACACACAACAGAGTTAATTAGCTAACATGTAATTTATTTTTATTAAAGGAATGTCGGAACGTTGTGGTGTGCTTTATTTTATTGATAGCTGATCTTAAATAGCCTAAAAATATGAATTTTTAGTATTACTGCATTATATTCCTTTAGAATGCATATAGAAGAATGATATATCACAAATATATGTATGTATATATATATATATATATATATATATATATATATATAATATATATACATATATATATATATACATATATATATATATACATACATATATATACATATATATATATATACATATATATATATACATATATATATATATATATATATATATATATATATATATATATATATATATATATATATATATATATATATATATATATATATACATATATCTTTTTGTGAATGATAGTTTTTAAAATCTCTTCTTCCCGTGTTATAGTTTTATGTGTTCTTGTAAAATTTCTTTCTAAATTCTTAATAATGAATACAAGATGTTTTTATCTTGTATCCCAGTTATTTTCCTTTGAAAATATTTTGTTAAATTGCAGATTTTTTTTTTTAACAATATAAAAAAAAATATTCATTTATTAGTATGTGTGTGTATTATACACACACATAGTACAACTTTCTAAATCTGAAATTGTTTTGGATGTGTCAATTATGAATTTTAAAGGTTTTTAAATAATCTAAAATATGCTAAAATTTAAAAAATGCATGTATGAAAACTACATATCAAATAGTTTAATTAAATAAAAATGAATGCATAATGTATTTACATATATTTGCCTTAAAATTAAAAAAATTTCTTTTAATATCTGTTGCCTAAGGTCAGGTTTATTAGAACTGACTTTTTTTACAAATTCAATAACCTGCTATAATATGGTGTCACAATACTGTGACTACACATGCATTGGCTAGAAAATTATCTAAAAACAAACTTTAAGTATAATTGCATGTCTGTGAATATTTACGGTAGATAGTGTTTAATGCAGAGAAGCTACACTGATGTAAAACTCAATTTCTGATAAGAAGAAAGAATTTATAGTGAACTTATGAAAGATTACTGTTCAGTAGTTGCTGCTGTACAATTAATAATAATTAATAAAGATTAAACAGCTAACAAATTTATTGACAAACATTTCACAAGAATAAATGGGAAAGGTTTTAAACAGTTCATCATAACATTTCAAAACATCCGAATTATAAGAAAATCTGGAATTTGTATATAAATATTATATAGTCTCAAAGTTTACAGGTACCATACATTGAAAACAAAACTAATTTTAACAAAAGTGACACACATAGAACTAAATAACAAATATACTACCTACTCTGGTAAACATTATGTTCAGTTGAATAGTTTAAGATAAAAGGAACAAGTATTATTTAAGGAAGTAGATCCACCAACATTCTTTAATGGGTGGATAGCAGTTCGCTACCATCAGCAAACG
Organism: Pardosa pseudoannulata; assembly: GCA_032207245.1. Taxonomy (NCBI): domain Eukaryota; kingdom Metazoa; phylum Arthropoda; class Arachnida; order Araneae; family Lycosidae; genus Pardosa; species Pardosa pseudoannulata. The sequence goes on from CM063509.1 coordinate 105,055,527, forward strand.
TAATGAGTATGTCACTGCTACACCAGGGGAAGAAAAAAAAGCCCTATGAGAACAATCAGCCAACTGGTACTTGTATTTAACTATGTTGTATAATCATGTGTGCACACACTGTCTTAAGCTGTAAACTGAATTAATGAATTTTTCATTTACATGTTGCAACAGCTCATTTGATCACAACTAGTTAAAAAATGAGTTTTGCAATGAAAAAAATAAATTTTACATAAGTGAATTCATTTAGTTATCTCAAATAAGTATGTATAAATTTAATCAAAGACAGAAATGCATAAATTTATAAGTTTTATGTAAATTTGACTTGGGCACCAGAATATATGTCCTCTCTTTCATAAGCTCAAGTATTTTGATAGATTTAAATAGTTTTAAAGCTTGAGATTTGTAACATAATATTATATTAAGATATAAAAATCTGCTATTCCAATATCTCTTTATCTGATGGTTCTATCTGATCTTCTGTTGATAATTCGTCATTTTCAGCATATTCTTTCTCACTTTAATCATCATCAATATCTTTATCATTTTTATTTACACATACTGTTCTGTTCTTAGTTCTGAATTGACTGCCTTTGTCATGGCTCTGGATTATGTAACGGAGAGACATTTGACCAGAGAAATCTCGATCTTTTCAGACAGCCAAAGTGCAATACATTACCTACAAAATTGGAGACTTATTAGGGATCAAAAGGGAATTGGGATTGTAAAAAAAAAAAACTCAAAACTCTGTCCAGTTCTATTATCCTCCATCTACATGTGAATTTAAAATATTTTATAGACAGATTAGGGAACAAGGGCTCTACCATGACTCAGGTTATTGGTCATATTCTGACATACTTTGAGCTGTATTCAAAAAATAAGGCTTCTATAAACATCTCTTGGAAGCAACCACCATTACATCCATGATATTCTAAGGTGTATCCTGGTGCTTCAATTGTTTTCAAGGGTGACAGGACTAACCAAACTGTGTTGGGTCGACTGATTTCAGAGCATTTAAAAATCCTCCGGTTTCCCAATGGTACTAGGAACTTCCCTGTCTGCACCAAGTGTTATATTCAAGAGACCATTCCACAACACCTGATCAACTGCATTAATTTGGTATGTGGAAATATCTTTAGGAGACCTACTTTCATCTTGAATGTACTTAAAATGAACAATCTCATGGATCTGACCTGATTCAGATCAGAGGGATAAGCAAGAAAAAGAAGAAAACAAAAACAGTATCAATAATTTTAGAATTGCTCAGAGACCCATGATCAGCACATTGTCATCAGTTTCTAAGACCTTGTGTATATCTGATTTATCGAGTTAATATTTTAACGAATTATTAATAAATCAGTAAAATAAAATATCTCCCCCCCCCCAATTTCAGAGGTTGCACACTGTGTGTGTGTATATATATATATATGTAATAATATCAATATCTAAGCCCTAAAGCTTATTCCAAAATTATCCCTTTTCTCCATTCATTATTCTAGATCTTAATTTCTTCTCTTTATATTAACCATATTTCCCAGCCATCCAGTTTAAATGAGGATGTTTTCATTCCTTCAGCTGAACCCTGAAATTCTTTCTATGATTCCCAAAACAGAAAATAATATAGCTGGCATTTTTAATTAGGAAGTTATAACTCTCCCAGGAAAAATCTGTAATGATCAGCTATAATAGTCATCTGGAACTCCACACTTTTGCGGATGGCTCTAATCAAAGGTTACTTTCTATAAGCAAAACACACACGGGTTTTGGTCGTCTCTCGCAGAAGGTTGGCATTAGAAAAAGAGCGTTCTGACACTGCCCAGTTCAGATGCCTCTGGATTCTGTGCTATTTTGATTGGATGAAATAAAAGTTACGTTCGGCCACGATGATTATGTGTTTATTTCGAACAGACGGTTAGCGGGACTCTTGGCAGCCCAGCATGCCCGGGCTTATGAAAATAATAGGGGCAATTTCAAAAGAAGTTTTCAAGTGTAAGTTTGGGGGTGGTTACTCCCCTGGACGATTACATATATATATATATATATATATATATGCTACATTAGGATTCAAATATTCATCTTTATAACTATAAAATTAAGGAAAGATATTTTCTAATATATATATAAGATATAAAAAATATATTTCTAATATTTATATCTAATTTTTTTTCCTCTTATTCTTTTCAGCCATAAGAATGGAACTTAATCGAAGATAATACTTTTCTGTTTCAATGAATGAAATTTTTATATGAAGATATTGTTAAAGGTCCTTGTGAGTTTGCATCTTAGCCTTTCATAATGAGTTTCATACTGTACATAAGTGTGCAACTACTTTTGCCTTCAAAGAACTTTTCCAAAGAATGAATTTTTTGCATTTGTACTTTTTCTATAGATGCCAGCTAGAGAGTACTTCTAGTGTTTTTCATTATTTCTTTTTGTTTTCCAGAGTGGTTTTTCTTGGTATGGACAAGCAGTTGATATATGTTTTGAAGGAAACTTTATGCTAAGTCATATATAAGTTGGCATTTTAAATTATTTTCTGTTATTATGATTTTGTGTATTGTATGGACAAGTATTTAACACTTGTTGGCAAGTGTTAAATTGTCATTTCTTCTGTTTGAGCCTAAAAAAACAATTTATCTAATAGTATATATTGATATAGTTCATTATATAACTAAATGACACTTTAAAAGCTGAGTATAAATTATGCTTTAAAAATTTAAATACATTGAAAAAATTGTGTAAATAAATATGAGCCAAAATTATTTTAAGAGTAGATATATTGTGTTTTATGTTTCACTATTTAATTTAACTTTTTAATTTAACTTTGCTATACACATTCGTAACTTTCTGTATTAAAATTAAATTGTTAAATTGTAGATTTCTTAATATTAGTAATGTGTTTAATTGTTTCAACATGTAATTTTTCAAAATTTAATAGAAAAAATAGTTATGACTTAGCATAAAGTTTTCTTATCTGCCATGCCTGCAAATGATTATTTTCTAATAGTGCCTTCGGCACATGCTCTGTGAAGCTCTTCCATGCAATAAATTTGCATTTGTGTAGCTTATTAATTAATTATTATTGTACGTTTGTAACTTGACTGTTTGGATACATAATACTGGTTTTCCCCTGAAAGCTTATGTGAATTAACACCAAGATCATACATTTATTATGATGTATATTAACAATATTCCAATATTCCTACTTACTCTTTATATATACATGTGTGTGCGTATATGTATGTATTGTGCATATGTTCCAACTTGAAATTTTATATTATAAATGTAACTCAAGTGTTTTTAATGATAAATATGAATCTGTTCAGGATCTTTTTAATGATTCTGTTTTCTCACTTTACATGGATGTTCAAGGTATTCTTTTGAGCACTGCTGGTTAGATAGCATTCCAAGATATAGTTTGGGTCCCCCCTCCCCAGTACATATTTACATCGAAGTATATTGAAAACCAGATTTAAGCATCAATATCAAGCAAATTTATGAAATAAAAAATTACGATTTCTGCATACTCTCATTTACACACTATTAATGAATTTTAAAGTTATACTTTTAAGATCACTGCATTGACCGGGAGTTGATTAACTTCCCGGTTAAATTGCTGCTGAAATATATCTCAGCTATTGGTCTCTCTGAGATCTAATGGTTATTGTTTCTTAACCTTGTGCTGGAGCTCCTTGCTCCAGTGAGTGGGGGGGGTTTTCAGTACAATAGGCCTTGAGCCGCGGTGCTGGTGCCCTTGTGGGCTGCCCCACCCTAAATCTAAATCTAAAGATCACTGCATTTCTTTTAATCGTTATTTGTTTTCAGACAGGTATTTTTATGTATTGCTTGTATTGTTTTCAATTGATTGTGTTAATAAGCCATTAAAAATATATGTATTAAAAGAAAATTTTGAATATTTAATTAAATAATATACCTGATTTTTAGGTATTATATTTATAGTTAACTATGAAATTATTAATTTATTTTTATTATTATGATTTATAATTATCTTTTATATAAATTATTTAGAGCAATTTAATAATTTTATGGCATATTTAAATTGCAAACTAATAAGGCAGGTTATGTTTATTATTAGTTATAAGCCTCATTTTTATGCTCAAGCGAATCTCAAAAAAATCTAATATTGGTTGACATGAGATTATATCATTACAGTTACAGTTAACTATGAAATTATTAATAAATTTCAATTCTTGTTATTTTAATCTTTTTTATATAAATTATTTAGAGCATTTTATAATAGTTTTATGATGCATTTACATTGAGAACTACTGAATGCAAATTATTTTTCTATTAGCTATAAACTTAATTTTTATTCTTACACGACTTTGAAAAGAATCTAGTATTGGTTGAAATGATTATATTTAATTGGACCTAAGTAGGCCAATATATAAAACCAAACTTATGTATCTGTATGTGTGTTTATGTATATGCATATATAAATTTGTCTGTACATTTGTCAGTGAGAATATTTTTTAGCGATTTCAAGCAGTCAGATGATTTTCCTTTTATAGTCATAGTAGAAATTATATTTTATATATTTCTTATATGAGATATTTATTATTTCCAATCATTCTACAAAAAAAAATTAAAATTAAAACTATCATATGAGCATAAAATGCAGTTTGGGGAGGGGGGAGCCTTATAATATTTTAAGAAATGTCTTTAGTAAATTATGTTTTTTAACCTAGTTTAAAAGCCATTTAATGTTAGTACTACTTAATTTGTTTTTTTATTTTATATCATGTACTTCCAATTTTTTAATATAAGTTAATATTACAGTATTAAACATTTTTGTGAATATTAAAGGAGGAAAAAAGGTGGTTTTGATCTTTACTGTAAAACTATGCAAGTATGTAAAGTTGTACAATAAATTCTGGTTATATGTAGTTACTTTATCTTAAGTAACTGTATATAATTATAACAGAAATTCAATTATGTGTCATATAAAAGTATATATATATAAATGTCCGTTGTGTCAATTAAATTAATTTTTTTTAGTAATTTATATTATTCCTAAGAATTGTAGTTATATTTTTAAAAATTATTTTTATGACTTATAAATAATAGTGTTACTAATTATTTATGACAGATCACATGTAGCATTCTGACAACCAATTTGATACATTGTCATTATTAGTGGGAGGTATTCATGCATATTCATAGTGAATAATTATTTTGATTTATTTTAATTTAAAAGAAAAATTATGATTGAAGAAATGCCCTTAAAATATTTGCTGTACATAAGTTTTTAAATATACATGTATTAAAAACTAGCAGTTATATAAAAAAAAGCAATTTAAAAGGTGCATTTTACTTTAAATGGAAGTTGAATTAATTTTTTATCTTTGTGAAGCAATGTTTATTAAGTTACGTAAATGTATCATATCTTTCAAGATTAGAAAAAAATTTAGTGAGGTGCATTTTTTATACGAAACATTGTGATATGTAGTTAATGAAATTCATTTAGGTATTATTTGTTAATATTTAGCTATATTAGATAACATATCCTAATATTATGGTATATTTATAAATTGATATTGTAATGCATTAAATTTGTGCACTGTAGTAAATTTAACCTAAAAATTTGCTTGAGTCTATAGTGAATAATTTTTTTTTTTTTTTTACCATAATTAATTTCCTAAAGGTACTATAGATCTGTTTTAAGTAAAGCTTAGTTGGGCAAAATGCTGCAGAAAAACTAACTGTAATAGGACAAACTAAAAAAGGTTATTATTTTATTAAAAGCAGCCACAGAATTTTCATTAACAAAAGTATTCAAAATAAATTAACTATTTTGATAATAAAAAATTAAGGATTAATAACCAAAATCTGCACATTTCACTGTTTTTATGTGTGCTATATATATGCTGAGTTAGAATCATTTTTATTATGTTTAATAAGCTCTTTGAAATGATGAAAAGATTAATTTAAATTTTTTTTATATTTTAAAATTAGAATTTACGGATTTTATCCAGAATCATTCAGGTTAGAGTGTTTTTCATTAGTATATTAAACTATTTTCATTTATAAATTAACAGATTACCATATTTACTTGTGTATAAAGTGCACTTTTTTAAAAACATTTAAGGCAGAAATTCAAAGTGTACAAATATTTTTATTGCTTTCTGCAATCATACGTATAATAAAGACAGGTATTTAAGGAAGAAAATAAAAAGATAAATATCTTACTCAATAGAAGTAGTGCTGCATCTATATTTCTTTCCTGTTGCATTCCTTTCATACAATAGTGCTAGTAACACTATCATCTTGGAAGACTAAATTTCCAGTTGGACGCAGGGTGCCCATTTTCTGTTACATATTCTACTGCTTGAATCATAAATTCTACACTATAACTATATCTTTTCATCTTACTTTCATGTTATCGTAAAACAATTATTTTCTTATAGAATGAAGGAAATATGATCTTTTGTATAACATCCCTTAAGAAAGGACGATATATGAGTTGTTAAATTTCAGTACCCATGGTCATTTCGTAGAAGCCAAAACTCTACTAATTATCTCAGACAACAGATAGCAAACACAATAGACTTCATTAAAAAGAGTCATCTTTAGAATAACATTGAAAGAATGTTAGTTTGTTTGGAACGCTATGGTCTACTTTTTTGATACACCATCGCTAGTGAGACTGTGGCCTACTGCTTGAAGCTGATTTTGAACCAATAAACTGCATTACTGAAGAGCAGCATCCTATCCATTTGGCCATTGTTCATTAAAAGAGTTTTGGAACTTGATTCATTGTGTAGCAATTGGTTTACAATGTGATAAATCACTTGTATATCAGATTTTAGGTGTCGTAATGCACAAGATATAATTACTTGCCTTTTTTTTTTCTTATTAAACAAGGGTGTGCTTTATATACAAGGAAATATAGTATTAGATGGATTTGGGTCAAAGCAAGTAAATGTACATCCAGGCACTTCAGCAGGGTAGAACAGTTCTGTACTTGCAATTTGCCCACCACCATCAGGATACGTTTAGAGGGCTTCCGAATGAGCCTGGTTTGGTGCATGACTGTGTACATAAACTTATCACCTTAATATTATTTTTATTTTTAACTCTCACACTTTAAAATTCTCAAATAGTAGCTCACAAACAGTAAATTCTTTTTTTTTTTTTTTTTTTTAATGGGATGGGAAGTATGAGCAAATCCACATAGTGATTTGAAGTTATCATTCTATCACAAATATTCATTATATTTGCAATTTACCTTGTCATGTAATAATTTAAAGTAGGACTGTTATTTAAAAAATATTTACCTTGTATTCAGTAAGAGTTTCTCTCCTCTGAGTTTGGAAATGGGTGTTTTGCTGAGATGAACAGATTCTAGATGAGCTTACATCAATTAATAATGAAGACTTTTGAAATCAAAAAAAGGTAAATGAATTCAAACCAGTTAAAGTTTAACTAGTGTTCTCCATCTGCAATTTGACATTCTAAAATTTATTGTATAATTTATCCCCTGTGGCTATTTTATAATGAAATCACATTTTAAATGTTTTACGTTGTATATGATTTTGTGTATTTATAATCCTAATTGCTCTAACCCAAATGCTGGTCATTTTAAAATGCTCATATTCGTCTGTGAAATTTGTTATTTGTTGTCTGGGACAGCAATAATTTTATGTGCTTTTTTATGTATATGTATTTATGTTTGAGATTATCTGTTATTCAGTATTTGCATTTTTTTTTTTTTTAAACTTGTGTTCCTAAAAATAATGTATTTATTTTAGTTTCGATATTTAAATTAGTGTCGGAATATTTTTTGTGGTATATCAGAAGTGCCAATCATTTATTATGTGTGAAATATATATAATTTTAGAATAATGATAATACAAAGAAAAAAATTAAAATGTAGAACTGTAACATTTCAAAATTTATTTGCACAGAAATTGATCTGTTGTGTGTAAATGTTTATTTACTCTTTATCTAATTGTATTTTAAGAAGTTTTATCAAAGTCCTTGTGCCTTTTGATTTTCTTTCTTTTTTCTATAAGTTAGCTCATTTTATATAATGGTAAAAGTTCATTTTTGATTCATAAAATTTGCTTAGACATAATGTGTAGTTTGCAGATGCAATTCATTTAAAATGAAAAATTGTTAAGATTTTACCATTTAAATTCTTACATTTTAATTGTAATGCATTTTCAGAAAATAATATAAATTCAGAATTCAATGCAAATAATCAGTCGTAGGAACTTTTAAAGTACTGAAAAAAATGTATGTAATTTCTTGATTTTTACTCATATCTCTTTTTCTTACCAATTTATTTTATTTTTAAAAATATTCCTTCAGTTTAAATATTTACTTTGGACCTAACTAGATTATATTTTGTTTGCACCATATTGCGTAACATCTTATTATTTAGCCCTCTCATGGAATATATAATTGTCTGATTTAATCTCATACAATTATATATGTGGGATAAACTCTCTTAAACTTATAACCCAATTAGAAAATTCAAGTAAAATTAAAGAGCATTTGAAATCTAGGCATTCATTTGGTCCTTCAAGCTAGAGAATTTTCAAGCTTTGTTTTAATGTCATAAAAGATGTGAATTAGAGAATTATGTAGATTATGTGAAATATTTTGTTTAGTATTTCGTAAAAGCTATAGGTCTCATAAATAAATTTTCATCTTATTCAGTAATAAATCTTTAACTTTTTCATTGTTTATTGATATAATTTACTTTAAGTATACTTGCTGTCATTTTATTATTTGTCAGATAATATTACATAGAAATATTTATTTGTAGGAAAAGTTTGTGAATACTGCTAATGATAAAAACTTGTGTTATTGTATTAATTCAGCATATAGGCAATATTAAGAATAAAGGTATGAGTTAAACAGCCTTAGTATGTAAACAAAAAAATTTTTCTTGAGTCATTCATATTTTAATTGATCTTTTGAACAAATTGTAGTTTATAGAATTGTAATTCAGGTTGTGTATATTAATTTAATTGTGTGCAAGAAAATAAGTAAAGCAGTGCACATTTTAGAATTCAGTATTAGCTCTAGAAGTAGATGTAATATGAATGTAATAAAGTGAATAGAAACATTTAAATTGTAAACATAAGAAAATTATTTCATACATGCAAGTACTTTAAATTCTCATTATATAAATTCAACAGTGTAATTAAAACTTATTTAAATAACTTTTTAATTAAAAGAAAGCAACACAGAAAACATTATTTTAGACAATAATTATTGCCATGCATATATCTTGTAGGTTGTAGATTGCAGAAAAATTATATAAAGATACCTATACAAGTCAATAAAATCCCTGCCATAATTTGCTTCTAAAACTGGTATTATAATAGATCTTTTTTATATTTATTTTAACTAAATTTTAGATTTGTATGCTGATACTTTTATCACTGTTTAATTGCTCAATTAATTAAAATGTTTAAAATTTATTATTAAATTACTACTTCAGTAGAGGCTTTTAAATATTTATATCAATCTATTTTTTACCTCTATATGATAATGTGATATGATTGTCTCATTTCCCTTTACATGTCATTTACTGACTACAGTAGAACCTCGATTATCCGAGCTAAATGAGACTGCTAGTACCTTGGATATCAGAAATCTTGGTTAATAGAAATTGTATTTTTTTAAATGTTTTTTAGGTGAAATATTTTAACTATTTGTACTAAGTTAAATAATGGAAGATGCATTTTCAAAAATAACACAAATCTCGATAAAATATTTTATTGTTTAAATTATGATTTACATTAATTTGTTAAATGTACATTATTATTTTTAAAATTCTGTAACCTTTCGTTGCAAAAACAGCATTTTACTGCAGAATTTTTATCAGTGGCTGCCCGATTTGAGTAACAGATCTATCAGCATAACATCTCTTCTTTACTCTAAATATTTGGGGCAGGCGTTAGTGTTTGAACATGAGTACAGTAGACCTCTAGTTGTAGTGCGCTGCTCTTGGGAATTACCCGGAGCTGTCCTAAAGTTAATAGTGCTTGAACACTTACAGAACGACTTATGGCCCTTGAATCTTAAAAGTTTATAACGCTAATTCGCTTTTTAAAGTAAGTAATTCATTTTAATTTACCTCTATATTTACGTAATTTTTTCTTAAACTTATATTTTAATAGATATAAAACTTTTATGAAGCTATTGATCTCTATATTTGATAACACTATATATAGATATTATTAGATTATTCAGAAAAAAATGGCTCATTTGACCTTGGTTAATTAAAGATCAGATAATCGAAATTCAACTGTACTAATTTTCCTTTGAATATTATGATGAATTGTAAAATAATTCTTATAAAGAAATGAAAGTACTTGTTTGGAGTGGTCATAGCAATTTTTAATACTTCTGAAAGTAAAAGAATCCATATTTGTAGAATAAATTTATCTTTAAATTTTTATAAGCTTTAAATTCACTTATTAGTTGTAAAATTGTTATGTGTGTTTTTTAAATTGATGTCATATAGAAATTATATTACTTCTACAGATCTTCATTAAAAGAGATTGTTACATTTTATTGCAGTTTAAGGAAACTACCTCAACTCATCTAAATTTAGCTCTTGACTGTATTTCCACTACTGTTTTCTGTATTGTTAAATACAACCTATAAGATACTAAATTTGTTTCTTCTTATTATGTTGTACTAGATTCATATGCAATGTGGTACCCATTTTCTTAAAGTAGTACCATAATGAAGTGCAATATGGAGTGTAACACTTACTTATAAAAAATATAACTGTATAAATTTAGAATAAAAATAGCTTAACTCATTTTCTTGATCTCTGGGGCAATATTTATTTGAGCATAAAATAATAATGAAAATATGGGTAATCTTCTGGTGTAACCTCTATCAGGTCATGGTGTTATAGCAAAGTATGAACAATTGTATATGTTGTTTAAAAAGATTAATTTCTAGAATACATTATGAAATGTTTACATACAAGGTTTAATGTATTTAAGAGTAAAAAATGATACACATCTAGAAAAATCTTATTAATCAAACATGTTTATTTGTTTATATAATAATTCAAACATCTTTTGTTCTAGTACTTCTACATTTTGAGAATCGGCAAGTGTAATCATTCCTCCCCCTGACTTTTGCAGTGTTATTTATAAGCAGTTATATGATTTTTTTTTCTATTCATACATATTCTAAAATTTAAGAACTTAAAAAAATGTTTAGTTCTTAAATTTTTGTGCATTTTTAATGAAAAACTATAAAAGTTTTATCAGTTGTTATCTGTCTGCTTTTATATTTGAATTACATTTTTGATATTTCTTGTTATTTTGCCACTAATAATGAGCTTGATTTACATGCTTTTTTCTTACTAATTTTTATAGATATATTGTTTTTTGTTTTTATGTTAATAATATACTAGGATAATACTGATTATCAAATGATAGTTTACTTTATAAAATTCTGATTATGCTCATTAACAAACATTCCAAAATACCTAACAAAAATATTCTTAATACAGTGGTGCCTTGAATTATAAATTACCAACATATGAGTTTAAGGTATGAGTTCTCTCAGTTTACTTTCTGTTCCAAATTATATGCCAGAATCAGAGACATGAATAGTAAGTTTGAGAAGACCATTTTCATAATTAATAATTGCATGTATTTGTACAGTAAATGCTCAGTATAAACCGTTTTATTTGTTTAAATTTTCTTATTATGTTTGTATACAATTCTACCTTAATACTCTTCTTGTGTGTTAAAAGTAAGTGATAAATTATGTTGTTGTATGGAAAGCTGTTATAAATTAATTCCGTTTCAATTATTAAATATGAGAATAATTTATTTGATCTACAACCAGATTGACTTACTATAGCTATTTAAATGAGGCATTCTGTTGAGGCATTACTGTATTATTAATTCAAAATTACTTTTTTAAGTTTTGACTAACAGTATGAATTTAAGTCAGAAACTCTGATAAATTTTATTTGTATCTATTAATATTTGTAATTTGCCATTTTTAAATTGTTCTTTTAATGTTGATATTTAAGATGACTAGATTTTTTTCTTTTCTCTTCTAACCATACTGCCAGGCAATTTGTTTTAATAGAAAAATGCAGAGTGTGTTGGTAGAATAGGTCTGCTTAGAAATTCTTCTGTACAAACTATTTGCAGTGTTGAACCTTAAACACATAATTTTAAACACTGCACTGTAAGTGTAACATTGTCTCACTTGCTAACTTTTTGGATCTTGCTACGTATTCTAATTATTAGATTTTAGTAATATTGTAAAATTGTATATTTATAGACTGAAATTATCAAATTTTAGATTATTTTAAATAGATTTTTCAAAGAGTTTATAATTAAAACCATAAAATTTCTCACTAGTTTGAAATGTGAATATACAGTAGTGTTATTTTATAGCATTACTATGCAAAAAGTAAATAAATAAAAATAAATCTTTTGTAACTTCTTTTTATATAATTATATTTCCTTCAAATTCATTCAATACAAACATAACTTTATTTAGGGTAGTTTTACATACAAAGAGAAAGAAGTTTCACTCCTTAAGAATTTTCAAAAACTAATTAAATTTCTTGTTGAAATGTTATGTATTTTACACCTTCAGTGCACAAAATTGTAAGATCTAGTAAAAAAAGAGAAACTACCGGGTATGAATTATGGAGGAGAATTGTAAAAATGATAAATATTTAGTCATCTTAGAATATCCATATGTTTAACCTTTTTCTTTTTCTATATTTTTAAAAAGGTATATGTTATTGTTTATCATTGTATTAGTTTTTTTTATTTATCTGCAATTTATTATTATAATAATTTTATCATGATTACTTTCTGTTATGACAAGGTTATTGTTTAAAACTGCTTCAAAATACTACTCTTAAATTTGTGAAAGAATAAAAAAATGTGAATAATTTTGAAAAAAATAATAGATGTCTGGTCATCTTAATATATCCATTTTATGTAAACTTTTCTTTTGTATGTTTTTAAGAAAGCTATATTATTGCTTATTATTTATTTATAAGTTTTGCTTTTTTTCACTACTTATTTATTATTATAATAATCCTTTTGCTATTATTGTTATGATAGGGTTTTAATTATTAACTGCACAAAAATTAGTAATCGTAAATATATGAAAGCAGTAATTTTAAAATCAAGAATTGTGTAATAGCAAAATGTTATTGTAGAAATACTTGTCCACAGCAAGAAAAAGCATTGTATGGCCCATACTTATATGAGATTAGTTTTTACTTTTTAGCTTTATATTTTCTTTTGTACTTTCAGCTTTTTCTAATTTTTTTTCTATTTTTATATAAAATGTATCTAGTCAAATCAAGGTTGATTTTTTTTTTTAAACAGAAAAAAAAACCGAAGTTATGATGAATTGGATTTTAGATTTTTTTGTTTTTATTTTGTATGTGTGATTAAAATGTTTAGGTACCGGTAAAAGAAAAATAAATGATGAGGTTTTGATGTAGTCGTAGTGTTGGTCTTCTGCATTATCATTGATTATGCAAAAATCATATCATTAATTATGCAATGAATGTGGACACTTGCTTTGCCAATGCTCAAAATTGAATGTGCATAAGTATTTGGCATAGCAAAATGTGTCCCGTATTAATGAATGCTCCTATTTATAGAGTGAAAAATGTTTTCTGTGTGTGTATAGTATTCAGTTTTTCACATCGATGTACAATTTATAGAGTATCAAAATGCAAAATAAAGAGTGATTATGCAATATTGTCTTCAGTTTGTGTATCATTTCAGTTTTGGACTACAGTGAAACCTCTCTGAGGGGCCACTCCTCCTTACCAAGAATATTTGGCCACTCTGAAGGATTTTATTTACTATTATAAGATAATTACTATAATGTGTAATATAAACAAGTCTGACATATATTCCTTGTGTAAATGATATCTAAAACTTATCTAAAGAGAAAATAGTACTTTATTTCGTGCTTCCTTACATTTTATTGAAAAAGTAAAATTCTACAATTTGTTTATGTTTGTTCTGTAGTCTTCGTACTCCTTCAAAATCAAATTTTTTTCTTTAATGACTTTGTTGATTTCCATTCTTCTGCATTTAAATAATTCAGCTAACTTTCTTGCCAATTTGCCATTTTCATATTCACGTACAGCTTCAATGCTTTGCTCGAGAATTAGAAAAATGCATTTTGACATTGCTGCATCTCAGATCACTGACCAACTAATGAAACGAAACTGGCATGAATGACATTTTTGCTGACAGAGGTGCAATTCTTCCTTAACTTTACCAATTGGAATTCCAAACGAAGGCCGTAGGAGACTTTCAACGCTTGATTGTCCAGTTCCCCCCTCAGTTTCTATGGATGGTGCAATTGGGATTCTGTATCTGAAGGGTGTGGGTAGAATTCAAAAGAGATAACAGATTTAATCTTTCTTAGGGGGGAGGACTGCGGTAATGGACTTCTCAAGTTATTCCTTTGTCTTATATCCGACCATAAACCTGACCTTGAGTTTTTTTGCTCAAACTTAAAGCATAAACTGAGTAGAATTTCCCAAAAAATGAAAGGGGCAATTGTACTTGTGGCCGTTTAGAAGGAGTCGGGTGGCTGCTGATACAGTTTATTTTACCATTAGGTCTATGAGTCGAAAAATCTGTGCCATAAAAAAATCAGCCATTTCGAAGGGTGACTGCTCGGAGAAGTTTCACTTATTTTGAACTGATTAAAACTGGAGTATGCCAAAGTGAACCCATTTGGAGGGGGGGGGGCTTTTTTTTCCTATACCAACAGTTTTGCAGAATTTGTTTTACGTTTTACAACTTTTACTTCATGAATGAAGTGATAGTAGCTCAGTTGACAAAGGCATTGAGCTCATATTCAAAGGGTTATGAAATCGAGGTTTGAGTTGGCCAAAGATCTGCCATACTCATTACTGGTAGTTTAGGCATGTAAAATAAATTAGTGGTCACAATGTCCTTCAAGTTCAAATAATATCTCTGGAAGTGGCAGGCCAAGCCTTGGGGTCTTCTTCTAAATTGTGAGGACCCACTTAGAACAAAAAGTGATCTTGTACCCTGACAGTGCTCTTCACATAGAATGTACATCCCTTTTCCTTAATTTGTGAAACTTTTGTTTCAAATGCTTGGCTTACAGAAGTGGCATTAAAAACAACAATAGTAATTTATTGTGATGATTATTGTTAACCCTTCTGCTGCTCATCCCAGGATTTCCACAGACAACTTAAATAAACCAAAATTTACTCATCCCGCAATTTTTGCAGACATGTGTTTTTCTTCCTTTATTGAGGATGCATCCTGCCCTTTCACCGTGTAACCAATGAAATAAATTATATATACAATGTTAAAGGTTTAATTATGTAATAAATAAAATCATATGAATAGAACTATAGTTAGATAATAGAATTATAGTTACATTAAATACATTTGTAATAAATAATAATTAACTGTAGTTCAATTGAAATTTATTTTTAAAATTTTTTCTTGTAATAACTACTTTTTTTTTTTTTTTTTTTTTTTTTTTTTTTTTGACAATTTAGTTCTCATGATAAAAATCTGTATAAAAATTTCTATAGAAAGAAAAAGTGCATATTTCAATTCTTCCATCTATATATATTTAAAATGTATTTAAAAAAAATATGCAAATTTTGAATCGATTTTGGTCTACAAATTGAGCAGTCAGAGGTTAATAACTGGGCCTGGATTCTAATTAAAAGCTTCTCTTAGAGACAATGTCTCACTTTCAAGTCATTTTTTATTTTAAAGATATGTTTAGCATAAACTTTTAATTTATTATAGCATATTTTGGAATTTTAAATTTTCATATATATATATATATATATATATATATATATATATATATATATATATATATATATATTGGATAATCTAAAAGCTCAAGTGACCACTAAAAAAACTCAAATTATCTAAGACTTCAAATAAAGGAAGTCACATTTTTTAACTTTAATCTCAGACCCACAGAATGCTTGAAAAGAAAATTATGTCAATAGGTAAATATTCTTGGCCCATTAATACATATTCACATCTGATCACTATACAGGTAAAAATATGAAAGAGTTGTAAGTGAATGATTATGTCTTAGAAACAGAAATTGTGCTTTCCAGCTTTATCACCATGAAACAAGAATTAAATTTGGAGGAAAATTGTTGTCACTTAAAAAAAAATAATATATTATGTATATAAATATGTACATATTTATATAATATATATATATATATTATATAAATATGTACATATTTATATATATATTGGTTGAATATAATTTATTTCATCTAAATTAACTAAGCTTGATGTTCATTATATTCAAATTCAATTTGTTACATAAATTCGCCTGTTTTCATTTAATGATACTTGTGACATTTTGCAACTTTTATACAATAAAAATATATATAATCCTGCTTAAGAATACTTGTTATATATATATATATATATATATATATATATATATATATATAAAAAAATTTATATATTTTTTTACTAAATTTTATAATTTTAAGTTTAAAAATAACAAAATATATAATTCACTCTGTTAAGTTAGAGCCCTCTTTCCTCCTTCCAAAATAAATAAAAAATTATAAATAAATAGCTGCCGTATTTTATGCACATAAAAGCAAAAACAATTCGATTCTAAAGGATTTTCTGTTAATGTGGTGATCTAAGTGTTATATATTATGTGGTAGAGTCGGTGGATTTGAATCACTCTTTTGTCATGGTTGTTTATAGCCATTCGGGTTGTGCTTTAAGCAATAATCTCGATCCAATTATCCCTTTTGTATATAAGTTTATTGTAGCACTGTAAATCAAATATGAATTAGAATTCCAGGAAAGTGAATGTGAAATCAAACTACAACATTGGTCAGTTGTAGAGTAACAGCACTTTCACATATTAAACAATGTAGATTAAAAATTATTACACTGTAAGTGGAACTATAATGGCAGTTTTCATTGACAGCTTTCTGTGAGTATTACTTAAGCATAGTTGTTTATATGTTTTCGGTAAGGAATGTTATATTATTTTATTCCAGTATCTTTGAAACCCCTACTTTAAGAAAAATAACTCTGTTGTGTTTCAAATGAACCAATTTACAAACTATAACACTAGCTAGTGTAGGGTGCTTACGCTATAACCTGAATCATTACATTTTATATTAGACGAAAATTTAAATTATATATATTAATTATTTTCTAAAAAGATTTTTAATCCAAATTTTAAAAAGCAATACTCCAAAAACAATATTTTAAAATTTATTCCTGATCTACCTAACCTGGCTTTAGACAAGTAGAAGTTAACAATATGGTTTTGTTAAAACGAGACTAGCTACAGCTAAAGGTAGTAAAAAATTTTGTTAATCACTGAGGTTTTTTTAGATAACACTATAAATGCATCTTCCTTACAATAAATTATGTTGCATCATAAAAAAAATTAATAATGTACTGTTCTAAATTGTGAGAGGTAGTCATAATCAATTTAGAACTAGGTATTTTTATATATACCCATTTTTATCATAATATGGAGATAAAGACCTTTTTCTTGCTACTCAATATATTTAGTAAACGATTATTAACACTGGAATGAATAATAAAATTTTTCGAATTCCTGTTCACTCTGGAATGAATCGATTCTGAAGAAATAAATAGATTTCATTCATTTAGAATCGATAATTCATCAAGTGGAAATATCGACCTTTTGTGGCGAAGAAAAATAGATGTTAGAACACGATATTTACTTTATCCACTGCAAGTTATTCCTGTATCAGTTTCATCTTGTTTTCATACGATACTCAACGCTAGAAAAAAAAAATTTTTTTTTCGCAGTCACGTGCTTTTACAACGTTCTATTTTGGAAATCTCTTACTGCAGTGAATTAATCTAAGTTGTTCACTATTTGTAAAGCGTTGTAAATATACCAGTGATAATAATTGCTGTAGCATTCCCTCCTTCCTCCCCCCTTTATTCCAGCTGAGCATGTTATGAAAGTTTTGTGTCAACCTTAGGCACACAGAAACTTAATTACTATTTCTGGATCCTCGCCGGGAATTTAACAATAATTCCCTAACTCGGTTTGTGGATGCGTTTAAACATAAATAACCTTAATTACGGCTTTGTAAATTGGCTTTATTTGAAGTTGTAAGTTCTACTTTAACTAAATTTTTTATATTAAACGTTTTTCACTTTGATATTTCTTTGCATTATTATTTTTATTAATAATAATTTAAAAGTTACAAATTTTAAGATGATTTTTCCTTCTAACACTTGATACTTTGTCTCTAAATGTACATGATCACTAAAAATAGTCTCATTTTTTATATAATTTAATCATATTAAATTTTATTAAATATTTTTTATTATTTTGTACGTTAGTGTCGAATAAACACTTAGATTTTAGTTTCTTTCATAATTTCCGTTTTACAATTTATGATATGTGTGTGTGTGTGTGTGTATATATATATATATATATATATATATATATATATATATATATATATATATATATCCATACACAAAGGTCATTTTTAAATGTTTTCAGTTTTCCTTATTCCTATGGCTATATATATATATGACATGAAGCCCTTTGCATCATCTCCGATCTGATATTTTAGCCCTGCAGTTGTGAAACTTGCTGAGTAGACGAGAAGAACGAAGAAATAAAGAATGAAATTTTTAGATCAAACTATCTTAGTGTATTCATATTGACTCTTACGAACGAACTGTTCGCGGAATGCAGTAGTAGATTATTTGGGGCACCTGGGCTTGAAGCTGAATCCCCAGTCTTGATTAGTTAGAGACTCATTCAAGGTGTACATCAAGAACACTGTACATTCGGTTTAAATAGTTGCTTGTACCAGCCAATCAGAATTTACCTACATGTCACGTGGGTCTCACCGATGGCGTTGTTTAAATGTCAGAATCTATTTTTAGTTACTTATGAAACCGGAAGGAATCCACAAGGGAATATTCGAGAACAACAAGACGTTCACTAGGTTGCTAGAAAGAAAGAATCGGAACCGAAAGTGATAAAAATATTATATATATATATATATATATATATATATATATATATATATATATATACACGCATCTAGGTTTGGTTTGGTGTGGAGCGCTACGGTTTTTTTTTTTTCAACACGAGGGCTAGGAAGACTGGAACCTACTGTTCAAAGCCGATTCCGAAAGGCTACGAACATCCATGCCACAGTGATATTGGAATCCACGAACTCCAGTACCGAAGATCAGCGCCCTAACCATTCGGCCATCGTTCGGCGGTGCGCATCTAGAAAAAGAATATAGACACAGGAGGAGGGCAAATGGGCCTAGTCTTACCCCCACCCCATCCCAACACCGAACAAATAAGCGAAATGTTCAACTTTACGAAATCTGTCAAACTATTTAAGAAACACGATAAAGCAAGACCATATTATTATATAAGTTATACCATCTTTTTAGTTTAGTTAAATATTCATAGAAATTGAGAAGTTAACATGTCGCTCATCCCCCTGACGTTGGAAAGCCTACGCCAGATCCAATACATACACCCCGTCTCAATATAACTAGTCCTTGGCTAAAGGTAATATGCAGCTTCACTTGAGCAACATATCACTAGGATGAAAGCATCTTAACTCATATGGGGCCTCGTAATTTAGGAGCAGAAGACCCCAGGCTTGATCTGCCCTCCCCCGGAGATATCATATAAGAATTTGGAGAACACTGCGGACATATTTTACGTGGCTCAGCAGCCATTAATGAACACGGTAGATCTTTGGCCGTCTCGAGCCTTGATCCCACTACCGACCGGTTAGGAAATCTCTATCTATTCTGACTGAGCTACGGTGGCTTGTACAATTATTATAAAGGATATAATCAATAAATTAGTTAAGGTTTGGGTTGGAGTGCTATGGTCTGCTGTTTTTCTACACGAGGGCTAATGATACCAGGACTACTGCTTAAAGCCGATTCCAAGCGGTTACGAACATTCATGACATCAGCGGGATTCGAACCCGCTAACTCTGGTAACGAAAAATTACCTTGGGAAAAAGAAAAGATAAAATTTTAATTTATATAATATATGTGTGTGTAAATTAATTTTTTTTAAATATTTCTTAGTTTTAGTCTCTCTTACGTATTTTAACCAAATAAAAATAAAATTCATTTCTAATGCGGCCCAATTATTCTTTTATCGGCCGTGCCTGTTGTAAAATAGTTTAATCTCAGCTTCCTAATCTATCAGATATTCTCTCCCATATGCCAACTCGGTGCAGAATATTAAATTTAGTTTGACTTCATTTATTGAAACTCCAAAATTACTTCGCTCAGCATGATAAAGTAAAAAGGGGAACTTGCCAAAATAATATGATTCAAGGATGTTTTGTTTCAAGGATTTTTTTTTCTTTCTGAACTTCCGCGCTTATAGCTTAAAATAGATCTTCTTTCAAGCTGTCATTTTATTTAAAACAAAAGGAAGGTACAGATTCAGCTATATATACATGTGTGTTTGTGTGTGTGCTTTCTTTTTTTTTTTTTACATTCGATCCTCCAGAATTTTTAACTACAGGAGAAAACGATAGCAATTCTTGAAGCAGTAACTGGCAATTTCTTTTTTTCATCTCCAGAAAAGTCGTAGAAGAAAAGAAATTACCTTTTATACAGTAAACGTAAAATTCAAAGTAGTGCTATTGTATTTGAATTTAAAATTTTATTCCTCGCATAAAATCTGTAAGATTGTACTGTAATGTTATCGTTTTGGTATTTTAATTAATGGAGAACTGGCACGCATATTACTACAATTCGAAAAATAAAAAATACCCAAAGAACCAGTTATTAAAATTGTATATTAATGTATCCTTGAAAACCAGATTACGTAACAAATTTCAAAGATGTGTTACGGTAACTCTACCAAGTTTATTTTAAAAATCGAAGATAAATTAATCAAATTTATCCAAAATCACTCTTCTATACTTTTACTTGCAATGAAAAATAACATGCAAGCGATTTTTTTTAGCCGGATCTGATGTAATGAAGATTTAAAAAGATACCAAGTAATGCGCTTATATAATTAGAAATGTTTTCACGATAAAATTACAAATAATTTTATTCGTAATTTTATCGTGAGATGTGAAATAAAAATTAAAAGAAATAAAATTTTTAACGTGATTCACGAATGCTTTGTTTTACCGAATGTGTAAAAAAGTGAGTCGTTTCTATTTTTAGGAATCTTTAAAATAGAGGAAAAGTCTCTCACGCCGAATAAAGTGATAACAACAATGAAACATTTTGTCTGTTGGATAAGTAGCGTTATTCTTAAAATGAATCATATATCAGTTCATAAGCTTCAATACTGGCACTTTTGGAAGAAATTTTGAGATAATTATGCTTAAAGTTTTTAAGTGTTTTAAAATCACACGCTTAATAGGTAGGTTTAAAAAATAAGCATTGCTCTATAGGAGTTCTGTTCGAGGCACATCCAAGGAAGAACGCATTTACCCTCCCCCGCCCCCCCCCCAAAAAAAAAATAAATAAATAAAAGTTTTTTTTTCTTTATTTAAATTTTTGAATGTATAGTTATTAGAATACAAGTTTCTTTAAAGTTCTTTTTCATTCGCTTTTCATAGATTAAAAATTTTTTAAATATGATTTTGAATTGTGAAATGCTTAATATTATTTTTGTTGCCATTGCTTTCGTAAAAAATATATCAATTCTAAAAAAAAATAATAAAGATATATACTATCAATCCAATGCATATTTTCTGACGCTGTAAGATTTGAGCATACGTTTTTCACCTGTTTTTTCACTCAACACTTTTTTTTTTTTTACTCGCTTAGGTAACTTAAGAGACGTGTGGATATTTAGGTTATGTACATTGAGATAACGGAATATCAAAGAGAGATAACAAAGTTATGTTACTAAAAAATAACAACACATTTCAAAATGTTATATAATGAATGTAACTGTAACCGATATATACGTTTAACAAGCAGAAAACGAAAACCACATAACACTGATATTTATGTGATAGATAAAAATCAAAATAGGGATACAGAATTTTGAAGTCAGGAAATTCTAGATAATTAAAAGAAAGTGAATGTTTTCGCATAATTTTATCTATATGTTTTTTAAACTCTTATTTTTCTATTTTCAGTAACGTAGAGCACGTTCCTTTTAAACATTCACTCACAAAATGCCGCGGATATTGTTAACCATTTTATTATATAAGTCCCATATAGGCGGCTAGTGGGTCCTCGTAACTTAGAAGCAGGGACCCAGAGAAGACCTCCAGGCTCGGCTTGACACTCCAGAAGTATCGTTTCGGAACTTGGTGGACATTAAACCTATTTTAAATGTCTCATCCTTCACTAATGAACATGCCGAACGATGGCCGAATGGTTAGGGTGCTAGCCTTCGGAACCGGGGTTCGGGAGTTCGAATCCCACTATGGCATGGATGTTCGTAGCCTTTCGGAATCGTCTTTAAGCAGTAGGTCACGGTCTCATTAGCCTTCGCGTTGTTAAAAGTCGACCGTAACACTCCAAAAATCAACCATTCATTAATGAACATGACTGATCTGTGGCCAGATCGATACTCGATCCCACAACCGGAGATTTGGCACTTTTACCAACTGAGTTATTGATGCCTCTCTTTTAGTTTTCAAAAAATTGTATAATAATTGTGCAGCAGGTACCAAACTGGGTTCCCAGAGAAGTGTATAACCAATATTGGTCTTTAATTAAAAAAAAATGTATCGAACCAATCAAGAACAATTTGCACTATACATTAAACTCCGTGTACAAAGAAAAATGTTCATTTGAAAACAATTGATTTCTGAAATTATAGCTTAAATTTTCTCATTGCTAAAATATCTCCAATTCCGATTACATTCCTTTGCGACGGAAGACTCATTATTCTTTTGCACCCCCTCTCCTCTCCCTAAAATGACTATAAGGAAGCATTGTTCAGTGTCTCCTTCCTCCCTCCCATCACTGATGTATTTATTTAGTATGTAACTTGTATAAATTCGAATTTATTTTTCCTGTTAAAACATTCTTTGGGTTTGGGGCTAAAAATCTTGGGCTTTTGATTCGGACTTATTGTGTCTCGGCCATAATCAGTACCGGGATATCGTGTGGTTTCACTTAGCAGTGTGTAACGTATAACACGCCTTTGACGTCACTGTGAATTTTAATATTAATGTTAGTGATTTGTAATTTTAGATTTGGCAACGAGTGAGTTGTTCTATGTATTAGTTTTGGTTTAGAGAGCAGCATTTTTCCATGTTAGTATCATAAGTAATAAAACGTTGTTAACGTATAAATGTAAATATTAAATGTTAAGTAGAAATAAATAATGTGGTTGTGATAACAGTCTGCACGTCATTAGAGTCTTCAGCACAGCCATCTAAACAATACCAATCTATAATTGAGTTGAGTTTCGAAACCGGTATTCCACACAGTGTGCATTTAAGGTATATTTTTATTTTTTGATTTACTTTTTTTTTTTACCTCGAATAAAACCTGAACTATCCAAATTTAACTTCCTTGATTTCATCAATTATATGTTGTTAGCCCCCAAATATGATCAAAAATCACTCCGTGTTGCATAATCAGCCTTACATTAATGAAACCTCAAGACAAAGAAATGTGAAAGGTCGCTGAATATAGAAGAGAAAATAAGATTAACAATTTCACACACAAAGTCAGCTATTTGTGCAAGTCATAAGGCTTAGATATCTCAATTTTCTTTTATTTTTTTACTACCATATAGCCCTTCATATGACGGGATCAGTAAAATTTTTAATTTTCCAGAAATGTAAAGTGCCCGATGAGGCAGGTAAAAAAATGTTTTGTTTTTTGACTGAGAATTATCTTGCAACAAAAAATAATAGATGATTAAATTTTAAATTATCATATATGTACCTAATCTATTATTTAAGCAAAATATAAAATAAAATTATTTACGCAATATGTAAGTTCAGTGATAAAACGCATGAAAATAATGCAGAAGATATTTAAATAATTTAAAATAAGAAATGATGAAATAAGATGGTTAAAGGAATAACGTCATGATGCTAGAAAAATGTTATTTTTACCTATATAGCAGTTTCGCGCACTGTCACGAACTACTATAATGCCCTTCCCAATATTTTCATGTTTATAACATCCAATAAGCAAACAATAAACAGCCCTTTTTTTGTTTGAAACTAAAGCCAGAATTGTCATAAGTTGAGATGTGCCCTGCTGCGTGAAATCGCCTTATTTATTATGTGATAAATTTAATCACCTGCTCTTAAAATAGGGCTTGAAATAATGGCATTAAACGCTTCGAAAGGGGGAAAGTGATGGATTACGAACGTTTTAAAGACGATAATATTTCTAGCTTTGATATAAAGCATATTTATACCAATTTATTTTAAAATCAGATCGATAGTTTAGGAGAAGATAAACTTTATTCGGTTTGAATTTTGCTAACCCTAACTCATCAAAAATCCAATATGGATGTCTCTATCCATTCCAGGTCCAACCGCTTCATAAATGCGAGGACAGACGGACAGATAACTTAGGCTATTATAATATAGGGGATTTCCTTTTTTTTTTTTTTTAATTATTATTGACTGATGTGCAAACTATCGAGAATATGATTTTTAGTATATTATATAAACTATATAAATACCGTTTCAATTAACATATGTGTTTCTTCACATTTCTTCATCTTCAAACTTTTAATTGTTCTGTGATTTTGAAAAGGTAAAGAACTGTTGTAATCAATGCTCGTGACCATTTCTTTTTAACACTTTCTGACAACCTTTAACATCTCTTCTGACCTCTGATCTGTAAAGATCAGCCTATTTAAGCCTTGAACTCTCCAGGTGCATGACCTTAGCATCCGCTTCCGAGAGAAAATTTCCTTGACTAATTTTTTTAACCGTACTCAAATTGCTATACTTTCTTTTCCTTTTGTTTAAAAAAATAAATAAATAATAAATTGTTGCTCTTTCGAGATACTAGAACCATGAATTTAATTATTTTTAAACAAATAGATAAAAAGACATATGCTTTATGCGAACTACATTTTTTTCACATAATCGTACATATATTTATTTATTTGAAAAATTTAGAGTAAAACGAATCACGTAATTTGAGATAGTATATATAGCACTAATCATTCTTTCTTTCAGAAAGAAAAATAAATTATTATTGTAAAATGAAATTGACATATCTCAATTTTAAACTACATGACTGAAGTTTAGAACAGATATAACTTCATGTGTAACTTCATGCATGTGTAGATGTCTTTAGCATTTCTAATTCAAAGAAATAAATTTTCAAATATTGTACGCAAGACGAAAAATTGCTTTAAAAATCCAATATTGTTTTACTTTATGTAATATTTTATAAAAAAAAAAAAGTGTAACTGATACATTTACAAATTCTGAAGACAAAAGTATCCTTTCTCTACATAAAAGTGAAAAAAATATTTGAAAACAGTTATTTGTTTACGAGTTATAATCAATATTAATTTTTTAAACTAAAATTTGAACAGACGTTGGAAAAGCAAGTTCCACTTTACAATTCCTTTCCCCAATAACAAATTTTTTGCAGGATATAAAAAATTTTCAGCCATTTTTTTCACCTGTTGAAAGTTATGCTATCGCATGAAATTTCCGTGTATTCTTCATCGGAAAAGTAATCGTAAGTTGAATCTGTTGCTTTGTCGACAAGTATAGGTTGACATATGATAAAGCTTTTACAGTGATCTTTTAAAATATATTTGAAGAAAAAAATTACAAAGCGAGAATAGTTTTTTTTTTAATATTTTGTATCTCATACCCTCTTAAATGTCTATGCTAGCTTTAAAAACAACTTTTCAACTAATGTTCAATAAATTTTCTGTTCAGTTATATCAGATTGATTAGTAGTCCCGCAAAATTTTCAAATGTACTATTGGGTTTTGGAATGAAATAAGATTTGAAAAAAATAATCTTCAGAATTGTGTTTTATTAATATTATTTTAAATACCAATCGATTTTTTCTATATGAATTATTACGTTCTTTATTTATTCTGCATGAATTATTTATCAAATCGCCTTTTCAAGAATTCTTCATTTTCTTTATTTATAATTTCCTTCTTATCTATTTTAAAAACTCGATTATTTAATTGTCCAATATTATTTAGAATTCATTACAAATATATATCTATGTATGTATATTCTGCATTTGTTCTTTAATAGCTATTCCATAAAGCTTATACTTTGATATGAAGTAAATTGCGTTGTTTACAAATCATATTTCTTCTGCTTTAAAAGTATTGCATTATTCTTACGCCACAATATATAGTAACAATAATAGTTCTGCTATTCCCATCTCCTTACAATTCCTTCTCTTAATATAAATAGTACAAAACGTGGTGTGTAGAAAAGGGGGAATTACATTATAATTAGCTTACATCTGCAGAGGATATCAGACCACAGGGTTCTAAAAAACCGCAGACGAAAATTGTTAAGTAGCGAGTATGATATATATTCAATTTAATGCTAAAATTTATTATTCATTTTTCAGTTCGATGCTGTTACTCAACTTCTTTCATTTCTATAGCAGACTGGAACAAAGATTAGTAAAACGAAACTCTGAAATACAGACTTACTTATCCTAGGTCGAAACTTAAACTCTGTAGCTTTAAGGCAGATAAATGCCAGACTTCGGCTGAAACTTTCTCCCCTGGGCACGAAAATAGCATTAAGATTCTGGTATCAAACCCTGTGTTTAAGCGCTCGCGGGCCGGAGAACAGGTTAAATGTCGCTCACCTCTTCTTCACGCACAAGTGAGTTGAGTCACGCGAGATGGCCACGCACATATTTTCGTATGCTTCCAAATCGAAAATGCCGAGGTATTTGACCGCATACTGCACAGACAGGGAAATTATATTATTATATTAATAAACATGTCTTTTGGTTAGGGATCCACCTGAATATTGTACGCTCATTTTTTTATAACTCATAATACAAAACTCGGAATAGATATCATTTTAAAGATTTAAACTGGTGAAGCATAGAGATGTAAAAAACCCGAAATTTTGAAGAGGTGGGAATAAACCCGGGAATTTTAGGGAATAAACCAGGAATTTGGGGAACTTTGGGAAGAAATCATTTTAACAATGTTTACATTTATTTTTTCAACAGTGGCTATTTAAGAACTAGCATATTATTTCTAAGAGATTTTTTTTTTTTTTTTACTTTTGGCAATATATATATGTATATATATATATATGTATATATATATATATATATATATATATATATATATATATATATATATATATATATATATATATTCAAGAAATAATAGCAATGAGCATTTCAATGATTTTATAGCAGTATTTATGTAATTAATTACCCTGTTAGTCTTATCAAACACATAACTGGTTGCTTCAATTTTAAATGCTAATATAATAATTATATACATTATTTTTTATCATTATTTATTATGTAAATTGCATTATGCTAAACTTTTTTCCCTCATTTTATAATATAAAAATAAATCATTAAATTTAAAATAACAGTTTATTATTTTTTGTAAAGCATATATCATTTAAAGGTGTTATCAAATGACACTGTTGCATTTTGCGTCCGATTCCTACACACACTCACACATTAATATATATATATAGAGAGAGAGAGAGAAAGAGAGAGGTTATCCAAGAAAAATAAAGATTTATGGGTTTTGGGACACTACAGATTATTGCCTAATATTTATGTAATAATAAAAATATTGGATAGTTCTCAAATAAAAAATATACTCATACTTCCATGCTAGACTTTACCTTGCCAAATATAGTTTCCCAATTATTCAATTTTTTGGCTGTTTGGCTTCCTTACACGTTTATCCATTACAATTGCCAGTTAACTATTAATATCAAATCATTTATGAAATGTAAAAATTGTCTTGTGCAGTTAGAATAATAGTAAACAAAATACTTCAAAATTCCTATGTTTTGGAAATTTTCAAAATTCCCTTCCCAAAAAACCCGTTTTTTTCCCGAATTTAAACCGGGTTTTTTCCTCTGCTCGCAACTCTACTGAAGCACCACACAAACACATATTCAGGATGTAAAGTTCTTAACGGGTCATTTTTCTACTACCGTTGGTCGTAGACATGTATTTCTAATTGCAAAAATGTTTCAAATAAAAAAAAGCATTCCTTTTATAATATTTTTAAATTAAAAAAAATCAATTTTGAAAAAATTACAAAATTTAAATTTTTATACATTTTTTCATTATTTATCATTAGGAAAAATTGAAACTCGAAAAACCGTAACACAAAAAGTTCCACTTCTCTGAAACAAAAATTGATTAAGATATTTATATTTAAAATCTGCGAGAATTAAAATTTTTTCTCCTTCTTTGGAGAACCGGTTAAGACATTTCGAGGTTGAAATCAGATTACAATGTTCCTGTTTCAGCACAAGGGGGATGGATTTGCGAGCTTATTTTACTGCAAAATACAGTATTTATAAATTTTATAATGGATACCTCTCATCCTGTTTATAAACAAGAACTCTCCCTTTATTTAGGAATGAAAGAAACTTTGCAACGTGATTTCAACCTTGGAATATTATGATTAATCTTTTAACCGATCCCTGAATGAAGGGGGGGGAAATCTTACCATTTTCAGCTTGAATATCTCTTGATATCTGTATTATTTAGATATATTATAATTTTTATCGTTTCAATTCTTAGGATGAGTTTCAATTTTTACTTAATATAATGATAAAGATTTGGGAAACGTAAAAATTTGTATTGTGCAATTTTTACAAAATTAAATTTTTTCAAATTTAAAAAAGAACACAAAATCTTATGCGACACTTTTTTGTTAACTGGAAGTATATGTCTACGATCAACGGTTCCTGAGAAAAAGGCTGGTTACTATAGATTCTGTATATGAGGTTGTGCACATCTAAAACGATACAAATTCTTACGGAATAGTTTAGGTTTTAATTTCTAAAGAACAAAAAATGATATTCGTAGACATCGGGGGAATATTGGCAAACATCCTCTATATAATAATAGCCTAAGTTATCTGTCCGCGAATTTTTGAAGCGGTTATACCTGGAATGGATACAGGCATCCATATTGGATTTTTCATGAGTTAGGGTTAGCAAAATTGAAAGCGAGTTCGAAATCCACCCATCCCCTCTTTTCAGGCGTTTAATGCTATTATTTCAAGCCTTATTTTTCCTCTTATTCTATACGAAATTCATTCTTGATAGGATGGCAAAGGCGGAGAGTAATATTTAAATTTCTGAACTGTTTCTACTTGAACTTTCATATACTCTAATTAGTTCCACGGGACGTGCAGGCGTTGTACGTTTGGTAGAACATACACCCACTCGATCGCCTACTTCTCGGGTTCTATCCCCCGTCGCAGCCAGTTTTTTTAACGTCTAATAAATTTAATATTTTCTACTTTTTCTTTTAAATTCTTATTCCGAAAGTTGTTTTATTATTTTTAAAACAAATTTTTACTATTTTTTCAACTTTTTATAATTTTTATTATTTTTATTTTATTAAATTCACGTATTGCTTTACGGATGTCCCTGGCCACATAAACATCTCATGTTGTGCATCCTTAAACTTTCTTCTCGTAATGTAATAATAGCTCTAAGTTATCTGCCCGTCTGTCCTCGAAGTTATGAAGCTTTTGGACCTGTCACAGTTGCTGCATCTAGGGGACTACCGCGACGTTGCCGACGATTCCCCGCAGTTGTCTCCAACTTCCGAAGTGAAATCCAGCAGCATTCAGTTGACCACCTCACTATCCTGACGCCACATATGTAACGCACCCACTTTCTTGTGCACTACGTCAGCGTGGGACCTGCCCGCCTACTGTACTGGGGCAGGTATGTTCGACAGTGGTGACTGGGATTCATATTACTTACAATAATTCCTCAAAAACTTGGACGGACTAAACAACATTTTATTTACATTTTTGCAACATAAATAACAAATTAAAGAAAATCAAACATCAATGAGTCTCAGAGCCAGTCCTAGCTAGATTTTTTTAAATGACCGAGCGTCGTCTTTTTTCACATCAGCGCAGAGAGAGATGTTTCGCCGAGAAACATCTCTCTCTATCTGGCTGCTCTATCTCGACTCCCCTCTCTCTGACCTCCGCTGAACTCTTGCAGATTCCTCCCTTCTTCGGGGGGGGGGTCTGGAAACCAGAGCCATGCCGAAGAGAGCACATCCTCCTTCTCCAAGGCCCTGCAAAAACAAACCATGACACCGAAAATCCTTATCGCCCCCCCCCCTTTTGCCGGCCGTCTTCTTACTTCCCCCAAGAAATGCCATGTGGAAGGGGTCAAATGGGGCGATTCTGCCGATGTCACCCAGAGCACATAAAGTCGTGGGTGCACATTCCTCACAGCCTTAATTTTGGATTATGCATCCCAACGACAGTGCACGAACATACTTGCCCCAGTAAAGTAGGCGGGCAGGTCCCACGCTAACGTAGCGCACCGTAGAAAGTGGGTGCGTTACTGTGTCCATGTTTCACAAACACGAATCTTGAGTCTAGTATTACACCTGTTCTATTCTCTATGTCGAAAGTTCTCAAAATAACTTCAAAGGTTCGTAACACCACATTTTTATTTTTACAAACACGAACACCACACAAAACATTAATAACTAAATTCTATTTTCATCAAATCGAAATCAAAAGGTGAAATGTTTCAATGCGTTTTTCTCGCATCCTTCCACACACATCAAAGGTTTTATTCTATCAAAAACAAAAACTCTTTTGCCGTTGCCAAAACGGCAAACCTAAACTTCGCGGTCATGACATTCCTCCCACCTTTTGATTTTCGATTAACATAAGAAAATCAAAACAACAATAATGTATAAAGAATAACTGAAATACAATAATAATATTAAACAATACTTAGCACTTTTCTAATCAGCGAATTACTTCATCTAGGGAGAGACATTAAACTGAATAGAATTTTCAATCTTCTGTAAAATACTCAAAATGAATTAAATTTCTAACATATTCAAATTATAAATATTATGAAAAATATACATATAAAAAGTACAAATTAAAATTTACGGAAAAATAGCCATTAAACACATCACAAGAAAAATATTAACTGAAAATTTTAGGTTTTACAATCTTTCTACCATATCTAGTTATTTGACTGTTCTTATCAGAGTCTACTGATATGCTGTCCTTAAATTGTTCATCAACATCGTCATGAACTCTAAGAGGTTGAACTGGATTGCTATTTTGAAGATTTTCATGTAAAGAATTTTCATTATTTATTTCCAAAGGAAATACTCGTTGAATAGGTCTTACTAGTTTACCATTAGAAGTCTTAATTCTCACGACTCTGACATTGTTGTCTTTTCCTGGGTACACTGCGATTATACGACCTAAGGGCCAGTCAGATCTTTTCTTTCTATGATTTTCTACGAGTACTATATCACCTTCCTTGAGGGATTGTGATGGTACAATCTTTGGACGATGTACCAACATACCGAGGTATTCATCTCTAAATCGTTTTCGGAACTCAACACGCAATCTTTGATGATATTTCCACCTCTTCGAAAAATTGGTTTGGTCTAGATTATCTAAATCTGGGACACCTTCAGTCCTGACATCTTGTATATACATCGATGGTGTAAGAGGTGCTAGATCACTGGAATCTTCTGACAGGTAAGTAAGTGGTCTAGAATTAATAGTGGCCTCAGCATCGCAGATAATAGTTGACATCTCTTCGTACGAAAGTAAAGCTTTTCCTGGGACTCTTCTCAGTAATTTTTTGATCATTTGAACCATTCGCTCCCACCAACCGCCCCACCAAGCCGCGGTCGGTGGGTTCAGCTTCCATTGTATTTTCATAGTTGTAGAACTGTTAGTAATTTGATTCCAGTCAATAGATCTTAGCAAATTTCTTGCACCAACAAAATTGGTACCATTGTCGCTGTATATGACTCTTGGACGACCTCTGCGTGCTATGAATCTTCTAAATCCAAGAAAAAATGTATTTGTCGACAAGCTTTCAATCAATTCTAAATGAACTGCACGATATACTCCGCAGGTAAATAACAGAATCCAAGCCTTTCTATTTTCTTTTAAGTAAAGAGGTCCTGCGATGTCTACACCAGTAATTTCAAAAGCATATGCATCTCGCACTCTATCTTCTGGGAGAGGACAAGGCACTGTGTCAATGGATTTTGCTGAATGTCTCTTGCACCGGACACATTTAGATACCACTCGTTGAACTGTTTTTCTGCCTCGTATAATCCAAAACTTGTAACGTAAATTAGTTAAAACAACTTGAGTGCCGGCATGGTGAAATTGTAGATGGTAATAATGTATTATTCTTTCCACAAGCTCAGGTTTGGAACGAAGAAGAATTGGGCAACGGAAATTTTCGTCATCGTCTCTTCTTAAAATTTTTGTTTTCAAACGGAGAATTCCCTCTTCATCAAAAAAAGTTAAATGACCCTTCAGCCTCTCTTCACAAGGAAATGACTCCTGTTGCACTATCTTGAGTAATTTATTCTCTGCAGTGTCTATTTCATCAACGCTTAATGTTTTGTCCAATTTTCTTTCTCGTGTTCTACAATTTTTTGCAAATCTGAGTATCCAGGATATCATCCTTACGATTTTGATGAAGCTTGAGAAATATTTCAAGTACCAGTTGTCTGAAATAAGGCAAGATAAAACCACGCCCTTTCTCTTTTCTCGTTTGATTTCTTCTTCGTTGATTTCCATTTCTGTGGTTGGCCAACAACTCTCATCTTCTTTCAGCCAGTCTGGACCAAGCCACCACTTCGACTTCACTAGAATCTTAATTGAGCATCCTCGAGATGGTAAATCTGCTGTGTTAAGACCGCTGGGTATGTGTCTCTAGTTAGTTTTCTCGGTGAGCTTTCTAATCTCTTTCACTCTATTTTCAACAAAAACACCCCAGGGTTCTTCCTTTTTGATCCACGTGTATATATCACATATCATCTTCGGCATGAAACTTTTACGCCTAGATTTATGGAAGATTTAAACTTTTTTTAATACCTACGACCAAATTTTGAAAATAATAAATTGTTTAGTCTCGTTTAAGTAGGAAACCCTCCTTTCTTTCAAAATTATCACTTGCATATGTCCTTATAGGTTTTATAACTCTATAGCTTTTGATAAAAATTCTTTTAGAACTCTTCAGGTAATAGAAATTATCCTCTTTGCTTCATAACATGTTTTAATTATTTTATTTATTTTAAATTAAAAATGACTTGCAATTACTATTAATTTTTTTACAAATGGGTGCATTTTCTCTTATTAGCATTTTGCCATACAATCACTGATTTGTGCTCTTTTTATTATGGGAGCACCATACAGTAGGGCAACAATCTCCCCACGAAGAAACAATACACAAATAAAACAAAGCCTTATTCGTAAAGATTGGGAATCAAACCTAAATTCATCGGAAGAAAGAACAATATTCTGATGTCTATTTAACCTGAGTGACTTCAATGCTTCAAAATTTAAAATACAAAATTTAAATATAGTATTTATATACTAAATTGATATTTCTTAATGTCCTTTATCCGTACTGACAAAGGAAATCGATTTAGGTACATCATGTTAGTACAAAGATTTTTTTAATGCATAAATATTTGGAGTTTTTTTGTATACCACAATAAAAATCGAATTTCATAATTTCTTCTCAATTGAGTAGTAATAACTGGAATAAGAACTGTTAAACAGCTGTAAAACAAGTTATTTGATTTTTGAAGAAATGTTAGTTAATTACTAGATAATGTTAAATTTAAACTCATTATTTTATACTCGAAATACTTATACTTTTGTCCTTATACTTTTTATACTCGACTTTTCATTTCCTTGTTTAACCATGTAAGATTTTATAAAATCACGCCCAAATTCCTGACCCCACGGAGACACAAGTAATGAGTTTATTTTGACGTTTCCAAAATCATGGGTACAGAAGCCAATCGGAAAATTCAACATTTAAAAATTGTCCAATCAAATGGTTTCCCGCTGGGACGCTGTTAGCGTCTTGAGTTCGTTGATATCTTTACGTTGGGACACCAATTTTGTAAGTAAATACCGTAATAATTATTTAAATTTTAAATATTTTGTCTAAATTATTGTAATATTTTGTTTGATATTTGGTTGTTAGTTTATTCTAGACACAATTTTAGTTTTTACTGTCATAAGTTTGTATTTAAATCACTATTTTTGCCGATTGCTCGTTTGTTTATGAAAATGGTGAGATGAAATTTAGGTATCAATTTTTAATTAGATTTTTAGAAATATGTATATGTTTTTGTTAACATTCCATATTTCTCTCCGTTGTCATATTGCTACTTTTAATGATAAATATTGCATTTTATTGATGTGCTTGCTCTGAAGCTAATTCCTCCATTCAAACCGAGCGCGAAATGAAGCGGATTGTTTGTTTACATTTACTGGAAAACGGCTCAGAATATTTAGTCGTAGATGTTGAATCCTTGTAACAGTTTTAATTTTAAAGGATACAAATAATCATTTGTGGTTGTTTGTTCTAATTGTTCGAAGTTGAATTGTAAAATAGTACTTACCGGTTTTTGCCGTGGTCGTTAGCGCGGGAGTTTTGGATACGCACCCAGGTACTTCTTTAATCAGTTTCACCCTTTCATGGATATACCAAGCGCATTATTTCTCAAATAAGTATTAAGAAATTTAAAGATCTTCTTCTTTTTTTGCAAGATTTTATAGTACTTTTTAAGGATATTTTCATAATCCATAATTTTTAGCTGTTGAGAATGAAATCGACTTTCCCCCCATTATATAAGATCATATAAGATGAAAAACTCTTTTACTACAGTTTATTAATTCGCTTTCTATATTACTTTATTATAATAGGGGATTTTAATTGATCAGTTATTTTACTGATTGATAATGGTTGAATACTGATTTTTCTCTTTGTATAAATTTTCAGATTCTTAATTTAGTTTCTAATGAAACAGAAGTTTTATTATGCATCATTATCCTCTATTTCATCTCTGTCTTACTATTTTAACTGTGGTAGAGTTAGGTTTATTTTTGATATTTACATACTTATTCTTATTAGATCAAGTTGTTTTTTAAGTTTTCTGTTATCCTGTCAACTGAAATTTACTAATCTAACCCCATATAATCCAAGGAGAACTTTATTATTTTTTTTAAATATACTTTTATGAATTTTTAACTTCCTACTCATAAGACTTGCATGATTGTACTCTCACTATTAAAGATAATGTGGGTTGCATATGTGTTATTAATACAGTATAGTTTACTCATGTTTTATATGATAATCAATTGTATAAAAAAATTGCTTACTGTATTTTCTACGAAAAATTATTTTAAATGGCTCATTTAAATGTACATATGAATTATGCAAAGCATGATACTGAGTTGAACTGACCTGGAACTTCCAGAAGAAATGTAATTATCTCAAAATTTCAAAGAATTATACTGTTATGCTTAATTTACTTTTTTTGTACATAATTTGATTAAGATACAAAAGCAGTAGTGAATCTTACCTGCATTAGTAATTAATAAGTATTTTCAGCTATGTAGAACCCTGGAATATCAATTCAAAGATGTAATTATCCACAGGCAGAAATTCTTAAAAGTAATTTACTCTGTCAGAAATGAGTTTTTAAAAATTCATTGCATTTTAAATTTTGAAAATTTTAAATCAAAAACAAAATTGGCTAAAACATGCTTAAAAATAAGAAAAAAATTATAGGGTGATAGAGTCAGGATTGCAAAAAACCCAGGTGGGTTTTTGCCTAAAAACCCACCTTTCTTAAAAATTGGTGATATTTTTATTTATTTTCGGAATCTGTTATCTTAGTTTTGAACCCTCTTTCAGTTTTAAAGAATTATTCTGTGGAAATAGTCTATCAAAATCCATAAAAATATTAACAGATCTGTGGTAAATCCAACATAAGAATTTGGAAAAAAAAATTATCTGTTAAATCCACAAGGACAAGGGCAGAGGTTTTATGTGTAAAATACAGAATAATTTGACCATAAATAATAGTATAATAACAAGGATTTTAATTAATTTAAAACAAATACTGATCCTCCAATACATCATATATTATCATCATCAATCAGGTTATTAGTATTATCATTTTTCAGTCTCAGAAGTGTGTGCATTTCCAACTTCAATGCTTTTTGTATTCCGAATCTATTTCTAAGTTTCGACCAAACCAACCCACATGTAGAGATCACTCGCTACAGTGATGCAGAGCTAGCTGGGCACTTGTTTAGGGATACCATAACGGGACAAAAATCTATTATATATCCATTTCTATCACACATTTCAATTAGTTTCCATCACTGTGCTGCACTAAATATTTTAATTACTTCAGCATTAAACATACTTTGAGGAAATATTTTGGGGTCTTAACTTATAATTCATGTGGGGAATTAACCATATATTTATTTTTTTTAAGGGTAGAAAGAATAGAGATAAAATATAATCTTTTGTTAAAATAACATTCAAGTATGTGATACATCTATACATATATCTATATGTCATTATATAACATCGTGTTATGATGTCAGAGTAAACTTTTTACAGCCTTTACACTGATTTATTTGTATTAATTAAATTATAATTTTTTGAATATTAAGTTAATTAATAAAAATGTAATCAGCTTCAGCAATTTAATCTTTTCTAAAAAATGGTACTTCTCCTGCCCTCTCCTCTTAACCCTTTAAAGGACAGTGGTTTCGCAGCGAAACCAGCTGTAAAAATTGTTTTTCTCTTCTTTTTTTAAAGATATTTTAATTATTTTTTGGATTTTCTACATTTTTGACACTTTAAACTATCAATAGATGGAAGCACTACACAATTTATTTTTCACTTTCAAACATACATTTTTAAACTTGCTTTGTTTGAAACAATCAGGAATTCTATTTTTGTCTTTTATAATCCCAAATAAAAGTAATTACTCAAACAACAACAATTATAAATTGTTTATATATTTATTTACTACATCATGTTAATGATAATTATTCATTATATCTTCAATATTGAAATTTTGGGGAAGTATTTACAAGTCATACAAGAGGAAGGTTTTACGGCTAAACCACTTCTCATATCTACAATCCCCCCCCCCAAAAAAAAAATGTAAATGTTTTTCACTAATTTCGCATTTATAAGGTTCATATATAACATTATAAATGATTTTCATTAAATGCCAAAGAATTTCTAATTGTGAACGCTAAAGGGTTAAAAACAAACTAAAAAAAAAACTCAGAAAACCCCAATAAAACCCACCCGTGTTGGGTTTTTCTTAAAAAACCTGGGTTTTTTGCAACTCTGGATAGAGTGGTTGCTTACAAAAATCTGTTATTAGTAAGGTAGATCTTATCTGTTTGAGGGAAGCATAAGACCTTACTGTTTCACCTTTTGATAATTTTGGAAACTTGAAAATAAATTTGATTGTAGAAGGCCAGCATTCCACTTTAATAAATTTGAGACATTGAAGTCAAGTAAGCCTTTAAAATGACTGCCCAGTTGTAATAATAAGAGAGCCTGATCTTAGATGAATTCCTGGCATCTTCTCTTGGTTATAAAAGAATCAGTATTATTACCCTTCAATTTACCCAGGTAGATATATAGATCTGAGTTTTGTATGTATCAATTTATTGAAGGATAAAAAACTGCTGCAGTATCCATATTTCTTGTATAATTAAATTTTAATTATGATGCAAATTAATTAAAAATTGTTTTAAAATACAATATTCAGTGTTTTATATACAATACAAAATATTATTGATCAATAAATGATTCAAAATTAAACCATAGAATAATTGTTAAAAGTACAGTTTAGAGATGAGAAATCTTTTTTGTTTGTGGCATTTAAAAAAAGAAAAAAGGCTGAAGATTTGGCCGTTTTAAGATTTAGGAAAAAAAAATGTCATCTACCCAAGGAATTAGCTATCATTAAATTTATGTTTCAAACATATTTTATTGAAGGCTTTAACACACGTCTGTTATAAAAAAATAAAACATTGCCATGATAATTTTAAAAATCTAAATAATCAACTGCTATCGACTGCTTGATCTTTCGTAGAAGAGGTAAATTGAAAAATCATTAAAAAATTAATTAAAAAAAAACTAATTGTGCCCAAACTTTCATTTTTGCTCTCTTGCCTCCACTGGGTCTTAAATATTAACTGTGTTGAATTTAATCCTTTTATTGTTGAAATAACCTAGGATTGTATAACACACACTGAGATAAGTTCTTTAAATATGTAGACTTGAAGTTTTTTTCCATAAAAGATAAACAGTTCAAAAGATTGTATTTTAAATAATTTTAATTTGTAACCTAAAATTTTATTTCATGCTTATATAAAATTAAAAATGATAAAAAATGAAACTTGGATTAGAATATTTAAAATTAATTTAACCAACATACAAATTGTTAAAAGTTATGAACTAAATCATTTTGAAAAAATATTTGTCATCAAAGGTGTGTTAATAAATTTTGTTATATATATATATATATATGCTACTTTTATGACAGTCTTGTACTAAAACTGAATATGTTAATTTTTTTTTCTGTGTAAAATTATAATAAACATGTACTTATAGATAGATTTTGTGAATTAAATTTCATTATATTTTAAATGTTTTTAAAAATTTTACATAAAATGTTAATTATTTTGAATTTTTTTGTAATAAAGGCTAAAAATTTAACAAAGAGATACTAAGTGGATACTAGGGAATTTCAGAAATCCCACATCTGGCAAAACAGAAATTTCATCTAAAAATTTGGCTGAAGAAATTTATTTCGTTACTAAAAAAGTTATATATAAAATATCCATTTAATATTTAAAATTTATCCATATGTGTATGTTTAGCATTTTCTGTTTATTTTATTTATTTTTTTATTTAGAAAGTGAATTGTCTTAACATACAGGAAAATAGTAAAAGTTTAATAAAATATTTTTCCTCTCTTACAGTTTTATGTAAACCATGCCGCCCAAAAAGATTGATGATACTTACAAAATAGGTGATAAAGTGAAAGCTAGGTGGTCTGGAAGTAATACTTTTTATGATGCTAAGGTCCTTGATGTTTTCCTGAAAACATGCAAAGTTGAGTTTGATGATGGCACTGTATTTAATGTCAAATTGAGTGATATGAAGGTTTGTAAGCCTTTTAGATGTATTAAATTTATATATATAGGATTTTCTGATTTAAGTGTATAAATATCTATCGTAAATTTCTTTCATAATGTTCTTTGTTTATGTAGTCTCCTAAGACAGAGAAAAAGACAGAAAAAAATGAAGAACCAATCGTGAAACGAACTAGAAGTAGGAGCAGATCAACTGGAAGAAATCGTTCTCGATCTCGTTCACCAGCTAGAAATGAAAAGAAAAAAACAACAGTGAAGAGTGAAAAGAAAACACCTTCAAAAGCAGAAAAGAGCAAAAGGGACACGAGTCCTAAAGCAACCAACAGTGTTAAGAAAGATCAGGTTGATAGTATAAGTAAGAGTTCATTAACTCGGGAAAAAATTGGATCTGTTAAAGAAGAAGCTACAACTTCTCAGAGTTCAGTCTCTACATCAAACAGTTTTATTAAGAATTTATATGTTTCACTTGAGAAAAGGGATCATCATCGATGTCAGTGTTCTGAATATTTTATAGTATTTTCGTTTAATTTTCATTTATATCTTTTTTAATAAATTTAATTACCATAATTTCTGAAAGAAATGATACATAGTTTAAGTGTTTAATTCATTGTGTGGGACATTTCTATTGATGTGACCCTTGTGTTTGGTTTTAAAAATAGTGCCTTATTTGTCCTAAATAAGATTTTTTAACACATTTTCCCCTTGTTTAACACAGCATTCATGTTAGTTTGAATAGCTGGCATTTTGCCAGCTATATATTCTTTCAGTATGAGTACTTCCAGTAGATTATCCTGCTAGTTAAGAAATTAGCTAATAAAATAATAAAAATAATGAAGCTAATAATAATATAATGGCTGAATGTATGGCTTCAACACACATATCATTTCAAACAATCAGCTTAGTTAATAGATTTTTCATCAGCTAAAGCATTTTGCTAGATGAGATTAAGATCTACTGCTTAACCCTTTACAGGACAGTGGTTTCACAACGAAACCTCTTGTTAAACATTTTTTTTTTCATTAATTTTTCGATTTTTTTTTTCACATTTAAAACTTACAATAGATAATAGCACTGTATTTAATTTATTTTATATTTTTTTCTGAATTTAATCTATTTTTCTTTTTTTATTTAATTTTTTTATTTTTTTTTTTTTTTTCGCTTATGATTTTTTTTAAATTTTTTTTTTTTTTTAATTTTTTTTTTATTTTTTATTTATTTTTTTTTATTTTTTATTTTTTTTTTTTTGGTATTTTCAATTCTTTTAATTAAAATTTTTTTTTTTTTTTTTTAAGGTTTTTAAAATTTTTTATAAAGTAATTTCATTAAATTCCAAAGAATTTATGTAGGTGACCTTTAAAGGGTTAAAGCCAATCCTGTATGGCTGTGAATATCCGTCCAAGCAGTGTAATTCAAAACTACAAATCCTGGTACATAAAGCCTATAACTACCACTTGGTACTAAGTACTTTAAATGTTTTTAAGAAAGAAGAAAATATTTTTAAATAGCACCTAAACAGCAAAGAAACCTTGCAGGCCAGTTTTAAGAATAGTCTCATTACCTGTGATGTACAAATTAGAAATAGAGCAGCAGCATAATTAGGTCAAGATTTGCAACTGAGATGTGCACGAGGATGCCACACAGCATGGCATTTGTGCTGATGCTGCCTTCCTTCCAAAAATTACGATATACCCAGGACTTCAATTATATGGATAGGGATAAATCAATTCAATACGGATAGGTTGGTAGTTAGGTTTTCTAATTCATCTGTTTCTGGTAGTTGCAAGTAGTTTTGAGTGTTTAAGTTGTTCTTTCAAGGAGAAATTCACCTTTAAATCTTCAAAAACTAAAATTTTTAAAAATTTATTTGATAAAAAGAAGTATTAAAATTTTTTTTTAGAAAATTGAGTCAATATTTTAAGAATTTAAAGTTCATACTAAAAAATTCATAGAAAATGTATACAAATTATTTTTTAATTATGATGATAACCTTCTGATTGCGTCATGTGAAGTGGTTGACATGGAGGGCACTATTTAAAAATAGGAGGGGGTATCCTGTTTTGCTAGAACACATAAGTTATTTTTAGTATTTCCAGGTGAGGGTATTATGGATATTAATTAAAAAAAATTCTTAGTATAATGGTATTTTTTTTTCTGAAGATAATTTTTCTGTCATTGGTTTTATAGTATCTTGAATTATATATATCCCTTTTCACTTAGGTATCTTTAATTTAGTGATTAATATGCTGTAAAAATTCTGTAGTCAAATACCATAGTTTCTTTTGCTCTTTATTCAGTTCTTATGAAGGATTTTAATTTCATTTAGATTTTAATGATGTATATACACAAATCAAAAAGTGATAAAGAAGTATTGTTATTTTTACCATATAGGAAATTTATTTAACTATTTATCAAGATACATTTGTGGAAGTTGTAGAACAGACATGTGTAATTCAAAGACTTTGTAGACTTGCATTTAAAATGTATTTTATTTTGTCAAGCTGATAAATAAATAAATAAATAAATATATATATATTTATATTTATATCTAGCGAGTGAGGAGGTAAAAATTAAAAACAGTTCACCATTTTATAGTTTTTGTTACAAGAATTAAATGAACAATATAACAATTAAGATTTATAAATATGCATATAGTTTAAAATAATCTTTTAATCAGTTTACCATTTACTTGTAATTTTTGTTTCAGTTGCAAATTTTGTATATTTTATCACAGGTTGCATGCAGAATAAAGGCTAAGATAAAAGTTGACTTCTTCAGTGGTTCTAATTGCATCAAAACAATTTTAGGAAGAATTTCTGTTGGATAACAATTTTTAAATTATATGCAAAAGCTATCATTTAGAAAATCAGTGAATATGAAAGAAATAACATTAGTTCTTTGGAAATAAGTTTGAAAACAAACAAACGAAATTAATACAGGAATGGAAGAATCTGAAATTTATGTTGAGATTCAGATGTTTAAATGTTCATTTAAAAATTTTGTATGTTTTAATTTTTTCTACTGAGAATATTTATAAACCTTATTCAATTTAAAGAGTTTTAATATAAAGCGAAAAAGGTTCAGTTTGAGTCCTATTGAAAATACTTAAATATTCATAAGATAAGAGCACATTTCTTATTTAGTACAAGAAGTAATGCTATAAATAGTTAGAAATTTTTAATCCCTTATAATATCTATTTTAGTAATTTTGATGTAGCAACTTACTTTTCCTCAGTTTTATGAATTATTGATTTTTTTACATTTATATAAAGGTTTATTAACAACTTTTTAATTGCCAAAAGTCTAATGTGTTTCTGAAATGTACTGAAAGTATTATATTCTGTAGAGTGTACAATGTTAAAATGAATTTTATTTTTATTTGTATTACTTTTCTTAGGTGTCACCCCCCAAAACAAAAGTAATAGTAACAACACACGAGAAAGCTAATGCAGTTACAAAGAAAGATGATGCAAAATATTCAGATGATGAAGAAAGTGATGAAGAAATTAAAGTTATTCCAAAAGGCCCATCAAAAATTCGACAAACTTTAACTTTTCTGTTCACACTGCTGAAAGTTGTTTTGATGCCTGCAACTTTCTTGTTTCTTGCTTTTGCATGTACAAAAGTAAGTGTTGATTTAGTACTTAATTTTTAATTTAAATTTCAAATTACAATTACAGTCGAACTTCCATAACTCGAAGTCCCAGGGGACCAACAAAACTATTCGACTAATCCGAAGTTCGAGTTATCGAAGTTACCTACCATTCCTCTCAACTGGCATTTAAGATGGGTCGACATGGTTTCAATGGTTTAATATGTGCCATAATACTATAGATGTACGCATTTCAATTTTTTAATAGGCTATGTAAATAACAAGAGAAAAATGGGTTCAAAAGGTTTAAAACTCAAGAAATTTGGCTTCATTACATATTAATTAGTATATCTCATTTGAAAAAGCAGTTATTTTTTGTTGTTTTCATTTTTTAAGGTTTTTAGCATTCACAAAGTCACCTAATTTTGAACACAATTAAATATGGTGTTGTCTGTACCTTCGGTGGTCTTCAGGTATTGTTGTAAGATCGCTTCAAGGTTCTCGAAGGTCATGAGTCGACTGGCATTCGAAGTTTTGAACAGAATTGTGTTTTTACTGGGGAAATCTATCAAAAAAATTCAATTTAGAAGAAGTTCACTTCGAGTTATCGAGACAGTTTATTAAAGAATAGTATAGACATGATTCGGGACTTGATTAAAAGTTCGAGTTAGAGGATTATTCGACTTATAGGAAGTCGAGTTATTGAAGTTCGACTGTATATAAAAAAATTTTAATATATCTTACGTGTACAGTATTAACATAAAAATATATATCTTCTGGTTTTTTAGTAAGTGTGTGTGCTTATGCATGCATGCTGCTTTAATATGAATGTTTAAGAATAGTTTGAATTAAAATGGGCAATGTATAGATATATTGCAAAATATTGATATAACATGCTGTATCATGATACTGAATTTTAAATATTT
This sequence comes from Pardosa pseudoannulata, assembly GCA_032207245.1. Taxonomy (NCBI): domain Eukaryota; kingdom Metazoa; phylum Arthropoda; class Arachnida; order Araneae; family Lycosidae; genus Pardosa; species Pardosa pseudoannulata. Next base: position 105,099,246 of record CM063509.1, read on the forward strand.
AGTTTAGTAGTGTGTTATGATATGAAAAGAATGCTGATATAGTTAAATCAGTTTAAGATTTTCCAGTGTTAAATTGTCTTTTCATTATCCTAACTTTAGTGTGATAGAGTAACAGCACATGTGGGATATTACCTAGTTACTGAATTACCTACTTCTTGACACTTTTTTTTTTTCCAGCTGCAGGCACATGGAGACATTATATGAAAATTTGCCCCTTAGATAGATAAAAATTCCTTTATTTGGTCTTAGTTATTAAAGATAGAGCTTCATTACTAAACTACAGAGCTGTTTGTATTTTTGTTGCTAAATAAACATTATATTCAAGTATTTTCTACCATGTTATTAGTTAAGTGAACAAAATTTAAATATGTGACTTGTTAAATTTTTTTTTCATAATTCTTAATGGTGAATAATTTTGTAATATTTTTGGAGTAAAATACTTTTAAAAATAAATTTTCTAAAATGTCTTTATTTTAGGCTTATTTATCGTAATATAATGTAATAGAGCTTAAAACAAGCTTAAAATATTATCAAAATGTAATTTTTTTACAAGTCTGTGTATTGTTAAACAGTGATATAAAGCTGGCTATATATATATATTGCAATGTAAAATATTCAACATTACCCAATCAGTTAAATAAAATGAAACTTAATGAAATTTTTTTAATCTCTTCAGTTTTTAACTTACATTGCATTTATAAATTTTATTTTGATATTAAGTATGATTAAAACTGTAAAAATGGACATTTAAGTGTGGTTATATTTTCTTTGTATAAAATTTTTTAGGCTGATTAGTTGTAATATCCCTTTTTAGTGCTGTGTCCTTAATTGAAGTTAGATTTGTCATCAAACTGGGTTCCCAAATCTATTCTTTATTTTAATTAACACAGAATCTCCCTCTTATTTTCTAAATGTTTAAATGAAAACAATTTCACAAACAGCTAGCTCATTGAATGAGTTAATTTTGTTTCTATTGAAATATAACTGTATGTTAAGAATTAAACTAAACTAATACTTGAAAGATATAATAAGCAGACATGCCAGCTACTCCAGAAACTACTCAGATTGCTCCAGAAAATAACAAAACTTTTGAACAGCTAAAAGATTGATTCAGCACTTAAATATAGCGTTTTGCAAAAAATAATGCTGGATATTACTCTTTTCACACAGTACTGTTGCATGTTAAAAGTTTTGAGTACTTTGCGGAAAAACCAAACTGAATTTAGGTCAAATTTGAGTAGACAAACTCTAGAATCCTGATGATAGAAAAATGGAATTATTTTAATCAGAATCAATGTTGCTTTAAGAAACACTGTTCTGAAAACTAAGTTGTTAAAGCTAAAAAACATTTTTAAATGCATAAATATTAATTTACCTTTTACAATTTACTATTGTGTAAATATATAAAATTTAATTTTAATTTAGAAACCAATAAGGTAGGCACTTATATGTAATTTGTAATTAGCATGTTGAAATTTCAAACCATGATACAAGTGCCTGAATGTTGGTTGTCTGAATAAATTCTGCATAAGTCCTCTTTTTGTTCTTATGTATTATTTCTCCAGGTTTGTTGGTCTTGTATGAAATTATTTAATTCGGAATTTAAATATAACTTGTATTTCATTTTCTTCTCCAAACTGGATATTTTGACTAAATAATAAGTAAATATATAGTGTAGCCTTGTTCTTAACCCTCTGACTGCTCAATTTGTAAACCGAGATCTCTTTAAAAATTGGTAATTTTTTTGTTGCATAGTTCAAGTCTATATATAAATTAGAAAATTTAAATACTAATTTTTTTTTTTCTAGAAAAGATTTTTTATATTGACTTTTATCATGAGAAACTAAGCTTTCAAAAAAACTAATTTCAGATGTTATCACAAAAAAATTATTAATAAATTTCAATTGAAATACAGTTAATTTCTATTTATAGCATACTACCTATAATTCTGTTATCTAATATAACTATAGTTCTAGTCATATAATTGAATGTCTAATACAGTATATAATTTATTCCACTGGTTAAATGATGAAAAGATAGAATGTGCTAGGAAGAAAAACACATGCCTGCAAAAATCGCGTAATGAGCAAATTTTGCTACATTTGAATTGCCCGTGGAAATTGCAGGATGAGCAATCAGAGGGTTAATTGTGATCAATGCTTTTTTATTCTATTCTTTGTAAAAATTATACAATATTTCTAAATTTTGGTAATAGATATCTCTTGATTTTTAGTTATGTACTAAACTAAACATATAATGCTATTGTAGCTAAACAATTTTATCTTTTTCAGAGGCAATGTACAATACTGGAAGCACCTCAGTTTTATTCAAAATTGAAAGATATGGGCTATGCACTTAAGATTCCATTTCCATCTGTCGTTTTATTCCACCTTTCTGTTTGTTTACTGTCACTCATCCCCTTGGGGAAGAAAGTCTCAGGTTTTCCCTATGGGCCGAAAGGATTTACAAAAGAATATCGCTTGAATGGTTTGTATAAAAATTTTTGAGAAAGCTTTATTTTGATCGTTTCAAATTTACAGTTTGGAGTAGCAGGGGCTCTGAGGAAACCTTGGAATTATGGGGATTTTACTTGAAATTTTCCACAGGCAACTTGTAAGATTTTTTCATACAGTGTATTAGTTTACAATTGTATGGCTGATTTAAAGAGAGATACAAATTTTGGGGAAGAAAGATGTTCAGAGGAGAAAAAACTTATAGTAAGCGTAAAAATAAATTGTATGTAGCGCTTTTCTATCTATTCATTCAATAGAGAAAATGCATGTTTATAAACAAATATGAATGCTGATTACAACTCAACTTTTTGTTGATAAAACATTGCTTGTTTTCATTGTATCTTATGAGCTTCAATGTGGATCATGTATACAATAAAACTAAACTTTATTTAAGGGAAGGGGAAGGAAACATCAGAAACTGGCCAAGTAATTCAAAATAAATTTTTTAGCACTTACAAAATTATGTATTTTTAAAAAAATTATGCACTTTACACAGTACTATTAAGTATCATAATCAAAGTATAACTACTTTGATTATGTTAACAGGCATAATAGACTATTAGATAAATAGAAATCTAATAAAAGTGTTCAAAACCTGATAATTTTCAAGACAATGATAATTTTCAGGACAAAATATAATTACATATATAGGTACAGCATGTCTCACGAAAGCCTAGCAAATATATTAGAAATATGGAAAAGAACTTCATAATAATAAAAAAAATTCTTACAGCATAATAATTTTATATAATCTATTACATTACAGTAAAGTTAATGTTTTCATTCTGAAAATGTTTGCCAAGAATTCTCGAAGAACTTGAAGTCCAGTCTTGCCTTTTCAAAGCTTTTGTTCAAAGCATTTCCAATGTGGGATCTTTAGGAAAACAATAATATCCAATATATTTGCCTTTTTTGAAATGCCTTAGTACAGCCATACTCACAACAGCTTGTTACCATTTTCTGATATTTGACAAAATTAAAACCCCAATAACAAGCACAATCCATAGGAAATTCAAATGTTTTGCTAACGAGGAAGTTGAGCTGCAATTTTTGCTGCTCCTGACGTCATGCACACATTCTCTACAGTTTTTCTTTTTACATCAGAATAATGACTCTTTCAACTGTTTGCATCATTTTTCATATAGCATCATACTAAGCAACTAAACTGCATTTGTATGTACTTGTCTCTCTACATATTTATATCAAAAGTCACACACACATAGATATATATATGTATGAGTGTGAGTATATATTTATATGCACACATATATACACATATATGCATAGATATGTAGACTTGTGTAGATATGGTCTAAGAATTTTAAGATTGCCATAATATTTAAGTGTTGCTGTTTGTGTGTATACATATACCTAAGCAAAAAATATAGTTGAATGGTGATAAAATTTTACTAATTTTTAAATTGAAACGTTGGCAGCTATGCATTTTTGAATTTCAGGAGAAATAAAATTGTGAATTATTTTCTTTTACGTTTATGTTTTACATGATGAAAGCTAGGTGAAATATAAGTTTCTTACTTCTTTCTGTTTACTATTAAAATCAAATAATGCAGTTTGTTTCCTATGAATCTCATGTAATGATTAAACTACTGTAATATGGTCTACTAGATTGTGAATCTTAAATAACAACTTGAAACTTGGTAAGCTCAGATTTCATATTTAGAAAAGTATTGTTTGTATTTACAGGGTTAGTTTTCTATGTTTTATCCTAGCAAAGTTTTCTCTTCTTGCTTCTTAATTTTTTAACAAGGTTTTGACTGGTATGTACTTATCATATTAATTCACAAAAGAAATTGAATGCTCGTCTTTATTTAAAGAAGTTTTTCTGACAGTTTAAAAAAATCTACTTTTTAAATTTTTCCGAAGAAAGTTTAATTCTTTTAAATGTGTTTAGCATATTTTCATATCTTTGAAAGATTTCTTTTAATATTTTACAAAAGTGAACTTTTTCCTCTTTCCTCAGTCCAAAATGTCTTTCTCTAATACTGGTTTTTTATCCCTCTTAATGTAAAATTCTGTAACACATCCACAAATACCCCTGAAGATGTAAAATACTGTCTTAAGTTATGTAAAATATGATTCAGTATTATGTAGTCAAGACTCATTCATATCACTATTATATCCAGGTACTAAATAGAGTCATTATTATTATTATTATTTTTTTTTGTTTATTTTAAATAGTAAAACTCTTTTCAATAGTATTTTCTTGTATAAAAATATTTTAAAAGGCCAAAGATTTAAACTGTGAAAAATAACTTTAAAGTTATTTTGTTGCTTTTATAAAATGATTCATTGTTTTGGGAAAAATTAATTAAATATCTTGAAAACAAAGTAATTAAAATTCATTACAGTAATTTATTTATTTAAGATTATCCATTGTTATTGATTTTTAGAGTATTTTAGTATATATTTGCTGTTAATGTTGCTGGAGGGTTTAGTTTCATTAAAATAATCCAATGAAATTATTGAAATTATAAACTGAAGTATAAACTGTCCTGTTAATGTGGAATGTTAAATTAGCTTTTGCTATCTAAACTGATTATGTTAACTTTATTTTCTTTATGGTCATTTCTTTTAAAATACAGTAATTGGGAATAAGAAGTTTTATATTTATATCTGAAACAATAATTTGGTTAATTTACTTTGAAATACATTATTGCTCTATAATTTCTGTTGTGTAAAAGTTTAAAGAGAGCTTAAACCATTTACCATCAAATTATAAGAATTGTCAGATATATTTGTTAACTTCAAGAATATATGTATAAAGTTATGTGAAATATTTTAAATAATTTTCTTTTCCTTTATAGGTATTATATGTTTAATACTATTTGCTGCAATATTTGCAATCTGCTCTTACTTTGGCCTGTATATGAATTGGGGATATGAAAAATTCAAGTCACTATCCTTTAGCATTGTGCTTTATTGCATCCTTTGTTCGCTAGTTACACATGTTGTTTCTTTGATCAAAGGTGATGGCGAGACAGAGAGCAAAAGTAAGGAGAAAATTTTGTCTAATTTGTGCAAATTTGTCTAATGCTTTGAAAGTAGTCTAATCCAATTTATTTTTTTTTCTCTTTTCAGTACCTGGTATTGGGAATTTTTTTAATGGAATTTATTTTAATCCTTTCCTCTTTGGAAAGGTTGATGTTAAGACATCTTTTGTGCGAGCTGGATTGATTGGATCTGTAAGTTTTGTTTTCATTTTTTCTTTTAAACATCTCTGAATTTATTAGAAATTAGAAAAACAAACCTATAAAAAAATTATAACTAGCTGTATAAGGTACTTGGATTTCTTCATGCATGCTAATATTTATCAGATACTGCTAAGGGTAAAAATATGAAAGCAAATAAGCTATGAAACTTTTGTTGTTAAAATTTAATGGGGCACATGTATGATTTGTAAAATATACAGAAGCCTTTCCAAATAAATGTTGTCTCTTTATGTTTTCATTTCAGAATTTATTTTTATGCTCTTGTGTATATAATATTAGGTTTTCTGTGGTGAGCATATATGTACAAACTTTATTTAAGGTATCCATCTACGTTCATTGAACTTTTTTCTCTTTAAACATAGAAACTAGTTCATGTTTTTACATTTTTAGATTTATTTTTTATATTATCATAGATAATTGCACTTAAAAAATTTATTTCCTGGAGAAGTTTTTATAAAATTTCTAATAAAGAAAATGTAAAAAAATCGGTTTTTTTTTAAAAGGTCTAATTTTTTAATAAATTATTTCAATATTTTTTATGCGACACATTTCTTATATATTGGACTAGTGAATCACCTAAAATCTTTGCTTAATTTACATTTAGTAAAAAATTTTGGTCCTTCAAAATCATACACATTGAATTTTTAACGAATTTTCATTATCTTTATATCTAACTATGAGTGTAACATCATTAAAAATTATCCAAATTTAAAGCTTTTAGGTCATTCACTAGTAAGTACTATCAAAAGCATTCATAATAATTTTCAACAAAACATTTTAAGAACTTTTTGAGAAATCACATTTCATATTTCAACATTTTATTAAAAATACCGTTCTGAGAAAAATGCATTTGAAGTTTATGAAAGCAACTTTAACTGTTAAAAAATTTAAATACATGTTTAAAATTCCCCACACTTTCTTACTTCAAAATTTTCTAATTGCCAAGTTGCTTATTATTAAAAATACTGGTAAAATGTTTAAATTAATCTTCATGAAAATTTAAAAAGTTTTGTCCAAAAAATGCTCTTTAAAAAAAGGCGTTAAATTTACAACTTCTGGTTCTGAAGTTGCTACTTCCGCTTTGTTTTGACAGCTGTCACTGATGTTTAAACAGCTGTAACTTTTCTTTAAAATGCTGTAGAGACAAAACAAAAGCAGATTTAGAAGCTTAAAGGTTGAAATGTTACAGTAGAGAAATAAAAAAAAAATTATGATTTTTGGGAAAAAATGATGTTTTTAACGTAGACGGATACTTTAATTCAGATGCATAAAGCATTTCCATAATTTATATGTATATATATATATATATTAAAATATATTCATATACATTGTGTCTGATAGCATAAATCTGTCTTGAATATAATAATTTCCCAATTAATAAGGAAGAATAGATTATGCACATTAAAGAATAAAACTCATCAAATAAAAATGATAAAAAAAAGTTTTAATGAATAATTCTTACCAAAAAAAGTTTGATTCCATGAATACTGGCTTTTGCTTTAACATGTAAATCCACATGTTTACATTACATAGCAGCTCTCCTCTCACTGTTGTTAAAGCTACCAGTTCTTAACTGGTTCTTTTGCTCATCTATTGTTCACTAGCTATATGATTCTCTATTCAAATTTTTCCTACTGTGGATTTTTCAAACTATATCTCGTAGCTCTGAGCATGTGCTTTTTTGATTTTGTGGATTTCTCCATTAGAACCTATAACATATAGCATTATTTTTGGTTTTCCTTTTTCATCAGTTCTGTTTCATATGATCACTTGAGTTTTTTTTTTTTTTTTTTTTTTTTTTAATAAATCTAAATGATAGTCAGAAACTAAACATTTTACTTTTTTTCTCATTATGTAATTATGTGACCATTCAGAGTAACCACTTTCGTACTGTAGCTCACTTTTCTTGTTATATTTTGATGAAAATACTATGCCTGTGGTCTAGTTGGGTAATTTTGGATATTTTTCTATTATATATAGATATAAGTAAATTTATTTTAAAAAATGGGCATTTACAATTTTAAGAAGCAAGCAATTTAATTTAATAAGTACAAGAGAAAAATTTAAAAATAGTATCATGCATCATTTCATATTATAAATAGAATATTACCTTTTAAACTAATTTTCAGCTCTTAATTTCTATTTTCGAAAGCAAGGGATTGAATATTCTATCTCCTACAGCTAGTTTAATTTTGAAAATTTGCCTCAGTTTTAAAGTAAAAAATATTTTTAAACTCAGATATATTATTTCAGATAAATCATGGTGTCAAAGTAAACTAACAGATATAATCAAATAATCAGGAATGTCACTACTCTTTTATTTATTGTTTGATAAAAAAATTAAGGATTAAGTTCTGAATTCGAAGGCTAGGAACATTTCAAGTATTTCTTATTAAATAAAAGGACATATAATTTATTGAGGGCAGTCTTATTTTGAGGGAAAAGAATTTTTTTTTTTAATTCAGACTATACAATATAGAATAAATAATTGTTATTTTGTTTTCAGTTAAAATAGGTTATCATAGATTTGTCACCCTGCATTTATAATAATGGCCTGAAAAAGTTTTCTTTTACATTTGTAAGTTGCTTGTAGGTTTGCAAATAAAAAGTGTTCTGAGATCAGAAAAATGGTCAAGGGATGGTTTAAGAAATTTTATTTTGGGCCAGTGCTGTTGTATGCCCTCTAAAATTTATGTGTACCAAGTTTGATGAAAATTGGTCCGATATAGTTTATTTGAATAAAGGACAAAGAAAAAAAATCCTATATACATACTTGTAGTTAGGAAGTCAATGTTTATATATATCTGCAAATTTATTCAACTTTTCTAGTGTAGAATTGTACAAACTCACTGGGTTGGGTTTTCATATTACTTGCAAAATAAGAGGATAAGATAAATATACAAAAGACATGTATACTAAAGAATTGATTTTAATGTCAAAATTTTTTTTCAGGTATTGATTAATCTCAGCATTCTCTTGAAATTCTTTTTGATGAGAGGATTTGTCACCGTTCCCTTGTCATTGACTGCTGCAATGCAGATTTTCTTTGTCTTGGATTACTTTATTAGAGAGGTATTTAGTTATTTCTAGTGGTGTTTCATTTTGGGAATGCCACATAATTTTGCATGTTTTACTAGTGACAATTTCTTTATATTAATTTCTTTTATTTATTCTGTAGGAAAAGATGCTAAGTACTGCAACTTACACTAGTGATAGTGTTGGATATGGCTTCATTATGACTACTGGCTTTTTGGTTCCCATTGGTTTGACTTTACAAACAGTGTACCTTTATATATTTGAGTCAAAAGCACATTTAACTCCACATTGGTGCTATGCTGCAATGCTAGTTCTTTATCGTATGTTTATTAATTTTTACTGTTTAAATAAATGATATAAATGTATTTACAGTATTAATTAGAATTAAATCTGAACTTGTATTTAAAAAGTACTTATTTTTATTATTTTGGTAATAATGTCTTTCTTTTTTGATTTGTTGCTAATTCATTTTCTCAAAGTAATGAATAAGAATGTTTTTTTTTTCCATGTTGTTTATCAAAACTTATTTATTTTTACTTTAAATCATATTACTAGTAGTAAATAGTAGGTTGATAAATTTTTAAAAATTTATTATTAGTAATATTGTCAAATTGTATTTTGCAGTGTGTGGATATTACATTTATATGTCATCAGGCAATCTGAAGCATAACTTCCGAAAAAATCCTTTCAGCCCTAATTTATCAGGTAAGTGATATATTAGTTTTAAGAGTTATATTTGTCTGTCATCCTTTTATGAGAAATTTTTGTGTAAATTTTTTCAATTATGCACAGGGTTCCCACGGTCATAAAAAGTCATTGAAAAGTGCTTAAATTTTCTTTTTGTTTTTTAAGGCCTCAAAAGTTTTTGAATTTTCTTTGAGGTCATTGAATTTAAGGTCTGGTGCTTGATTTTTCTTTTTCAAGTCCCTGGAAAATGTTAATTCATGTCTGCATCGGAAAAATGAGAAGGATCGTTATTAGCAATTGAGGCCATGTCACGGGACTCATCTTTTATGCACTGCAAACTGCCCTATCTACTGTCGCCTACTTGGAGGGAGGGGGAGACAAGCTCAGAGTTCAATGTCATCCCAAATTAGAAATTCTTGCTTTTCATTCAATGAAAGGAAGATAAGGGCTTTGAAAGAGATTTTTTAAAGGCCCCTCCCACTATGGTCGACTGCAAGCCATTACCACTGTCTGAAGGGGCTTTGGCTTATCGTGACTGATGGCAGCAGACGATAAGGCCACTTCACACTATGGTCCACTACAAGTCATTACCACCATCTGGAGGAACTTTGGCTTATCGTGGCTGATGGCGGCAGCCGATAAAATAGCCTTGGCAGACGATGGCTTCCGAGGCAGTTTTTCTCCATAGATCAAAGGCAGCCAGATACGCAACTAAAGTGAGCAGTAGACCCTATGGACGAATCAATGCGCTCGGCTCATTTAGTTACCCAGCGTTTGGATGCAACCCGTGAACCATCGTTCAAGGTCATCATCAGGAAGTGGTGAACAGTTGGCCATAGTGTTTAGGCTACATTAGTGTTGTTTTGCTGTTTTTTTCCATTTTGTGTCTGGATGCCTGAGTAGCAAAGCAAAGTTTGACTTATTTTCTTTGTTTGCTTATTTCTGTTTAGTTATTGATGTCAAATATATATAAAAATAAAAAGTTTGGAATGCTTTAAAAAGAAACTGTATATTTTTAAACCAGTATTCGTGTGCTTATAGCCCTTCCATTTTTTACACCATTTCAAAAACCTGATTTTTTTTTCTGGGAAAAGAATGAACATTATATATATAGTTCTACTGTTTTGGGAAGTTATTTTTTTTTTCAATTATGAACAGTGTATCAAAGAGGTGCTTGAAAAAAATATCAGGTTTTGGAAAAGTCATTGAAAAGTGCTTGAAATTTTCAGAAGCAAAAGAGTGGGAACCATGATGCATATATATCAGTATATATAAGGGTACCCTCAGCTTAATATAAATTAATCACATGGACTTATATTTATTAGATGTTGATTCAATACCAACCAGTCAGAAGAAAAGATTGATCTCTTCTAAAATGTGGGGAGTAGTACGTCATCCAAACTACTTGGGACTTATAATTATGGCAGTATCCTGGACTCTTCCTTGTGGTATGCTTTTTTTTTTTCTTTGTCAGTAATATTAGAATATATATTTCCTTAACTCTTTGGCTGATTGATGTTTCTATTAGCCATTGGTTGTTTATAAATTCCATTGTTACTATGTATAGTGTCTTCTTAAAAGTTAAAGTACTTCTTTGCTATTCAGGGGCTTGTGTTGTGTCAGATCTACGTGTATTCCAGAATTTTTGGCTGTGCTAAATCCAGAATTCTGGCAGTTTTTGAAAGAAAAATTATTTTGGGGTGTTTCCAGGTTAATGGTGTATGAAGAGAAAAGACAAACAATGAATTATAGATAATTTATAAAAATCCAGATATACTTAGATTCATCAGTAATTAAAGGTTAAGATGGGCTGGGCACATAATCAGATTAATATTGATCCACGGGAAAAGTTTTCATGGCTAAACTTAGAGGCACCTGGAAAAGAGAAAGGCTAAAACACTCAGATGATTAGACTCATTGAGGAAGACTTAAAGACTTTAAAAATTACTAATTGGAAGTCTAGGGCCAAAGATAGGACTGCCTGGTATCAAATTCTAACAAAGGCTAGGCCCCATCCAAAGCTGTCATGCCACTAAAATAGAAGAAAAAACTCAGCATAGCAAGTTTTTAGGTAATTCTAAAATTTAAATTTTCTATTAGTTTATTTATTTCTGGATATTCAGTGCTCCTTATCTTTGATGGAGTTAGATAAAATTAGTGACAAATGAGTATTGATATGAAATATTTAAACACACAGATGATATAAACAAAAAATTGATTAAAAATATTGTGAAATTATGAAAAATTATCAGTGATTAACTATAAGCTAAAAGAAGTTGAAAGGCTAATGAACGATGTCAGTAGAAAATGATATTGCACAGTCAATAAATATTGACAAAATACTTAAGGAATATTTTTAAAAAATATTTTTTAAAAAATAAATTAATAAAAAGAAATTCTCCACCTTCTTTACCATGTAGAATTATATATATATGATGATTAATCAGTTTTTCTATTTAATAAAAAAATATTTTCTATGATGACACATGGCTTCTCCATGCACACATGAAAACCATTACATACCAGACTTGATTCTAATACTATTAGAATAAATTAGACATGACTTTTCATTTTTATTATTCTTGATTAGCTAATTTTTCTTTGGAAGAGTTACTAATCAAAATATTTTACATTTTTTCAAAGTAGGTTATTAAATTTTTACTAGAAAGATTTACTAATAACTTACTGATAACTTAATAAAACTAGAGTATGAAATTATATTGCTTGTTGGAATTAAAAAAATTAAAATAATAATCTATAAACAAATTTTTAGTTCTTAAAATCTATGTAAAATAGTATTAAACCAGTTTGTCTGCATTATTATATATATTAGTACAAAACAGCTTTAAATAAGTTAATTGCATTCATTGCTTTAGTACAAAGATGATAATTGCATGGCATGAACAAGTTTGAGATATCAAAAAAATTCATTATCAATAAAAATACATTACAAAATTGTAAAGATATTCTTTTTTATGTCATGAAATAATATTTGTGGTATATAAGTCTGAACAAATGCTTCAACAATCTGCGAGATGGAGTAAAACTTTTTAAAAATTAGTATTGAGTTTCTGATCTACCCATTATAATTAAAATTTAATCGCTTTTTTGTCATTTTTATATAAAAAAAAAATTTGTTTTCTAATATATATACAGACACCGCAGCACTCCTTTTTTTTCCTCTTTTTCCTTTTTTCTAGAAATTTCTCCTTTTTTTCCTTATTTCTAAGCATTTCTCGTTTTTTTCACCTATTCCCGCCTTTTATTCCTTTTTTTCTTTGGGCCATTCACTCTTTTTATTTGTATCCTTATAGTGTATTTTTTAAACATTAATTATAAATCATTGTAAGAAAAATTAATAGAATTTTACAAATTAGTTAATAACAAATTTTGCTGTTACAGTTTTTAAGTTCTGTTTGGAAGTGCTTTTTTTTTTTTTTTTTTTAAAAAAAGCTTTGCTATTTGAAACGGCTTTTAAATTATTGATGTATTGTTGAGAAGCCTTATTTTAACAAACCAGTTTATAACAAATAAAAATTTTGAACTCATGATTTTCCTTTTATTTACAATGCTAATTTATCCGTAAATTCTCCATTTTATACATTTATAGTGAATCTTAATGAGGTAGAAATATCCTTTCTTTTAGTCATTTACTAAGTTTTTTTTCTTTATTCTTTGTAAAACTTTTTTGCAGTTATAAAAACAGATTTAAATATATGTTTCTAGATTTATAAACAAAATGCATGAAATTAATAACATCTTGTCCAACCACTCAAGGAAAGATTTTTGACAAAGAAATTCCTTATACTTGATACTGGGATCATGTCTGTAGAAGATTATAAATTAAGTATTAAAATAGTAAGCAATAACTAAAGACAAAACTAGTTTTGCATTTGTCTACATTTTTGGTCATTCTAGTATTCAATCGTTCAGTTGTTTGGTTAAGGTCAATTAAAATCATTAAAGATAATATTTTTATAAATCTTATATAAGATGATATGTAATCTTATGTAAATCTTATACAAGTTATAATTTTCTAAGATCTAGCATTTTTCTTAAAGGTTCAAGTACAACAAACAATATGGTTCCTCAAACTTTAATATAATAAAGTGCAACTGTATTTGTGAATTCATTTATTTTTTTAATTAGGCTCATTGAAGAAGCATCTGATTTGAATCTATTTTAAATATTTTTTTACTATGAAACTTGAGTACTTGCTTATATTGATAAAAAGTTATTTAGATACTTCCATATTTCATATTTAAGCACTTGTTTTTGCATTAAGTAAATCAGAACATTAATTTTTAATAGTTATTTAACTTCCTCTTTTTTGAATTTTTCTCCTTTTTTTCCTCTTTTTCCCAAAATTTTTACTGTGTCTGATATATACAAACATAATATACTGATACTTGAAAAAAAATTATTTTTTAATTAATTTTGATTTTGGCACTTTAATAAAAATTCTATTTCCCATAGAAACATTTACATTTTGTGCTTTAGTGTCTTGTGTGTATAATTTTTAGTATTTTGTTTCTTGAATCTGAGGTTTTTTTTTTTACTAATATCTTTTAGGATTTTCACATTTTACACCTTTTGGGCCATTGATTATGCTTATTGTAGCATTAATAGTACGATGCATCAGAATTGAATCAGAGTGCAAAGAGAAATATGGCCCTGCATGGAATAATTATACTGAAAAAGTTCGCAGTCGTCTCATACCGTACATTTTTTAAGTTTCATCATTTTCATCTGTGTATGTATTTCACTGTCATATTCCATGATTCATTACATCATGTGAAAGTGATTTTACTGGAAATGTTATGTCCTTTAAAAGGAAGCATAATTTTTTTCTTTCTCGTACATTATTTTTGTACTTTTTGCTCACACTGTGTATGTTAAGATTTTATCTTGTGAAATGATAATTTATGTTTTTTCTTAAATCTGTTTATTGTTGAAGTGACAAATTCTAATGCACAGTTGCCAACCATATAGTTTACTACATATTACATTTTAATAATGTATAAGAATAATAATAAAGTTTTAAAGAACATTTATTCAAGTGACATGGTTTTTATGTTTGGCTTTAGACTGTAGTACAAAAAATTACAATATTAAATATTGAAGTGTTTGGTGTAATTTATTTAAGAATAATGTTTTGACTTAAATAAGTTGCTATTTGAAAAACGTAACAATATTATGCTACATTATGTAAATTAAATGGTTTTTTTTTTTATACTCATAACTGTGACTAGAAATTTCATAATATATTAATATAAGCTACAGACTCTTTGTTTATTGAATAAGTTGTATGTAAATAGTTAAAATCAAGGTTTTGATTGTGTCTTAAAATTAAAATTTAAGATCACTTTAACACTATTTATTTTAAAGTTTTTTTTTTTTTTTAAGAAAAAAAAATATTAAATGTAGATATTTCTGTAATCCGTGTTAAAGTTGTTAACATTCAGAACTGTTAAACCCCAAATTCACCTTATCTTAATTTATTATTGATTGTTATTTCTTTAACTCCAGTGATAAAGGAAATGATTATTGTTTTATATTTGGAATGATCTCTTAAATTGTCATGATCCATTTTTGTAGCATATGCACAATATAATTATTGCATATTTTGAGATAATTATACATTTCCTAGTGTATAATAATTATCGATGTGTTTCTTTATCTTAATAATGAGAAGTACCTGATTTGTATTATTCACCAAAGTATTAAAATGGAGCAGAGTTATGATTTCGAAACACCAAAATAAATTATAAAATTGCCATTGAAAATTTATTTTCATTTGTGTTTGTAATGAATATTGTATTGCTGATTGCATTTCTTCCATATGTGTGTTTGTTTTTCAGTCTCTTTTGTATATATGTAACACTGCTATTTATGTTCTCCAGGTTTTATTTTAGTGTTTCTATTGTTTCAGTCAGTAAATAACAGATACTTTTTGCATACTTTTGAATTCTTTGTTATTAATATATTCATTTTCAGATATAAGATTTAGTATTGTCTTAACTTATCATAACTCTTAGAGAATATTTTATTTATTAATGATTTTCCCCAAAAGGTAAAGAAGGCATATATGTAATCTATATTTAAATATTACAAAAAAAATTTTGAGCTTCTAGGTTTAATACATCTTATTCACCTCACCTTTTTATTTTTCATTTTTCCATTAAAGTATTAGAATTATTTCAGTAGAATAAAAAAAAAAAAAAAACCATTGTTACAATAGAAGTATATAATTAAATTGTTCAAAATTGTTGTGCTGTATATATATATCTATATCTTTTATGCTCATTTTAAAACAAATTCAATATTCAACATGAGTAAAACAGTAGAAATGTTTCTCTACTTTCATAATTTTTTTTTATGTTAAAAAAAATTAAATTAAAAATGACGCTTAGCTATTTTTATTCTCCTTCTCTTTTTAAAGTTTTATTTATAAGTTTTTAATTTTTGGATTTGATGAATAATTTTTATAAAATCCCAATCTGTAAAAATTACTCATAGTAAATTGAGAGTCCAGTGTATTAAAATTTAAGCTCCTCTTTTTTTTTTTTTTTTTTTTAAACTTTAACAGCATACTCTAAGTTATACTATCATGGACTTATTTTTGCACAAACTTTTAACTTTTACAAGTATTTTATTCGAAATATTGCTTTTGAAGTAGTAATATGTAACTTGATGTTAATTAAAAAATTTTAAGTGTGCTAAGATCATCTTTTGAGGAAGTTATAAATAAATGCTTTCTATTTTTATCATTGTTTCATGATTAATAGTATTTTTAGGTAGGGCTTGTTATATTCCTCTGTTTGTTATCTTTCATATGACTAAAATTTTACTTTAAAAAGATTATTAAATGGGACACATATACAAATCTAATTTAATGTCTGTTATGGAATAACCCTTGCAGTTTTTAATACATGATAAAATATGGTATAAAATTAGAAATAGTAAGGTAAGTTTCAGATATTTCAAAATGAAAATGTGACAAAAGTTTTACCACATAATGCATTAATAATGAAATTTAAAAATTACATTCATATTCATTATATCATATTTTTCTTCTCATAATCAACTTCTTTTAAAGTTTATGAATTCAGTACATAATTTTTAAGAAAACAATTTGGAAAACTGCTATTTATAAATGGTAGGTTGTGCAATATGTAATGCAGATACACAAAATTACTTCTCTAAAAATGTTTGTGTGTGTATTTAATGTTTGTAAAAGATTTCAGAGCACAGTTGAGATTTACTGTCATTAGTAACTTGTTTATTGTCATTTTGCTCTTTTTTTTTTCATTTATTTTTAAAGTATATATATGAAAGTTCAGTCATGGAGAAAACTTATTGGAAAAGGTATACAGTGTCTGGAAACTTGAGATATCTCATGGTGAAATCATTTATGACTTCCTTCTATTCATTAAATTATAATTGTATTTGACTGATATAATGTGATGCTTTAATCATGAGTGTATTGTTTTTGTATTCTTAATGCATTCAGTTAACATTATATGTCAGGTTTATTTTTTTTCCATATTTGGGTGAAATTATAATATGTAAAATAAACTTATATTAAGTAGTTATCATTACCACTCTAACTTTGAGAAAGGATTCAGCTTTTTGTCTGTACTTAGATTATATCATATGTTTGATATATATGCATGCTTTATTATTATATTTTTTATCCTGTGTGTATTTCCTTATATTATCATCATCTTTTCATTTGCTAAGTTCGGAATGTTTGTGTTTTGTACTAAAATTTGTATTTTTCTTTAATAGTTAAAGAAACATTTACATTTTTGAAAGACATAAAAAATGTATGTATTTGGAGTAAGTATACTCAATTGCCAAGCACAATTTTTTAATAAGACGTTGTTGTAACTTTTATGGTGTGGTTTGAAGTTTAATTTCACATGAAGAATATTATTGAACAGATAAAAATGCCACTAATAGGTGTTATTTTATAATTGCATTACAGAGACTTTATTCCTTGCTTTTTTATGTAATTTTAGTAGAGAGTGTGATAAAAACCAAAGGAAGAATTGAGCAGCATTTAAGAAAAAAGGCATCCCTGAAAAATAAATACAAATTTTTTTTCCTCTCATTGGAACTTGTAAAGTGATATTTTTGTTATTGATCTATATCAAGGGAGAAATATAATTTCTTTTAAAAACTCAATATTCTATTTTACTAGGGGATAAATTAAAGAAAAATCATATATTTTTAATCATAATATAATTTAGTTTTAAGTTATTTGCTGTGAAATACTATTTTGGAGGTATGGAAATTAAAAATAACAGTAATAATAATAAACTTAAATATAATTACCTTTGTCTGAGGGGGGTCTATTACCCTCCCCCCTTTTTTTGGCAGGTAGAATATTTTTTTTAGTTTAATTAAGGTTGTAATTTTATCTTTATTATCCTAATGATATTTTGAAAAGTAGTCATAGCAAAATTAAATGCACAATTTTATGCTTTTTCTTTTATATATGATATATTTCTAAAGGCTTAAGTCTTAATTACATCATTTGCAGTTTTTTTGTATCATTAAACATCTACTATTTAATTTTAAACTGTCATTTCCATATCACTATTCATAATTCTATGGAATACATCCAATAATCATTCAATAATCTGAATTATCTTTAGATTTTTTTTCTATTTTAAATTTACTTGTTGTAAAATATCAGATCTGAAAATTTCAAATACTATTTAATATACTGTAAAATGTATTCACCTTGGACAATAAGGATTAAATTGGATTACCCTCTTATCTCCCTCCCTCCCTCCCTCTAAGGAAGATTTAAATATATCTTGAGTTTTTTATGTATTAAGGTTGCAATTATATGTTAATTATAATTACATTATTATGAAATTAGTTGTAGCAGAATAAGTGCACAATTTTATGATCTTGCTTTATTATGTAATTGTAAAGACTTATTTAATATACCTTGATTACATTATTTGCATTTTTGTATCATGTTAAGCATTTACTATTTAATTGTAAATTTTAAACTGTTATTTCACGACCCATAATTTTGTGCAACACATCTAATAATCATTCAAGATCACTTAAAAATCTGAATTAACTTCAGATATTGTACAGCATCATCACTCAGTTTGTATGGTTCAAAGTATATTTTATATACAGTTATATGTATGTGTCATACTTACTCCTTTGCTTATATATTTGTTGTATGAGGATTTTAATGTAGTATTGACTACAATGTATCTTGAAATAACATTGTGTATTGAGCCGGAGTAGCTCCTTGCAGTGGTATTCAAGCATTGTCGCTAAACTTAAATAGCTTATGAAGCTAATTAAAATTTTATTTTAGAAAAACTTATTAAATTTCAGAAAATCAGCAAAAATTTTCGATTTCCAGGCTTTAAAATATATTAGATTATAAGAAAATATATTAAGTGTTTAAAATGTTGGTTATTTTGTGTGGTTATATGTTAAGTAATCTTACAAATTAGTATAAAATCTTTCTGCTATTTTTAATGTTTAAAAAAATATTTTAAGGGCATTATTAATTTTATAGAAAATAAAGGCTTTTTTTTTATGTCTTACATTGAAATATTACCTGTGCTTAAATTCATTGCAGAATGTGTAATGCAGTATTGTAATTCTCTTTTCAATCTTCTAGATCAGTGTCTCTGAACCAGTTGATCATTATCCATTTAAATCAGCAAACTCTTTTCCTATGGAAATTTAATATGTGACCATTGTGCTGATATTTTAATTACCAGTACAAAAGAACTTTGAAATAGTTAAATAAAATTGCATCTGTTCATTTATCAAATATGATGTAAAAAGTAATTCTAACCTTTAATATTTCATTCACATCTGTATTTAACATCATAAAGCATAATTGATGTCCTCTTAATGAACAATTATCACATGATAATATTACTAAATAGAATACTTGTACAGATAGTCTCAGTATAATAGTTAAAAAAAGCTATCAATGGTTCAAAAATTCTTGACTGCTCTTCATCTGTGATTTAACAAAAAAAATCAGTCAATTTAAGATTAAATGTATTTTAAATTTGAACATTAAATTTTTTATTACATTCTAGGGAAAAACTATTTTAATTTTTGTCTAATATTTTATTATCAACTAGAAGGTATATGTGTAGAATGAAAATGGTCAGAACATTGTTCTAGATGTGTCACTTAAGAGCTCTGTATATATTCTGAATTGTAAATTTTATTTCTATGCATCAAAAATTAAATTCTATGCCCTTATTTATATTTAAAAAGAACTTTTTCCTTGTATAATCTTTATTAAAAAACTTGTTTCTTCCTAGCAGATTTATTATTAAATGGTTTTTCATAATTGATAAACCAAAGCGCTTGGCAAATGTAGATACTTCATTTTAAAGGAAACCTTGTAATAGATTTTAAATAAAATCAGTTTTATTTCTAAGAGTGTTGACTTCTATTCAGTGTGTTTGAATTTTCTATAGAATTAAAACTATAATGAAATATTTTATTCTTAACATCTTGATATCATAAAGTGGCCATGGAAAAATATATAAAATCACAAAAGTCTGTTTTAAGTTTTATATAGTCGAACTCGTGTATAACGAGCTCAGATTTAACGAGAACTCGGATTTACTGAGGGAAGCAAGATTATTTGGTTGGATCAATGTCTATGGAATAGAAATCGCTTTTAACAAGCAAGACGTGAATTTTAGCTAGCAATATTTTTCTGTCTTGCAATCTTTTTTCTCATCTTTCTAGTTTTTCTGTCATATCTTTTTTTTTTTCTTCTCCACGGTTTAATGCTTTTGTAGGAAAAATTCCTCCAATGTCAATAGGGAGGGTTCACAAAATTGGTGCAGTTGAATTTTTGCCACCAAATTCTACATCTGTTATCCAGCCTGTAGACCAAGGAGTCATAAGAATTTTCAATTGCTTCTTCCGTAAGCAACTGATTTTGATGATTCTGGACCGAAGAGATAGAAGTGGAACAGCATCCAATACCAATGTCAGCGTACTGGTAGCGATACGTTTGATGAACGATGCATGAGAAAATGTGTTCTATTCTCTAAAAATAGTCTTTTGGGAGAGCAAATTAGTATTAAAAAATGAAGCATTCGATCACAGACTACACTTCGACATCAGCAACAACAACTTTTATTTTCTTTCATCTTTTTTTTTGCGTTGCCACCGGCGGGAAAACAAAAACAGCCGATCTCGCGACAAAATGTCACATCAACAGGCATCATCAAGTATTTCCACAAGGCTGGATTGGAGGGTTGTCAAGATGGTCAATCCACTGAGGAAGAAGAGGTTGACATTTTCATACAAACTGCAAATTTGGAAATGACGAAATAAGAATTTCAAAATTCTGTGTACATTGACGATAAACTGATGACCTCGGATGTACTGACCACCGAAGATATTGTAGCTGACATACTAGCGAATTCAGCAGAAAAACATGACGAAAGCAATGAGGACACTGATGAATGTATAGAAAGTGAAGCATCCCCAACTTGTTCTACGATGTTGAAGTTCGCTGAAAAAATGCAGATCTTTTTTGAAGCAAGGGATGTCAGTGACGATGTTTTCCTGGTGATGAGTCTTCTCCAAAGAATAATAGGACAGGGAACGAGTTCAGAGTAAGCTAACAAACTACAATTTTAAAAGTAAATGTGTTGGTAAGAATCTTTTACTTTATTTTTCTTTCTGTTGTTTCTTTTTTCAAAACTGTAGCGCACCTAGAAATTTTTAACTTGTTGGGGGGTTAATTGTCATTAAATTAAGAAAAGTATTTAATTAAATTAATTAGTGTAATTAGAGTAAGTAAGTATTAGTTAAATTTTAAGTAAACCCAATCATTTGACTTCCCAAGCCCCCCACCATCTGGTTGCACACCTGCCTTAAGGACCCGTTTATTACGAGCACTCGTATTTAACAAGTAAGTGTTACAGTCCCTTTGTGGATGTTATAAACGAGTTCGACTGTATTTTCATTTGAAAAGCCCTTTGTCTAGCAAAATTGTGCAAGAGAATTGGTTTTATGCTAACCCATGCTTTAAGTGCATACAGCAGCAACTTGCTACAGATCCCAGCCATCACACATAAGGGCTACCAAGCCACTGCAGACCTATGAGAGGTCCGTCATGGTTAAGATTAATGTGGGCCGACCCAGTAAGGAGCAAACTCTACAAAGAAAATCAAATCAATAAATGCCTTTTTACATATTGCTTTGTGTTTACTTAAATTAAATTCAATAAATAGTTTTATATTTGTAAAAATTAAATCAAAATATTCAAAAGCTGAGTTTTAATTTATAATTTGCCTAAATTGACAAAAAATGGAGTAATTAACTGGGATAGCAAGGGGCTTTAATGTAAATCTTTACTATAATACTTTCATTTATAAAATATAATATTTTTAATTAACAATAAATAATTTTTGTCATCAAGCATATTTAAGTGTCAGTAGACTACTGCATTTTACATTTTGTGGACCAGACTTGAATTCCTTACGACATGCTAAATGAAATGCCTACTAAATATAACAAAAAATTAACTGGGTTTCTGATAGAGCTTTCTTTAGAAATAGAAACACTGACAGGTCTTTTTTTACAATATGCCTAAAGGGGACAAGGATATGGAGAACTTTTCAATGTAAGGCTTGGCTTAAAAACTTGAGAACATTATGCTGATTTTTAAAATATACAATATACAGTCTGTATCGGTTATATGGTCAGCTCAGCGGTCTAGAAAAATCAGACCATATATGCAAAACAATACAACCCTATTGAATTGTGGCAGGATTATATTCACTTATCAGAATGTAGGACTCATAAACAAATAATTATACTTTTAAGAACATTTTAAAAATTAATTCGAGAAGTAAAAACTACATTAAAAATATGAAAACATTTTTTTTTGGGGGGGGGGTGAGGGGGAATTTATTAGCTTTTCTTACTAATCAAAGTACAGCACACTTACGTACATTCATGTTCAATGTTTTTAAAAATAATCAGATATACAAGTTTGTTTTCTTTTGTTGGTTGTTAACACAACTTTTTCTAAATCCCTAATATTTTTTAAATGCTCATCTGCTGCTTCAGAATTAGTAAAATAACACCTGAGGTCATGTATGAGAGAAATAACTTCAACCAATAAACAGACAGGTGTCCACTTGTTATCAGGGGGGACGAGAACTGGGAGAGGTGGAAAACTCCGATGATGAGTCTACACAAACAAGAAAGGGAGGAAAATAAAGGCTTGAATTCAGGTCCTCCAATTTCACTCTGACTTCTTAAAAAAAAAGAAATGCAAAAAAAACAGAAACTCGTTGAAAACATAAAACTGACCATGTAACCAGTAACAAGAAAAAGAAAATGACTGTATAAGTGGTGCGCTTTAACATATGTTCCCAATTAAGTTAGACGGGACTTTAGAAAACTGACCATATAGTCGGTACTGACTGTATATGAGAGATCAAATCTTAAAATGAAACTTGTAAACAATGATTAACATGCTCAGTAAAGGGGACATGTTTTTTATACCTTATAAAATGACATTTTATAAATCTTTTAGTAATTACTATTGCAACTATTATTACCTCATTATAACATTAAGTTAGAATTTCTGTATCTACTGAGTTGTGAAATATATATTTGTGTGAGTGTATATACGTCATGAAACATTTTTATTATGAAATTAAATTCTGAAAGTAGGATGAAATAGCAATTTCATGAGATACTAGACATTAGGAGCTCACTTGCTTGCCTAACATGGATATCCATTATAAAATATTCACATAAAGAATATATGTAATATCCATTATAAAATTCTTTATTCTATTGGAGGTCTTTTGTATATCACTTAATAATAAATTTCAAATATTAATGAAATTGATAATAAAATACAAGGAATATTTAAGATACTTTATAATTTTGGAAAATATTAGGGTACTTTTTAAAATGCTGCAAAAACCTGAAAATTTTCCAAAATTTCATAAATTGAAAAAAAAATAAATATTTTTTTTAATTGTCAAAAGAGCGGTCCCCATACCTAGATTAAAATTTAAAATATTCAAAATAAAAAAAAGCTTTACATTTTATAAAACAGTTTTAAAAAATGTTATTTTCTTTTTTATTTTAAGTAATGTATATTTTTTAAATATTCACTATGTATGCTAAATTATTTAGATATTTTTTTACCCTTCCCCACCCATTCATATTTAAGAAAAGCATTTTATCACTTCTAGTTGCATCTTTAATAAATATGCTGATTTAGACTATTTGAGGGAGAAATTGCAACTGCAATATACCCATTGCAGATGGAAAAAAGACAGAGATTTTGGCTACTTAACTGAAAGAGTGGTGCAATTATTAAAAGCAACCAGGTGGAAAAATTCTGTTAGTATATATCAAAATTTATACATTTTAAACTGTATGCTTTTTGACAGTCAAGTTGTCATTCTAGCCTGTGGTCAGTGTCACCTGCTTTGGTTTGGGTGTGCTTTGACATTCTTTGTGACCATTTTTCATGCAACAAAGTCAATATTTTCTGGGTACCCAGTTGTAGGCATCTCGCGTGTCCACGGCTGTCTTTCCTGATAACCACAAGCCTCATTTCTGTACCTGCTCGCCTATTGTTACTGGAGCAGGTATTGTGGGTTTGATGAAAGCCAGTCTTGCCAACAATATTATGGCAGTGATAACATCCTGGACTATATATTTATTATTAACAAATTTGTTAAACATATGTACATTGAACGTCATTAACCACAAAACATGGTTGAAAAAAAAACACGGAGAATAACCAAATAGTGCTGAGCGAAAAGCACCTCTCTCAGTTTCATCTTTCCTTCATTAAAAGACCCTTCTCTCTCATTCTTAGTGGGCATCTCCCCTGCTGTTCAAAAGGGTTGGGACCGAACGATGGCCGATTGGATAGGGTGCTTGCCTTCGGTACGGAGTTCATGGGCTCGACTCCCAATGTGGCATGGATGTTCATAGCCTTTCGGAATCGGCTTTAAGCTGTAGGTCCCAGTCTCATTAGCCCTCATGTTGCAAAAAGTAGACCATAGCACTCCCAAAAACCAAACCAAAAGGGTTGGGGTGGAATCCCCTCCTCTTGGTCAGGCTTTCGTATCCATGGGAATATGTCCTTCTCTGCAGCTGGCGCGGGCAGGAGTATTATCCTTCCCCCTCCTGGTGAACTTTCACCTCCCTGGAATAGGGCTTGTCTACCCTCTCACGATGTGTCTGTCTTTGCTCTTTAGTGCCGTAAGAAAAAATACAGTTGTCCATGTAACACAAACTCGAGTCTTGAGTCTAGTATTACACCAGTCATAGATATTCAGAGTAATGAGTTAGCTAATGAATTAGCTAGGAAGATGTTTAGCTTTTCCTTCACTGGTCCTTGGTATTTCTCTAAGTTACACCAGGAATTCTGTTCTTTATTATTTCTGGCATATTGAATATGCTAACTGACACAGTGGGGAGGGTCATAGATGACCCAACAAGCTTAATGATGACAACCCCGGTATATGCCATAAAGAGTTTTTCATGCTTCATAAGGATGGCTGGAGGAAGGTAGTTGGTCTTTTTACTGGTCATTGTATCCTCAGAAAGAATCTTAACATGTTAAAGTTAAGTTCTGGTTTCTTGTGGCATGGCTGCTTCCTTAAGAAGGAGAGCACTTGCCATAATTTGTCCTGTTTTTCTCAGCTTTTAGGTTTTAGCACTGATCACCACCTTTTTGAACCTTGGGAGTCACAGAATACTCCTGTCAACTATCTGCTGATATTGCTTCAGTTGTTGGCTTCTTTTCTCAGATACTTTTAGTGATGTGTTTTCTTGGGTTTAAGTAAAATAGACCTCTGGTGATAGTGCCTTGTTCTTGGAGTACTTCCCAGGAGCTGTCCTATGGGTAAATTTATTCAATAATACTTTTTATTTATATAAATGTAAAAAATGATTAACACTAGCCCTGTACATTATTTATTTGCATAGCCTCTGCTAGGTAATAATTTAGCATGTTTCTGAGAAATGTTGCATAGCTGCCGTTTGGTAGGGAATATCAGAGAAATATTAGAGTTCTTTTTTTCCTAGATTTTGTAGCAACCATGAATAATACTACATGGAAAAATTAAAATATTCTTCATTTTTATTTCATACAATACTGTCATGAAAGATGTGTACATTTGGCAAAATTTAGTAATACACCATGCTTGTCAAATATTTCTTTAAAAGATAAAAAAAATAAAAACATAGATTTATCTAAAATTTGTGTGCTTTAATTCTCATTTAGTCCTATTTTGAGTTAAACAACTTTTAAAGATTCATAAGCAGATAAAATTAATTAACATGAAATATTCATAGCAAGACTATATTTTTTCTCACACTTGATTTTATATAATAGTATTTTTAGTTAGGTTTTACATTGCAAATTCTTTAATCAAAAAAGTAAATTTTAGAAATGTCTTTAAACTTTTTATCTTTATTTTACTTTATTTTTAAACTAGCTTTATTTTAATGAGCAATTTGAAATCTTAATATAACTTTTTAGTAAATTTGGGGAAAGATAATTTTGAATTTTTATATCTTTTCAAATTTGCAAAAGGAACTTTTTTAAACAGTTTTCTGGATGAATGAATGTTTCCATTAAAATGTAATTTGTTTGTTCAGTACATATATTTTTTAATCTGTGTGTATTAAAACTGTATTCAAATAGAAGAAAAAAAACATGTAAAAGTGCAGTTAACTAGAGATTAAATTACACATACAAGCTGAAGCATTCCTTGTATTAAAATAAAAGTATTGTTTAATATAAATTTTAAGGTATTCATCTATATATAAAAGTGGTTTTTGCTTAAAGTTTTTCTTTGATGTATATTTCTGGTTATACTATGACTAGCATATAGCCCATCACATGACAGGATCAGTAAAATTTTTAATTTTTCAAAATTGTAAAGTACTTTATGAGGCAGGTAAAAAAAAAATGGTTTGTGTTTTGGCTGAGAATAAGTTTTATCTATTTTTCAAACATTCCTCAGCTGAATTAGTTTTTGATTTATAATTTCCAAAAATATATTCTTCATTAAATTAACAAAATCCAACGTTTGCCACAGAAAATTATTTCTAAAATTCTCCATTTCTTAATATCCAGTCTGATTAGGACTCATCACAAATCACAGGTAGCGGAGAGTGGGGCACCTTGGGACACCATTATTTTCAGGCTTTAATTTGCAACCAGGAATTAGTTCTCATGTGTATTGCTAGATGACCTTCCTCTTCACTTCTCAAAGAATTTTAATGAAAATAGTGCTTATAGGTAAGGAACAATTTAATTTTCTTTGCTTTGAATAACCCAAAATTACGTCAATGTGCATTTTAAAAAGTAATTAAAAAAATTTAAATATTTTAAAAAAAGTGTATTGTTATGAAAGAAAATTCATTTATTATTATTTCTATGCTAATAAATAAACTGCATTGTTAAACCTAACTGTATAGTAGTTACCAAAAGATACTATGTAAAATGGGGCAGGTTGGGACATTTTAAAAAGTGTAAACAAATATCAATTCAAACAAAATAATTAATATTTTGGTGCCTAATTTTAAATTGATATAACATGTCAAAATATTAATTTATTAATCTTTTTTTTTTTTCAGAAAAAAATGGTGAGAACAAGAAAAACAAACAGAAAGTATTCTGCTATAAATGCTAATATGCTTGAATCAGCTGCAAATATAAGATTTGTTAAAAAATGTATTAACTTGAACAATTTTCAGCTATTTCTCTTTTATAACAGTTAATAAAAATAATTTGAACAGTATTTTGTGTTTGTTGTTTAGTGTCCCAACTTACCCCATACAGTGGGGCAGGTTGGGACATTGGTAAGGTATTTTATTTCTTTTATTACTCTTTAACTAAATGAGATATTAAGTAGGTTTAATGTTTATAAGAAGCAGATATGATGACAATATATGAATGCATACTTATTTTTTTCAGTTAACTTTAAAAAAAATTCATAAAAATGTTTAACTGAAAAGTGTCCCAAGGTGCCCCGGTCTCCCCTACATGACTAGTGAAAGAAGTGACTAAATTAATTTTTTGAAAGAGTGACTATAATAACTAAACTTACATCGGTAGACATATTAATTTCAAATATTTAAGGCATATATCACTTATTTTATTTATTTTACAAAAATATGCTTCTATTAACCCTTTGCCTTAAAACAAATGAGAGACATGATCATACGGCTGTGCCTAAAATGAGAACCTCATATCACACACGTGATGATTCTGTCTGGCCAAAAGTGAAAAGCTCGTATCAGACACGTGATGATTCTAAAAGCATAAAAAGCGCAGTGAAACAATGTGGGAATGCAAAGAGTATAAAGTTGCCCTACATGTTCCTGATTGTTTCGAGAAATATCACATACTGGAAAATTTTTAATTTCCTGTCATTGGTTTAAAATGTTTGTAATACAACAATACCCCTTATAAAATTTTGACTAATATTATACATTATTCACTTATAGGTTATTTGTGCAATAAATTCTACATAGAAAATATTTAAATGACTGAAAATTTTTACTTTTGTTATGTAACCAAAAACATAGAAATAATATGTGAAATAAAAATATTAATAATTTTTTTTAATAAAAATGAAATGAAATATAATTATCAAATTCTGGGGTTTTATTAAATAGTAAATGCAGTACTTTTAATGTCCACTGGTTTCCTCACAATTTAGCCGTGATGAAACTGCTTTTGAAATGTGTTGTTTGCTTTTGCAAACAACACATGAGAAAAGTTTTCATCGAAAGTGACACACACAATCGTCGCTCGATTCATAAGGCAAGAGGTTAATAAGAATTTTCTCTTTTCAAGAGCCTTTTAATGAATTTTCTTCTTACTTCTATGTTATATTGCAGTGCTTGTAACATTGGTTTAACTAGGTGTATCTCCTCAATGTTCTTGTTTTGTATCCCTTTTATTGAGTCTTTTATAAATAAAAAATTAAGTTTTTTGAGTTTTCTCCTCTTTTGATTCTTGCTTATATTTTTTAATGATTGATTTTTTCATCAAAACATTTTCTTTGAATTCTCCTCTACCCCAAGTATAGATTACTGCTCAGGAGCAATGCTGTGATATTCAAAACTTTCTGACAGTTGACCCAACACAGTACTGATTAAACACGACTCTCACTTCATGTGTTAAGTCAAGAACTATTCTGCTGTTCAAGTAAATAAATCCTTATGTATGCCTGTTGACTGAGAAAAGTAAATGCTGAATTAAAACAGATTAATTATATTATTACATCTACATCAATATGATATAAAAGATTAGCACTTTTTTTTGCAAGCCACTATTTTTTTAATACACAGTAGTTTTTTCCAAGAACTACGTGGCCAATTTCCATTTTACAAAGAAAGATTTTTTGTATTGTAACTTATATGTGCAATTATCATCAACGAGCTATTTTTCTGGGTGTACCAAGTTGAAAAATAATAAATAAATAAAACTTTTCTTGTGCCTATAATGAACTTTTAATAGTCAATGTTGCTATAAAACCCAGAAATTTTCACAATATGGCTAGAAAATGTGCTTTCTATGCTTGGGTCAGGAGAAAAAAAAATGTAAATGACCTTGTGAAAAGTGTATGGTGTGCACATATACTTTCCTTTGTGGGAGACGATGCTCTTGTGTTTTTCAACCAACAAAGCTTTTATATATGTGATATAAGAAATTATATTATCTCTTATATACTATCATAATTCTAACTTTAATATTTGACTCTGAGAAAAAAAATCTTATCACAAGAAAAGAATCCTATAAAAATCATATTTTGAAGTTAAAGACCTCTCCTTAAAACAAGGTTGTTTAAATATTTCTTTTTGTTTCACAAAATTTTCAAATATTACTCAGAAATCTAGATTAATATTGGCTAAAAAAGTCTTACCAAAAGTTTCCCACAATGTGTTAGGAAAACACTTTATATTTGCAGAAAATGTTACTATTTTAACAAAAAAATAAGGAGAAGGTAAAAAAAAAAGAAAATAAGGTCAATAATAGTAACCAAAGTTGACCAATGCTATAATAGTGATTTAGTGCGAGATTTCAACTGAGCCTTGTTATTGATATATAGATTACTGTATCTGCATGTATATCCAACAGGTTCTTGGTTAGTTAAAGCTTAGCCAGATAGGCTCGATACTGGATATCTATTTCATCCTTAATTTAAAGAATATACATTTTTTGATACATTAAGAAATAACTCTATCAAATACATTTGTATGCTAATTAAACCTTTCGTGGGCCGTGGGAAGATTACTTCCCATGTACATGATCTTACAAAATGCACCTGTCGGAAGCACAAAACCCATTATAATATATTGGTCTTGTTATTATAACGATTGGAAGACTAATTCCCGCTTCAGTTTTGTGTTGTCATCTATTGTTCAATGTATTGAATAGAAGTTGCACTTCTGTTTTGAAAGGTTGAAAGCGTTGTGTGGGGAATGAATGAATGAAATCACCTTTAGGGCAACCCTTGGGGGATTCCCCAAGAGCAGGGCACTGCGACCAGAGGTCTATTGTACCCAAACCAAAGAAGAACAAAACACGACCCAAGTGCGCCTAAGAGAAAAAGCCACAAGCTGAGGCAAATCTCAGCAAACAGCTAACAGGGATGTCCTGCAGCTCCCAAGGCTCAAGGAGGTGGCGACCAAGGTGCTCAAACCTAAGAGCCGAGAAATACTCGCAATCACACAAAATGTGGCGAGCAATCTCCTCCTCAAGATGGCAGCCACGGCACAAGGGATCAGAGCTAATACCCATTATGTTGAGGTGCCTATTGAGGGCACAATGACCAGTAAGAAGACCAACTGCTTTCCTCAGGCCATTCCTACGAAGCGACAAGAAATCCTTACTATGCAAGCTGGGGCAGTCACGATTAAGCTCTTTAGCTTGCCTATGACCATCTCTAATAAGCCACTTGGAATACTGAAGGTACCTAAAATGCCTAAAGACAGAATTTCTAATAGACCCCGGAGCAATAACAAGGACAGGCTCAGGTCCAGTAAAGGAAGTGCTGAACCCCTTCCTAGCTAAATAATCAGCAAGTTCATTTGTGTGGGGAATAAATAGCTTAAAAAAATGGCTTATAAGGGTTAAACAAATTAATTAGCCAACTTCTTGGTTAAATTGCTGCTTAGATTTATCTCAGTTATTGGTCTCCTTGAGACTTTTTTTTAACATTCTTAACTTATTGCTGGGACTCTTTTGTTCCATTTATTGGGTTTTTTTTTTCAGTACCTTGATAACAGGCCGCTGGTAGTAGTGCTGGTGCTCTTATGGGCTGCCCCACCTTAAATCTAAATCTAATGCTAATTAAAATAATTAAATTTTATCATGATGATCAATAAAGTTTACATGAGGGTTATAATAAATCTATAACACATAATATATACTTATAAACCAATTTATGCATATTTTATATTAAAATGATAACACATACAGCATTAATCTTTCATTAAAAAATTGTGTTCATATACAAATACAGAAATTTAACCTACATAAACTGCAGGCATGCAAGATTTTAAGAAGTTATCTATATTACTACACTACTAAGGAATTTGAGTGCTTGCCTGCTCCTAACTCTAGCAAAGAACCATAGAAATATTTATTAACTATACAAATCCACATATCTGTACTAATCAATTCAAATTGTGAGAACAATTGTATTATGTGGTAGAGAACATAGAATTTAATTTTTAGCAGTAGTTTGAGATATTGAAGATAAAACCGCTTAATTATATTGCATGTTCATTTCCATTATTAAACTGACAGCAATAAATGACTGTCCTTTTATTGTTTATACCATTATTGCCTGATATTTGGTACTACAAGATGTTTTGAATATGTCTGCCTAATTAATAAGCAATTGTAAGAGGTGTGGTGAGGCAGCAAAAAACTGAATGGTGACCTTGCAAAAATCATCAGCCTTGTTAGAGTGATTGGGCATGTCATAGGTTAAAAGACTACATTCTTGGGGAAAAAAAATGATGTTATAAATGCTTTACACAATAAGTCTTTTGTACAGTAATCAAACATTTGAAGCAGTTATACTGATCCAAGTTTTATTAGTTTTCTGAAAGTGTGTTCTGCAAAGATCCTCTAGGAGTTCCTGGAAAATTTTTTAAGCACAATCAAAATTTTAATAAAACCATTCTATTTTTTTCTTAATCTTTCAGACAGAGTTAAGAATAGTAACTGGCATCAGAAGTGTAACAACAGGGAACACAAAAGCAATATTTTAAATCATTCAAACCACATGCAACAGTAGAGCACAAGGATGTAACAATCATCAATGTGTTATTCCATGTAAAATCAATGCTATTTTGGAACAAATTCTACCTGACCACCTCCAATTTTGATTAAATTTAGTATAGTAAGTGGGTATAAAGAAAATCCCTTAAGTTTGTCTTCCAATGATTACTGGTTTTGGAGTTATAAGGCTTTAAAGTTACCAGATTTGTCCAAAAAATGCACTATCAGCATATCTTTAAAATTACATTTGGTGCTCACCTAATTAAACTAGAAATATGTGCAAATTATCATTTTAAACCCTTTTTCATGGGCCTTCATATGATATACAATACATGATTTGAAATTAAAAAAATTAAATTAAATTTCTCAAAAAGCCAAGTTTTTAAAAGTATGAAAAAAATCTCAATGTTATTCATATTATTATTAATTAATCCTCAAATTTCCATACAGGGATCACAAGCTTTTTTGTTTGGTATACTTATTACAATAACGAAAATGTGAAATATTTGTTCCTTACTTTCAATCTAAATACTTTTGAAATTGTATATGGAAGTAATACTTTATTATTATATACTCTAGTAAATATTGCAGTTAAGGAGGCATATAAATTAAAGATAATTATCCTAATATACAAATTGGCTTTTCAAAACTTGCCAAACTTTGACCTAGAAACTGTGTTTTAGCAGGCCAAAAAGGAACCCACACAGTCTGTGTATGTACCATACATGAAAATGTAAAACTTATGATTGAAAATACCAGATTAGCTTCATTAATAAATGGAAGAATTAAAACGTACAAGGACTGTCTTGCTATGATGATTTGTAACCCAGCATACCACATGAAAGTGTGTACATCATGTTCTGGGACTACAGAATTAAAAACCATACTTGATGAAGCATTCGATGAAAACATGGTGGAAAAGGTCATTTTCAATCAGTAGATTTCTGTTGACAGGTGTGCTTTAGAAACAATACAAAAGTCAGCATCCGAATTTATTAACTTATTTTGCGAAAAAATGTGTGTATAAGTTTATCATGACTTTGTGGTGAGACAACAAAATTCACTTATAAACAATATAACAGAAAACTTAAAAGATTCGAAGTTTGTAGTTTTTGATATTGCTGAAAACTACTCATTTGTCATACAGGATGAGGCTAAGAGCTACCACTGGACTAACGTTCAAGCTACAATTCACCCATTTGTTTTACATTTCAAAGGAAAGTTTGGAATTGACCACTTTACATACATTGTAGTTTCAGACTGTTTGGAGCACAATAGGGTAGCAGTTTATTGTTTTCAACAGAAGCTTATTATTTTTTTGAAGACGAAGTTTGAAAAAAGTGCAAAGAAAATATTTTATTTCCTAGATAAATCTTCTACACAATATAAAAATAAGAAAAACTTTGCCAATTTATGCTTACATAAGGAAGATTTTGGCATTGAGGCAGAATGGCATTTTTGGGCAACTGCTCAAGATAAAAGGACCTTGTGATGGGGTAGAAGGCATACACAAGAGGTTAGTGGCTCGAGCAAGCCTACAATGACCATATAAAAATCAAATACTTACACCATGACAACTTTTTAACTGGGCACAGGAAAAATTTTATTTTTTCAACACAAGAACACATTTCTACAGCTATATTTCTAGATGACCAATTTCAAAATGCTGTTGCAATTCCTGAGACTTGGAAATATCATGCTTTTATACTCACAGAATCAAAAACAAAAGTCTTTGTGAAAACATTTTCCTTTTCACAAGATTTGTTGATACAAACTGTGATAGCATCACAAGAGCTTCTATTTGCTGATATAAATGGCTATATTACTGCTGTTTATAACAACTGGTGGCTTGCATTTATGTTAGATTAGAATTAGGGTGGGGCGGCCCATAAGGGCACCAGCACTGTGGCCTATTGTACTGAAATTGCATTTATGTTAGAAAAAGAAGAGAAAAACTGATGAAGTGACATTCCTTCACCCATTTGGACCACCACGATTGGTTTCATATCCAGAGTAGCCAGATGTACTATGGATTCCTATTTCAGATGTTTTTTATAAGGTGTCTTTTAACTCCAACAGGACAAATCTATATTCTTTCTCAAGTAGAAATTCTCAAAACATATGAAGCTTTCTACCAGTTCCAACTAAATAAGTAGCATCATCCATCAAAACTAATAAACTTAAATGATTTTTCTTTATTCTAAAATCTCAAGAAATGTTAAATATACTATTTACTAGAGTATGTGTTGATAAGGTATTGTGTAAACATTAATGCCATCCTATGCAGCTGAGTTAAATTAAAAGTAATGAATACATATTCTCATTTTCATTATTGTAATATACCAAGCAAAAAAACTTCTGTAGCTTGTGATCCCATTATGATTTCAACGTGGAACTTTGTGGATTAATTAACATTATAGTAAATAAATTTTGAAATTTTTTTTCAAAATTTGGCTTTTTAAGAAATTTAATTTTTAAAAAATTTCAAATCATATGTTGTATATCATATTAAAGTCCATGAAAAAAGGTTTAAAAAACAACTTGCTCATATCTCTAGCTTAATTAGGCGAGTAGCAAGTGTAATTTAAAGGTATGATGATAGTGTATTTTTTAGATAAATCTGGCAACTTTAAAGCCTGATAACTTCCAAACCAGTTATGATTTGAACATAAGATTTGGGGATTTTCTTTATACCCTTGAAATCACTTAATATACCACATTTAATCAAAATTGGAGATGGTCAGATAGAAACCTTGCGATGATTTGGTATGGAATTACCCCAATATATCATTTTACTTTTATGATTTCTTAAAAAATTTTTTGTTCCCACGTTACCTTTTTTTTAAAGTATTGTCTACATTCTTAAACTCATTTAAATTGTGAATTTTTTATGTTCTCGAAATGTCCTTATAAACTGATGAACCTGAAGTTAAAAGTTCTTATAGTCCTTTTGAAAAATGTCCTTTTTACACTACACTAAATATGAAATTCAATTCTGCTTACCTTATCACACATGTATATTACTTTTACTGCAAAATTCTAAAAGGACTATTTTGATATATAATAGTTTGCAGTTCTTCTATTAAGAGAAAGCATGGCTATACCCTACCTCATCCCTCAGCCAGCTCCAGGTGTGCAAGAAAATCTATTGACAGAAATCAAGAGAATGATACTAAAGAAAATGTCTGGGAGACTGCTCTATATCCCAGTCCCAATGAATATTCCCAGGCAGACCTTCTCTGCAAATTATAAAATTCTGACAGGACATGAATATCTCCAAAAACACTTGCATTGAATTGGTGTGAAAAACCCTCCTGATTGCTCTCTGTTTTAAAGGAGAGGTTATGAATTTTAACTATTTGACAGTTTGTGCTTCCTTGGTCTGCATTTATCTCGACTTTTTATCCACTGACAACTTTTCTGCAAAAGCTAATTTGTATTGAGCTGTTCATAGGAAGATGGCATATACAGTCCCCTCCCCAATGTAATGTAAAAAAACACTGGTACGAAACCTTTAACAGGTATAATATTAAATGTGATATTTTCAGTTTAATTAAAAATATGTCTGAGACCATTTATTTACAGAATATAAATGACAAACTTTAGCATAAAATTCTATTTTTATAGAGTAATTGTTAAGTATCTAAATGTTTTCTTCCCCGATCATTAGCATATGTAATTGCTGAGCAGGGAGAATTAGATTAAACATATGTTGAAAGAATTCACTAGAATATAAATTTTGAGGAACTTGTTGAAAATATATAGTGTAAACAAGGTTAATATTTTTAATATATAAAAATAGTCAAAAAGCATTAAAATCACATACTCACCCACTTTTAAAAATTGGTATCAGTACAATTTTTTGTGAAACCTTGGTTTGTAGACTTTCAATGACAAAAGTAATTGTAGTAAAATCTTTGTCCATTCATTACATATATTAAAATATGTCAGCTAATTTTTATTCAATTAAATTTGATTCTAGAGAAACACAAAATTAACCTAATTTCAAATATCAAAATGAATAAAATATGTTAAAATCATCAAACTAATGACTTACCAAATTTTAACTCATTTACAGAAATTGATTTTTTTCAATATTCCAAATAAAAAAAAAGAAAAAAGTCTAATAACAGCAATTTAACCTTTAGTTCCCTGATATCTCTAATAACTCTAGCATTTACTTTTAGCCAGTTCACATATTAATTTAATATCTAATATTTTTCCAAAAACACAATTTAAATTTTTATATATAATAGGATACTATTTACAAATTTTCTTCAAAATCAGCAGCAAGCAAGGAAGTAGAAGCTGAATTTAAATAAGCTGCAGTAGTTTTCTTGGCCTTAATTTAAAATTCAAATTGAAATCTTTGTTCGGAATTTTTTATCATATAAACAAGTTTTCTAAAGTTGTGTTCATTTAAAAATTTTGGGCTATCCATAGAATTAACCCCAAAATTGTTAATTTTACAAGTAAATTATAAAAGTACTTAGTATGAAATCACTATAAATTCTTCTTTAACTTGTCTTATACGAGTATAAGATGTCATTGAAGACTACCTTAGGTAATGTAAGTACCTTTAAAATTATTGATAATCTGGTTATTTCAATACTGTTAAGATGCATGAGGCACTGATACTAATATGCTGGGTAGGTTTGAAGTATCAATTTTGATTCTCATGGTTCTTATTTACAAATTTTTCTGAAGGTTCCAATATTGCAAGAAATATAAATGCAACTGATCATAAAATTTTTATACTTAAGTAAATTATTTGACAAAATAAAATTTGAGATTACCAAACACTAGTTCTTTACCCTTCCCCAAGACAGGCTAATTAAGTTAGAAGGAAACAAATAGGCTTATCAACTTTAAGGCATCTTCTTTTAGCTTATAAAACCCAGAAACATCTAAATATAACTTAGCAATTAAATTAAAATGTAATAAGTAAAAACCCCAGACATCCATAAGAATTGTTAATATTGACTACCACATCACATCAACCATATTATAAAGAAAATATCCCATTCATTTTTTAGCAATAAAGTTAAGTTATGAACATCTAACAATTTTTAAGTAGCATAAAAAATACTTAACACATAAAACATGCTTCTAAGGACTTATGCTTAAATTTTTGTGCAAAAATTTGTATGTTATAGATCTTAGAATTATGCAGTTTAAATAATTTTTACAAACTCACAACAAAATTTCACTCAACTACTCAATATTCTGAAGAAATAAATAAAATTTTTTTCCTCAGTTTGTCTAAAACAATATACTTGCAATGACTGACTCTAATCTCATGTTATTGTCTAAAAAAATGTAAGCTACATTTAAAAAGAACACATTTTAATAAGTTAATTTTGAAGCAGATTTATTTCAATTTCAAGTGATTGAGACTGCATATCATTACAGAATGATGAAATCTTAAGAGAAAAATCAAGAACAATGAAATACAAAATAAAGTGCAAGAGATATATTATACATTAGAAATAAATATACTAAATTTCATATAAATATACATACTCAGATTCAACGCTAATGCACAATAAACGTAGATTTGCTACCATTTTATCATATAAACTGAGGCTTTGTAAAATTGATGTAGCAAATCAAATTCGACATTTGACTGAAATATTCAGAGGCCACTATACTAAGCATGTCCATATACAAGCTATATATATTTACACTGGCCCCTTTCTTCATAAGTCTTTCAGTAATAGCACATAGAAACAATCAATATGAAATATCCTAATTAAAGACATGAGACAAATACTATATTGGACACTTTACTTGAAATAAGTTATTTTGAAGCCAGTAATGTAATATACAATTATAAAATGTCAGCAAGTTCCTTTACTAACACAGAACTATAAATTTTAAGGCATCCATTTCTGATACTGAGAAGTCTACAAATAGTATCAATTATGTCTTTTGTATTTGATGTAGAACAACTTCACAAGAAAAAAAAAATACCCCACATAGAGAAAATAACCAAACATAGATCATAGGAGCTATACCTTACTCACTATTTTAACAATACAATAAGAAATAAAATGAAATCACATATAATAGGGAATATTTCAGAGTTGAGTTATATAAAATAATTTGATAGCTTATTTGAATTTAAAAGCATACAAAGTAAGTTATAAAAAATACTGATAAGTCATATTTTTCTACATTTACTTAAAATACACAAATTTAATATTAGGCACTTTAACCAGAAAATAAAGTTCACTACAGAAATTTCAAGTAAAAAAAGTTGAGTATTTAATGATTCTAGAATTACAGGTGTTGTACAATAAACTGAATTTCGGCACGGATACTTAAATAACTTGTATATGCTTATCATGATATCATTTAACAGAAATTCTAAGAAACAGACTGCAATACAACCAAAACTGAATAATTAAGAAATACACAGTCACACATAACTAGTGCTTTGCCAAATGCACTTGCTATGAAGAAATTTATTATGGCTTCAGAAAACATATAAAAATCTTGACATAAAAAAAAGAAAAAAGACAAACATATCTAAGCAAATAACCAATTGAAAGCCACACATATTGGCAATTTAGTATATAGTTATAGTTTAGATGCAGAAGTTCAGGTAACATCATTATGTGCATATACTTTCACACTGAAAGTTTAGGTGAAATTAGGAAAGGTAACTTGGGATGCAGCTCTCATAACGCTTCTGAATCTGATCATATGTGAACTTCACAAAAGTGTCATATTGCTCAGCCAACTTGGTGTTAAGGATACGATCATACTCATCTCGAATTTGATTTTCTCTCTCTTTTATCATGCGCTCGCATATCAAACCAACTTGTCGGAAAGTAAAAAGAGGCTGATCTCTACAAGCTGGAGCCATAAGACCTGTGCCAGTGCTAGATGATGCTATGGGTGATGATGATGAATGGTCAGAACTATCGCTGCCATCAAATCGTAGTTGTCGTCTTCGATGAAGCTTTTTGATTTCTTCTCTGAGATTAACCGCAATTTGTTCAGAAGTTAACTTCGAAGCCACTTCTCCAAATGGAGAAGAATTTTCCACAGCTGACTTAAAAATCTTAGGAGATGGTGATAAAACAGGCGTACATCTGCGACGCTTAGGGGTTCGACCTCCCGGACTTTGAAGAGGATCCCATTCACAACTTCTTTTCAAAGTAGCACAGGCCATTTTAAGATAATATGTTGATTTCGCGATGTAGCGTTCTGTCTTAAAGCAGTAATCCAATAGCTTGTTAAATTCGAATTATTAGCACTTTATAATTGTATCAAACTTACGTAAACTATAAAATATTATTCTTTTTATGCACTTCAGCTCGTCTAACATACAACAAGTAACTTATCAATTCTTTGCAATCATAAGAAACATAAGCCATGCTAGGAATCAGCCATTCGAATAAAATGCAACACAGCTACACCTCATTCAATGATCAATGAATTCTAGACTTTCAATTATTTATGTTTCATCAGGTACTAAAATTTGTACAAGAGAGTCAGAAAAAGTTTTGTAATAAAATATTTTTTAAAACCTAGAGCAACAAATTGAAAACCAATTAAAATGGTCTTGGGAAAACAAAGCACGTTCAGAATTTTTTCAGTAACGATATTTGTTAAGGTGATGCCACAAAAAAACAAGAAAAAAAATCTAATCTGAAAGTGCGTCATCGTACTGAAATAATTTATTTGCATTAAAATATATGTTATTTAGATTATGTAGACTTCCAAGAAAGAAGTAAAATAGGGAATATGTAATTAAAAATATAAACACTTTAAAAATAATATTATAGACAAAGAATGCAATATGATTTATCTTAACTTTGAACCTTATTAAATTTTAATAATTTAACTTCTAGTGATTTTGATTTATTTTTGAGTTTTTACTGTGTAATAAAACATTTAATATACACTTTCTTTAGATTTTAGGTATTAATTACATTGCCTGAATCATAGACTAAAAAAGCCTAAGTGCGTTTGTCTATGGACTGAATAAAGGTCCTTAAAGATTTAACCACAACTATGACCTCTAACTTCAGTCTCCTTTAACCAAGAAGTTTACCGTCGTAAACACGAATCATAACGATTAATATTTATTTCATTTGAAATTTTGGATCTTCGACTGTTGAAGAACAGGAAATGTTGCCTGTACGAGGAATTTTAAATGCCACTAGGAAGTTTACGACTTCAGCTTTACGCAGAGGGGATTATGGCCATGGTGGAGTTACCGGAGGCAATCTACCCTTTGATATCTCGAATAAATACAAACTTACAGCTTATTTCATTTTATTCTTTGGGAGTGGATTTAGCTTGCCATTCCTTATTGTCCGTCATCACCTGACTAAGTAAATGAGTTTTCATATGAAGTCTTTTCATGTACATGCAATATTTGGTTATAAGGAGAGCTATGTATATTAGTATACTTAGTACAACAACAAAATGTTATAATCACTGTATGAGCTACTTGAAATAAAAATTATTGCATGTAAAAAATCCTAAAATGTAGATGAAATAAATTTAATTTTTTTTTTGATTTTTTGTGTTTATTTTCTTCTATTACTCTACTGTGCCATAATAGCATATATGGAAGTAAACTAGTTATTTATCAAACGGGTTGCTTTGAAAGCTGCAAGTATTTAGTTTATTTTTTAAGCATCAAACTACTTCATTAGTTGTAATTTGGGTTACTGTATTGAGTATTTTTTCATTTTAAATCAGTCATAGAAGTGAAATTTACAAACATGTTATCTGTATTATCAACTATTTAGAACTTTTCTTTGAATAAAAAAAAAGGCAAAAAACTAGAACCTTAATTTATATTCATTAGTCCTCAGATGTGAGAATTTGGTTTAAGTTGTTTGTATTTTGGGGATTTGAATACATGTTAAGAGCAGTGTTGCAGAAAGTAGTTCATTGATTCCCTATTTTAAAGTTAATTCAGAATATTTTATTTACTAACTCATTCAAACTGAGTCTTGTTATAACCAAACTGTCACTGGGGAGGCTTTTTACTTTTGTTTCTTTATTTGTAAGAGAGTCGTTACTTGTTTTAACTCCAGTTATATGTTGAATTGAGTGAAACTGCTATAGTTATCATTCAATATAAATTATTTACTGATCTAGGAATGCTTGTTCCATTTAATGTTTGGGGTCTGTAGAAACCCAGAAATATTGCTCTAACCATCTCGT
Organism: Pardosa pseudoannulata; assembly: GCA_032207245.1. Classification (NCBI taxonomy): domain Eukaryota; kingdom Metazoa; phylum Arthropoda; class Arachnida; order Araneae; family Lycosidae; genus Pardosa; species Pardosa pseudoannulata. The sequence continues at coordinate 105,140,234 of CM063509.1, forward strand.
AATTTTTTCAAAAATAAAATTATGAATAATTTCCCCTTCATCCTTTCTCTACTTTTAAAAGCAAAATATATATATATATATATATATATATATATATATGTATGTATGTATATCAATCTCCCAATTGCTGTGACATGATCTGCTAGACTTTGAATCTGAAAATTAGTAGGTTGAAACTTGGTAAACCATTTTGACAGTAGAAAGGTACGAACACAGGCAAAGGTCATTTATGATTTGAGGGGTAGAAATACTTAAGGATGAAAGACAGGAACTCAGTGAAACTGCATCACAGCTGTAAACGATATTCTGTTTTTGCAGAATGTGGATGAAAATACAGGCATTGAAGACTGCATACTTATTTTCATAGTTAACAAAAGAAACTGAAGGCTTATCTTTACTTAAAGAAGTAATTTTGGTTATGTAAGAAAATCTGCTCTTATTTGAGTAAAATTTATAGCTTTTAAATAAGTTTAGCATACTTTCATATCTTTGAGAGATTTTTTAAAATTTCTTTATTTTTATTGGATGTGATTTTATTCCTCATCTGAAATGCCATTTTCTAATACTTATTTTTTACATTCCACTTAATGTTTAAGTCTAAAATTTTCCAGCGATTTTTGTCTGGCACCACAAACACCCCAACATTTAAAAGTATGTATAAAAATATTAACTTTAATTTTGCTGTTTAAATTGAAATAATGAAAAAAAAGGACTAAAGACTATGTTGTCTGTGTGTTTAAAAATGTTAAATTTCTTTAAATAACATTTAAAATAATAAAAAAAGGTTATAAAAATTATGTTTCCTGTATATTTAAACTTGTATAAAAGTGTAAGTTTCTTTAAGTTTGCAATGATATACAAAATTATGCCATGTTCTTTTTTTGCTATTACTCAGAACACACCAATTTTGGATGGTCGAAAAAAAGAACTTAGGGGCAGCATATATAGTAGGGGAAACTGGGGTAAAATGGTCCGCTTTTGTGAATTTTGAGTATTTACTCTCAAACTAATGACTTTTTGAATCTGAAAATATATTGCATATTACCTATATATTAGGCTTTATATTACACTCAGTCAAAACCAATTATTATAATTACTTTTTTTATTATAATTTTTTTAATAGCCAGTGACAAAGTGGACCATTTTACCCCAACTCCGGGGTAAAATGGTCCATAGCATGGGGTAAAATGAACCGCAAAGAAATTTTTAAAGATAACTTAAATGTAGTACGTTATTTAATAGTACAAAACATAAAATGTATTATATTTATTTTCTATAGCTTCAATCTGTACATATAAAGCGTAATATTAGCGAATATTGAAGTTAATGAATGATACACCAAAAGATTTGTGTGTTACTGAAAGTCTGCTATTTTCTTGAGAAGCAGTAGGGTCTGAGAGACTCATCACAATATCTTGAACATTTCCAAGTGATTAATCAACATTGTCAGGGAAAGTGAACACATTTTGATTAGGTTTTTGCCTCATAAATTTCAGAAGAACGTAATCTTCATCATTTTTTCCTGTTATTAAACCAACAAAATGAACCACTGTCTTTTTTGTCAAAAATTTAACCAAAACATACTTGCCAACTTTAAATTCATTATCAAATTTAGCATCATGCTGTGAATTGCTTTATTTATCACTGTGTTGTGTATCACTATAAACAGACATATTTTCCGAATCACTCAAACTTTCTGATCCACATAAATTTTCTTTATTTGCTTTAAAATGCACAGTTTTATCATTTTTTTGTATAGCTAAGGCTAACATTTTTTCTAAATTCTTCCTACCTTTAACTAAAGCAGCATTTTTCTGTTTTAATTTTTTCTCTTCCTTCTCTTTGACATCTTTTTAAATCATCGTTTTTACTGGTGTATCAGTTAGAATTTTTGATGCACTCTTCTTTCGGTTGTTTGTTGTCTCATGCATGCTAGCTTTTGCCAAGGGGCGTAATTCAAAAGGTGATATTGTTTTCAACTGATGATTTTCACTTTGTACTGATTGTGATGTATTTGGTTGCTAATCATCTATGCTTACGCTTGATTGTTGATCACCTGTGCTTGGTTGACGATCAGCTGTACTTGGTAATTCAAAATCTAGTGACGGTTGATCAGTCACATATGATGAGAGATATTTGATATCCTCAAAGACGTTTTCATTGAATGGCCATATATCTGTTACTTTAAATCCTGATTGCATATTTTTTAAAGTATCACACATAAAATCAACTTAGAAAAGCATATGGGATACAGAAATAAAAAAAAAACACAACCTGGAAAATGGACCATGGTCCATTTTACCCCATGTGTAATACTGGCAAAAAGTGTCCAAAAAAAAAAGAACAAATCTTATATTAAATTGTTTTAGCTACATTAAATATAATAATACATTATCTTAGCTCTTTATTGTGAGAAGTTAAATCCTCCAAATCATAATTCTTAAATGAAGAGAAGAAGATATGTTATGATGAAAATATTTACTTCTGACTACCATAAATCAACTTTCTAGAATAAAATGACTAAATTGTCAGCTAAACACACAAATACACATTCATTTTCAAGACTTCAGTGCTGTCATCTATGTATAAAAATATTAAACATTAAAAATAATAAATAAAATAAATAATAGGGGGTGGTCCATTTTACCCCGGTCTCCCCTATAGCTGTTCTTTTCTTCCTAGCTTTTAGTGTTGCAAACTTATTATCTATTTACAATCAATACTTATGTAAATTGTGCTCGCTATATAAAATAACTATGTTATTTAATCTTTTCTTTGATATTAATTATCTAACATAATTTTTTACTATTTCGTATATGAAATTAACATTTTCTTCATTTTAAAATTGGCATGGTAAAAACTTAATTGTTGGCAAGTCAAAGCAGAAAGCAGTTGAACTTTGTATGTCTTTTTGCAAGAGTTAAATCTGCTCTGTATCTGGTGGCCACGCTTAAACTGGAAACCATGGTTTAGAATCACAAGGTCTAACTCGCCTAAATTTTTCATCAAAACTCTGGGTTTTTGATGAAACACCAGGGTTTGTTTTAAAAAACTTTTTATATAAGAACTGTATGTAAATTGAGTTCATTAGATTTAGTTCATTCATGCAGTTCATTTTTCAGTAAATCACAGACTTAAAATTGATGTAAAAGTTAGAAATTTAATAACTCTATCACTAGTGATTTGTGGAGTAAAACAGTTGACCATATGACCTATATAGTGGTCTAACCATCACTAGTAATGCTGCATAGACTATGCAACTGTAGAAGCTTTTCTTTCTTGGAATAAATAACTGTTATACTTATTTATTTTAATTACTCAATATATATTAAACATCATTCTAATATGAAAAATTTAAAAATTCTAAAGTATGCTTGCGTGCATTTCATTTTAAAGAAAATGTTATGGAAATCTCTGGAAACAAACTTTTTATTTTAGCACTTTCAGAGGAATAGTAGCACAAAGAGATTATTGTAGGCTATGGAAAATTCAGTCAATCTGGATTTCTAAAGGATGGGGATATATCCATCATAAATGGTGATAAACTTTTATTTAACTTATGGCTTGTTGCTGTTTTATTCAAAAAGTAGTTAGAAAATGAATTTCTGCAACAAATTTAACAGAAATATACTGAACACTAAATTTGTTAATTTAAATTTAAACTACTAATAAAATAATAATCGCTAACAAAATATAATAATTGCTAACAAAAAGGTCAAAATTACTCTAAACGCATTAAATGTTTGTGCTTCATATATCTTAAAGAAATGATAAAAATTTATACTAAAATGATGCCATCAAAATTTAGGCCCTGGTAACAATAATAAAAGTCATTTTGTCTTGAAGCAAAAGTTATTAGTGTTCTATAGTAAATTTTTAAAACCCCCATTTTGTCACTTTTTTTCCCAGATTGATACATTTTAACTAATTTTGATATATATCTAAGTAAATATTGTGAAAATAATATGGTCATAAGGAAAAACATAGTAAAATTCATCTTGTAAAGATTTGAGATAGATAGTGATTTTTAGATAGATATTTTTAGAAAATCTAATGAGATTTTACTAAAAATATCAGTGTCTGTCTCAGAAATGCCAAGGATATAATTGTGATTATGGAACCAATAGCCAAAAATATCCATTTTGTACTAGAGAACAACTTCTCTGTCACTGAATATGCATAATAGTATGGAAAGAGCAAGAATTAAAAGCTAAAAGAAGCATCAGACTATGAAATTGTCAGCATATAAAGAGAGATACGAATATCATTTACAGATAAATACTTCTAAGCTGCATTTGTTCTAAACACATTGTTAATCCTAATATTATTGTCCCAAAAAAATTGAAAGATAAAGGTTTATTGGATTATACGGATTGCCACAGTCAATTTTTTGCAACACAAGGGCTAATTAACCCCTTTGCAACTAATTTCTCGTATATGTGACACAGCGATTTCACTCTTATCAGTCCAGTGTAGCTTCCATGTGATAATCTTCAGTTGATATTGAGAAACCAATGTCACATATACACAATAGGAGATCAACTCATATAGCATTTACATGTGGTCTTTAAGGGGTTAAACTAAGCTTACTATTTAAACCAGATATATAAATATCTGTGCAGTAAGATTTGAATCTATGAACTGTTGTTTCAAAAGATAGTATCTTGCCAATTTGGACATACCAGGAAAATAAGTTTAGTTGATTCTTTTTTCTTTCAACACTTATTAGTCTAACACACACATTTAGTAATATTTCATTAGTCTAACATTTGTGAATTTACTAGCTTATATTGTTTCCTGATTATGTATCATTGCCCTCCTGTGTAACAGATATTTTTTAAAATATTTTCTCTGTATAGACTTTTATCCTACTTTTAATTTCAAAATCTTTAGTATTATAATTAAATATTAAACTCTAACCATTCTATTCCACATAACTGATATTTTTAGGGTTATAGGATTTTCTTGCTAGTTTCCTTAATACACCTATAAATATAACCAGTTTTGATAAATACTATCAATTTTGAAGCTTTTTCAATCTATCATTTCCATAAAACTAAACTTTATTTTATATGAATTACAACATTTTTTTGCATAAAGGTAAAACAATGTCTTAAAGAAAGTATTGAAGTATAAGGCCTATAAATATTTTGAAATGCATACATATATAAATTATTTTTAAATTTAAATTGCCCTACATTTACTTATACACATAAGCATGCACTTAGCAATACACTTATATCTATCTATCTATCTATCTATCTATATATATATACATAAATATATATATATATATATATATATATACATATATATATATACATATAAGGGCAAGACGAAGATAAGGCAAAAGAGGTACTTTCCTCTGAATAATTGGGTAAAGTGTCATACTTTATTAATTTCTTTGATATTTTATTGACAGTTTTTAGTGACATGTTGAAATTATCTTTCTACTTTAAGTGAAATTATGTTTATATGCAGCTTAGAGATGTAGACTGGATATTTTAATATATGGGAAATTGCCCAAAGTTTGGCCATTCATAGCTTTAAAAAAATGTAAATTTTAATAACAGTTTTACGAAGTAATAGAACTCATAGATACCATTATAATTATTGTATACAATTAATTTTCTAAAATAAAAATGAAATCTAATAAATAATATAAAGTTAAAGAAGTCATTTTTCCATAATTTATTTTGTAATTTATAAATGCATACAAAAACAAAGAGAAATCAGGAGAGAGCCCTGTTGTAAATGAAGTTTTTATTCAAAAATAATTATTCTAATAGAACTTTATTCGTTAGACTGGAATACTAGATATACAAAGGTTATACACCACATTTGATTGATTACATATGAGTTGATCAATAACTATTATGAATAAGTGTTTGTTTGGCAACAAATTCAATATTTCTTAAAAATGTAGTAATACCCAAGCATTTTTAGATTTTAGACATTTGCATGAGCATTTTACCTGGGCATTTATCCAAATTTCATAAAATAAATGCCTGGAAATTTTACATCACCAATGCAGCTTCATATACATACATATAAAAATTTTTAATACTTTGAATTATTTGCTATGCTGCTACCACATATGCTTTTAAATTTTAGTTAATAAAACATAACTATTTGCAAAGCAAGCTAATTTTCCCAAATAGTTTTAAATTAACTATATATTGCCCCCCCCCTTTAAAAAAATTAAGCCAGTATTGCCAGAGAATTTTCCATTATTTTATACAGTTAAATTCATTCCAAGAAATTGTAAAATGCTAGCTGACAAATTTTTTTTCCATACATTAATATAGAATTATATACGTGTAATATAGCAGATGTTTAGTTACTTTAAGATTTATACTACTAATAATAATAAAAATAGCTTATAATAGATAGTCTCTATCTTTTATGCTTCACATAATTTAATACAATATATGCCAAATTACATACCAGTGTAGAATATAAAACTGCTTATATGTTCCAAAAAGCATGTATTATCCCAAAAACATTTTAGTTCATATTAGATAATTCCCTTTATTTTTATATACAAGCTATTGACACATTTTTGGATACAAATAAAAAAGAATTAGGACTGTTTTACTTCTAAACATTATTATATATTTCTAAAAATTTCTATTTTTAAAAATTGTTTCTTATAAAAAAAAGAATGTTTTGAAAAAAAAAAAAAAAAAAATTGAATTATTTGTCCTATTTGGGCATCCACTCAAAAAATCACACATCTGCCCACTATATATACCACTTAATTATTTATTATGGCACTGGATATATTGCAGTATATTTTGTTGATCAGTTTTATTCAAAATTTGATACAGTATAATTCTGGTATAAAATACTGATGTTAAATTTTATCTATCTAGCTCATTGCAGACATGCCAACTGCTCCGGTTTCAGCGGAGTTGCTCCGGAGAAATGATAAAAATTGGTAACTCCGCACACTCCTCAAATTGCTCCAGAAAATAACAAAAATTTTGTTTCGGGGGAAATATTTTGTTAATTTTATCAAATCTCGTAATTTCTGAAGAATTTTTCTTAATTCTTTTCCGCTATTTGCAGCAAGTAAATATTGCTAAATAGGCCTAACCTACAGCGAAATGTTTATATTCAGAAGCATGTGCATATATGGTTTTAAGCATGTGCATATATGCTTAAAAATTTTCCTCGATAATTTCGTCGAGAGATGAAATGTTGATGCATGCTGAAGTTGCAGGTATTAGTATAAGAGCTCAGACTAAGTTCAGTTCTTTGAACTATTTCATTGAATGTTTCAATATCTTTACTTATAATGCATTGGAGGAACTTCAATCAGAGTTTAATCTTTACCAAATGGACAAATTTAGCGAGGAAATTCTAAACTGTGAACGCTCAGATACACCTTGGTATAAAATCAGTTGTTTAAGACATCACAATGCAGCAATCAAATACAAAGTTTTACCAAAAATAATGCTAAATATATTGCTCTTTCCAAAGAGTTTTCAGTACTGTGCGGAAAAATCAAACTGAATTTAGGTCAAATTTGGGAAGACAAACTCTAGAATCTCTGATGATAGATAAATGTAAATATTTTAATCAGTGTCAATGTTGTTATAAGAAAAATATTTCTGAAAAAGAACGTTTTAAAGCTAAAAAATCTACTTATACATTGTTAAATGCATAAATTTTAATTTACCTTTAATAGTATGTTAATTTTTAATTATTTAATTTGCTCAGTTTTAATTTAGAAATTAATAAAATATATAATTATATATAATTTGTTTATATTATTTTAAAATTTGTTTTATTATGTATGTCAATTGTATACGCGTTTACTTTGTAGGTAGCATGTTAAATTTTAAAACCGCGCTGTTGCTCCTGACAGAGTTGACTGAATGTTGTATGTCTGTGATTGCATTTTTGAGTTATCATGTTTACATATTAATATATCTGTAAATTTTGTATAGGAGGTTTAAAATGTCAATATTCATTAAAATTTTGGGGTCAAATTGGTAATGTTTTCTATATGTAAAGTGAAAAATTGTGTGGTAAATGAGTTACATAGTATAACTTTATTCTTATTCAAATGTAAAAGTAATTACTTTCCAAATTAAAGATAATTGTTATCTATACAGTTTTTTTTGTTTTACCGTATATTAAAATTTAGTGTTATAAAGGTTTAAGTTCTTGATTAATACAATATTTTGTTACAAGCATCATGAATTAAAATGAAAATTTGATAATATGCATGTAATTATATTTGTTTCGAATATATTAAAATCAAACAATAAATTACCTTGCAAAAGAAACTATATTGAACCTGTAAGAAATTGTTTAATTAAATATAGTTACTATATAATAGCTTCTCTACAAATAATTTTCTTTAAAAATATTATACGATTTCTGACTTTAAAAACAAAACACATAATTTTTCCTAATTCTCAGCAGGTTCCTATTTTTTTTTTTTTTTAAAGTATATCAATAAGTTACCAACTTTCAAAAGCTATACTAATTCTAAAAGAAAAATTTAAGGTTGACAGTGTAAAGGAAAAAACAAATCTATAATTTTTAAAGTATACATTAATCACATTGCCACAATCACCTGCATTTAAATAACTGGAATTTTTTTTTAAAGCTAAATTAACTATTTAAATTCTGAGAAATATGTTAATATTATCAAAGAAAAAACTCAACTTCATAAAAGGACTAATTTTGGTGAATTTTGGCATTATTTCGTATGATACAGATTATGGATTACTCAGGATATATTTTAAGAATCCTTACAGTGAATATTGTTTTAATCATAAACACATTCCTGCATTTTCAATTACAGTAGTCTGATCAGTTTTTTACAAATATATTTTTTTAAATATTGGTTTTAATACGACCTCCTCTTTAGTGAAAAAAAACATACAAGCTGCTGCACTTACTATTTGAAAAATGAAATACATTTAACTTGATTGGTTATAAAATGTTTCAAAGTACCCCTTAATTTTTCTTAATTATGGATGTTAAGTTTCCTCCATGATGTTTTATGAGAGGGATTTATTTAAATTATAAATATACTATATGACATTTTAAATATTTTAGCAAATTATATAATTTGTTTACTTAATTATTATTTAGCTCAAATTAAAATATTTAAGCTAGTTATTATTTTTCTATCAACTGAATTTATTTCTACTCATAGAATGGGTAATTTTGATGCTACTTCATTTTTACTGTTAAATATATAATAATGATGTATCAAATAGTGATTTGGTAAATTCTCACTTTTTCAAAAAGTTTTGTTTTAAAAAATGATTTCAATTAAAAAATTACAATTTTAATTGTAGAAAACTAATTATAATTAAAATTGTAATTTTGTAACTAAAACCATTTTCAAATTTAAAATTAAAAAATGTTAACAATTTGCTATTTTAATCCTTGTATATTAAAAAAAATTAACAACTTTAGGTATTTTTTTATGATAATATAACTATGTTTATATAGTTATATTATAAAGCCACGGTAGCTCAGTCAGCAAAGGTAGAGATCTTGTAACTGAAAGGTTGCGGGTTCGGGGCTGGATCTGGCCTAAGATCCACTGTGTTTGTTAAAGGTGACTGGGGCTCTTAAAATATGTTCATGGTCACAAAGTCCTCCAAGTTCTCAAACGATACCTCTGGGGGTGGCACACCAAGCTTGGGGGTCTTTTGCTTGGTCCCTGCTTCTAAATTACGAGGACCCAGTGGGGGTAATGTTGCTGGTGTCTATAGCATACCGTAAGCTACACATGCTCCCCAGGTAGTGCTAAATAGGTAATAGGTTTGCCGCCTTGTTAAGGCATTAGGATAATGTCTGTATTGCCTACTGCATTGGAAAAAAAATATTACAATACATTGATTATAATTATACAGCAATATATTAGTACAGCATATTACTGATATGCTGACGTCATCAAGAGAAGGAATTTTAATTGCTCATTATTAAATTGTTCATAATCATCACAGAAAATTTTTAATTTCTGATTCAAATGGTATTTATACTTCTATTTGACCCATAATATATAGCACAAATTTAAGTGTTACTAGGGAACTGAAATTAATCAATATAAAATGAGCTAAACATATTGTTTTAGTAAGTAATAATTCACAAGTGTTTGTGAGACTCCAAAAATATACCCTGAAAATTTTAAGACTGATATATCAAGAGGGATGATAAAATAAATGAAGGACATTTTGGTTAGGGGAAGGTGGAATTAAATCAATTCTGTAAAAATAATAAATTAAAAAAAAGTTTCAAATATAGGAAATATGCTAAACACATTTTAAAGAATTAAATTTCATTCTGAAAGAGGTTAAAAAACTCCTCATCTTCAATTACTAGAATTTTTCAAATAGACAAGCATTCAGTTTCTTAACTAATGTAGCAATCATTCTCTCTTTAACATACTTATATTTATATATATACGCATTTAACAAAAACATCCTTTAGTCTTAACATCTAACCACTCTTGCAGGATCTCACAGAATCCATGACTTTATCCCTAAGCAGTTCTAACCATCAGAATCATAAACGACCTTTGTCTTTATCAGTACCTACTGTGGTGTACTTTCAAAGTAGCTTAACATATTATTTTAAGATTCAGGTCTAGCAGACTGCTTAATGGCAGTTGTGGGGTTATTTAAGTCATACAGAGAGAGAAAAAACATGTTGCATTCTTTAATCAATTTATAGTACCCATAGAAAGTAGTAAATAAAATTATTCACAATTTTATTTCTCCAGACACCAGAAGATGGTTAGTGTGAAATTCCCAGAATTCTGGAGTTTTCTCAGAGCACAAACAACCTTGATAATTGTTTGTACAGATTTCTATCTTAAGTAGGAAAAAAAAAAAAGATTGATAAACAAAATAAATTGTAAATGCATAGTTCATAAAATTAGAGTTTTTGACAACATTCCTCATAAATAAAGGGCAATAACAAATAACTTTACAGGTTATTGAAAGCCTAGTAATATTTTTTATGATAAAACTTTTATTCCCTGCAAAAGTTTTTAAAAATGCATCATGCATCTCGTATTAAGCAAAAGTAATTTTCACCATCTTATTTTTTCCAAGAAAACTCCCTGTATAAATTAGACACTTGTTTAGTATGTGAAATTATTAATAAAAATAAAACACAGAAAAGGGACAATGAATTTAATTGTCTACATATCAGTAGGTCCAACAATCCAAAAAACATTTGATGATGTGAAAAAATGTACAACTTATGGCCTTCATTTAAAACATGAATTTTTGAACTGTATCACACTGTCATATGAAACAAAAACATTTTTTTAAATTGAACCTAACATCACAACAGAAACACATGGCAATGACATTAACACCATACATGGTGCCCAAGTAAAGACACAGAGGGGAGAACAGCAATAGATTTTAGTATTAAAATACATTTGTCACTCAGGAAATATCTGTACATATTTGGAAACATACAGGAACAGTAAAAAGGCATTTATTAAAACAAAACATTGTCAGACTTTACTTCACACTGTACAACTTTATATTAATAAAGTTACAATTTTACAAGAAAAATAGGACCCTTTTATATATATACAAGAGAACTTTACAAATACATTACAAGGTTAACATGTTTATATTAACATCATCATATAAACATTAAATGGACTTTAGTACACTACCAAAAGCAAGTGATCTAAAATGATTTGACAGAGTACAATACACACATATACACAAGAACAGTACATAATAAAAATGCCTTCATGCATTAAAGGCTGCAAATGCACATACAAAAATATTTGTACAGAGATACAAGATCTTGTGAGCATGATCAAGTTATTAAACATATTTCATTAAAGGAAATAAGAGTACAATAAATGCACCTTTATGATTTTTTTTAAATCCAAGACAGTTAACATCTAATACATACTGTGTACTATTGGATGCCTACAAAAATTGGCACAAATACATAACAAATAAAAAGCTTAATGAAACAGCATTAAAAAAAATATTTCAGAAGCACTGAATTGCAGTTTGGATCAATTGATATATGTATGTTAAATAAAATTAAAATACTACTAAAAAGAATCCTTTTAAAAAATAATGTGGAAAATTATCAATTTTTGAATGTTACAATAAATCTGAATAATCTTAATGTTATAATATATCTGAATATTTTATAACTCTGTTAAAAAAAATTGTTCAACAGTTTGAAAACTTTTTTAGTACTCTACTTAAATCTCTGTAGGTTGGGGAATGAAGTAGTTTATAACATCATGGATTATTATTGCATACATTCAATTGAATTTTCATTAAAAAGAATTATACACGTTTTCTGTTATCACCTTTGCATATATATTAAATTATACTAATTATTACTCTTTTTGTTGAAAAATAGATAATGCCTTATAATAATTAAGATGAAATACTTTAGAACTTTCTTTAACTCTTCAGATTTTTTATTTAATAAATTCAATCTACAAGCTTTGAAACTATGGTATTTTAAGGTAATTGCTACAAATATATATATATATATATATATATATATATATATATATATATAAAACATTTTTGTATTTTATAAAACTGTTCTGACTTGAAGCAGTTTATGCATAGTCGACATTAGTTTATTGCAAAAAACTTAAAAAAAGACATAATGATTCTTTTTCTTTTAGGAAACAACTTTAACTGGTAGACAAAGTTCTCTCTGTTAATATATATGTAACATATGAATCAATGAAACAAATTATTGTAGTGGAAATAATTAAAACTTATTTATCTATTAGGAATGAAGAAAACATTTTTTAAAACAATATTTTTAAATAAATACTAAATAAAAAAATTTAAAGCTGCACAACTTAGTCTCAAATTAAACAAACTAACAGGAATTTATATATATATATATATATATATATATATATATATATATATATATGTATATATATGTATATATATATATATATATATATATATATATATATATATACACATATATATGTATATATATATATATATATATATGTATATATATATATATATATATATATCTGTCAACCTACACTATCCATTATTTAACTAAGAAAGCTATAAAAATTTATAAACAGAAAAGAATTATTTAATTTACACCCCATAAATCCTATATGGTTAAAATTAAAACCCTCTATCTATAGTACTATGTAACACATTATTGAAAAATAAGAAATAATCTAAAAAAAAGGTGCTTTTTAAATAAGGAAAATTAATAAAATAATCAGTATGGCAAGTCAAATGAGAACAATTATTATTATCACAGTTTATGGCACAAATTAACTAAAATAAGAATAAAATAGGGTTGGTAGGAAAAAATGATCCCAGTTTTTTTTTAAACTGAAAAAAAAAAATGTGTAACACTTTTTCTATCTTTTTTTTTTTTTTTTAAAGAATATAATGTTAAAATTTTGTAGAGGCATCTCACTAAACAGTACATATTACATGTATAACCAAACACCAATGCAAACATACACATGTACAGGTACAGCATGCACAAGAACTATAAGAAGCACCTCAGCTATTTTCTCTATATTGTTTTCCCCCTTTATAATTACACCACAGGAAATAAAGAACACAATGGTCTCATCAAAAAATAAACTCTCAGAATACTTTTTAACATTAATAGATTATACATTTATGCTGAAAACTGAAAAGCACACACCCATACATACATACATACATACATACACACAACACAAAACAAACAAAACATATACTACCTACCATAAAACCCATGCATTTGAATTAACTAGGCTAACAAAGCCATCAGCTGAAATGCTTGCATGCAATTTCATCAATTCAACACTTGAAAAAAGATTTAAAAGCAATCTCTGGTTAACAGGATATAAGATCGTTAGATTATAAAACACAGAGTTGAAGAAAAATATATAATTATAAGCTAGAATATTGAAATTGTGAATAAGTATGAGATTAAAAAGAAGAAAAATATACATTAACATGTAAAATACTTAGTCAAATATATGAAAATGTATACACTGTTATACATGTGAAGTATAAAACTTGATTAATGAGTAAACATTATGCTTGAAAAAGTAGAAAAATAAAGTTATATACTATAAAACATTTATTCACTTGACAGATTAAGCAAATTTTTTTTAACTAATTAAAGAAAAATGAATGTATTGAATGTGCAAAGATCTAGATGAATAGTTTCTGTAGAGTAGATAAAGTAGATTAATTGAAAGACAATGATTAACCTTTACAGTTTGCATGCCAGTAATATTTCTATGTTACAGAAAGAATAAGAAAGGTGAAAAATACAAGTTAGTCTTCTTTGTAAGAAATAATAAACTATTTAAAAGACAAAGAACACAGAAAAGAAATAATTTAGAACAGACAGATCAAAAGAAATTACTATTACTTAAATTACAGAGAGTATTTAAAAAGCTAAATTGTTTACATTTAAATGGCCTGCTTAACCAGAGATTTAACATATGATTGGTATAAAGCAAACAATATTTAATCTTAATTTAATATTAAAGAAAAAAAGTTTTCTTTAAAAGAAATATCACCAACTGATATGGCAACTGGATGTTAAAACCACATATTATAATATCACAAATTTATCTCATGATAAAAAAGCTCAAAGAGAACACACTGCAGAGTTATTTACATTTAACAAATGCCTACACAGTAAGCATTTTCATATTGACTTGAAATCAAGATCTACAAGACCTCACTGTAAGGAGTACATAACTCAGAGACATTTTTGTATGTCCTGAAGTACCTTCTACTAAGACCTCCAAATTCTATCTGTATTTAAAAGGGACAGGATTTAGAACTATACTAAGCTACTTCAAAGACAAAATAGAAGCAATAAAAGCAGTGGTCAATATGGTGTTGATTAGTTTATCAAGTAAATTAAAATATAATTATGTGTGTATAAGATCTTCAGTAGAGTACACAAGAAGTTATACTTTCATTTAGTTACTAAGCCATTTACTTCAAGTAATTGACCACTGGATAAAACCAATTAGATTAATGGGAAATTAGGTTTAGAGCAAGACATACCATTGTAAAAAATATTTTTTATAAAACCAATCCTTTCATAAGTTCTAAATTATCATTTAGTTTCCATCAAATATTTTTATTTAATATGTTAGAAAAGTCTAGACAGAAAGAAAATTCAGAATCAATGAAAATTTTCTAAAACTTGAAAGGAAGATAAGTTATGCTAATAATTTTATTCCAATGTTTAAGGTAATTTATTACTAAATATGAAAGTATAGATAAACACTTTACTTTTGGGGAAAAAAAAATTTGAATATTTTAATATACTTTTTTTTTTTTTTTTTTTTTTTTTAAATTTTATAATAGTGCAAGCCACCCTTTTCGGATTTTATACAAATATGAAAATATAACAGTACAATGAATATTTATATTTTATTATAAATTTAGCAGTAATTAAAAAAGGATAATGTTCTTAAGAAACTTTTTATGTTTTCAAAAGATTATTAAGAAATTTATACAATATAGTCTTGCTCTAACACCTACACTAAAGGACAAAGCTTTAAAATTAAAATGCACAGAACAATAAAAAGCTTCCCAAACTTCTAAATGCTATTGAAGAAAAAACTATTAAAGTCAAACCACTTTAAGAATGATTTTTAGGCATGGAAAATATGAAGGGAAGGGAAAAGTTGGAAAAAAAATAGATACCTTCAATAAAGTATAATTTTAATAACTTCAAGGCCTAACAGTTAAAATGAAAGATAAATAAATAAAACTAAATTTTTAGGGTAAAAAAATCATATTATAGTTTAGAAAATTAATATACCAAATATAAATCTGTTTATGTTATTTTGGGAAACACATAAATAATCTGCTATTATTATATTTATTCTGAGTTAATAAATACTTCCAATTATATAAGTATGAAACAAAACTTATAAATGGTCAAATAAACAACTACCTTATGATAACTATGTATCTGTTTTTACTTCCACCATTTTAAATTGTATTGTTAACTTGTAATAAAAAAAATTGTAAAAAATGCTGTGATGAAAAAAATTTAAAGGAAGAAGTTCCAACTTAGATAGTACTGTTTTAAATTTTTTTCAATAGAGCATTGCTGTTACAAACAGCAACTGTTCCCAATAACTTATTATAAACAGTATGAACTGAACTTAAAACATAATGGAAGAAAGGAATTATTAACACTATAATCTATGAAAACAAATTTTTTTTGTACCATACTTTAAGAATAACATAGGCTCATGAGGAATAGCATTTACTAAAATATATATACTTTAGAACACAGGTTCCCAAATTGTTGCAGTAACAGAGTGCTAGATTTTATTTAACAGCTATATACTGCATTTAGTAAATATAATAACAAAAAAGCACTGAAAATAGATAGTAGTTTCACCATTTAAACTTGCTGTGCATTATATTTCATTTTTAAAATTCTTTCTGCATTAATATTCTATTGTAGATTAAAAGAAAAAACTTTAATGAACATTATAAGTTGTTGGTTACGAACTGATTGTTGACTAAAATGTAATTGATTTGAAAAATAAGAAAACACAACCGGTTTTATATGCAACAAAAGATTTTTCCAATACTTTCATAAAAATGACAGATTTTCTAATTGTTTCTGCAAATAAGGAGATAAGTCCAGCACAGTCTGATGTTGCCCTTTGATGTAAATTTATTTTATTGACTGGCAGTTGGGAAATTGTGATTATCTAATTGGCTGATTGTCTTTATATAAAGAGAAATGTTTCACCTGATCAGTGATAGATAATTTATGCTTGATTTTTTGTTACATACCAAGAGCATAAAAAGTCATAATATTAAATTTATTTTGTCCCATTTTCATTTTAAAACATATTCTTAAATTTATGTTTGATAAAACTATTATTGTATATTGTATTTATACTTGATAAAAAACTAAATTAAATTTCTTGTCACTACAACCTGAATCAAGAGCCATGGCAAATGGTGCTCCTCTCCATTTTTAAAATCAAACTTTATGGTATTGAATAGCACTGCTTGCACAGATGTTTACAATTGCCCAGAATCTGCTTTAATCAGTGGATGCTGGTCTCATTAGCCCTCATGTAGCAAAATAGTAGACTAAAACACTCCCAAACAAACCTTAAATAATTTCGTTTTTTAAGGTCTATCTTCAAAGGATTGAGTTTAAAAAATATGAACAAAGAAATGAACATATGAAACAGTCCATATGAACAGAGTAAAGTCATAAACCAACTCTCTTCTTTGTAGGAAGAAATATAGCCAAGAAAATAATTTCTTTTATTATGGTATTCTAAATTTAAATGTCCTAGAAATTTTGTAGAGTGCAATGGAAATTTGTGATAATTTTAGAATAAACTAAACAGGCTAGAAAAGGGAAATTTTTTTAAATAGAATTATTAAAACACCTATGCCTCAAATCATTGAAAAACTTTATTTAATAATTTGAGGGTAAAAATAAAGATTATATTTAAAATATAAATTAAGATATGATAAAATGAAATGAAACTTAAACCATACACAATGTCTTATAACTTAAATAATGGATGTTTTAATATAAATAATCTATATGCTATGATTATCATAGAAAAACATCATATAAAAAATTGATTAGCCATTTTTTAAATTTTCTTATTGCTTTTATAATGTAAAAATATATAAGTACTATAGTTTTATTATTAAATAAATTTTTAATTTGTACAGCAAAGCAGCTTTTTAAATAACATGGATCATTTAAAAGACATTAATTATCAAAGAGATTAAAAAGTCAATAAAAAATTTGTTTTAAAATAATTTTAAAAAATTTAGCATACATAATTATGTTTCAAACATAACTGGAAAAAAAAAAAAGGAAAGAAATGGAAGAGAAGATGGAATCTCTAAAAGGTATAATAAAGATAAACGACAAAGAAAACTTTATGTGTTCCAGAAAGCCTGAAATCAATTTTAAATGGTTTGACTTTTCTCGAATTAAGTGATAAAAAAATAATTACTTTGATGAACAGTGACATCCATGTAGAACTTTTCCTTCAAGAAAATTAAAAAAGAGCAGAAATTTATCATTAACTTTGAAGATATGCAAATGATCTGTATAACCATATATATGTATATACAAGTTACAACAAGTATTTGGGGATATATCCACATTTAGCAATCTTATAAAAATGCATACACAGAACGACACTTGGAACTTTTTTCATTTTTTTTTTTTAAAGAATAATAATTTCGTTAACAACCATAAGTAAAGGAATTTTATAAAAACAATCCTTTATATATATATATATATATATGACATAACTAAATAATATATATTTTTATAATATTGACATTCACTTTCTTCATTTGAAATTTCTTTTTTAAACCATAGATAGAGAGTGACAAATCAATGTTATAATTTTTGTAAGAACTATCATTTTCCAAAGGTAAAAAGGAACAACATTAATTTAAATATATTTTGTTTTAAAAGAAAGCCTTGTACTGACTCAAAATATATTTTTCAGCTTCATTAGGAAGTAATTCACAAATTTCTTAACATCAATATAAAAATTAAATTAATGCTTTCATTCTTCAAAGCAATGTTTTGCTCTTCTTATTGTATGGTGATATTATTAAAATTTTAAGTAATACTCAGAAAATAATTCAAATTTCCTAATATAGTAATTATTGTAATGCACCCACATTTACAGTAAGACCATAATAAGATGTAAGAAACATTGCAACTTTATATATATATGGTTCTCTAGCAATGTGAAATAAATGAGGTCATAAAGTAAAGATGAAAAAATGAACCTGGACAGCTTTCAAAAAATGAAATGTTAAAGTTTAAATTGCAGAAAAAAAAGTTTCTTTTCAACGTAACTTAACAGCAATTATTTTCATAAAATATTGTATAGATGTAAATTTTATACGATATATAATGTTATAAATAGATTAATGTTACAAAAGAATATGGTAATTTTGCGTATATTAAAATAAGGCTTAACTATTAAAAGTAAAATAAAATTTTATTACATATTTTGTGCTGAAAAAATATATACAGTAGGCATATATAAAGTACAATGGCAGATAATAAAAGTTGCAGACAATTACCTTTACAAATTAGGTTTCCCTAAAGATAATTTAAAAAATATCCTTTTATGCATTAAGAATTCCTGAAAAAAAATCTAGAAATTTAAAAACATATATAAAACTTCCGTTTAGATTTCAAAAAGAATATTTGAACCAAAATTAAAGTTCTGGAACTTACATTTCTCAAGTTGCAAAACAATGCTTTAAAGTAATGTTTTTAATATTTAAAAATTTTGATAATTTTCCATTAAACATTTATATATTTTGAAAATATTTACATCTTTATACATTTATATTAAATCACAATTATTTTAAAAATTTTAAAATAGAAAATTTTAGTACAAGATCAACAAAGTATATATATTTTACAAATAGAATGAATGTCAATTAGAGATATAAAAAGAATGTTTATCATGCAACTTTAATTTACAATATAATCTTTCTGATTATATATATATATATCAATGGGATGAAAGTTTAAAAGAAGATAGTATAAGTGAAAATCGAATTTTTAATAGAAACAGAGAAATTAAACACAAATCTTTTATACATTAACAGATGAATATGTACATTTTAGCACATGTCATACATACTTTCAACGACACTATTTACAAAAAATTGAGTGCAAAGATGATTCTATTGCACATTTAACAGAGGCCAACTTAAAATATTTTTAACTTGATGCACCTTTACATTTCCAAATACTATTCAGGAAAATAGTCAATACATTTAAAAACATTTACAACAATGTTACAATTTTTTTTGAACAGACACAATTTTATATACATGACAAAAAATGCATTTTTGTAACATTCAAGAGAATATATATATATATATTTTTCAAATTATCTCTAAAAATTAAAAAGGAACAGATGATTTTTAATAATGCAAATACACTATTATAATTCAATCTTTTATAAATCTAGTTTAAAACAAAAAATGCAATATGAAAAAGCATGTGTACAAAGAACTGGAAAATAAAATTTTGCAAGTATACGTTTATAGGCCTATTAAGTTTGTTCTTTAAGGAAATAAATAACCAATAAAAACAAAATGGATGTGCATGCAGTAATAATTAAATATAACAACCCATGCTCCAAATACATGATAATTAGATTATAGCATTTTACCTATATTTCAACAAAATTAATGATGTAAGATCATATATTTGTACAAAGTAATTTTGCTTGTTAAGTTATATCGAATAGAAATATTAAAAGCAATAACCCCATCTTTTTATTCTAAAAGTATACAAAATGAATGTTAAAGTTTCAAGTGAAAAGTATCAGTTCTAGATTTTATTTTTATTTCTTCATACAATTACTCGAACTTAACAATCTTGTATCAAAAACAGCATTTGTTGTGAATACTGAGTTTGTTAATAAAGAAAGAATGGCATATATAAGATATGATATTTTAAATATTTTCCTTTTAATAATCAAACACTTTTTCCCAACAACATATAATTCAATAACCCAATCTTTTTGAGAAATGAAAACATTTTTCCATGTCAAGGAATAAAAATATATTACTTACTAACAAAAAAATATGAAGAATAAAACTAAAAAAGTTGAATTTAAACTTTTTTCCAATTGCCTAAATTGTTTTAAGGATTTTCTGAAGCAGAATTTTTTTTAACATTTTAAATAGTTATAAAATAATACTTGAGATGCATGAATAAATGTATGCCTTAAAACATTATCAACAATAACACATTTCATTAATTTATCTGTAAGAATGCTTTAAAATATTAAAATTTTGTAATTAGTAAAACAGAATAATTTTTTCTGAACTTTGTTCTTGAACAAAATAATATATCCTTACCATCACTTGCAATTTTGAATATTTTTTCTTTCTAGGTATGAGCAAAATTAAATAGTCAAAAGTAATATCAATCAATATAAAAAAATGCAAACATGACAGCGAATATTTTTAAATTATAAAAAAAAAAATGATCCATAAAATAGAGTTACCGGCCATAGAGAAGAGTTTGAAATAGATATACATAATTTTTGCAGCAGAGCTGAAAACTAAATTTCTGTGAGAGGAAATATTAATAATTGGAATACATAACACACACTTTCTGTTTCATTCTATGAAAAAACAATTATATTTAAAAAATTTAGCAATATATTTATATTTAAAAACAGAACAGAAATATATTTTTGCAAGCTACACAATGAGTAAACTTGATAGGCCTAAAGTACACAAGCTAATTGTCCATAATGCAGTACATATATAAACAAGTGAAAAAATAAAATATATTTTTTTTTTATTATTAATAAAAAGCATTGGAGATATTTTCTATATATGATAATTCTTTGGAATAAAAGTATCACATTCATCATGAACTTAAAATATGAAAGCATCACAGCATGTCTTTTAAACATATTCACTTTCCATTTATAGAAAAACAATTTATGCCATTGAATATTCACCGGTATTTCTCATGGAAGATCATGCATAATAACTTTAATTTTCCGAACACTTGAACATTCACTTTTAATTACTGAACAAATCTCTGTATTAGAGGTGAGTTCCAAGCTTTTTTTTCTCTTTTCAAAATTTCTGATTTTTGTGAACTACATAACTTAATAACAACACAGCTTCAGCATATAATCCATTGTTACAGTTTATATATACATAAAACACCAAAGTTCACAAAGGATTTCATAAATGTGACACACATCATATAACATTATACATTTACAGTGCTGTTATTGGTTTCTAACATTACAGAAATCAAATCAAAAATTATTAATGAATATTAAGCAACATCTTAAATCTATGATTTTTATAATTTTTTAAAGAATTATATGAGGAATTAAAGCTTGCCTCACCTCTAAAGTGCACAAGAACTTATAGTTCCTTAAACTGTAATTCCTATTACATTTCAATGTTGGATAAAAAACAAATATAACTATATAAACTTATTAAAAACGTAATTCTAAAATTTTATATGAAATTGCCATTTAATTAAAAATTTAGCATTTTCTACTTTTTAAACACAATTCTGAATATGATACTCAGAAAAACAAATTTTAAAATTTTATATATTAAAAAAAATTTTAAGTATCATAACAATTTCATAAAAAATCCCAAACAACAAAACAGATCATTTGTGCTGTATATTTCAAAAAAGGAAAAAAGAAATGTTTAAACAGTATCCTAAAGATTAAATAAAGATTTTATTTTTTTCAACAAGATAAAAATGCAAGTATTAACAAATGCAGAAAAACAATTAAGATTATGCTATAACACAAATAAAGGCAAATCTCTAACTTGTCTTGCAGTATATTCCAACATTATAGTCATACTAATATATAGCTCATTAGTCAGCAAAATGTTTCTAGATATAGAAGGATTGTCAAAGCTACAACAAAGTATTTAGAAAATATACAACAAAATTTTCTTTATACTTTTAATATTTTCTCAATTGAAACCCAATAATAACATACAAAACTATGCTATAGTATTTTAGATTCTTTCCCCCCACTTTTTATGGATTTTGAACAAGCAAAATTTATAAACAAAAAAGTTGTAAAATGCCAGTAGCTAAAATTTATATAAAAATGATATTTTAAATACATGTACCATACAACAGTAAAATCTCATTAATAGGTCTTTATTAAAACTTTTATTTTTAATGTAAAATTGATAAAAGCACTAGAAAAATATTTTGAATAATTTTCTAAGAGATTTTCCTTACACCAGGAGATTTATAATATTTTCCCTGATAACCATAAATTAACGGTAAATACAATGTGCAATAGGCATTTATATTATACTTAAAAAAGCAACCTTATATTATATCAAATAAGAAAAAAATATTTATTAAACATTCTACTTAACCATAAATCTTCATTATATATTTGTTTTGTTGTTACATTAAAGTTTCACACTTATTTTAAATCCATATATTAAAAAATTAATAAATTCAGAAAAACAATTTTATCAGCTATCTAATTTTGATTATATGATACACAGTCTTGAAACACAAGACAGATTAATGAGACTATTTCTGCAGCATATGAATAACTTATCTGCAAGATAACAAACAATTAAAACAATTTTTTTTTGATTTGTTTAACAGTTTGAAAAATAGGAAAACATGATTGGCACACTAAAAAGGAAAGCTACTGGATGATGCATGACAAAATATTCCACTTAAATCAGAATCACTTAAAATATTTCCAGTGTCTTAATTTTTATTTACAATGGAATAATTACTATTTATAAAATGCAAACATACTTGAAATAAATTTGGCACCAAAATATGAGGACGGTTCAAGCCTATCCAGCTTGAAGTCAGCATCTCCAAGCAAATCAATATATTTTATTTTATTTTTTTGCAAATTATCAGAATGCTCTTATATGTAAAGAATACCTTATAAGCTACATATGAGTATTAATGAATGTGTAATCATTAAAAACTTGCTTTAAATACTTAAAAATATCTCCTGTAACAAAATACACACTGTAGACAGAACAAAGGTATTGAGGCAAATGAAGGCAAGTTTGTTTTTGATCTGAGCACAGCCCCAAACCTGCAGTACTTTAAAATCTCAGCAATGTTACAAAATGAGCAAATATTCAACATTGGGAGTCCTTTGAAGTTTGGAAATAAAATTTTCCATAGACTAAAAACATTCCTTTCTGATTTTATGCAACTTTTACCTCAACATTCATACCTATTCTTTTTGTCATTTTCTGGTTGTCTGTGACTTTTCATATGAGCACTTCTACTTTTCACTTTACTAAAAACTCTGAAAGAAAAAAATAAATTTATAAAATATGATATGTTTAATCTAAACACACATATTTTTTTTTTTAAATGAAAAGAATTCAATAAGAATTCACACCACAGATATTCATTTCATTATAATCGTGAATGTCTTTAAGGAGACAGGTGTACAAGAATTAATCTCAAATTTAAACTTTCCTCTTAATGCAAGCATTGACAACACAATTACAAAGTTCATACATGCTTTTATAAGTAAAAATCAACCAATTTTTTAGAATTTTATCAGTTGTTTTTTGACTTTTTTGAGAAAGAAAATTATGGCCAACAGAAAGTTATTCAGATTTATAATTTTGATTACTCTCCTAAATAATAAAACTTTACAAGCAGTTACTTCAATTTCAAAATTATCAAATGTTCTTTCCTTGCAGAACTTCTTGCACATTTCAAACCCCTTTCATATATCATTTTGTAAAGCTTCATAAATACTTCAGTGGAGAAAACGATGATTCACTGATACATCAAAAAGTTATATATATATATATATATATATATATATATATATATATATCTGTAATATATCAAAATTATTACACTTAAATCTAAAACTCTCCTTTTCCCCCTCTTAGTCTTTCATATCTATTTTTCTAGCTATGTAATATCTTATTTAAAAGAGTGTTAACTGACTTGAATTCTTTTTACCAGTCTCCCAAAGCTTACTCTGGAATAAATGCTAGTTTTCTGTCCACTCCCCACATTTTTCAGCTGCCCCAAGAAAAATGGTTCACTTTTATAAAGTTCCTTTCTTACAGTTAATAATGCTGACTAAACTGCTAGTCTCATGGGAAGAACACTCATTGTGAGGCAAAATTTGCAGTATTTTAGTCATCAATCATAAGTGTATTTTTGTCATCATTTAATTCTAATCTCTTGTCTTGAAAAGACATATTTTTCTTAGTCTCAAATAAAGTTAAAGTTCTACCTTGAACTTTGCTGTTGTCTTAATAAAGTGACTGTAAACTACTTTGGTCTGCCCATTGACCAGTAAGCCTGGCCAATTAAAAATAATAGGGAATAAAATCACTTAGTAGAATCGAGTATAAAATTTGCACGTTACACACACACACATATATATATATATATATATATATATATATATATATATATATTTATTTATACATATTTAGAGAGAGATAAAGAGCAGGACTGTATTTGGCAGATATCAGTGCTATGCTTTCCATAAAGCATTGTAATTTTTTGCTGAAATTAAATAGATTTTTTAATTTCCATTTATTATTACTATAGTTAAAAATCCACCTTTTTTCCGAAATTTTTGGATTTTATTTCCCCTTAGTACCAAAATCTGTAAAAATTCTAGGTTTATTTGTAAATTTAAACTAAAAAATGTAAATTTTATGAATAATTCATACATGTTGTCATGTACGATATATTAATAAAACAAATTTTTATTCAGTAGTTCATGCTGGAATGAACAGATTGTTACAGTGGATAGTCTTATTATAGAAAAATATTCAAAATGTAGACATACTTTCCACAGATTTTACAAGGAAACCCTTCTATTGGCTCCACAGTGAAGTCATATGTAGAAGAAACTGCAGAACCATTGTATGTAGAAGTTGAAACAGGTATAGTGCTGTTGACATCAGATGATTTTGTAGAAGTAGTGCCATTCACTGTTACACGTTTCTCAGATATATCCTGAAGGAGTAAAATACTCTATAGCTGAAATTCTCAGAATGTAAACATATATACTAAGAACATTAAATACAGTATAACATTGATTATTCCACTTAATTGGGACTATTAGTACCTTGGATATCGGAAATCTTAATCAATAGATACTGTATATATTATATTTTTTTTAGTAAAATTTTTGTAACTATATGTACTTACTAAGTTAAATAATGAAAGATGCATTTTTAAAAATAACCCAAATCTCAAGAAAATATTTTATAATTTAAGTATAACATACATTAATTTGTTAAATGTACATTATTATTTAAAAAAAAAAAACCTTATATTTCATTGCAAAAGTCCAGAATTTCTATCAGTGGATGCCTTATCACACTAATTTTTGAACAAAAGATCAACGTAATATTGCCTCTTTGGTCTAAAAATCTTGCAATACTGTCTGGAAATTAAGTGATTTTAGGGGCAGAGTAGCACAGACAATGAACTAAAAAGGAGGTCTCAACTCATTTAGAAAAAGAGTTTGATATAACAAAGGGTTTAATTCTAAAGTTAAAATATACTTCATTTCTAATAACACACACACACACATTAAATATTCAAAATAAATTAGCTTGGTTAACAAAAAACCTCAGTTAATTGGAGTTCAGATAATCAAGGTTCTACTGTACATAAGTTCAATCAATTCTAAGCAAATTCAAGAGTTCTAATCAAATTCTTAAATAAAAAAGTAAAGTTAGAGGAAATGTAATATGAAATAACACATTTCATTCACAAGGTAAAATCATTGTGCTGGATTATAGCATAAAATGTAAAGCTAAAGTAAGTAAAGCACAAATAAAGAAAGTATACAGACAGTTATTTCTTTGCTTTGAGTGAGCAATATTCTCAATGCAAGAGAACTGAGTGGATTGTAAAAGAAGACTGCAATCAGTGTCCTTTCACAAGCCACTAAGTACAAACAATCCCATTCATTACTGATTAAAGCACAAAGCATACCTCAGGAGTTCTCCTATTAACAGAAGCAGGTGGAGAAATGTTTCTTTTGGGAGGTTTTTCTTCAGTTTCTTGAGATTCTTCTTTTGACCTGAGATTGTAATACAGACTTTCTTGTTCTTTTCTTCTTCTAATAAGTCTTAACCTTTTATACTCATCTGGACATACTTTTTTCCATAAGTAATAGAACTGAATACACTGTTTCACAGTTTTAGATGGAATCTGTAGAAGAAATAAAGTAGATGATCATTGGGTTATATCCTAATAAGTGCAAATTAAATGCAAGTGATTATACACTACAATATATGAAAGAAAATTCTTTCTCATCGTTCATTTCAGCCAGATGTAAAACATGTTTAAGGAAATAGAAAATTCTTTATAAAGTAAATCTTACAAAATCTAATAGTTAACTAAGAAAATAAAACGCAGAAAAATGAGTTATACAAACTAAAATTTATTTCCCATAAAATAAATGAAAAATACTGTCTACATTTATAAATAAATATTTACTTAACTTTAAAAAATAATGACTGATTTACTATGAAATAAGTTCATATTACAAAGCAAATAATATTCTAGGTGTTCTAACATTTTTTAATACAAAGATACTAATAAAATATAACCCAGAAAGTTAATTAGTAAAATCACAGTTTTCTAATATCAAAAAAGTTAATTTTTGATCCTGCAAACATGTTCAAGTTTTAATAATGAAATACATTTTTAACAATTTATAGACAGAAATGAGAGGCAATTATTAACATGATCCCCTTTAATGATATAGAACAGACCTGACCAAACCAAAAGACTTCACCACACACATATACACTATATATATATATATATATATATATATATATATATATATATATATATATATATACACATACATGTGTATGTGTGACAAACTAGAAATAATACGTTATTATCATAGTTTTATGATTACTATGCATAAATTAAAAATTGAGCAATTAAATATTTATAAAATATACATAAATATTTATAGTAATAATCAATAAATCAATCAAACAATATTATATTTACTATAATAAATAAAATATGATAAATATAATATCCCCCCTCCCTGATATAGACAATATTTAAGTTTTATATGAGGCTATATTTGTTTGAACTTGTATTTATATAATCAAATTACAATAACAAGCTGAAGTTAAAACTATAAAATTGAAACTAAGTTTATAAAGTAATAATAATAATAATTAAAAAAGCTACTGTATTTAATATTTGATTTAATATTTTTAAAGTTTAACATAGAAAAAAACAAGAAACTAACACTTACATCTTTGGCAATGCTAAAAAAGTCTTTATCACATCTAAGTAAACCCTGATGATAGGCTTCAATTTCTTCTGGACTCCATCGATCATTTTCTAGAGGAGAAACCATAATTTTAGAGTAGTAGAAAAACAAAAAAATTATTTTCTTAAAAACTAGCTTTATTTGGCACAAGTTGGAGGATAAAAGTTTTAAAATATACATTTACATTTGTGATTATTTATTTTCTTTACTAAACAGCAAATAATGTGCTTTAATAATATTCTCCAATACAAAATAAAACTTCCATGAATAAGTTTATCAAATACTAAAACATTAATTTAAGAAAAATCTTTATGCAAACTGAAGTTTTTTGGAGTAACAATTTTCAAATCTAAGCTTTGAGACAAAATAGTACCATTTATATCTAAAACATCACTTAAAATAATAAAATAAAACTCTTGGTCTAAGTAAGGATACTTAATGTGGTTCATTGATGAGGAGCACTATAGTAAACTTTTACATACATCAAGTAATTAGTGCAGAACCTGTTGCTTAAGATGAAAATGAAGGATGAGTTGCTAAGTTTTTTGCTTTATCTTAGGGCATAAGTTGCAAAGTTTTTTGCTTTATCTTAGGGCCTAAGTTGCCTTTCACAACATGACTGCAATAAAGCTACATTGCTGCTTAGCTAGTCCTGGCAACTAAAAAATATGGGGTAAAATTTCATGGGAGATAGGTAAGATTAATTTATTTGGTTACATATTTATAAATTTTCTAGACTGAAACAATTCCTTTATATATGCAAATGGTAAATCAACAAGAAATAATTAACTAAAAGAAAGCATTATCTAACAATCAGCTCCAATACACATCTACATTGACTGATCACATTCAAGTGATATCCTGGTTGTAAACTTAATGGCCAATGGGGCTTATGTGCTGTTAAACTTTTACATGCAAAAAGGCATATTTAGAAACAAATAAAACTTAACAAATAAAAATTACCTGAATACTGATAAGTAAGTAATGGATGATTAGGAGGCAGTTTCGGTCCAACATCCATTAAATGTACAATAGCATCCTATAAAAGAATAAAAAAGACATCAATAAACAAAATGCTGGGTATCTGCCCAAATAAAATTTTTCAAATCCATGACTTTTCATGACTTTCCCTGATTTAACAGATCATTTTCCATGACTTTAAAAAGCTTTCGTTAAAGTATATATGAATAAAACTTCTGCTGTACATACAAATAAAATATATGCTTTTAGAGAAATTACAGGAATTTTATCATAAAAAAACTATAAACTTACTTTTTAAGTGTTAATAAACTCACATACATAAAAATAAATTGTTGTATCTACATACCTAAGTTTAATCATATAGCAATTTTTCAATCAAAATGTTTCCAATTTGAATTCAGGGTACTTTGGTATTATCCAGGTGACCATGAATAATAGCCAAATATAACCCTATAATGTTTATATACAATATCCCTAGAGGTAAACTTATATTTTGTGCAAAAATCTTAACTAATTTTTATTAAAAATACTTATTACTGTATTAATAAAATTTTAATCTATAATTTAAGAAAAAAAACCAGAATAATATATTTTAACCCACCCATTAAGCTTTCTTGCTTTGAGTTTCCTTGGTGAACGAATTTTACTTGGCAATAGGGTTAATAGGATAATACATAAATACCAAACTCAGTAACATCAGTCAAATGACAAGTAAAAATAGAATTAAACAATTCAATGCATTTTTTTTAATCGGTAGTTTAGCGGATACATGACTTTCCATGACTTTTACTCATTTTGCTTGAAAAATCAAGACTTTCCATGACAAAATTAATCCACTGTCTAAATCCATGATTTTCATGACTTTCCCTGACTTTCCAGGTGCGCGGAAACCATGAAAATGCAGAAAGCTATATACAAGTTGAATAATAGAACAAAGGACTCACTTTGATATTTCCCTTGTATATTTGGAGTATATGATGAGCATATTCTTTATTCATCCCTCCTCCAGGAATCACAGCACAACATGACAAATCAAGATACATATTAACTGTAAATAACAAAAATTTGAAAATTGTTTGAAATTGCAAAATGCAAAATCTACACAAGTTTATCATAACAAATGAAGCAACACCTGCTTTACAGCCACAGTCAAATTTCTCTTTGACGACACACAGAAGTGATTTACTGACAAGTGATGGCAAACTAAGCTTTGAACTAACAAGTAATATTTATATAGATAAATAACAAAGGACAGATCACAATACCTTAAGATAAGCTTTTATTAGTACTTAAATCACTAAAAACTATAACTACATTCACTTTTTAACTGAAATAGAGATGAATATGATAAAGTTTTCTAGACATTTTACAAAACATTTAACATTATACTTTGACATATATACTAACCTTCTTCCTCTGAAGCAGCATCCAGAGTTGATGGATCCCAAACTTTATCAGCTTTGTGTTCAACTAGAAGGGCATCTTTAAAATTGGCTGAGAAAAAGAATATAATGTGAGTCTGCTGTGATGTGTACTTGGAATTGAAAAGTACATTACAAGTTCATTTGTTTATTTTTTAAAGTCATTACAAAAGAACATTATTAATATTTTAGTTTACTTCACCAAAATAGTCTTTTATTTATAATTAAGCATAGAAATGAAAATAAATTTGTATATTAACTTTAGAACCTTTAATTGTTTTATTAACAGTAAAAATTTTGTCTAATAAAAAGAGAAAACAAGCTATAACCAAAATCATAAGTTTAAAGTTTATATAAATAGTTTTTTGTAACTCTTTTGCTAGTATATACAGATATTATCAGGGATTTTAAATTGCAAATTTCAGCATATTAAATTGAAATTATTACTTTTATGAATTTTTGAATGAAATTAGGTTTATTGAAGACAATTGTGGGGATCTGTGGAAGCATTTATTTCTCTTTCTGGCAATCCTAAATGAGCAAGTTTATTTTTATATCTAAGAAAAAATTTAATTAAAAAAAATTATGTTTTTTATGCATTTTATTTTTTTAGAACATTATCATAGTACATATAAACATATAAAAGTTACTTGTAAAACATATACAAGTTACATATAAAAGGATATTTTTAAAACTAAAAATTTTTCATGTGTAACTTTTCATTTAATAGCTTTTATTTAAAAATCAATTTGTTTTATATTAAATTTAGTCATATATTTACATGAAACAATTTTTGGTGAATTTTACTAACAAATGTGTGAAAGGTGAGAAAAAATTTATTTAAAAAATATATACGAGTATAAAAGCTTTATTGAAATGATAAAAAAATACTTTATAATATTAATGTGCAAGGATAAATATTTTAAGACTTAGTAGTTTAAACATTATTACTTGGGGAAATTGATAGTCAAATATTATTTTCAATTTTGATTTATTAAAAGGTAAATGGTTATGGGAAAGTCAAACTACCATGAAATATCTTTTAACAATTACCTTTAAAATAAAGATAAAGCTCAAGTTTTCTTTAAAGTTCCCAAAATATATGAACTACCTTTAGGATCAGAGTACATTCATATCTGAATGCACAAGGACAGTAGAATAAATTTTAATACCAAACTTGTACTTTTCTCTGTTAGCATTACTTGAAGATATGCCTTTATATTTACAAGTCAACTGCATAATAGACTATAAGACTGATGCAGAATTATGGGGATAAATAAGAACTAAAGACTAGGACTTTTTAATAAGAAATGGTTTCTCCATTTTAATATATGCTCTCATTTGTTAGTAAAATATTTTGGATTTTCACTTTTAGATCTCAAAACTTTACATGGCTGTCTTTACACAGCTCCTTTCGTGTTCTACAAGAAATTCTAATAGTTTATGTATAATGAAGAAATTATATGCAAAATAAATAAGAAATAAAAAATATCAGTAACAAAATTTAATTGATTTATCATAGACCATGTTTTTAACATAAAGATATCCTTTTGAAAATTAAAAGAAATAATTTAAAAAACTAAATATGAAGCAACTACAAAAGGCATTATGTTAGTTAAAGCCATATTATGAAAATTTGATGGCCCCTTTCATTTTTGAAATTCCCCAATATTTGATAGAGGGAAATTAATGTTTAATAATTAACTAATAAAGGCATGATTGTACATGCTACACTGTGCTTATAGGTATTTTTAAACAAGTTTTTAAGTGTTACTAAAAGCAAGTTTAATTGTTTATTTTCAACTTTATATTTCTATTTATTTTCATTGTCACCTAAAATTTTATAAAGTAATATTGGTTTGGTTTGGAGTGCTACGGTCTACTTTTTGCAATACAAGGGTTAATGAGACCGGGACCTACAGCTTAACGCCGATTCCCAATGGCTATGAACATCTATGTCACAGTGGGATTCAAACCCACGAACTCCGGTACCGAAAGCCAGCACCCTAACCGATCGGCCATCAACTTTCTGCATATTTGGTGAACTTTTGAAATTAAATATTTAAATACTAGGTAAAGTTAATTTAAATTCATAAAAATTATATAACCATTCAACACTAACACTTTTACTCTACATTTAAACATAAATAAAATTTTAAAACACCATAATCTGCATCAGCAGACAAGGGTTTAAATCACTTCACTGCTCACTTCAGACTGAATCGGAACAATACAAAAAGGAATTGTTCACACTTGTTACAACCAACATGTTTTAAAAAATAAATTCTCCTTATTCTAAACTAAATAATTTGATTTAAAACTTTTAATGTAGGAAAATTGAAGAGTAAACTAAATGCAAAAGGTCATTTGAAGTGATAGTAATAACAATAATAACAACAAAAATATGCATACTTACGATTAAAAGGTGGTATTTTTGCTTGATAATTTGTTCCAATATTCACATGACTAAACAAGAGTACAGAAAAATTAGATTAAACTCAAATAAAAGTATATAATTTTAGAAAAAAGTTCCTCAACATTTATTAAAAGAATAGCTTACGGAAGAATATCAGACTCTGGGGCTTCAGTTAATTCCTCTTCAGCTTCAGGGGTGCTTTCACCAGTACTAGCTATTTAGTTAAAAAGAATGAAAAATAAGGAAGTTCATGAAAAATGAATTAAAATAAAAACAATACCAACATTATGAAACTTTGTATAGAAAAAATAATTAAAAACATTTTAAATTTCAGGCATTTTTTTTATATTTAGTAAAAAAAGAGTAAATATTTTTTTAAAAGAAAAGTAAGATTAATAACTATTTTAATTACAGTAAAGATATTTTCTTTAGATCTCTTACTCTTTATTTTCTATTATTATTATTACTATTCCTATCTGTATAATTTATTTCAACATTATAGTCCTATATATAACAACATATTTCAGCTGGTATTTAAGTACAAGATAGACTTTAAAGACCTTTATATACTTTATTACTTGACTTTTAAATGGTAGTTGCTAATTGCAAGAAAAAAAATATTTTGCTTATAATGAATAATGACTTTGTTCATAGAAATAGAAATTTTTAGTTTAATTAAAGGATACACATGAAAAAGAAATCTTTACAAACCAAAATATGTTAGAGAAGAAACCACCTCAGCATGCACTGATATTTAATGAAGATACTTTGCTTTTAAATGTTGGTATGCTATACAATTCTATGTATACTATATTAAAAAAAAAAAAAAAAAAAAAAATCTTTTGTGGCATAACTTGAGGTTATAAAAATTTACTAACTTTTAACCTTTGCCTTGTTAAAATTTTACTTAATTTATGATATGAGTGATGATAGTGTATTAAGTCTGTAACTCAACTAGAAGAAAGGAATACCAAAATGTGTGAAGTTGGTGTGGTGAATTATTTAACAATGGAAATGAAATTATGAGTTTGCAGAAGTTAATGACAGACATGTTACTCAAAAGTACTGATGAAAGGGAAAGTAATAATGACCGATAAAAATACAGATCTATCACATTATTTATTGATAGCCATGAAGTACTTCCATCTATATATCTATGGAATTTTTTAAAAAATCTTTCATTCACAAATAATGACCATTTTTATAATTTAGACTCTATGCATACTTTGTTTATTTAACAGTGGTAAAAGTAATGGGTTTCTTTCAAAAAATAAAGTTTTTCAGATATGTGAATTTTATTACATATGTATATTTTTAAAAACATTTGTATACTTATTGACAATATTCAACAGCTGAATTTTTTATTTAGTTTTATTATTGTATTGTCAACATAGCAAAACACTTGTAAGTCTTTTAAATTGAAATTATACGGTTTCTGAATACAATGATGTATCCCTCTATGCAACTGGGGAATGCAAATTAAGTTTGTGATCACAATGCATTCAAATGATACTTCTGGAGACAACAGGCCAAGGTTGAATGTATTTCGCTTGGTCCTTACTTCAAAATTTAGAACCTCTTTTAGTTTTAAAGTCATACTGTTCACCTAGTGATGCACTCAAATTGAAATACATAACCTGTCATCTTAAAATTAGTAGCCTCTGGGTAAAAAGTTTGGCTTGTCTAAGTGGCATTAGAAACAGGAATAATAACATGAGAACTTCATTGATTGTTGTATCAAGGTTTTATTTACAATAAAAAGATTTACTTTATGTCAATAAGAGAGTAACATAAATACCTTTGCGAACCAATCCAAAACTAGGTGTAATAGGAGCAGACTTTGGAGTTAAACTTCCTGAACCACTGATAATATGCCAAAATAAACCTGAGGCACTACGAACTGGACTCAGCATAGGAGGAGGTGTATAAGGTGGTGGACTCAATTTCTTGTGATCAGGATTAGATGGGTCCCATAATCGAGGAGAACGAAGTCTACTTGTGTAGCCACAGGTATTCACATATGGTGGAATATACAGAGGCTGTATAAAAATATGCAAAAGTAAATTAAACAGGAACAATGTACCTTAAAACTATTTGTTATAGATAGAATATAGTATACACAAAGTATGCTTTAAGTTTGAAAATAGCATCCAAATTACACTATAAATATCAAAGAAAATGACTTTGCAATCAAAAACAGATTCAAAAGTATTAACTATCTCATTTAAATCCAGATTAATTGTTCCTATTTAATTCTGGAAAAATAGGAATAGACTTTTATCATTTATATACTAAAAACTCCTATTAAATAATTGTAATAATTTTTTTAATTTAATATTTTATTAGTTAAAAAATACTTAAGTTTGACCAAGAGTTAGTTAAATTTTAAGTTTTAGATGAAGTAAATCTTCAAACTGCAAAATATTTTTTTTTTTAATTTCTTATTAGATAGCATTAAAATATTCAATTGTGGAATGCTAAATAATCTTGAAATATATTACCTCTGGTCTTCGCTTCTTTTTAATTTTCATAGGACTTGTTGGAAGACTAGTGGGGCTCAAAAAGACATCATCATCATTGCTGTCATCTCCAGCTCGTACCTTATCACCATTCACTGGCTTCACTTCAGTAAGTGCAGGTGCTGAAGATGTTGGGACTGAAGTAAACTGCATCATTTCAAGTTCACTGACTGAGATCTCTGGAAAAGTCTGGCTCACCCCAAGGTCATTATTAGAAGTATCAAAGAACACATTGCGTTCCAAACACTGTGTATCAAGCTCAGATATGTCTCTCATGCCCATTATCATAGGCTGTGCTTCTGGGATGTCTTCAGCAGATAGAACTGGTAAAGCAGCATCACCAGGTGTAATGGCAGTAAGATCATGTTGTGGCAGATCTGAAGAAGTATCATCAATAGTATTACCAAGAGAAGATGGCACTAAAGATGAAAACTTTGGAAGATCATTCACAGACGATAAGGAATCAGTTAGGTCAGAAAACGTAGGATTATCAAGACTTAAAGATTCACCAGGATCAGAACCTGTACGACATGTGCGTTTGGCAACCACCCTACTTCGCAACAAATCAGCCAGGGCACTGCTTGTAAAAGTTGTGCACGGACGTTTGGGGTGAATAAAATGATCAGAATCAGAATGACGCCTGTGTTTCTCAGCAGGAGGATGAGGTACACGGAAATGTTCTTTAAGATCTAACTTTTTTAGAATATCACATGACTGGGCATCAAAATTATTATTTGAAAGGGAATCGAGATCAGAAGACTGACTAGATGGAGGAAAGCTATTAAATATGGGAGTTTCCTGAGACACTGGACTAAGGATGGGTGAAACTTCAGTAATGAAATTGGAACTTTGTTGCTGATTAGATGTATGACTGGCTTGAAAATTAAACGTTTGTCCTTGAGGCTGAGTAGTATCGGCTGAAGAATTCTGAACTGTATTTTGAGGAAGAAAATTGCGTTTCTGGTTAATTTTTTCTTCAATTAATGCTCTGACATTTGTACTTGCAGTTTGCAGAGGAGGGTGAGAGGTTGTACCATTTGCCTTTTTATCTCCTTTCTTAGTCTCATTTTCCTGTTGAAAAGAAGGCAAGGATAAACATTTTTAGAAAATAAAGGTGATACCTATAAATATAATGTATAGCTATTACAAATACAATTAAAAATATTCCAATATCATACTAATCTATGAATTATGCAAATTTATATCATGGCAGCAAAACTAAAAAACATTACAACTAAAAGTAATTATTTTTAAAATATCTAAAAGTATTTAAAAATAAGATTTTACTGACTACTGTTTTAGGGAATGTACAAAATTTAGGAATTAGGATATTTATTGAAAGATCTCAATTTAGAAATGAATTGAGATCAATAACTATAGACAAAGGATGTGAAAAACAAATTAATTAGAAATAAATTTAAGTTCTCACTCTCAAAGGAAAACCCGAGAAAAACAAATGCTATCTGATTAAAGTCAAGGAATGTTTACTATTATTTTTCATTTTATATAAAATAAATGCAAAGATA
Source organism: Pardosa pseudoannulata (assembly GCA_032207245.1). NCBI lineage: Eukaryota > Metazoa > Arthropoda > Arachnida > Araneae > Lycosidae > Pardosa > Pardosa pseudoannulata. Next base: position 105,176,944 of record CM063509.1, read on the forward strand.
ATAAGTGTTTTTTAATGTTAGTGTATTATTTGTACTCATTGGAGAAATTTATAACGTTTTTTAAAACTTTACAAATGACCATATTTGGATGCATTTTCAAATTTTACGTTTTATTCATACAATAGCTTGGATATTCAATCATATTTGGAACAGTTATCTATTAGAATGTTTGGGCTATAAATAATAAAAATTATTGGAAAACAATACAAGTATACAATACAATATTACATTAACAAGTCATTTTCTCCTTTTGCTATTTAATTAATTTTAAAAACATTTAATTCTTTGCATTATTTCTGATTAATATTTTAAAATGATTTTATACATACACTCATGCACACACAGTAAATACAGATTTAAATTACTTGAATTTTACACAGTTTAGCTGTTTGCTTTTATAAAACACACTATCTAAACATCCGTCTGCTTCAAGCATTCCATACATTTTATTGAAGACCAAAGTTTTTTACAATGTTATGTATACTAGTAAATATTAAAAAAGTATACCATAACTTAATGTTCAAAGTCTGTCATAATCACAAGATTAAGAAGAAAAAAAAAAAAAAAAACTTATGCGGCTACACATTCTTCCTTATACACCTCATATATCATACACATTTTTTTTTATTTAAACTGCATGATGCATTATTAGAATTAACATTTGCACTATCCTTTAAAGGGTGAAAGTAAGTTCCCTTTTAAAAGGTTATGACACTCTCCAAGTAGAGCTCAAGTACTACCATCTTGTAGAGACATGCATAATAGTATATTGTTCATTGTATATTTCATTTACCCTGTATCAAAAAGCAATAAAACAATAACAATTCAAAATAATTTTATTTTCATTTTCACTTGCTTGTTTTAAAATACATTTCTAAATGTTATAATAGTCCTAATATATTTCAACATTATACAGTCAATCATTTTTTAGTTAAGTCCAGCAATCTTAAATTACATTAAAATTTTCATTATATAGATTGCAATCATAAGACCAGGTGCATAACTAGATGTTATAACAGTCCTAAATGCAAAATGTTAAACTTCTACAGTTAATCATTTTTGAGTTATGCCAAATACATATGTTCATATGTAGAGATATCAAATTGAAACTAGTCAAAATGCAATAAGATTAATTATATCTGAGCACTTTTAGATTGATGTATAGTTTAAGCTTTAAAATTTAAGTTTTCTTGTATGTACAGATATAACCGATTTACCATGGTCAAAAATAATAAGTTCCATTGAAATTTTTACACTGAAATTTAGAGCAAGTACTTTCTTTACTTTGTACAAGTGAAAAAAAAATATTTCTCAGTGGTTATCTTATTACTGTTACCCATGAAGGTAGAACATTAGCAGTATTATTATGTTTAAAAGCTGTTTCTATTTATCTTTGCTATTATTAAAAATCAAGTACTTCTATAATATATACTACCTCTTAAAATGACAAGTTTCTACATACATATTTTTTTTATGTATTCATCTTAACATTTGATATTTAAATATTTATCTATTTTATTATTCCCTTAGAATAAAATACAAGTTTTGAATACTGTATCACGTTTTAAAGATTTCTCATTGGCTGTTTTAATATTTCAACTGTGTTTCAACTTAAAACTTGTAAACATTGAACTTACTATTAAAAATTAATTAACAATAGAGTTTATCTAAATCAAATGAGGTCACCATATATGTTGTATTTATAACAATATTAGGAGGAATGATTTTTTTAATGTCTAAATTAAAATTAATCTTAAAACCTTTTGTATACATAAAGAAAATTACTGTTGAAAGCAAAAATCAACAGTGAAACTAAAAGCATTTTTTTAACTAATGAAAAATATCAATAAATTCTTCTATAATTATAAAAGAGTGTTAATAAACTGATATTTTACCAAGAGTATATAAATTATATACTTTAGCTTATAGAAATAACAAAAATCCTTTATAAATATAACTTTAGTAAAATAGTTTACCTAAATCATAACAGAAATTAGACTTTATTTGAACACAATTTAAGAGGGAATTAAAAGCTTCATATAACTTTACAATTCTCAAAATTTTTAATTATACTTCTCAAGTTATACATTATATAAAGATTGAACAGAAACAATGAAAACACCTTATGTTATACAGCTGACCTAAAAGAAATAATAATGATATTGTTGATGATATAATAATAATGATAACAATAATAGTAATATATAAGCACCTTTTTGAAGTAACCTCCATGCAACCTCATATGGCCATTCAATGCAGGAATGTTCTTAAATTTTCTTTGGCACAGACTGCATTCAACTGGCTTTGGGTCTTGACTGGAAAAAAAAAAAAAATTTCTATTTAAGTATAGGAAATAAAAATCTACGAATTTAAAAATTTCCCATTATATTAGGTTGGGGAAAAAGAAATCCATTATTTTTTCTGGAAAATGGCTGTAGTGATTGATATCTTATAAAGTATCGATCAAACAATTTCAAATTTATGCTCGTCGTCAAGATATCATTTCCCATTTAAAAAATTTTCTTATTGTTTTTTGTTTGGTCTATTCAGTTGTGAGTTACAGGGTGTTAAATATGGAAGTCAACAAAGAGAAAATTTGGTACATTTTACAGTTTTTCTTTGATAAAGGCGAAAATGCAAGCCAGGCGGCTGAAATTGTGAATGGTGTTTATGGTGCCGATAGTGTAACAGCTAATTACGTGCAATTTTGGTTTTGTCGATTCTGTTCAGACATTTTTGATGTTAAAGATGCACATTGCCCAGGCAGGCTTGTCGTCAAAAATGTCGATAAAATCACAGAAATAATCGAAGTTGACCGGCATGTTAGTAGTCTTAGCATCACCCAGGAGCTAAATATAGACCATAATACAGTTTTAAATCATATGCACAAAGTAGGATTAAAAAAGAAGCTCGATGTTTGGGTGCTACACCAATTAACACACACACAAAAAAAAAAAACCCATGATGGATTGAATTTCATCTGCGAAGACTTGGCCAAATGGAATGAAATCGATCACTTTCTTAAACGGATGGCAACTGGGGATGAGAAATGGGTTAAATACGACAATATTGTGTGAAAACGATTATGGTCAAAGCGCGGTGAAGCAGCTTAAACGGTGGCCAAACCAGGACTAACAGCCAGGAGATTCTACTGTATTATTTGGTGAAACTGGGAGGGAATAATTTATTATGAGTTGCTTCTGTATGGCAAAACACTAAATTTGGATCTCAGCTGTCAACAACTGGACCGTTTAGAGTTAGTGATTGACAAGAAATGGCCAACAGAAGAAGTGTTGTGTTCCATGTGTGGTAAGTGTGTGTCACAAGCATACATATGTATACATGAACATAAAATATCATCAATAAATTCTGGCAAATGTTAGTTTAATAAAAATTTCTAAATATGTAACAATCATATTTGCAGAAAGTATGTTTCCTTTTCATTTTTCCTAATTTAGAAAAATATTTTATTATTATTAGCAAAGAGATTTTCACATCACATGCTTCTTTAAAACTAAAGTTTCAAAATCATGTTAAATACATATAAGAAGTTGTAAACAACTCTAAAAGTAGAATACAAATTAGAGGTAATAGTAATAAATTTCACAAAAGCCATCTTCAAATATCTGAATATAATATATTTGTAGATTTAAATTTATTGTTCATTACCAATATCGAGAAGTGGGAACAGAGTTAGGCACTGCATACGACACCTGTAAAAGATTTTAAAATACTTACAAAAATGCAAGACTTAAAAAAAAAATCAAAGTCATCAAAATATTTTGAGAAATGTTAAAAAAGAACTTCTAAATATTATTTACAAAATTCAACAAATTTTTACTTATTAATACAGTGAAAAGATGACAACGTTAACTCTAACAAGGCCAATCAAATTATCTGGTTGTAATAAAAGCAAATATATTTAAACAACATTAAAATGAACACTAAGTGTTATGGTTAAACATTAACATATTTAAAATAATTATTTTGCTTCAAAGTTTGCAAAAATTTAAAGATCTTTTTCCTTTTTTGAAAATTAATTAAAAGATTTACAGCAATTCAAATTGTAAATCAGGCTGCAATGTCTCTGTTGTAGCAAAAGGGGAGATGGGAATAAGAACTTATTTTACTGGAAAACACAGTTATATCCACTTATTAATGGATACAAAGCTGATTTATAATATGGGAACACCCCACCACTCTTTTTGTCATAAAAGAGGAGTGTAACTTGATTTAGCCTTGAATTACTGTAATTAATCTTGTAACTGATCTCAAAAGGAAGGAGAAAAAGAATCTTGAAATTTGAATTTACATATCTTAGTAATTTTTGTCATAGCAAAGTAGAACTTTTTGTGCTATAGTTCTTAAGATGAGTTTCAGTTTTTACTAAATATGATGACACAAAATCAGAAAAACCTTTAAAAATCTAGATTTTGTAGTTTTCACAAAATTGAATTTATAATAATACTATAAAAGGAATTATTATCTTAAATGAAATATTTTTTTAATTGGAATCAGTGGCTAACAACAATGGCTGCAGAGTAGTTAAGGCCTTTATTATTCAACCTGTATATCTAATTCACTCTAAATTAATAATCTTGATATTAAATTTAATAACTAATTACTTGAAACCATACACATAGCAAATAAACAACCAGTAATGAATACTTTAAATCTATATCAAAGAATTAGAAGGGAACTACGGCAGGACTTTAACTGTTATAGAGGAATTAATACAACTGCATATTGTTTGAATGAAACTGAATACAAAATCTTACTGAGACAACTTTTGTCAAAATTGAGTAACCACAAATTGCAACTTTCACTTTTCTATTCTGTTTAAGACTAAGGCTGCTATAAAAGAGCACCACTTTAATAATAAGCTGATAATAAGCAGTAAAGTATTCTTAATATTTCTATCCCATGTTTTTCGAATACATAAGAACGTAAGTGTACACTGCCTACAAACATACTGAAATACTATAAACGTACTGAAAGTATAAGTACAGAAATTATTTCTATACCTGTGACCATGGAGATATTAAAACTGAAGATTGCTGCGAAGCTGATTTTTGCTGTTCTTGAAGAGAAGACAGAAATGATTGATCTGAACGGGAATCTGCAAGACTAGCATTATTTGCATCAGCATTTTGTTGTTGATTAAGAAGTTGTTGCAGCAAAGGACTTTCAATTTGGTTACAGTTAGATTCTTTAGTTGTAGGTGTTGTGGGAACAGATGAAGTAGTGTTACTTTGATCAGATGATTCAATTTTAACAATTTGCATTGATGGTCTAGCATATAAAGAGTCTCCATTTGGATCTTGAAGCCTAACAACAGTGTTAGATCCAGAATCAAACTGCAAGTTCACCTGGCCTTGGGATGTTAGAGCAACAATTTGCTTTGTTCCAGATGATGAATTAACAACTTCAAAGCAAGCCTCTGGCAAAACTGGTTGTTCCAAAACATTTTGTTCTCGAGAGTCCTGAGATAATAAATCTGTTTTCTTTGAATCTTGTTTCAAACTGAGCAACTGTGCTTGGGGGAGTTCAGAGCCAGATGAATTTCCTTGTTCTGCAGTAGTTGTTTCAAAGCTCCTGGTGATCAACTGAGTTGGCTGGGACTGAGAGATAGATTGTGAAGCTCCAAAGTTTTGTGCGAGGAGCAAAGCACCCGTGTTGATTGTCTGCGGTTGCCAAGAAGTAAGAACAGTACTACTACTGTCAGACCTAGAAATATTTTTTGCTGATGATGAAGCTACCTGCTGCTGAGCCTTGGAAGAAGGCTGTTGTTGGAATGTAAGAAACTGCAGGTGAGATGCAGCAGTTGGTATCACAGAGCTAACCACAGGATTGTTGACTGTCCTAGATAAGCTCTCACTGTTAGCAGATGATACACGCCCAGAGAGAGTTGTGGTTGGAGGAGGAGCATACTGAATTCTGTTACTCAAAGAAGATTCAGAGAAAGCTGGCCCTGAATTACTGGTGATAACACTTGCGGGAAAAGAGGTCTGGAGAGAATTGAAGCCCAAGTGTGCTAAACCAGGTATCACAGACACTTGGCTACTTAAAGAAGCGGGCATATTTGTAGTTGATGTACTGGAATGGTGGTTTTCTTTATGCCTTCTAAGGGATCTTGCATCACAGTAACTTTTCCCACAACCTTCAGCATCACACTCAAATGGCTTCTTGTTTCTATGAGTGAGCATATGACCATTTCTACAAATATATAAAAATTTTGTAGTCTTAGTAAAATCATGAATTTTTATAAAATCTATTGTGCAGTCTTAAAAAGTTATTCAAATAGATAAAATATATATTGCTTTTAAATGATACCTTACCTTTTATTTTAAATATTTGAGTACACTTCATAAATAAAATGCAAAATTTTAAAAACCATAATACACAAGCTGACTGTGTGCTTTATGTGTATGTGTAAGGCATTATGATTTAGGATTATCTTTGAACAAAAAATATCTAACAAAAAGAAGAAATAAAGAAGCTAATGATGAGAAATCAATTTAACCTTATGTACTTTTCCAATAACAATGATTAAAAAACTGAAAATAATTTTAAATTAAAATAATAAATCCGTAAATATATGAAATTAAAACTCCAGAAATTAAAATAAATATACTTACAAGTGGTCTTGTCTTTTAAATGCTTTGGCACATAACTGGCACACATATTTACGTTCATCACTGTGAGTCAATTTATGTTTTGTGAGAGCACTAGAATTACTGAAAACTTTTCCACAAGTTGGGCAGGGTTGAGTGCCAGGACGATTTGGTGATGTAGCTTTAACAGGACGAGCTCCTTTTACTTTTAACTTGTCAACTATAAGAGTACTACTAGTATTTTCACTAGTTTTAGTCTTAATTTCTAAAAGAGAAGAAATTAAATTAATATTATGGCAGAAAAACTTTTTTCATTTATAAATCACTTTAATAGTAAAGCAAACTAAACAAATTTAGTTTATCAAATACAGTGGAACCTCATGTTAGTGCCAAATCATTTCATTAGTTTTGTTTGCCAAAATCCCATGTAATGCAAAACTTGAGGACTTGGCCCAGGCAGTTCTGTAGTACCTGCATCCTGTGTGAAATACGGCAGAACCTTGATTTATTAACCTGCATATATTCTTGAGTGATCCCAAATTTATTCCCACAAAACTAATACTATTTTACCTAGATTCTTCACTTCTGTGCACCTATTATTCATACATCTTGGTCCCTATATAAATTTTCCAAAATATGATTATGGTGAAAGTTCAAACAACAGGGGAAGCGAGGTTTTGGTGATAGATGTTTCCAACGTCATTTGGATGTTTTCAGTGTTTTCCAATATTGTGTTGTTCCAATAAAAAGATACTTAACTCTTTAGGACTCCTTATTGAATCCAAAACTAGATTTTTGAAATGGCAGTAGCACTGTGGAAGGGAAAAGTAATTCCTTTGATAAAATATTACAACAAGATAATAATCCTTCAAACAAACTTTTGAAAGCAGTCGGCTTTCTATTCCTTTCCCCTTGCTTTGCTCATGGTTAAAAGAGGTTCAGTTTGTTGCTACTATATAATTAAAACTACACATAGATTTCAGCAGACACCTCAGAAAAACTGGTCTATTATAAAAAATACTGTCATCATATATACCAATGGGGGTTAAATCCAAAAGATCTTACAGAGAAAATTGTGCAGAGCACCTACACAATGTCTCACTTTTGGAAAATGTCGAAATTGTAAAATTCATTGAAATTAATAAAGTGTCTAATAGTCCTTGGCTTAAGAGAATTAATAAGAGGTCCAGAGTACATAATTCTGATACTTTTTATTTCTTCACATTACTTTCTCCTAAATATATTATTAGAAAGAAATTACTTCAAAGAGGAATAACTTTTCAAAATTTATTGAATTTTATCTAAAAAATAAAAATTTAAGCTCATTTACACTTTAATACAACTCATAAAGGGATTCCTTAATTATTTTTATTTTCTCTTGAGCAAATATCACATTGAGCATCATCTTTAGTCTACAGAATGTGTTAAAATATCAAATGCAAAACTTAGTAATTATTAAAGTTTTTTTCCAGTTATTTTTCATTTTATCAGTCTTTTTTTTTTTTTTTTTTAAATCATTTGTTTAAAACAAGTGATTTTATGATCCAGGAGAATATATTTTTCAAGATCTTTCCAGTATTTAAAAATTTTAAATATAATCTAAAAAGAATACATCAAAGAATAATTAAATACAAAATTTCGGGCATCAATCTGGAATGGAATTTTTGATATATCAATTAAAACTTTCCAATTCTCAAAAATAACATTTTAAGATGAATTTTAGTATACGGGAGAGGGTGTGGCATGTAAAGTTAGTATACCAGAAAAAGGTTTGGTTTGGTTTGGCTTGGAGCAATATAGTCTACCATTTTGCTCATGAGAGCTAATGAGACCACCAGAAAAAGAAGATACCTGCTTTTCTGAAATTGTCAGAAAACTTGAAAAAAGTTGTTTTTTTTTTTTGAGGAGGAGGAGGAGGGGAGGGCGGGGGTTATGCCTATTATGAAAAACCCTACTGTCTGGGTAAATTGGATCTATTTTCATAGTTTATTGTAGTCCAATCATATCTTTTACTTCACAGACAAAATTTTTATTATAATAATTGTCATTACAAAAGCCTGAATTTGGATGACATCTTTCATTATAGAAAATTTGCACTTCTTGATAATTTCTTAAAAATATTTTTTAGACAAACTTTTCATAAATTTAAGGCATTGATTGAAATTTCCAATAATCTTTTAAATATATATTTGTATGCTATTGTCTAGTTTATCTATATTAATTAACTATTACTTCAAATCTAATTTGTTAATGAAATCAGCCTTCTGGCTACAGCTTGGTTTATAGAACAAACTTAGAAGAGGCTATAGAGGACATTTTGATCAAAAATGATCAAAATGTCTACTTTATCTAGAAGAACCAGACAGACTAAATTTATCAAGAGTTATAACATTCTTTTTTGTGTTACTATCATAACTGTTGAACAAATCCTTAAGTATAATTCATATTTGCCTAATTTCTGGATTCTTTTCCCATCCTAATGAAAAACATTGAATCCAAGTTCCCCTATATGTATATGTGTTTACAAGTGCATACATTTAAATACATACACACATGTATGCCAGCATTTAAATAAAAATTGGATTAATTTATTTTAGAAATTTTCAGAATATTTACATTTTATGTAAATATACTATATTATATATTTAAATAAAACACTCAAATTATTGACAAACAAAAAAAAGGAATAAATTTTTATAGAATATATCCTTACCTGCTTTAATATGAGATGTATCATTGATCCCAGACAAAGGAGAATTTTCTCTCACATTAAAGGCATCACTGTTATTGGCAAAAGATTGTGGCGATAATTGTAAATCTTGTCCTGTTTCCATATACGCTTCTTGATTCATGTCCCCATCTAACAAATCCATTCCTGGTGCACTTCCAGTGCCTAAAAGGCCATCAAGAGTGAAAGAATGAGTGGAAGAGACATCAAATCCCCCTTCTTGTAACATATCACTCTCATTATAATTCAGAGCACTGAGCATTGTGTCACTGCCAGGGTTATATCTTAGTACATGAGTCCGGTGAAGTAGGCTGCCATGTATATTAGGACTAGGATGACCAACATCTTGGTATGCTGACACAGCAATCACTGATAAAGGTGATAGTCCATCATCCCTGCCGTCAAATCCAGAGATCATTTTATCATTTTTGGTTTCATTTATACTGAGGGTCATGAAAGACTTGGGACTTGCATTTGAACCAGATAAGGAAGAATTACTTAGAGGTTGGCTAGACAGAATAACGCTGGCAGCTTCAGCTTTTTCAAGATCCTTCATATCCACAGTTTGTTGAGGAGACAACGAAAAACTTCCATCTACAACAAGTTGAAATAAGATTTCATATAAACCTCTGCATAATTTTAAGCTAATAGTAATAATAATAAACAAAAAATTCATATTTTTCCTATTGAATCACTGAAATTAGTGAATACACCAATCTATTTAAAATTAACTTCTAAACCATTTTAACTTCTAAGAAATAGATTACTAGTAACCTAAGTATACTTGAAAAATAAAAATAAATATATAACATAAATAAACAAACTAATAATATAACTGCAATTAGTGTTCACATCTTATAAAGTCTGAAAAATTAAGCACTTTTTACAGTTACTGTGAACAGTCGGACTAAAGGAATTTTATTGTGTAAAGAAAAAAAAGTAAATTCACTTATTGGGAGATACTTGGTGCTTTATTACAAAAGAAAATAAAAATAACACTTAAAAGTGGAGATACTAATATCCAAGACACTACCCTGACATTTTGATACCGGATAAAACCTTAAAATATCCCATTCAACACGAGAAGAGCATTTTATACTTGAAGGCATTTCGAATATGATACATTATGTTGATTGCCAGGTGTTCCCCAAACCCAAATTGCTATGAGTCAAAATTGGGTGAACCCATTTTCATGCAAACAGGGACTAAAAATTCTGTTTTATAAAATAACTGTAAAGTAGCTTCAGAAGTGTTATAATGTACTACTTTATTACTGAAGTTGTCATAATTAATAATTCATTATAAATATCTTAAAGATGAACTTTATTGAAGGGATCAATAACCACTACTATAAGGAAACGAGGCAACTTACGGAAATAAAAAATACCTAACTCTGAGAGAACAGAAACTTTTAGCAGCTTAAGATTAAGCACTTTTGCGCATTAACAGCACTATAGATTAAGAAAGTACATGTCTCAGTTTTACAAAATGTTCCCCAGTTATAGAACTAAACTAACTTTTTTTTGTGTGTGTGAAGTTAACTATACCTTTAACTAAATCTCTAAGATTTAAATTTTACCTAATGAGAAATGCCTCCCCCCCTCAAGAACTACAATTTAAAAAGATCCCTATAATATTAAATATAAAAACATTACAAAATATTAACAGTATAATAAAGAGTATTAAGGCTAATATATAAATAATAAAAAAAGAATAAATTTAGGAAGAGCTAAAAATTTGATTACTTTTGCTTAAACTTTACTCACTATATTCACAATATAAAAACTTGAAAATGTTTAAGAAACTAAATTTTGAGATTTCAAAATACTTTGCTTAAATGGTATAAATAGAGCAAATAACAAGAAAATTTTAAACACACTTTATATATATATATATATATATATATATATATATATATGTATAATAGAAACTCAGTTATACAAAGAACTTCTGATTCTCCGGCTAAACTCAACTCCCATAGGACTTACATAATAAATTTTTTCACTTATACAAAGAAATGCTTGATCCCTTACATAAATTTTTAAATGGAAATTTTATTCAGTTATATGATGGGAACAAAATTTTTTTGTGAAAGACTTTTATTGAGAATTTTAGTATCTTCCTCTTGTTTTCCTTTTTCTACCAGAACTTTTGTTTAAATTTTATTTATGTTTTTATATAAATCCTTAAGTGAAGAGAGTTTTTAATGATGTTTTTATTTAATATTATTTTAGTTTAAAAGCATTTTATAAAAAGTTTTTGTTATATGTATTTATGTACATGTTTAATGAATATAGAAACTTGTATTTAATGTAGAAGAAAAAAAATGTTACAGTTTACAGATAGTAATGTAAATATCAATTTTACCTTTAAATTATATTTATTTATTAAAAAACTAGAAAAAAAAGCACAGTAGCATTTTTATGTTTTTATACGCAGAAACCATTATACTAGTCACATATATCAAGTATCCACTTGAATTTCAATTCCTTCTGGTCTTCATATAAATGAGTTTCCACTGTATGTGTTTATATATACAATTTTATATAAACTATGGTGAAATGAATCACCAAATACTAGAATAATAGCAAAAATAAAAAAAAAGATTCATTTAATGAAACAGATTAACAAATAAATGAAATTTACTTACCATATGAAAAATTAAAGGAGTTTGAATTGTAATCAGTATCAAGACTGTGTGAGAGAGCAGTAGTCTGTGACTGGCTGTGGGGTGGGTCTACAATAAACCCAGGACTACCAACAGCAGTCTCAGGGGAATTTTCTCTTTTCAAGAGCATGGTGGACTCTAGTTGAGAAGTAGGAATATCTTGAGACACAAGAATATCAGGATCAGAACTGGAATTCTCCAGACAATTAGATGGTGTAGCTGGGGTGGTGGGAGTAGAAATTGAAATAGTCTGAAACCCACCAGTAGACATTCTATATTGGTGATGGAATTACATGGTTGGTTGGACAAGAAATGGAAACTGTCCACATAATATCCCTCACTTTAGATGCAGAAGAATGAAAACATAAGTATTTGAAAATCAGATTTCTCACATGCTTCATAACTTTATGATCATTTGTCCAGTGCCAATTTCCATCAGCAATACCAGTGATCTACAAGCAAAAGTATAAAAAATTAGTTCATGTTTGATACAATTGACACAGTTAAAAGAATATAGACTTACAAAAATAAATAAATGAAACACCTTTATGACATTCAACAAAATAAAGAAAACTGATTTGGGTTCTTCAGTGTTATAAATTATTTTCTCAGTGGTTTTCAAACATTTTGTTTTGCTAACATATGAATGACTCAAATGATCTTAACTTTGGAGTTCTTTCCTTTAAACATGGAATACTGCAAACATTTCTTACTGGCTGAGGTGCCAATGTGATATTAGAAAATGTTGTATGGTCTAGAGCAAATTTTTGAGTAAACCCATAGAATTCTTTAAAGTTGTTTTAACAACCCTTATCTTAGCTCTCACTGTTAATTTGCTGAGATCCCCTGGTCTGAGTTTATTTTTTAATGTAACCAGTTTCTAAATACTTTTCATTACATACTGTAAAGGCTGATTTATTAACTTTTTAAATTTCACAGTAAGCTTTTCAATTTTTATGGTGCTTAATGATATAATTTTTTATGTATACATATAATTTTCTAAATTAGGGGCCACTTCAAAGAAATTTGAATAAAATATTGAACTTCAATAATTATACAAAGTTATTAGTTATTTATGGGTATTTATGCAAATAGTGATTTAAACTACCATCACTATAAATACAAGAAAGTTTCACAATGCATACCTGAAATGTAATTAAAAATTTTTCAAACCAAGAACATGATCAATCACAAATGCATACTAGATTAAAATTTTAAAAATATAAGGTTGTAACTAAAATCTTGAATGAGCAATTTTTTTAAAATTTGTTGATGTCTATTTTTCAAAGCAAATTTTACACATGCCTTTCTATCACTCAAAAGAATATGACTACATTACAGGATCTAATTTATTTTTAAAATTACTATTTATTCTACCACAAATATATATATATATATATATATATATATATATATATATATATATATATATATATATATATATATATATAAAGATATATATATTTTTTAAAACAACATTCACACCTTTTACAATAATCTCTTTACATTATTATTATTATATATAGTGTTATTTTTAATGTAATAATTTACATATAACATTTGCTTTTAACATAAAATTTAAGGAATCATAGAAATCTGAAAACTAAGCACAAACGATAGAGCTTTGAGCAGGTTTTAAGCACAAATGCGAGTTTATTCATCCCATGCAAATTTTATACTTCCTAAAAAAAAGTGAGAAAATGTATCATAAATAATCCTGTTGTGATCAGTGACTTGGAAAGATGGTTTTTGTAAGCCAGAAATCCATCATGATTTTGGTCTGACTACTGCAGTCTTGTTGAATATGGCACTAGTTACTCTTCTAAAGTCACAGTTAACCTATTTTGTATGCAGCCTTTAACAACCTTCATTATATATAATTTTAATTTTAGTTGTCAGTTTTTTCAGCTTCCAGAATTTTAAGCAAAGTCCTGGGTACACTGCAAGGTTTAAACAATCTAAGTGAAATTACACTATCAGGGAAGTCTGTTCAAGCCTCTAGAGGTTTCTAATTGGTGGCCCCAACCTGCATAAGCTTCTTTATATAAAAAAGCAAAATATTTTGTAGCTCCATAGTGTTTTTTTCTTTAATGAAATTCATTAATTCTCAGCACAGAATTAAACTTATGGATTTGTAATTACTTGATCTTCTGAGATTAGCAATGTTAGAACTGGTGGTAGACATTTGTCCATTCGTTTGTGCAGGTGACCATACACAATATTATCCTTTAAGTTTTATTTTGGTTACATTATTAATTGTTTGTTTTAAGGTTATATTATCTTGTTATTTGTCAGTATCGATTCAAACCAAAATTGTTGAGAGACTGTCTTCATATTCAACTGGAGATGTAATAACTTTTTGCTTATTTGTTTATTTCTCTATTTTATGCAATTGTAAAACAATTAGTGTTATAAAGAGCTTTATTATTTTATCTTAATAAAAAAATATTTTTCTATTTTTATTTCCTACTTTCTCATGTTTTTTTTTTCTACATTATAAATGTACAATTAGTCACAAGATCAGAAATGTATATTGTAAGACACATGTTACTAACTGCTAAGCAACTAAAATAACTCCACATTTGTTTTAATTAAAAATATTATTTCATACTAGTACCTCTGTCCTACTTGTAGAATTTTATAAAAATTAGCTAATTATAAAAGTACAACCTGCAATCATGCATAAGGATTCCAAAGTAGCCCTCAAGCCCTTAAAAAATTCAAAATCTTTGATTTAGCTCTTAAACTAAAATTTTCACTGAATGTAATTCTACAGTGATCACCTACATCCATGCTTATACGAAGGTTGCCTTTTAAGTTTTTACGAATGACCAATAAAAGAAGCTAATGAAATTTATCTTCAGGACATTTGTAAAATTCATATTTTTTATCTTGGAATCAGTTGTATCTTAGAAATTGTCTGCTTATTTTGTTTACAGTGAATGTTTAAAAGAACCGAGTGAAAAAATAGAGATAACTCGTGAAGGTTTTTGAGGGATGATTTTAAGAAAGGACTCGCACCACAAAAATGCATAAAATAGCTTTGTGGAACTTTTGGTAGCAAAGCACCATAAGAAAAAGTTTATAATTGGTTTGCAGAATTTCACTGTGGTTGTCAGTCAGTGATGAATCTCGTGAAGGACGACCAAAATCAGTAATGATTCCAAAGAACACGATACTCTGCGCAAGATGATTGAAGAAGATTGGCATGTTATGTATTGTGAGATAGAGGCTTTGGTATATCAAAGACTGCAATACATTCGATTTTGCATGAACATTTAGCTGCTAAAAAGATTTGTTCCAGGTCGATTCTGTACAATTTGACAGATACTT
Organism: Pardosa pseudoannulata; assembly: GCA_032207245.1. Classification (NCBI taxonomy): domain Eukaryota; kingdom Metazoa; phylum Arthropoda; class Arachnida; order Araneae; family Lycosidae; genus Pardosa; species Pardosa pseudoannulata. The sequence continues at coordinate 105,192,287 of CM063509.1, forward strand.
AAAAAGAGGTTCGTGCAAATTGGTGTAAGGAAATGCTAAAAAAAATTCAAACTGTGAACAGCAAAATCCATATACAACATTGTTACTGGGCACGAAACTTGGATACATTTATATGAGCCGGAAATTAAATAACAGTTCACTGTTTGGGTGTTTCAAGACGAACTGAATCTCACAAAATTTGTTTGTTCACAAAACATTTACAAGAAAATGATTGCTTGTTTCTTTGGCCTTACAGGTCATATCACAATCCTTTCTTTAGAGGATTGAAAAACTGTTAACGCTAAATGGTATACAGAAATCTGTCAAAAGTCATCAACAAAATCAGGAAAAAACAACAAAAATTGACGCACTATTCTTCATTACACCTCCCACACAGCATGTGAAACAACTGATTATTTGAAGGATAAAAATATCAACTTAATGTCTCACTGCCCATATTCTCCTGATTTGTTGCCTAACGACTTTTACATTTTCCCTTATATCAAACAAAAAATGCATGGGCAGCAATTTTCAATCACCTGAAGATGCTGTTCATGCCTACCAGAATCATGTTTCTGAGATATCAACTTCAGAGTGGAAAAACTGTTTCAAGAATTGGTTTGAACAGATGGAAAGTGTATACATCTTAAAGGCAAATATTTTGAAAAGTAATAAAACAATTTGTTTCCCAAAAATTCTTTTTTGTCCAAATTTTTGTAAAAACTTAAAAAGGCAACCCTCATATGATGTTAGGATGTGTCTTCAGGGGTTAATCTCCATACTCTTCCTATTGCCAGGTAAAAAAAAAAAAAAAAAAAAAAAAACTTAATGACATTATGGCTACGGAGGAACTTAACAAACTAATGCATAAACATTTTACAAAGCCTAATATATCATGCTAAACTATAGGAAATAGAAATGTACCAGGAGTTCAAATTCCATTTTAACTAATTTGGTTGAAAGACATAAAAGAACAGTAAAACTACAACAATAATAAAAAGTAATTAAAAAGTATTAAAGAAATTATAAATTAAAATTTAATCTTTTTTCTTTGCCAAATCATTCATTACATCATTTATTTCATTTTCAACATTTATATGAATATTTTACAGCGGTAAAAAAAATGTTCTTGCTGTTTTGTTCATTCAAAATGTTTTCATCCTTCATAACACTGAACACTTTACTTGTGGACTTAGGGAGATTCAAGCTCTGCAGCCTTCCCCAAGGTGCATACTTGACTGTATTATAACAAAAATTCACTATTTAAATGGTATAATGTTCAAACATCTTTAATGATTGATTTTACAAGGCTTTTATTGATTTTTTCACCAATAACTGTTACAATCCTTTTATACAACTACTTTTACTTTTTTTATAACAAGCCTAAAGTAATTATTAATTTACTTAAATAGTACTATTAATGGGAAACCTTCTTTAAATACATTCATAATTAAATATATCAGTCAATAAATTATAACTAGAAATAAATAATTAAGAAAAAATTTTGAAATTCAAAACAATATCAGTGTTTATTTAAGAGGAATAAAGCTTAATATTTTCAATAAAAATTTTCTCAAATATCAAAATAAAAATTTAAAGGAATGTTTATTACTACACAGCAAGATAACATCTCTTGACAATTCCCAGTGGTTTATACTTTAAGTCTGTTATATAGTTCCATCTACTGAAATCCTGATCATCTTTGTGATAATCTATATCGTATTAGAATTTATAACCACCTTGGCCAATCTGTAAATGAAAGAACCAATGAATCAATACCACCCCCACAGTTGTGTGTCACTCCAACAATTAAAGTTTTTTTTATACTTTTAGAAATGCTACATGCTGTTTCAAAATTCTTTCATTAAAACGTTTTAGTTTGTTTAAGATTGAAACATATTTTCAACCTTATTTTGTTTCTGAAGTTCTTCATTCATTTCCTCAAATTGTTGTTCACAATCTTTCATTACCTGGCAATACTCCACTCATATCATCCAGTCTATTTCCTAAAATTTCACTTTTGTTTTTAATAAGTTTCTCTCACTACTTCAGTACTAATATTCAGTAATTTTACAAGTTTGGCTTTTATATGGCACCCATCTCTATTTAAAATCCTTATATCCCTATTTGTGTACAAATAATACCATCACATCTCCTGGTGGACCAGACAATGTTTATTATATTTATTAAAAGACAAAAATTCAAATTTAGGGGGTTGTACAACATTTATTTTCAAAATCTAGTGAGCACTTGCAGGTTGGATGTAAGGCTACAAGAGGCAAAGTTGATGGAATCAGCATTTACAATAAGCAGAATTGGCAATTAATGAGTACCAACATGAATCTGAAAATTACAGCACAAAATGTCAAAAGACACAAGTATTTCAAAAAGAGTGTAGATGACTTCTCTTTCTGAGGATTTATGGCTTTGGAATTCTTTGAAATTGAACCAAACAATAAAACACAAGGATCCCTTTTAATAAATCCTAACCACTGCAGACATGCTGGCCGAGAAAAGAATTGCTCAGATAAAATAAAGGAAGAGCTTTTAACCCTTTCTTCTTCTGTTGGGTTAAAATGAAATGGGGAATTTTTCAGTCATACAAACTATTCCACATTAAAAATTCTTTTTATTCATTTTTATAGATATTAATACATCTTAGAGCAGTTTGTTTTTTAAATTTTTTCCTTTGAATACCTGATATCGACACTTGACACTTTAGTGTACATATCCAGTTGGGATTCCAGATAGTTAAAAATCAGCCCAATAGGATGGATAGTTACAGAATATCTATTTAATTCTTATTTTAAAGTTTTTTAGCTATATAAAGGCTTTTTTTTCCACTTGAGTAAATATTCCATTGTCGCAGCAGAATTGCACAAGTTCGAATCACAAATATTGAAATTTCTTTAAAGTTGAGAATTATGCAAATATTTCGCATAGTGGTAATGCACTGACTATAAATAGACATTCTAAAGCTGCAGCAGCCTGTTGTGTATTTTACATCCATGTTATGACATACGTTGTTAAGTTTTTCATTTAAGTTATTTGTTTTAGAATGTTTTGAGATAATTTCTTGATATGCCAGCTTTTCACAATCAAGATGAAACACTATTGAAAATAGTAGAATCATAAAGATACTTGATTCACCAAACTATTATACCTAAGATGATGAAGAAATAGAAATAATACTGTTTCATATAAGCTTTCCAGCAAGAAAAAATGAAATCTGCCTGTTTAAGAAAGTTAATAGAAAGTAACATAATATCCCATCCATGAAATAATTTACATCTAGTTTTTGCTCATACTGTTGTTGGCTTTATTCGCAGGGAGAATTGCCGATTTTGCTGAATACTATGCCCAATTATAGGCTGGATATGACTGGGATTTGTGTATGTGGTACTAATATTTTTGTTAATATGTAACCTTACTTTTTAAATACTATCTAAAAATAATAAATTACAAATATTTCACACAAATTCTTTTAAAAACACTAAATATATCAAAATATTAAAAGAAATTATTTATTTAAATACATGCATAATTAATAGAACTAGAAAATAAATACCCTTCAAACGTTAAAATATTTCATTTATTTGTATTTTCATTAAAAAGTCATGATGTATGCAAACTTTAAACATAATATAATTTATTAATATACCCTAAGTTCAGCATTATATTTTGCAAACAGATAAGGTTAGTTCATAAATTTTTTCAAAGTTTCAAACTGTTTTAAGGTGAATCTGTACCTGCCATATTGTATTCCTTTCTGTAAATTTATGGGAAAAATAGAATTTCCTATGGTTGACTTACATTTTAAGAATTTTTCTAAAAAAACATCCCATGAGCAAATTTTCTAGGAAGCTATCTTTTTCTGAATTTATGCCTGTCAAATGTTCTTATCTGCATTTAAAACAGTATACCAAAATTTCTCAAAAATTCTGTATACACTTGAACTATATATTCAACTATTACAATTGAATACATTTTTCTCATTTTCTATCAAATGAAATAAGATTTTAAAAGCATTCTTAAAATGCTAGCCAGCCAGAAGGAATTTCATTTTTCCCTGAGCAAGAAGAATTTTAACACTGAGCAAGAAGAATCCAGTAAGGCAGGTACAGAGCCATCTTAAATTATATTTAGTTTCAACCTGAGTTAATATTTTATGCTCATAAATAGAAAAATAATTTTAAATATTGATAACAGTTACATTTTTAATTACAACATTTAAATTTTGTAAATTATGAAACAGAAATTTTATTTATTTATTAAAACCGTTTAGTTAATTAAATATTTTAAAATGACTTCTGAATTACTTTAAGTCTTACTTTAATAAGTATTTTAAAATCTTGACATAATTTTTGGATAATATAGTTTTTTTTCATAGTTCTAAAAATTAAAATATGTCACAACATTTTAGAAACATTTCTCTGGTTGAAACTATTGTAAAATTAAAATTTGTTTATGCATAATAAATATATTTATTATTATAAGAATTCAAATGGGGAAACATACAGAGCTTTCCTTTTATTAAAATCCATTATATTATTTTTGAAACTATACATGCATATGTTCATTATGTAAAATCTTAAAATTTTTTTCTTTAATTCTTAGGTAACTTTGTAGAATCAAATGTTATCTTACTATACAAATGGCAATAATTAAGTGGAGTTTTAAGCCATATTACTATAATTATTTTTTTTAAATGAATATTATCAATAACTAAAAAAACATTCATAATTCTGATGTTTTCTTTATGAAATTCTAAAGATCTAGGGAAAACAAAGACATGTAGAGAAGGAAATACTTAATCTTTGGTTCTTACTGATGACACTGTTCTTGTCAAGACAGATCCAGGACAAGGGAGAGGTGTGTGTAGAGGGGATAATTGAAATTTTATTATTCCCTTTAAGGTATCCATCTACATTTGGAGAACCTTTTCTTTTAATGTAGAAACTAGTTCATGTTTTTACATTTATTTTTTATATTATGATAGAGAATTGCACTTAAAAAATTTATTACTGGAGAAGTTTTTATAAAATGTCTAATAAATGAAGAAAATTTAATTATTTAAAAAAAAAAAGTTTTTTTTTTCAAAAGGTCTAATTTAATAAATTAAATTATTTCAATATTTTATGATGCAACACATTTCTTATACACTGGACTGGTGAATCACCAAAAATCTTTGCTTAATTTACATTTGGTAAAAAATTTTGGTCCTTCAATATCATACACATTGAATTTTTAATGAATTTTCATTACCTTTATATCTAACTATAAGTGTAACATCATTAAAAATTATCCAAATTTAAATAAACAATAAATACTATCAAAAACATTCATAATAATTTTCAACAAAATATTTTAAAAACTTTTTGAGAAATCACATTAAGTTTATGAAAGCAATTTTAACTATTAAAAAATTAAAATACATGTTTAAAATTCCTCACACTTTCTTGATTCAAAACTTTCTAATTGCCAAGTTGCTAATTATAAATAATACAAAAATGTTTAAACTAATCTTTATGAAAATTTAAAAAGTTTTGTCCAAAAAATGCTCTTTAAAAGGCTTTAAATTCACAACTTCCGGTTTATTTTGACAGCTGTCACTGATGTTTAAACAGCTGTAACGTTTCTTTAAAATGCCATAGAGACAAAACAAAAACAGATTTAGAAGCCTAAAAGTTGAAATTTTACAAGAGAGAAAAAAAATTATGATTTTTGGCAAAAAAGGACGTTTTCAACGTAGACGGATACCTTAATGCATTACTGCATATTAAAATTTTCTACCAAGACTGTTTTTCTTATGCCCAGACTTCAGGACAGGATATGGCACAAGTGTATGTTCACTCATAGCAGATCTTTGTTATCAACTGCCTCAACACCCTGTAAATTTAATCTATTTTTCAAAATTTCCCACCCTAGAGTTATTAATTTAAATTTTTTAAAACATAACACTTTTCATTTCCATAATTCAGTTTTTGATTGAGGGCAATTTAATTCTTATTTCTGCTTGGATTTTAACAATTTAAAATTCAACTGAATAGACCAGATACTGGATATCCATATTTCATCATTTATTAACTGCTTGAGCAGTACAGCCTTTATTTTTTTGAATTATCAGAAAGTAACCAGTGTCTTGGAATTATACAAGAATTTCATTTACTTTTCTAGACATTCTACAACACACAACTATTTCATACACCTAGCACTTTTCTTCGCCTGGAAGTTATGAATTTCTTTTACTTTACTTCTAAAATAGCCTTCCTTTAATGCTAAATTTCTCTAAAGTATAATTACCATCTATGAAACAGATCTCAATAAATGTTTTTAATGCTAATTCTTTAGTAGGTAAATATCATTACAAATACTCCAGTCTCACTGCAAACTTTTCTTTACATAATCAGGTTAAAGGATGGTCAAACATTTTTTTTGTAGTAAACTAAAGAGACTATAGGGCCATTTGGTATAGATCAGTAATTGTTTCTTACGGTTTGGTTTATAGTATTTTAATTTACTGTATTGCTACACAAAAGCTAATGGGACTGGGATATACTGCTAAAAGTTGATTATGAATGGTTACCAATATCCATGCTAGTACTAGGATTCAAACTTGTGAGCTTTGGTACTAAAGAGCAGCACTCTACATATTTAGCTGCTTCTTATGGATTCTGGTGTTATGTAGATTTGTTTTCCAGAATTATATCATGACTAAGTGATATTGTGATTATTAAGATTATCTTAGTAACAAATCACAGATTTCAGTGTACTCAAATTTCCTACACTAAATGATCATTATACTTTATTTACGATATTTCAAAAAATTGTAAGTTTAATCAAATTAATGAGTTTTATGGTAATTTTGATCCCTGTCCTTAGTTTATCTTTTAATACACATTTTGGATTTAAATATACAAGAAGAATTTTATCCCTTTCAGACCTTTAATATAAAAGAAAGAACTTGTTAATTCCCATTTTATAACTTTTAAAAATGTCCATTGTGTCTAATAAAAGAAGACCTTTATTATTATTCTTCATAAAAAAGTCTGTAAAGATGTTTTTTCATGAAAACTAAAATCATATATTTGATCTTTAGGATATCAAGTTATAGTTTAAATTTTTTTTTCAAAAAATTAAATGAAATTTTGTTAAAAAATTCTTATAAAAATTGAAATTAGCAAACTGAAAAAATACATAATGAACAATAACAATTACTTTTTATTTACTATCACCTCTTTTAAAATAAAAACTCTAAATTTTTCTCTATAATTTTAAATGCTAGATTTATGTGCAACTGAAATCATAAAAATTAAACAGCTGATTTGCTGACATGAAATATTGTAAAGAAGTGAAAATAAGAATTTTCCTGTTACAAACAAAAAGTAAAACTTATTCTTTTTCCAAATATTAATAACTATAATGCTAAAAACACAAGAGGAATGGTATTTTAGGAAAGTTAAACATACAAGGAAACAAAATTAAGTGGTTTTAATAGAGGTTTAAGGTATGAGATTAAACCTTAAACTCTTAAAAATAACTCCCTTTTAACTCAAAAGATGTAGACTCAAAACTTCTAACAGGAAAATTGTAAAAAGAGTCGCAACTTCTTGACAAAACCAGGTAATCTATGTTTTGGGATAGTTCCTATTAATCATTAGCTTGAAACTTTTAACTCTACAGTCTTTCATTTGTTAAAAGTGGATGCAATTCTTCATTTTTCTCAATTTATTTCAATATCTTAGGTTACAAAATTTTTAATAGAAAAATAATAGCTTGTTCAGATATAAGAGAGGAAAAGCAATGACAGAATGTTCCCTAATTTGAAAGTTATGTAACTTAAGAAATAGAAGTACTTGAATGTTAACATTGTAAGGATAAAAAATATTTTTAATGATTTTAACCTATTAAAAATAAAGTTTTTGATAAACAGTACATTTTTAAGTGCTTTTATTTTTAATATCATTTTAGTAAAACTATACCAGCAAAATGGACATGACTAAAGCATAAAATTACATTTTTTTTTTTTTTTACTTAATTTTATCTTTTAAAACTAGAATGACAGAAACAGTCATTTTGACTGCATTGTTATTTTATAAAGCAATTGTTATTAAAACATTTATGTCAGCTCACTCACTTTTTGTGACTTTTGATTTGACTGAGGATCTTGAAATGAAAGATTTTTTTGGGTTATTTTATGTATGTAGGAAAAGAAAAAGGCAGAAACAGAAGTCTACATCTTAGTGAACATGTTATCAAAGAGATCTATTTCTTTGTAAGGGAAGAAATGCCATAAAGGACAAATATCTTACATTACAGAAACTTTTAGACTTTTTGTGAACAAAAGGAACTACTTTTGTAGGTACAATAATGGCTAAATTCAAGAGAATTTTCACTGATTTGCAAGGACACTTCTACCACACACTTCACATCAAAAGTTCCAGTAAAAGATTAAAAAAAACTTTCACAAATCACAATTGTAAGAAAAGTTTTTAAAATGCACAAAAAGTAAATAGTTAGTGAAACTGTGTTTTTATTATTTTACCAAATATGATATAGAGAGCTCAATCAAATAATCTGATTGCACATGACATAAATGATGTCTTCCAAAAGACAGCCAGTTTATATTTTTTACAACATTATAAATATTGCAGCTGTAAATTGAGAAATTTTAAGTAAAGTATGCAAGTCTCCACAAATTTCACAAAAATCCTATATTTCAAATTTTGTTAATGAATTGAAATTACCTTACTACTCACCAAAGAAACTACCTGCATACATTTTTAACTCTTTTGGAGCTGCGAATAATAAATACTATTAATGGTCTTTCTTCCAAAACAAAAGAAAGTTGTTGTTCATGTTAATGTATTTGTGAAAATGTCAAGAAATGAGTGGATCAAGAACTTGTAATGCAAATCAAGTCTTAATTTTTACAATGATATAAAATTAATTTTAAATTATTTTTATCTGAAAATGATTTTTTTCTATATAATAAAAGAAATCTTTATTGAAAATACTGCATGAATTCTAAAATTGTTCAAATACTTATTTTAACCCTTTACAATGATATTTGCATTAAAAATCAAATATTTGTTCCTTATTTCTTAGAATGACTGCAAACATCATTCTAGGTAGGTAAAAATGTTAATCATTCCAGTGCTAGTTACACTGGCTTTGTTTTTTTGCGATTTTATTATTTTCTATTGTTTTTCATATTTTATAATTTTGTATCAACAACTTATGCAAATTATATATGTATAATTTACATCAATGGTTCTTAAAAATTTTGTAATGACAGAAAACTTTTCGTACTAATAGGAAAATAATAGAAAATCTTTGTTAACACACACACATATATATATATAAGTTATCTCTTTCTTCAAGCATTAGTAACCCAAAGAAAGATAAAAGCTAAGAAAAAATAAAATAAATTCATGATACACCAGTGCTCTGCACAGTGGTGGTTTAGAGTCACTGTATTAAATATTATCAGAATAATGTCTGCATTAACTACCTCAAATATTCCCTCCTTTCTCTTATTGTATAACTCTTTTGACCAAAGCTCATACCAACACTTGTTCCCATCAAAACTATTAATTTGCTATGAGTAGCTTAAGGCCCTAAAATGCAAGTGTACAACAATCTCAGCATTTTCTAACCTTTCTACACTCGCATATATAGCTATTTTTTTTCCTCACACTTCTTAGGGTAGGGGGTTAATATTAACTATGCCTAATTAATAACAATTATTTTGTCTCCAATTCTCTTTGATGGACATAGTTTTCTCACCTAATATACTGCACTTTTTCAGTACTTAAAAATGAAATCTTTCAAAATGGATCTGGCCCTCAACTATATTATTCACATCATGGCAGACCTAGTGAATAAGTATTTTTAAAATATGTGATCCAAAACTTTATGAATTATATATTCTTTTAAATTAATTCCATGTAAGGTGGATTTTTAAAGAACTGAATGGGTTTTAATATGCAATAACAATAACTAAATGTATACATATTTCCCCACACATACATTCATACCAGGGGTATAGTGCTAGGCTAGCTGTAAGTCCAAAGATCATCTTTGCATGAAAAGTGGTGGTCTAAAAACCTAGGAGTTCATTCATTTCAATCACTTCAATAAGAAAACGACGAGTTTTCTGAAGAGAAGTAAGGTAATTTCCCTTACATTCAAATAATCCTTGCTGAAAGCTGATGAAGCCTTATCAGCCACATTGCTATGATAAAGCCAAGTTAGTTGGGTGGGAGAATGTAATGTTAGCACACACTGCAGTGCATTATAAATTTAGCTCTAGGCTCTGCTTGCTAAATAACATTTTGTATTTCTGCAACGTCATTACTGCAGTAATGGAATAATCTGTTTTAATGCATTTGTAAGTTTATTGCTTTCCTAAAAAAAGTGTAAGTAATTAAGCAAAAGTAAAATATTTAAGAATAAACAGAAAAGTGATGAAAAAAAAAATGACATTCGTCCTAATGACAGCATTCATTTCAAGGGAGGATGAAATACAATGGATCTTACTGGTTCAGGTAAGTAAAAGTGCTTTGTATTAAAATTTCAAATAGGAAGACTTTCTTTTCTAATAGGATAATTGCAATGAAATAACTCTTAGAAACCTCATATACAGAATTTACCAAAGAAAACCAATTCAGTAGATCGGTTTTCTTTCTTGAGTGATGAGCAAACACATAAACACAATTTCTATTATATGTTTATTATATGTACACATAATATTCTTCTAATTATACAATTTCATATTTATTATTTAACCCTTTAAATGAGTATTATGACATTACGATGTAATTAAAAAATTATATGTACTCATGGGTACAGAATCCTCTCCTTCCCCTTTACAACATATTCTCATGTTTATTTAAAACACTTACTTGAGCGAGATAGACCAGCTTTGGAACTCAGCATATGCCATTGAGTTATACATTGTATTTAGTATCTTAAAACATAAATTTAAATGTCTACCTACTAAAATATTTAAAAATAAACAGAAAAGTGATGAAAAAAAAACTACTCTTAAAAACAACTATAATGACTGAGCATAAAAACAACCTAGTATCGGTTATAGAGCAATAATGTTATCTGAATTGTGCAGTTACTCATTATATTTATTTTTTTGGGTAGTAAACACAAAATTGTTACAGTTTATGAATCTGCTTACTTCATAATACAGGTATTGCTGATAATTATTTTGAAATAATTAGTGAAAAATTGACTTCATTAGTATTTGATTATAACATATGGAACATTGCCAGTAAAAACAAATATTTTATTATATTTTGGATTATTATTATTTTTTTTTAAAGGAAGTAATAAACTTAGACAGATTTTGAAATTCTTTTACTAGTTATAAAAAAGATTAATTTAAATTCAGGATGACATATGAACACTAACATTTAATTTGTACTTTTCAACTCACAGATTTTACACAAAATATGGAACAAAGCTATGATTACAAAGTCCAACAACTTTTATCCAACTTTTAACATATTACATAAGAATAATGTCACTCTTTTTTATTAGCTTAACGAGCAGCATGACAATAAATTAATTGGAAGATTTTATTGTGACGAAAAGTACTTTATACAATGCATGATTGTTTAGTGAAGAGAGAAAAACATAACCCTCAAATGAAAAACAAATATACATTAATAAACAATTTGCATAGTAAACTAGTCTATAATTTCAATAAAATGCTTCAAAATTACAAAAAAACTTGAGTTATAGAATATTTAATTCTATTTTTAAACAAAATCCCAACCCTCAGTTAATGGAAAAATAAATTACTTTAATTTGAGAGATGAATGTACCATTATGTAACAGTAAAATAATGAAATGATCAACATACAATAAACTTAAGATAAAGTCGAATTTATACAACATGAAATTTAAAAATATTTTTGATATAAAAACAGGAAAAACAAACTTTTTAAAGTACGTACTGACCAACACATTAAGTATTAATGCGCATGCATAAAATTATCAAATATATAAACATTAACAAAAGCATGCAGAAAAAATAAACTAAAACGATGCTAAAAATATTCCATCACAGCATTATCAAATTTCCTTACAATCATATGCTTCAAGTAATCGAAGTTCAATCTGTCAAAAAACGTTCGGACGTTTTTAATATTATGGCAATTCCACAACAATAAGTTCAAGAAATATAGAATATGAAACATTTATTATTTAATTAGCTATATTAGGTTTCACAATTACAATGCGATTGTGATGAAACATGATGACTAAATTTGTAGGATATTTAATCAAGAAAATACGATGGCAATGTTATCAAAACAATACTATTTTGGTCACCAAAACATCCAGATTCAAGAAAGTCAAGATGCATTGCAGCCCAATAAATTCTAAATTATAAAACATTATAATTTAAATTTGCATTAACTTACTTTTAATTCTGTGGATTTATGAGAAAATAAAGAAAGGGCAATAAAAATCGAGATGTTATTAGAGTTGTCTTCCTCCATGAAGCCGAGTTGATGTACATCAACATTAAGATCATCCAAAAATTAGTTCCAAGGTCGTTTGTTTCGTAATAACTTAACGAAAATACTAATGATAAAAAGATGAAAGGGATTTTGAAAACTGCACCGTAGAAAGACTTAAAAGCTAACAAAAAGTTTCTGATGTCAAATATTAAATCATTTTATTATTTCATTCTCGAAATATGCACATGACGTCATAAAGCTGTTCCCCCATATTCTGCGGTAAATTCAGAAATGCAGTTAACTTTTTTAGGTTTCATCTAATTGGTTACTTAGTCTATTTACAAGGATATAATTTTATTTAAAGGGTTTTATGATAAAGATTACTGGATTTAGCTTCATTTATAGTTTTTAAACAAGTATTTTGCTATAATAGTTACAAAATTTGCAACCACTTCTTTTTCCTATTTTGCAGTAAACTTAAAATGTATTAATGCTATAAATTGAAAAGCATAACAAGCAATTTATTTCGAATATCAGTATAACTGAGTCAATTATTTTAACGAATCTAAATTACTGGTTGATTTATTGTTCTCTCAACTCTGCGTAAACAACCTGATAAATCAGCAAAATTATCGGTAGGTAGTTTGGTTACGGTGAGCAATGTGTTTTGGAATTGATCTTATTGATTGAATTTAAATCTCCAACCTTTTTTAGGTGGGAAGATTTAAGTCATTTTGATTTTTCTTTCTGTATTTCCTGAACTTAAAAACGCTAGTATATAATTTTTATACTCTCCTTTAATAACATTTCGTCGCATCTCTCTTTTATTTACAAGTGGGAAGTGACGTAAGTGTAATGTGCTGACGGAGTCAAACAAATGCACGTGAAGATGCCTATGTGAGGAAAAAGTTTATCAAAGTCATATTTCTGATAAATTTCTTTCCTACAATAAAATTCGTTTTAAATAATTTTGTTTTTGAAAAGTAAATTTTTGCAGTTATAAATGAGTTTCTAATTACAACATTTTTGTTTACGACATGTAGAATCACTTGTCTGTCTGAATACAATAACATTTGTATATAAACTTTCCTTCTTCCCTGTTCGTAGCCTTGTCTCACACATTCTAAAACTTTTGAAATTCGTGCAGTAAAAGGTAAAATTCTTGGCCTCTTTAATCTTAGCTAGAATTAATAAAAATTATAAGGTTTTAAACAATACGTGACATTTGAATTATTTCATGTATGTCTTTTGATTAAAATTTTTAAATCGCATATCGAAATTATTGAATATATTAAACGTATTTGTTTCTTAAATTTTCTCATATTTAACAGGCTAGTGTATTAAAATGGAGGAAAATTTGGGAGAAGCTGTGAGAATTGTTAGTGCAGAAGACCACACTTTTGAATTAAATGAAGAAAGTTTAAGGTCTATTTTGCTTCAAAATGATATTAAAGAGAAAAAAGTTGTAATTGTGTCTGTTGCTGGGGCTTTTAGAAAAGGAAAGTCTTTTTTATTGAATTTTATGCTGAGATACTTAGCATCACAGGTAAGAAACATTGCTATTTAGTAAAATTTTAAAATGTGTTGCATTATAATTTAAATATTTAGTGTAAAAGAGCCAAATTATTAAAATTTTCATCTTAGCTATAAATTCTTTGGTAAATATGAAGGTTATTTAAGATCCTAAGTTTTCTTGTATGGTATTAAAAATTCTTGCCCAGTTTAATTTTTGAAGCAAACAGTTGTATGATAGAAATTTTCAAATGTTTTCTTAAACATGATTCTCTTACTGTGTAGTCCCTTATAATTATACCATGAATACTGGACTATAGTTGGCAACTTTTGAAATAATCACCTAATTACATTAAGTAATGTTCATTTAGTGATTTTGACATGTAAAAAATATTAAACAATATTGAGGGATCAATTAACTTCTATGAATTATTATAATCTGTTAATTCCTGTTATCTATTTACTTACACAATTAAAATATGACCTTGTGTTAACACATGTTTCTAAAAAAAGATATAAGAACTTGGCAAGTATTGCCAAAAGTTTACTATACTGAAATTGAAGTCCATTCATGTGTTGACTATGTCAGTGTTAGCTCAAACAGTAGTTCTTTTACTGCCAAACCTTTAGAAAATTAATATTGTATTTTATGAATACATATATTCTTTAAATATTTGATATATTAGCTTTATTATAAAATATTTAGTCAATAAATGTCTGATATGATTAATCACTTATAAAGAACTACCTCAACATAAGTAAAAACTTGATTATTAAAAGTTTGTTTTGTAGCAAGGGTATAATATTGCTTAAACTTAAATTTGTATGAAATCAGGGTCAGTAAGAAAAAAAAAAAAAAAAAAAATTTCTTTTATGAAACATACATTACAAATGAAACTATTTAAGCTGTGATTACTAGGTTTTTATTTTTCTATTTGATTTCTTATTATAATGTGTGTAATATTTATATCTGACATGCAAAATAAGATTTTTTCGTTTATCCCTTCTCTAAAAACTCTTATTGACTGTTCGTGTTTTTCTTTCTTATTTACAAATATAACACTATTTATCAAATCAGTTTCTAAATCACTAATATTTAAGTAAACAAAAGCATATAAGTTGAAATATATTTATTGATTTTATGGCAAAATTTATAACATCAACAAAATATTCAATTTCTCTCCTACCCTGAAATATTTACATGAAATTTTGAAAAGTTAAAAAGCGAATTGAGTAACAATACACTTGGAAAAAATTACAATTACACATTCAAAGGTTGTAGTTGTTCCTTATGTAATCTTTTAAATAAAATCACAAGCTTAAATGCTTTTTTTTTTATTTCCCAGTCTACTTTTATTTTCTGACTGAACAAAACAAAAGGTGAAAAAAAAAACTTATAACAGCAGCTTATAGCAATAGCTCTAAACATATGTAATTCTGAAAAAAAAAAAAAAAAGTATTTATTTAGATCAGTTATTTTAATAACTAGATTTTAGAAATGATTAAATATGGTCACTGAATTTTTAAAAATAAGGAAATGATTAAGAATGATAACCAGTGATTTAAATCAAAGTGATATAAATTAAACAATACTGTATGAAGTATTAAAAAGTACTAGTAGTGAAAATTGTTTTTGTGTAAGAGTTAAATTTAGTAGAAACAACTGTCAAAACTATTATCCTCTAAAGACTGCTTTTTCAGATTTTTTAGTTTTGCTTATACCACATAAATTATGTATTAGAAAGAAGTATTTGTATATATATGTATGTGCAGAATGGGCAATTCAATTTGTCATAATTGCATTTAAATTTTACATGTAAAGCTATCACTTTATCAAGGAAATTTCATGATTTAATAAATAAAATTTTGGGGGTAATCTGACATTTTTAGTTTTTGTCCTTAAAAATAGTAAAAATCATGTTCATTAGGGAGCACCTGGTTGGCTTGGAGATGAAAATGAGCCTTTAAAAGGTTTCTCGTGGCGTGGTGGATCAGAAAGAGACACTACTGGCATCCTTCTGTGGAGTAAAATTTATAATGTTACTTTGCCATCTGGTGAAGAGGTAAGATCATACGTGTTTGTCAGTTTTCAACTCTGTATTTAATTAGACTTGAATTTGTGTTATTGTCTGTAATGTAAGTTACTAATTAAAGTAAAATAACAAACCAACAAAAAGTTAGACTTAAGTTATATAAGACCATTTTTCTTGTTGATTATGAAGTATTAATTTACTAATTTTAGACAGTTTGTGTTTTTATAACTGCTAACTTTTATCTATTCTGAATAAAAATTATGCATTTTAACTATTCTATATATCTTTATGCTTAAACTATCCTTTATAGCACAATTTTTAGGTCCATTTTAGTTTTTTTATGGCCTACCTGTAATTAAAAAATAAAATTTTTAAGTTTTTAGCAAGTAGAGGGTAAAAAAACTATTCTTCTCTTAATTCAGTATTAATTACATACTCTTACATAATTTTCTACTTATTTTAATATTTTATTAATTGTAAATATTTTTTCTCTCAAAATGTTGAAAACTATATAACTAAGATTTAAACTGTCTCATACTTATTTTCTAAATTTTAAAAATTTTTTAAAAGTGAAACTTTTTAACTATGAAAATTACAAAATCTGTAAGTATTTAAGAGAAAATTATTCAATCGACATGTATTCATTTATTGAAGTCTTAAAATATAGTTGTGCTGAAATGTGTTGTATTAAAAAATGTAATTTATGAATTGGTGTTAAAATATTGTGGTATATGTTGCTAATGCCCTATTTTAATTTTTTTTTTTATGGCTAGCAGGTATTTTTTTTAATTTGAAAGCCTTTTCTTGTTAAATGTTGATATGTGATTAAAAATATATTTTTTATAAATTGTGAAAAACTTTCAAATTCAGTTTTAATAACAAAATATTTCTATAGATGACTTTTTGGCATTTTTCTAGTATTCTGGTCAGTTTCAGAAATACATTAATAAATCAAGTTTATCATAGTCATATATTTTCATACCATAGTTGAGAGTTCATTGCTTAACATCCTATGTGGACATAATTATTGCACAAAATTGTATCCCATTTAATTTTGTTATTAGAATTTGTATTTTCATGTGTATAAAATATTCATCAAGAATTTTAATCTATAGATTTTGATGATGAACATATTTTAAACCTAAGTCTCCCTCTTTCCTAAAATAGTGTTTAAGAGAAAGTTAATTAAAATTAAAGAAAACTTTAGAATGCATGTATATAGGCCTTCCCATATGTGAACACAATATAGTAGTACTGTAACAACCATCCCACTCCAGGGGCCACGTTGTAATAACAACCTGTTCTGGTGCGTTATGCTTGTGTGGGACCTGTCTGGCTACTTTACTGGGGCAGATATGTTCATAGATCGCTGCTGGGATGCATAGAATTAAAATAATTCCTTCAAAAGCTTAGACAACATAAATTTTATTTACAAGATTTATGAAACGTTATAATAAAACAAAATGTCCTATTTAGAACTTCGGAGCTTGCATGAATCAGAAAGGATTAACCGAGCATTTCTTCAAGTCCAAACATAAAACCGTTGTCATGTTCTCTCACATTGAACTGAGAAATGTCTCCAAGTCGCATCCAACTGTTTTCCTCACATCTTCTGTCCCTTTCCTCAGTGGGTGGGGGTTGTCCGCATTTCTCGCAACTTGATCCCTGCTGGAAAGAGAGGTTCTCTCGTCCAGATGTACTGCTGGCCTGCAAAAATATGACTAAGTGCACCCAAAGAACCTTATCAGCCTTCCCCCCCCCACTCCTTAGCTGGCCACCTCCCATTTCAAGGAATGCCGAGTGAAATGGGTAAATAGGAGTGATTTTGCCGAAAAAAAGAAAGGCATATACATGTGACACACTGGTTGTGGGATCCACATTCCTTACAAGTACTTCCTGATTAGGGACACCCACTGAATCAGACATATTGTCCTTAAATAAAGGTGTTTTTTCTTCAGATGGTATACACTAAAAAAACCAAGAAATAATAAAAGATGCAATTTAAGGAGAAATTCTGGTAAAATCAAACTTTAAATAAATGATAAATTAATAATATACAAGTATTTATTTGAATTGGAAATTAATATGTTATATAGACAATAGTTATGAACTTACAGAAATTTATTGAAAATAATACAGATTTGTTCTGTGTACTGCAGGCATTTTTCCTTCTGTAGATATTAGTCTCTGATAAGCCCTTTGTCTCCAACAGAAATGTTGCAAAAATAGCTTGATTTTATAAATTTATGAATGTGAAATATCCCTTTGATTGTGCCACAAACACAAACATTGCTCAACATTTTTTCTATTGTAAAGAAATTTTTAAGATAAATTTTTCATTTTGTTTACTTATCACAAAGCTATCTTTTACTGAACACAAACGAAAAAGTACTAAAATGGGAATTTCTATTTATTTTTTACCTCATTGTATTTTTGAAACACTTTTTTTCCTAATGTTCTGTAAATTGTGTCCCTTAATAAGTGACAATTTCATTAAGATCTCTATTAAAATGGACCACAATCAATAGATTTGTCCTTTAAAAAGAAGTTTCTTTTATGGGATAGGTACTACTGTAACATAAAATGTAACAATTTAGATGGATGAAATCTTTGTATATAAAATCCTTTGTATGTATATCTTTTTGCTATGCATTTTGAAGTGGCTGGACTGATCATGATATTTTGCGTAATGATTCAAATAACCCTTTGTAAAGTTTCAGGCAGGTCAAGATCGTGAGGAAAATCAAACACTTATACTCTTTATCAGGTTTTGTAACCATTAATGTAAGGCACCAGTGAATATAATTTTCATTTAATTATGTGTTAAAAAATTTTTATTAAGTTTATTTGATGGTGTTTAAAATGTGTTTTAAGAAATAAGTTCTGCTTTCTGACAAGTAGGGTTGGTCATTTTGCCGGCAAAATGGTATTTTTGCCAGAGCAGTGGCAAAAATTGAATAAAACTAGCAAAAATGGCAAAATTTTGAAAAATTGGCTGGATTTTAAAAATGTACAAAAAATTAATAATAAATAACAAAATAGTAAATAATTTTGTACATAATACAGTTGAGACTTAAATCAGAATATTAATTAGGTATTTCATTTGTATAAATTTGACAGTTTAAACAATTTAAAATAATTTTCATTGATGTTAGCAATCAAAATACAATATTCTATTTTTGTAAATAAATTTATATGATGGAGGCATGGAATAAAAGTTTTCTTTATCAATTTAATATAGTAATGTTGTTTTTAATTGTAATGTGTATATATACACATATAAGATATATATATACTATATAAGTACTAAAAACGTTTGAACCTACAGCTTGTAGGGGAAATAAGCTAATAATTGCATTAAAAACAACATTGCACATAAAAATTTGCAAAACCAATCTTCATTTTGTCTTTTATTTGTACCTCTAGGTATAACTTTAGATTTAGATTATTGTTTCAGTGACATATTGAATATTCTATGTTAAAAAAAACATTGTATTATGTATCTTTAGATTAGAGTTAAAATTAGTAAAAGTTACATCCCTGTAAATAAAACATATCCATTTTTGCTGGTTTACGGGACAGTTTTTTCCCACCTTTGGCAAAAACGTGCCAACCCACCTGACAAGACTTTAGTTATATTTTATTACCAAATACTTTTATTTTGAGTCTAAGATTAGTATTAAATTTAAATAAAATGGTATTTGTTTTATGAAAATGAATTGTTTTCATTAAACGTTTGTTTCCAAAATTATTTAAATGATTGTTAATATAAAAAGTAATTTTAATTTTGAAATAAATATATCCTTTATTTAAAGAATGTTGATTATTCAAATGAAGATAAGACTCAAAACAGCTAATTAGTCATATAACTGCATCTTTTTTTTTTTTTTTTTTTTTAAACTTTGGAATTGAGTGGAAGAAATATGTTAAGTATGTTAATTTGTATAACACATAAACAATGTAGGATTAAGGATTAAGTTTAGTGCACAAATTTCTTGTGGATTTTTTAAATCATTATCAAATTAGAGCAAAATATATTTAGCATGTAGTTCTCTTTTGCATAATATAAAAGTAGTTAAATTATAATTACAAAAACTACGTGTAAGTAACAGCCTTACTTGGAAGTATACAAGTAAAATTAAATGAAGAACCCTTTCTGATTATTGAATGATTTTTTTAAAACTGTAACCAAACAAAAACATTGAACTGTAAGAAATTTATGATATTTTGGTGTAATAAGTTTGTTTTAAAATAATTTTTTATCACTTTATCCTTTACTTAGCCAGTTTATATTTAAGTTTTCTATTAATATTTACTTATGTTTTCATTTTACATATTTATTATTTTTTTTTTTAATATGAATCATTGAATTTAAATAGGTTGCAGTTTTGCTTATGGATACACAGGGTGCATTTGACAGTTCATCAACTGTAAAAGAATGTGCTACTGTGTTTGCCTTAAGTACTATGATAAGTTCTATCCAGGTTAGTATTCGAGTTCAAATACTACTACTACATAGTTAAGTTTGTTTTTAAAGTATTTGTGAATTTCTTTTGAATTGTTTAGGGGAAATATGAAAAAAAAAAAACTTCTTAATATATGGGAATAATTTACTGCAATCTTTGAAACTTTCTAAAATAATTTGCTTTTTTATTACAGTAACATGCATTTTTTATCATTATTCTTCTACTTTAACTTACAGAACTGTTTACTATTTAACTGTTGGGGATATTTTTTTATTTATAATTAATAAAATATTTAACACATCTGATGTATACTTAGCCTTTACTTTAACTATTTTTAGGCATTGTGAAAACAGTCAACATATAAATCAGATTATAAATTTTATTTTTTGGGAGGTGAATACAAAGTGAATACAATGTTTATTGTTAAAATTGATTTATTTCATCCTCTATTATGCTTATTTTTTGTATAGAAAAGAAATGTGTATAATGTATTGATAATATACACATTTCTTTGATCAAAGAAGTTTCTCTGTACCTTTGGGTGAAAAATATTTAAAAATTATATCTAACAGGGAGATATAAATATTTTTAACTATTTTCAATTTTTTAAATCGGATATTTTTCCAGCTCTGAATAATTTTTTAAATTTAAAGGTTGAGATTGTTTAACCCTTTCGTGGGCCATTTATTTCTCATTCCATGTTTCCAAACTTTTAAAACAGAGCTGCTAATTTTATTCAATCGATCGAACAATTAATGACAGTGCAAAACCAAAGTGGAAATCAGTTTTCCCGTCATTACAATAACAATATTTTATAATGGGTTTTGCGCTTCCCACATGTGTATTTTGCAAGATTGTGTAGGTGGGAAGTAATCTTCCCACAAAAGGGGTAAGATGTTAGTAAGAAATTATATATGTATACTAGAAGTAAAGGGTTCTATTTCACAAATTTCAAATTTTACAGGTGAGTATATATATATATATATATATATATATATTTTAATAAATTTATTTCAGTTGGGCTATTTTAGTTAAAAGCTTTTTAATAGTTTTTGGGGTAATATAGTTATATTATTTAACCATATTTTGATATTTGATATAAATAACTATTATGGAAGAAGGGCCATATACTTTTCTTGTAAAGGGATCGATGGTCCTGAAAATGTTGGGAAACCTTTGCCATAGAGGATTAACCATTTCGCTGCGTATTTATTTTATCAAAATAGGCTCAAAAATTGCATAATTTTTTTATTACATATTTCAAATCTATATACATTTTAGAGTTAAAATATACAAAAGATACATAAGATTTTTGTAAAAGAGTTTTTTTAAGTATAGAATTACGTCCTAAAAAAAGGTGTTCAGAATAATGAAATTGAAGAATAAAGATATAAAAGCTAAATTTTGAAAATGAATCTTGTTTAAATTATCATTTATTTTATAAAATACAAAAGCAAAATGAATATACTAATTAAAAAATGCAAAAGACTTACAAAACATTTATTAGAAATGAAGTCTTGTATGATAAATTTCGAAACAATGCTCGAGGCAAATTCCTACCTCGCAATCCTTGCACCAAATTCACGTTTCTTTTCAAAGTTTTTGTTCCAACTTCAGTTTTTTTTACAACAGACACCACACTATTTACGGGGTTATTTCTTGATTTGGGGGTATATGGCTAGCAGAGTGTCAAACAGTTAGTCTCATGGGTCTGTTACTCTCATGTAACTGTTGGTCTCTTTTACTATTATTTGCAACATAACATCATCAAAATAAAGTTCAAAATAGTCCAAAACTGTTGCATTATTTGCCATAGTGAAATTTATTCTGAGATTTCCAAGGAAAGGAAATGGAGCCGGAACTGCTTGGAATATTTTCATATCAATTTTGCATCACTGTTGAACATTTTGAATAGAAAATGAATTTTCAGATTCATCACTATCCGCAGAAGAATCCTAGAAATTTTCATCAGTTTCGCTATAACTATCTTCAATATACTTGAAATAAGAGTCAGAAGTGATATCAGTGTCGGAAATATTGTCAGGAGTATATGTTATATCACTCATGAAACGCTTCCTCCCAGACATCTCTCAGCTATGAAAAGTGCTCTCAAAATGCTACAAGAAAGTCTTGTATATTTCGCAGAAATGTGAACAGTTAAAGCCATGCTAGTTTACCGCTAAATAAACAATTAAAAATCACAGTAAAGCCAAAATGAAAGAATAAAGGGGAAAGAGTGGGTCGCACAGTTAAATAGACAGCTATGCAATCGCGGGTTGTGCAAATTTTGCTACATCTATGTTGCCTGTGGAAATCGCAGGATGCGCAGCAAGAGGGTTAAACTGATCTCTTATATGAATTAAAAAAGCTATATAAGTAGTATTGATTTCATCTAAATTACAATACATAACAAATGGAAATTAATTTCTCTGTACTGAAATGTTCTGATTTTTTTTTATTTTAAAGTTATCTGCTTGTTTGACTTTTTGTTACAATAGAATGTTATATCTTCATATCTGAGTTTCAGACAGTTTTAACTAAATCAATATATGCATGTGTTTATTTAAAATATTAATGTAATTCAAAAATTTTAATGCTAATATATTTTATACTTTCTGGAAATTTGTTCATCCAGTTGTAGATATAGCAAATTTGTTCTTGATGGGGTAAACTTATGTTTGTTTGTTTTTTCCTTATAAAGGTCTACAATATATCACAAAATATTCAAGAAGATGATTTGCAACACTTAGAGGTAATTTTGGTTTTATTTATTTTATAAGTGAAACAATATCAATTTCTGAAATATAAATAGGAAATTATAACTAAAGGCTGTTAGATATGAAGTGATAATTGAAGCTCTCAAATTATTTACCCATGTTCTATATCTTTCTGTTTAAATATAAACCAGGTGGGTTAGAAAGAGATTCAGATTTCTAGTTTGTATACTTTGGTATTATAAAGACATGTTTAAAGAAATTACCAAATTAAATGTTTTTCTTTTAATAAAATTTGGTATTTAAGGTATTCAAAATTTCTATTTATAGTATCTGTATATTTAGTTGAAGAAAAATCTAAAGAACTAGTTCTAACTTTCCTTGTGAGATATTATATGTATATGGTTCCATATGCTACATTACTGCTTTTTACTGCTTTTCTACATTCCCCCCTCTCCCTTCATCCATGAATAAGTTAATTTCTGTTTATTCATGAGAATTTATTTCTAACTTCTAAGAATTATTGTTAATTTTCTGACGCTTGTTTCAAAACTTTCTTTTCTTTCATTTCCACTTAAATTAATCCCTATTTCTGATAAATAGAATAGTAAATTCAGAAAATCAGTAGAGATTAAATGGATATGTGGCCTATTCAGCCAATTTCATTTGTCTGGTTTCTGCTCAATATTTGAGCTAATGAGTTGAAATTCAAATTGGATAACCAGAAGTGAAAAAATTTTCTTTCAAAATCTGGATTTTAATAATTTAATGCAGTATAAATATTTGAAAATTTTAAAGTTGAAACAAAATTGGCTTGATGTTTGAAAATTAAAGTTACTTGGTGTTGTAGAAATTGATTGAAAAAAATATATAAATTTTAAAAAAATGTTATCAGTGAGGATATACATAGATCTTTTAACCTGTAGGAGAGAGATAAGTCCTGAGAGGCTGTTTCCATGTTTTGAGAATTTGTTACATGCATTTTGTAAGAACTACTGCATAAACCATTTTATAAATTCATGATTTTTTAAATTTTGTCTTTTGTCTGAGATAGTTTAATCTTTCTAATAATGACCTTTTTTGTCTCTTTTTTTATAATTTTTTCTTTATTGGATACTTAATTATACTCTTTGCAGACAACTGTTATAAAATTTGTTTGTAATCATTTTTGTTAATCTGAAAGCTGCAAACCATTACAATTCTTTTCCTAGTCTAATATATTATATTGTTACAGCTATTTACAGAGTATGGTAGATTGGCTTTGAAGGAAAGTGATGCCAAACCATTTCAGGTAAATTTTTTAATACATTATAAATTTATATTGATATAGGTCTTATTTTATAATAGAAATGCAGTGCATTGATTGTTTGTAGAGGTAACCTGTTAAATAAAGTCATAATATTAATTTTAGAGAAGTATATTTAAAAAAATTTGGAGTTGAACTATGTTTAAAATTTTATGCATGCATCTCTAGGGGGAAATTCTGAAACATAAAAGTATTCTTTTTTTCAGTCTAGATAGATTGCTAGAAGTATATCATACCTAAGATTAATTGATTTTATTAACATTAAACAAAACTCATGTCCTCTTTGCAATTTGAAGTAGTAAAAGTACTTTTGCGTTTAAAATTTTTCATGAGCCTTTGGAAGATTACTACCCACCTACATGATCTACAAAATATACCTACAAAGAATACAATAGCCACTAAACAGCTGCTGACATCTTGTAAAGTATTAGCTTGTCAGCTAATAGATGGATATTCTTCAAGCAAAAGGAAAGGCCATCTTGCTAATTTTTAAGCAAAAAAGTTTTCAGTTCCAGGTGATGTACTTCTCAGTCAGTATAGGAAATCGTATGTCAAAGTTGTTGTCCCACTATGGACAATGCAGGAAGTGTAGGAGAGAGGCAAAAGTATGTGTTTATAGAAGGTGGTATAACCTTGGGTATTGCAGCTTTTCATCTATCTGGGGCTAATGATTGCCATTAAATTGAGTTTTCTGTATAACTGTAAATAGTTCCAGGAGTAGTATACTTCCTATCCCTTTAAATTTTTTTTTTTTTTTTATTCTATGTTAGACTTTAGCATGACTGCCATTAGTCTGTGATGGACAGCTCAATAGAGTTTAGACAGACAAACAAAGGGAGAAAATTTTTTAGAAGAGTTGACTGCTGCTATGTTACTAAGTCCAGAACAAGTGATCAAGTGATCTCCAGACATGTCAAAAGCACTGCATAATGGGCAAGTCAGGGTGTCTGCCAAACCAAATGGGTACAAATGTTTTAAAAAGTAGTCATGTCCTGTTTTAATTCTAAAGTTGGCAACACCAACAGCTCTGGGTAGGTCACAAGGGACAGGATTTTCCATCAAGTCACTCCAACTCTTTCCTTATACTAAATCCCTGAAAACCCTTCTAAGATGCACTTTAAATCTTGCATTGATGATTCTTTTCATACTGTGATATTGAACAGGTGAATCAGGTTGTGAGAGGTTGAAGCCATTCTTGGCCAGGGAGTCTGCAATTTCATTTCCTGCTATTCCTTGGTGACTGGAATCTATTGGATGACAACATTTCGTCCCCTATTCATCAAAGCATCAATTGCAAGTTGGCAGCTATGGACTGGATCCTTGTTAGATGGCATGATGGAAGTGATAGCTATTATAGTGGACTGTGAATTAACAATTATCAAAATATTTAGATCATTACTCCTTCTAATTTCAGTCAGTCATTTGCACAGTGGTGACTTCAGCCTTATAATTGGTACAATTTGCACCAACAGCACAACTAAGGCTAGAGTTACAAGAATAAGCACCTACTCCAGTATTACAATCAACACCGATAGCAGAACCATCTGTATAGACATGCAACCAATCGGTTGCTGGATACTTCTCACCAATGGTGGCCAAGGCAACAGTCCTCAATTCTATCTTAGTGCAGGACTTTTTACACACTGGCAAAACCAAGTCTAAACTACACTGAGCCAAGTTTAAATGTGTGAAAAAATTTCCAACTCTGGGAAGGAGATATCTGTCAGAAACAGGAATGTCAATTGCATCAATCAGTTCTTGTGTCAAATGTAAGATGGTAGGTTGGGATTTCAATCTGAGATCAGCGGATTTATAGGTATTCCAAAAATCACCAAGTCTCATCAGTCTCGTGACCAATTTTAGAGCATTTATTTTCTCATGATGGGCAAAGGCTCAATATCTGTATCTGCATGGCTAGGACAGGGGTAGAGAAAGCTCCAACAGCAATAATTCTGAGAGCATTATTTTGAGTAATCTCAACCCTATTTTGATTGATTCAGAAGCAGCAATGAAAAGCTCATTCAATAGCAGGCCTAATGTAAGATTTATAGACTGTACAGAGTAGATCTTGAGTCACTCCCCATTTAACACCAGTCAGCCATTTTAAGTATTTTATTTCTTGTGCTTCCAATACTCAGCACTCTGTTGGCCTCTCTATACCAACTTAACTGGGAGTCAAAAAAAAAAAAAAAAAAAACCCAGATAAGTAGCTTTTTGAGCTTTTAGGAGTTGTTGAATAATCATAAAAAAATTTAATCACTTTAGGTTGGTACTTAATGTAAAAACCTGAAAAGTTGTCTTATATTTACAATCATCTCATTCTTTTTCGACCAAGTCAAGAGTTTTTCCAAGGCAGCATTAAGCACATCCCGGATAACTTTGGTATCTCGGTCAGTTGGCCATAAAACAAGGTCGTCAGCAAAAAGGACCTGCACCCCAGTCTGTGAATTCATAATTTGACCAACATTACCATTGATCATAGTATTAAAAGGAACAGGACTCTGAACTGAACCCTGAGGAAGCCCTTGTCTAGTCTGTTAAAAGCCAGAGACGGCTGGACCATACCTGACTCTGATAAAACACTGATCCAAAAAAGGTTTAATCCAGCAAAACATATTACCACAAATACCAATGTCAATTAATTTTTTGAGAAGCCCCCTTCTCCACAATATCAAATCCTGTTTGAAAAGATACAAACATTGCTGCAGTACTCTTTCTTTGATGAAAACCATCTTTAATCTCCCGAGTGAATCTAGCATCTGTTCGATGGTGTTCCTTTGCTTCCTAAAACCAGCCTGCCTTTCAGGAAGACAGCCATAATTATTGAGATAGTGATTGAGACAATTTGTGATGAGGTGCTCAGTTTGCACATACCACTTGTAAGTGAAATATGACGGAATCTATCTAAAACACCTGGATCTTAAAGATATCAACATTTCTTTAAATTTTATTTTAATGTGTTAACCTTTTTGCTTATATCCATAATTTATACCAATTGTATTGAAACTTGTAGAAAAGATTTCAATGGGTAGTAGAAGTACTAATGTTGTTTATGGGGAGCTTGTTATATTAAATTGATATGTATGCACCCTTTTTCGATATTAAAAGAAATATTCCTCTGTTGATTTCATAGAAACTGTTATTTCTGGTAAGAGATTGGAGTTTTCCATATGAAGCTACTTATGGCAGAGAAGGTGGAAAACAAATTTTGGAAAGAAGATTAGAGGTATGTGATAAAATATATACATATAGAAATTTTGTCCATTTTATTATAGTTGCAATGTATTTCAATGGATCATTTACTTGATTACAGTTTATATGCCATACTTTTACTACATTTTATATATGGTTATGAAAGTATGCAGTTTTCTCTTTTGTAATGGTCTTGATTCATATGCAATTTTAAATTTTGTAGCTTAGGATATAACATGTTCTGTGTGGATATATTTCAATACTTCTTAAAAATTTATTGCTTTTGACCAAATTTATATAAATATTTATAGTTTATTTGAAAGACTAATTTTATTGCACATGTATTGCAATTCAAATTAAAAAGTATTTTTAATAATGATATTATATTTTGTTATAAAGATGTCTAATATGTTTCCCCATTAATTTTGCTAGTTTTTTTTTTAACCTTAGAAGGTGCCAACTGAAAATTACATCGCATGAAAATTATGTTATTTATTATCATTACCTATTAAACTAAAATTCAAAACTTTTTGTAAATTATTTTTGTGCATTTTAAATTTATGAAAGGGATGTTGCTGATTTATTTTATTCTTTACTTTCTTAAAGATATCTGATAAGCAGCATCCTCAACTTCAACAATTGCGAAAGCATATTCGATCATGTTTTTCTGAGGTGGAATGCTTTTTGTTACCTCATCCTGGATTGGATGTTGCAACAAGTCCAAATTTTGATGGTCGTCTTTCAGGTGAATATCTTTTTTTTTTTATACTGCTAAATGACTAGTTCTGCCATCATATATAGTTTGCAAGTTGTGTCTCTGAAGACGCTATGAACGAATGCATTTGAGCTTCAGATGGCCTTGTGGTTAATGTGATGAGCTAGAATCTTTTTGTGCCAGGTTCAAGCCTTTTGAGTGCTTTAATAGGGTGGCCACACATCAGGGAGAAACTGGGAAATCAGGTACTGTAGAACCTCGATTATCAATCTAATTAGGAATTTGCACATGTGGGGGAATGGAACAATTTAATAATTGTCTAATAATTTGACTCCAAAAATGTAAAAAAAAAAGGGGGGGGTCATTTTTTAAAATGACTTTAAAGTTAAAGGAAAACCATTTGACTTCAAAGTGCTCTGTGACAGGTTGGGACATTACAATTTATGATGTTTCAGTGTTGGCATTTTGTTAGCAAGCGCTTTCTATTTCTGGATTGTGTTTTGCTGGTATTTTAAAATTTTCTAGTCTTCTATATTTATTTCTACTCTGACCTTTAGGATAATTTCTTATTAATCTTGATGATAGATATGTGTAGATTTATTTATATCTCTTACCCAGATTCAGAAAAGAACAGTCCTTTAATCTCGTGAAAATTTACACCATATCAATGTTTTCATTTTGGGAAATAATTCAGATTTCACGGGAGCAGTAATAGGAAAAATCAAAACCAAAAGATATGTAAAATAATTTTTCATATTTTTCTTAATGTACTTCAAATGTATAGGTGCTTATTAATACTATCCACAGTTATTCTTTTTGTAGACACTGACAACATGCCAAACATACCTATTTATGCAACATATGCATTTACTGTTGTAGTATCATGTTTTGTTTAGAGAGATAGAAGTAATGTTTAAATAAAAAAATTAAAGAAGGTATTTATACTTCTTTTAATTGGAAGTTATGTAGGAGATGTTATTTTGATCTAATAAAATAAAAAATACCTGAAAAGTATTTTAATATTGTAGTTGGAAATATATTAAAAAGTATTCTTGAAACAAAATACTTAGATTATGTATTAAAATCACCAACATGTTTGGTTTTAAAGATCACCATTGTGAAGAACCATTTTTATTAATTTTCCTAATCGTTTACCTATTTTTTGTATGTAAAATACCTATCATTTCATATTGACATTTAAAAGAGATTCATCTCTTGGATTATTTTAATCAAAACAATCATGGCTATCTTAAAGTTTCTTTATAGACTAATTTATAGAAATGAATGAAGAAATTTTGTTAAATTATATTAGTGTAAATTGATATGTACATATGTAACACTATGGCCTGTGCACTTTTGGTTTAATGTTAATTTTAGGAGTAGCATAAGCTTGACGAATAACTTTGGCTCGTATATTAAAACAAGCAAGAAGCATAATAGAAAAGAGTAAATATATATATTGACCAGTTTTATGTATATAGAACTTGTCCTTGATGGCAGATAGAAATAATATTGTATAAATTTTGGGAAATGTAACTTAGATTTAGTGTTGAAATCTGAATTTGATATTGTGCGTTTGTACTTTAATTATAAATTTCTATTGACTCTAATATTTATTAGAAAAATTCACGAATGTCTTTTTGAAATGTATGCATTGTTCAGATTCATCATAGTATTTTTCTATACTTGCAAATTGTATTAGTTTTTGAGTTATATATTAAATATTAATACAATTTTATTGCCTAATATAAGTGTTAAATAAAAAGTTATAGTTTCTGACATTAAATTTACATTTTTTATAATATCAGTTTTTAAAGATATAATTTCAAATTAGCTTCCCATTTAATTGAAAAAGTCACAGTGTGAACTGCTATATTCAAGAAATTAGGTATCTCTAGAAAATATTTAAATACCTTGAAAATTCATAAAAAAATTTTTGTGAGTTATATATTAAATTATTGCAATGTATATCCTTCTTCATAAATTCATTATAAAATACCTAAGCTTTGTAAAAAATACTCCAAAATTAGGGATTTTTTTATAAAAAAAAAAAAAAAAAGTTAAAACAGTATTGGTTAGCCAACAGCACTTTTAAATGTTGTATATTTATATATATATATATATATATATTAATATATTAATATATATATAATATATTTAATGTTAATATATATATATATATATATATATATATATATATATATTAATATATTAATATATATATAATATATTTAATGTTAATATATATATATATATATAACAGAGGTTGAATTACAGCAAAATGATCTTCACAAACTCAAAGAGATGATTTATATGATAATTTGGGGTTTAATTTCTCATCTCTTTTCATAACATTACTTCAGATTTAACATATACTGGGTATCTTTGGGAAAACTGAAAAATTTCTTTTCATTGCAATTAGTCATTGTTTTTATAAAGGGCAGCACAATACAATATTTAGAACGACTTTTTAATGTTGACATAATAAAAAAACAATTCCATTATATGCGATTTTTTGAACAGGAACAAGTTAAAAAGTAGCCTTATCCCATGTAAACAACACATACTATCGGTGTTTCCATGACCTAAAATATCTAAAATTCTCTTTTTTTCCCTTTTCATTCTTTCATACTTAATTTCCTAACCACAACATCTCAGAATTAAGAGTTTGCTGGATTAAATTCTTTTTATTGATTTCCCAAAGCTAACTCTGGAATAAATGCTAATTTTCTGCCCA
The DNA here is from genome assembly GCA_032207245.1 of Pardosa pseudoannulata. Taxonomy (NCBI): domain Eukaryota; kingdom Metazoa; phylum Arthropoda; class Arachnida; order Araneae; family Lycosidae; genus Pardosa; species Pardosa pseudoannulata. Next base: position 105,223,423 of record CM063509.1, read on the forward strand.
TTGGCCACATTTTCCAACCCCCCCCCCCCCCAAAAAAAAAGGAAAAATCCTTTTAATGTCTAAATTTGTACATAATGCTGACTAAGCTGCTGGTCTCATGGTAATAACTCTGTATGTTCACTTGCTGTTGGGAAAAATTTGTAATACTGTTTTTCTCATTCAATGTTGATCTCTTGTCTGGCAAAGATGTCTATTGTCTCAAATAAAGTTAAAGTTCCTCCATAGACTACACTGTTGTTTTAATGGAGCGACTGCAGATTAAGTAGTCTTTCTCATTGCCCTGTAAGCCTGGGCAATTAAAGGTAATTGGGGCTTGTGTAACTAACATATAAATTTGTCATGTTACATATAAATTCATACATCATTAGATATTCAGAAAAAAATTGGCTGTGTTAATCGAAGCTTAGGTAATCAAAGTTCTGTTGTAATTAACATGGTACTGTATGATTCTGGAAAATATCGGGCTACTTTTCAAAATTCCTTAAAAATAGACATTTTCCAAAATTTCACTAACTTTGGGAAAGTTTTTTTGCAGTTACCAAAAGACTAATCACAATGCTAAAATTAAAATTTCAAATAGTTCAGATTTAAAAAAGAAATTAGTTTTACATTTTATTAGGTAGCTTAAAGAATGTTAGTGTTTTCTTTTAAAGGGGGGTAATTTTTTATTTTCATTTTAGGGTTATTTACACTTTTAAAAATTATCATTATCTGTGTCAAATTATTAAGATATTTTTTCACCCCAATTAAAGTTTAAGAAAAATACTTCATACCTTTTAGTTGTATCATTCATATGCTTGTTGATTTTGACTATTTTGAGGAGAAATTGCAGCTGTAATATATCCAAAGCACATGGAAATGTGGCATGCCTTAGGATTGATTATTCTGAAAGAATGGACTATTAGGTAGGGGCATTCATCAGGTGGAAAAAGTTGTCAGCATAAGCCTAAAAAATTATACTTTTTACTTACATATAAATGAAAATAATAATAATAAATTATGTGCGTGCATGGATGCAGCCTGGTTAAAAGTTTGGCACATTTCCGATAAATGCTATTTAGCTGCTATATGCCAGGAAATTTTTCAGAAATTATCAAGATACTTATTTTCCTAGATTTTGTGGCTACCATGATTAAACACCACCAGATATACCTGGATAATGTACTGATTAACAAGGAGAAATCTTTTCTTAACCAAATTTTATTTAATAGAAATTAAATTGTTTTTATTTTATTTTTAGCTATTCGTTCAGAGTTTAAAGATGCACTCCAGGATCTGGTTAAGTTACTGTTGGCTCCTTCTAATTTGCTTCCAAAACACATTGGTGGTCGATATGTTACAGCTAAAGATCTCATAAACTATTTTAAAGTAAGATATTTAATTGTTTTAAATTAGTCAACATTTTAAATTATGTACATTTAAAAAAGTACATAGTTACGAATATTATGAATTTTTTTTTCTCTAGGCATATGTGGAGATTTTTAAAGGAGGAGAACTTCCTGAGCCTAAATCAATGCTGATGGTTAGTCCAATTTCTATTTGATAAAACATTTCTGTATAAAAATCTTATTACTCCATTTAATTGTTCTTGTTTACATATTTTTGCTCTAGGCCACTGCTGAAGCAAATAATTTGTCTGCTGTAGCAAACTCCAAGGAATTTTACAATGCTGAAATGGAAAAGGTACATATTTCTTATAAGTTAATTGTTGTTTCTTTGAGTTCATATAATCAGTAAGAGTCAAGTAGTTAATGTGTAATAAGTACTCTCAACTATTTGTTGTTCTTAATAAAATAAAATCCCATCTTCCTTTGTTGAGTTTCTGTGGGAATATGATGGTTGTATTTCTGCAACTTTACTGTTAATCATTCATATATTACAGATCCAAATACTATATTGCCTGTAAAGTAGTTTTTAAACCATTTTTAAGGCCTATTTTGAAAAAAATATATGGGAAGTTATTTTAGTATATTTCATTAATGCTTTAAAAATACTGTTTTGTAGTGTATGTATTGTTTTCACTATTTTAAAATTTGGGCTGAATTAGTTGATGTTGTAAATCAGCAAATTAGTTGATGTAGTTAAATTATATTTTTGCAAATTTATTTGATTTGTTATCTAAATAATCTTGTAAAAATAATTTATAAATCAATATTTAACCAATCTATTTTGTTTCTATCTGATTCTGAAATTGTATGATATTTAAATTATATTAAAATTCAGGTATTGTCCAGATATAGTTCCAACATTTATAAATTAACCTGCATTAACCAACATTTATAAATTAAATATAATTTTATTTTAAATTAGTGTATACTTTTCAGAAAATATTGTGTGAAGTTCAGAAAATTTGTTTTTACTTGGAATCACCCATAATATATATGTATATAAACTCGCACCACCTTAAATGAGAGGAAAATTGAAAACAGAACATTATTATTTAAGTTTTATATCACAAATTAACAATAGAAAAGTTAAGTGTTTATACGTGTGCATAAATAATTATAATAATAATCAGCATATCAATTGAATACTCACTATAATAAAGGCAATAAATGTATCAATTATGAACTTAATAAATTTTAGTCTAACTTCTACTAACATCCTATGTGACCTGGTCGTTTGCCATTGCCCAACCCTGTATAAAATATTCAAAAAGATGATTATAGAGAGCTTAAAGTATTTTTATTGTTGTTTTAATAGTTCTCAATATCTAGTATAATATTTACTTTAAAAAAATTTTCAAACCCTCCCCCCCTCTTTTTTTTTAAAAAAAAAAGGTTTGAAATAATGAGGAAAGACTGGATAAATAAGTTTAATAATTTTGATTTTAAAATAAATGTAGCATCAAATTTGCACCCTCTATTTCCCATAATTTCAATAACTTAGATATTACTTAATTTTTTATATTTTATATTTTTATTTTGAAATTAATGGCATTATTTAAAGGTATTACTAAATACATAAACAAATATGCTGAATATTAGAAACTTTATGATGATTTTTTAAAAAAAACAGCTGTTATTTGTTTGTGGCTGAAAAAAAAATTCCTTATACTTTTATTGATAACAGTATTCTCATTTTAAGAAATGAATAATAAAGATAATTTTTTTATATTTGAATTAGTGCTTTTAAATTCTGTAATCTATTAATAAAGGTATTCACCATGCTACCAGAGGCCGAGTAGTGCTTTACTCATTTAAATATATTGAAAATGAGATTTTAGTCAAGTTTGTTCTGAAATTGCTTGCAGATGTTCAGAAAATGATTACTCATTTTTTTAAAAATTACTTTTTAATCAGGTTATTCTATAAACAGTATTAGAAACTGTAGATGGTATCCTTTTTAACCTAAAAAGCAAAACTTTTTGTGTACAAAAATGTCTACTTTACAATATTTTTATGCAATTGCTGACTTATCTTTACTGTAGTTTTTTTTCTCAGTGTTATTATACTTTGCTTTTGTTCATTATTATAACTTTCATTACAACTATATATATATATTTTTTTTAAATCTGTAGATATGTGGAGGAGATCGCCCTTATGTTAATCATGAGACATTAAATAAACTGCATTTTGAAATTCGCCATCAAGCTTTGCAAAAGTTTGCTGATACTAAAAAGATGGGCAGTGAAGAATTTGAACATTCATTTAAAGAAAAGTTAGTTAAGGTATGTAACTAACTTTTGCATTATTGCACTGAGTTTATACTTAAAATAGTTATTTTAAAATTTTTAACTGATTAAGAATTTTGTTCTTGCATGTTAATTAACTTTTGGTATATTCTTTTGGTATATTGAAATTTTAAATAAACATTTGTTTTTTTAATCTAAGATTTTTTTATTAAAAAAAAAAAAAAGATTTATAGTGGTTGATCTAAACTTGCTGTTTCAATAAAAAAAAAATCAAAATTTATGTTTTCTGTAATTAATACTTGAAGTGTAGAAACATTCTTTAAGAATAAGTACTTAATTCGTAAAACATGTCTATTGATGTTTAAACAATCTTCATTTTATAAATTTTTTCCCTAAAATCTGTATTTTAATACATTAGAGTAATTTATTTGATTATTTTTTTGTGAGTAAATATAATTTCAGATATACTGCTTATATTTAAGCAGTTTGGAATTGGTTACTTACTTTTTCTTAATAACTTGGAACAATTTTCCTGGTGTGTGAATGATGGTTTAGCAGGTAGGGCAGGTAGCAAGTAGAGGGTGTAGTAGGTTGGCTACTTCCCAACATTGGAGTTAATTCAAATCCTCCAGTGCTAGCATGGATGTTCATAGACATTTTGAATTTGCTTTGGTTACCAGGATTGACCAGGAAATAACTGGCCAAATTAGTTCTTGTGCTGCAAAAAATTAACTACAGTACACCAAACCAAACAAATTCACAAGTTATCAAGAGTGAACTGTATAAGAATATCTTTTAACTTCCTATACCATAATTTTGTACATATAGTTTATGGGTGAGATTTTTTATTTAAAAAATTTCATAAATCTGTGTGCACTACTAGATAATATGCAGACTATATGTGAAAAAAAATATGTATTTTAATATGACAATATTAAATCATTTTAACAAAAACCTTAGTACAGTAAAATGCTGTAAAATTCTGGATTTTCTGGGTTTTTTTTCTCTTGCTGTCTCATAAATTTAAAAGAAAAAAGATCAGGTTTTACTGTAATTAAAAATATAAATACACATATATGCAAGTTTTGTAATAAATATTAATAAAAATAATGCTTAAAAAATAGAAAATATAACAAAATGGAAAAGTGTGTAAATAAATAGGATATAAAATACTTGCCTTTCTATTAACACTAAACGAAAGATAAACCAAATAAAATGCAGTCTAAAAGCAATGATTCTAAAGCATTTTTATTTAGTTATGTTGTATTGATTAATCATATTAAAATAATCACAAAACCATAAATTACACTTAAGAAAAGCCTTCAAAGTCTGAATTTTCACTCTCAGAATTAAACAGTTCAAATATATTTTCGGGAACAGTGTTTGTAAATTCACTTTCAGTATTGTAGTTGTCAGTGGTTTCCTTGCATTCATGTTCTTCTGCTTTGCTAACAATACTGGCTTTTATAAATCCAGATTGGATTGTTGATACTGTTACACTTTTCCAGGCTTTATTTACCTATTCTGCCACTTCAGTGTAAGACGCATTTCTCATATTACCTCTCTTTGTGAATGTGTACAAGCCTTCTGATATCCAAATTTCCCAGAACACATGTACATTGGTTTGTTTGTACATAAACATGTACATACAATCTGCTTTATGTACATGTACACATGTACATAAACTTGTACATTGCTCTTAATAAAGCTAATATCCAGAGGTTGCAGTATTTTCTTTAGACCTCTGGGAATAATGGAAAGTTCAGCACCAATATATGTGTATATATATATATATATATATATATATATATATATATATATATATATATATTTTTATTTTTGCTGCCTTTTTTATGGTTTCTTTTAAATGTGCCTTCATGGAATCCATAAAAAGACCTTTTGAAGGAAAAAAAAAACACTTTCTCTAAACTCATATGTTTTTCTATTGCATGAAACAATAGACCCAATTAATTTCACCTTTAAAATTTGAAATCTTCATTTCCTCTGCCATAATTTTTTCTCGGAGACGAATTTAATGGAAGATACAAAGCAGCCTACATTTCTCTGTTTGAGCAGGGTTCCCACGGTCATGAAAAGTCATTGAAAAGCGCTTGTTTTCTTTTTGTTTTTTAAGGCCTTAAAAGGTTTTGAATTTTCTTTGAGGTCATTGAATTTGAGGTCTGGTGCTTGATTTTTCTTTTTCAAGTTCCTGCAAAATGTTATGTAGCCTCCACACTATGGCCAATTGTTCACCACTTCCTAATGGGGACCTTGAACGATGGTTCACGGGTTGCATCCACATGCTGGGTCACTCAATGAGTCTAGCTCGTGGATTTGTCCATTGGGTCTACTGCACACTTTAGTGGCGCAACTGGCTGCCTTTGATCTTTGGAGAAAAACCACCTCCAAAGCCATCGTTCGTCAAGGTTTTATTGTCTTCCACCATCGACCATGATAAGCCATACATCCTCCAAATGGTGGGGATGGCTTGCAGTGGACCATAGTGAAGTGGGGCCCTTAATTCATGTCTACACTGGAAAATTGAGAAGGATCGTTATTGGCAATTGTGGACGTGTCACATGATTCATCTTTCATGCACTGCAAACTGCACTAGCTACTGTCACTGGCTTGATAAAATATGATTTAAAAAGGGATATAAAAAATAAAAAGATTGGAATAGTTTTAAAAAAATCTGTATTTAAACCAGTATTCGTGTTCTTATAGCCCTTCCTTTTTTTTTTTTTTTTTTTACACCATATCAAAAGCCTGGGGTTTTTTTTCTGGGAAAAGAGTGAACATTTTATATATAGTTCCACTGTTTTGGGGAGTTATTTTAATTTTTTTCAATTATGAACAGCGTACGAAAGAGGTGCTTGAAAAAAATATCAGGTTTTAGAAAAGTCATTGAAAAGTGTTTTAAATTTTCAGAAGAAAAAGAGTGGGAACCATGTCGAGAACTCAGCTATGTAAATAGTCTTTTATTGCAGGCCATTGTATTTTTTCACAGTGATTGGATCGCTTTCTTTCCATATTTTTTAATGTTTCCTTTTGTTTGTGCCGACTTCTTACTGCTTTCTCATTGATCTCAAAATAATGGCCCTCTTCTCTACTTCCATCCGATTCTGCTTTCTGAATTACATTCAGCTTGAAATCAGCAGTAAAACTGCAATGATGTTTTAAAGACATAATGAATGACCAATAACACCACAAATTAAAACTTTGAAAACAAAGCACTCTGTTACGAGTAATCCTCGTGGTTAAATTACCTTCAATCCTCAACCTTTGATCTTGAACCCATGCTCTCGATGTTGCAATTGGATCTTTAAATAGTGACTATTAATATTTTCCCATACTCCAGGACATAATTTAAGGTTGTGCTACTTGCTACTACTAATTCGTTCTGTTTTCTTTTTTTTTTTCTCCCCATGGTTTACTATTGATATGATACAATGTTTTCTTGGCATCTCGTGAGTTGTGCTTTTGTTTACATTTGATCATTGGCTGTTCGCATGATGTGCTTTTTTTCCCTTTCTTCAGATTTTGATGATTTAAGCAAGGAACAATCAGCAGATAGTCCACGGACTATACATGCAAAATTACAGTATATGTGTGTGTGTGTATGTGTATATATATATATATAATCATATACATACTATTTTTTTTCTTTTAGGAAATTGATGAAATGTACAGTAGTTTTGTTAAGTTTAATGATGGCAAACAAATAGCTCATGCAATTCGAACTCCTGGAACTCTCTTGTTTGTCATTTTGATCTGTTATTTGAATTCAACATTACTGCGAGCATTAGGATTAGAAGCTTTTGCTGTTTCGATTAATTTCTTCATGGTGATTACTATTGTTGCCTTGTTTATGTGGGGATATTGCAGGTAATGTATATATTTTCATATGTTTATTTACTGCATTGTTTACACTTATTGAAACCTCTACAATATTTTATGTGTAAAGCAGTCGGTCACACACACACATACATATTGATGTTATGCAGTTCTTAAATGCTATGGATTTACTGCATTCCCTTAAATTTAAAAATTAAAATAATTTTTTTACCATTTTGTATTTAAATTTTGTGTATCTTTATTTCACTTCGACCTTTATTAATTTATTTTTTACAGTATGTTTTATTATTATGTATGGGATCATTAAGAGGCCTCAACATTTGCATATACCTCCTTCTTGGTTGAGTAGAAAACTGCTGACAATACTTGAAATAAATTTTACAGTACCAAGTTTCATTAAGAAACTAATATGAACAAATTAGTGGTTTAAAAATTTAAAAGAAAACAGGTAAAACAAAATTGTTTAATTCAAGCATAGCAAAATCTCAATTATTGCAATAACAGGATAGCCACAGACCTAAAAAATCTGAAAATATCAGGGATTTTGAAAAAGACAGGGAATATCACTGAATTCTTATGAGATTCCAGGATTTTGCAATCCAGTTATAAAAAGTTGAATGTTTTTGAAATTTTTACAAAAATCACTTCCTTTAACAAAAGCAATATCATACTTTGATGCAGAAGTATTTAGAAGTGAGAACTAGAGGAAATTGCAAATTAAGAAGTTGCTTTTTTAGAATAAAATGTTGGTTTGATGGTGTTATGGTGATAAGACTGATAGACAGTTTAATAAAGTCTGTAGCCACTCAGATGGACTGTGATGGACAGCTTTAAGGATTACTTCACACTCAAGCAATGAATCTGAACACTCTCAGAGAAATATTTTGGGTGATTTTAAAAAATGTAGTTCCCTCAATAACATTCTTGAAGTGGGTTTTACATTTAACACAAGGAATTGTAAATGTAAAACATGTTTTTAAATTTGGAATACTTATTGCAAGACCTGGTGGAAACATCTAATTATCAAGCAAATAATTTTTGATGCATTTAATGGTATAAAAGATAATGTAAAATATTAAGTTCTTAAAGGGCTTATGATGTCTTACAAAAGTTCTTGGGCATGCTATTCAGAGGATTTGAAAAGGTAAGAGGAAGAGGTATACAAAGAAATTTCAAACAAAAGAAAAATTAATGGAGGGGCAAAAAATTTTAAAAATCAAAGATCTCAAAGCAAATAATGAAGTTAATTTAGTAAAAGAGCAGATAAAATATTTAAGGGAAAATACATTTAGTTATTTAGGGGTATACATTTAGTATACAAAACAAAAAATGTTTTGTCAAATAAAATGTTTTCTTCTCTAATCTATTTTTTTTTTCTCTAAAAATGTTCAAGCTGAAATGATACCAGGAATACAGCTTTAAGTTCAACATTTCTTTTTTATTTTTAAAATTAGTGTTATGTTCACAATGTGTCAATGAATTTACATTGTTTTGTTATTTAGGTAATGAGAAGCAAAAAATTTTATTTGTTTAATTACTAGCAATTTATTTCGAAATCCTTAAATTAAACAGCTGAATAGAAAAGAGTCGAAGTGATGTGTAATACTGTAAAAGTTTTTGACTCTTGTAGCTGATATTTTCTAAAACTGATATGTAATTTCATTTATTTTTACCCAAAATATTCTACTTTTTTTTTAATATAAAATTTCTTGCTTTAGACTTAACAGGAGTGGAGAGAATATAGAGCTTATCAGTCATTGATGTACCTTGAATTCTATTAGAAAATCTGAGGTTATCAGGAAATTAAAAAATCACTTTTTTGTAGCCAACCTGAAAATTATTGCAAGTAATTTTAATAACGTTCATTATTAAAATTACTTGCAATGTTTCTTAACGTTCATTTTGAAAATATGAAAACTCTGCAAATATGTTGCTCCTGTCTGTTCAGTTTTTTTTCCCTCTCCCAATATATTTGCAAAAACAGAACTATTTGTATATGTATATTCCATATTTTTATATGCACCTTTAACAGTATAATAAACTTTTAAATCATAGTTTGAATAAAAGTGAGAGTCACAAGACACAATTTCTTTCCTTTCTCCCCAACAGAACATGGGAGTTTCAACTGATCATATTAATTTTGTACTTTTGATTAAATACATTCATTTTCATAATTTGAGTTAGTTGTATCTGATAACTATCAATACAAGGGTAGTTTTTAATGGGTTACTAGAAGTTTTATGGCTAATGCAGTTATTGTCTGATGTAAGAGGGGGGGGGAGTATGAAAACACTTGTAAACAGTGTTCAAATTTTTGTAGTAATTCTTTAAGTGTGTACATTAAAATTTTGTTAATATTTTAGATCTACATATAAATTCTTCTTTGGTTGCAGGTTTACTGGAGAGGCACAACATATTGGAATTTTTATTGATAATATTGTTAATGTGATATTGAACAGTGTAAGTATTAAATGGACTTTAATTTCTTTTGATAATATCATCTGTTACATAGTAATTTGAATTAACTGGTTGATTTTGTGTATCCTAACCGAAACTCTGTAACTTGTTTATTTGAATGTATTTAGAGGCTCTTTTTAATGTACATTTGAAAAAAAATATTTTTATGAAAATTTCTTTGATTTATAAAGCAGCAGTGTTTGCTTTTCCATTATGTTTTGCAAACTATCTGTGTATGACCAAAGTACTTGATTATATAAAGATGAATGAGACTAGTGCAGACATCAGTATAAAGAAAATAGACTGGAGGCAAATAAAACTATTGATACCTAGTATCCTTTTTTTGGGTACAGCTAAAAATTTGTAGAATTTTTATGCTTTCATAAAACATGTTTTTCTTAAAGAAAGAAAAAAAAAAAAAAAAAAGAGGATTATAGATGTCAGTTGTGTTAAGAATCTACCAAAGTATCTAGCATTATTTATAATTTTATCATTTGGATCAGCATTTTACGATGAGTCTCGCACATAAATTTACTTTACTGTCAGATACATTGATTAAAATCATAACAAATAGTTTTATCTATTATAAAGCTATTGTACAGTGTATTACCTATACATTGTTTACATTTGATACCAAATAAATCCCCTATTATAAAGTTATTCTGAAAATATATATGTATATGTATATAAATGGTATCCTATAATATTTAAAATGATAGCTCAGACTAAGCATAGACATGTATAACATATACTATGAGGATAGATAATATTCAAAGTTGTTTAAATTTTATATTAGTTTTACTTTGTGTAGTTCATAACTTGGATTGAAGATTTCATCAATATATATTTGGTAAAAGTGATTCAAGCTTTAATGTGTTAAAATTATTTGGCTTAAACTTCTGAAACATAAAATTCTAAAATGTTGAAAATTTTAATGGTGACTGTCAGTTGCATCATTTCATTTTCTAGCCAATATTAATTGTATAGTATGTGCACAACCTTTCTAACAGAAGGGCCTCTCACAGAATTGCCCAGGTTACTTGAGGGCTAACATATTGAATTCCTTTTGAAAGTTAATATTAACAGTGTGCATTTTTATACAAGATATGACTTTTTAAACAATGTGTGAGTGTTAGCTGTATTTAAGTATATTAAGTGATAGTTGAATTAACCAATCTCCTACTTCTGCTGTGAATTTTTATGAGTTATGTGCATTTTTTTTTTTTTGGTTGGGAAAATTTTTAACTCTGTGAAAATTGTAAAATCTTTAAGTGTTAAAGAGGAAGTTATTTCATCTAGTCATAATTTATTTGTAATTACTTATAAGATCCTGAAGTGCAGTTATTGCATTAAAATATTTTCAGGTGAAAATTGCTATTTAGGAATTGATGTAAAAAATTGGGGAAAATGTTGCTTCTGTGCTGTTTTGCACATTCCCAGTATGGCTGCACATCAGGGATTTGTTTATATACTTTGTGATTCTGGAAAATACAAGGGTGCTTTATTAGAAATAAAAATTTTTAACATAAATATGTTAAATTATTTAAATATTTTATCATAATTTAAGAAAAATACTTCATCATTTTTGGATGTATCATTCATATATATGGCAATTTAAAGGATTTGAGTAAGAAATTATAACTGTAATATACCCACTGCATATGGAAAAGAGATTCATCATCTTTGACTTATGAAATTTTGACTACTCTAACTGAAAGAGTAGTGAAATCATTAGGTTCTTCTAGATTATACCTAAAATTATACTTTTTGCTTATATAAATGTTAAAAAAGACAAACCCCACCCTTACAGTGAGGCAACCTCCACTGGATCAAAATCTAACTCCTTTCAGTGAAAATGTTGTGCGACTATGATATATCAAGGAGTTTTGGAGAATTTTGAAAGAAACATTGAGGTACTTTTTCCTCAGTATTTAGTGCCCACCCTGCATTTTTTCCCCCTAGGTTAACAATAGTTTGTTCTTCATGCGACAGGTAGTAATAATAATCCTTTGTATTTCCTAGCAATTGGTAATTTTTGTGGCTGCAAATGGCATTACTTTACTTTCTGCTTCCACAAGAATGTATAAATAGTTATTATTATTATCATTATTATCCAAATACCTAAAATTATTTTTGGATATACTTCAAATGTTTTCTCTAATATGTAATTATTATTTTAGAAAATTGATAATACACAAAAGTATGATTTTCTTTTTTCTCTCAAATAAATGTACAAATAAATTATGTTTCAAATATTGGAAACATATCTCTTATTGTCATATTGTGTTTGAAGGTTTACAGTGGTTTTTTGGGATGAACTTAGAAATTGGAATATTTTTATATAAGAGCTATTCAATAGATTAATCATTTGTGGTTATAAAAACTTAAGACAATGTTTAAAGATATACAAATATAGAAGGTATATAATATAAATAAATAAATAGTTGCATTTCTAATGTTCATAAAATAAGGGCTAAAATTAATAATAAAAAACAAAAAAAAAATAGTCATTTTTGACCATGAATATCTTAAAGTTTTGTTGCATTGTGAAAAGTTGTTTTTAATTAATATTTATTCCAACTGACTTTTCATATTTAATTTATTTAGCTATATGATTTAATATATTTGAAGTTTATCAGGATGTTGATGAGCATATTTTTCTATTTTTAGTTTGTATTCCCCAGCCAAAAGCAAATAGCTCAAGTCTTTTTGCGAGAAGCTCGAGGTAACCTGACTCAGAGTAACAGTCCAGAAAGTTTGACTCCCCCAAGTGTAGCATATAATAATACCCTTCACAGAAGAAAACTCTGATTTTGTATGATTGAAATGCAGACATCTGTTGTTGTTATGAAACTTGTTACATTTGAAGATACCAATATTCTTTGTACCTGCATTAAAATATAACATTTTTATGGATTGTTATGTAATTACCATTTACAGAATTATTCTGTTTATATTTAATGACTTTTTATGTGTGTGTACTCAAGAACTTTAATTACAATTTTTTTAAAAGTGAATTAATGCTTTTTGTGTCTGTTTTCCTGTAAATTTGCTGTAATTTTTTTTTTTTTTTAAACTTTTGGAAATTGGTTAAAGATTTTCTCCATACATAAAAGGCAGCTAGCTGTGCGAGATCAAAATAGAGTTTTTATTAAAAATTAAGATTTTCTTAGTTTCAAATTTTTCTTTGTAAGTGAAACTAAATTTTAAATACAATCTTTTTCTCTCTGTATTCATAAATTGTAAATATTAATGAATGTGCTTATTAACATTGTATTTACAATAATTTATTTATACTAATATTTTACGTATTTTTATATATTTGTGAATTTCATACCTAAAATTCCTTTTTATATGCTGTTAGGTTGTGAATAATCAGTGCAGATTTATATATTCTAATACTTTTTTGAAATTTACAAAGCACACTTGAATATAACCATTCCCCATAATAAATACATCTTTTACCTATAAATATTTATCTTCATTTACTATGTGTTTAAGTAATGTTTTGATCTTATCTTTAGTAACTAGTATTGTAATCACTGTAAGGTGATAAGTATTATTCTTGTGATTAAATTTATTGTGAATGTTTTCCATGTTGAATTTATTCCTTCAAATTATGAGTTATAAATGGTGAAACTTTCTTTTTTAATAGTCAATTAGAATACAGCTGATCTTATTTTTAGTGTAACAGGTAATACTGCAAAAGATTTTTCCATGCTTATAGTTCTTATATAGTATAAATTATATTAATTTTTAAAGTTACTAACATTATACTGTATTTTGTTTGTAGAATTTTTATAAGTATTTAAATGTATTAATTTAAACTGCTGTAAGTATTAATATGATACTATTTGTAATTATTTTTATGTTGGATACACCATTGATTTGATGTGCTACATATAATTAAAATGAAAGAGCTAAGTTAGTGCATTATGATATAACATTCTATTATGCTTCTATCCCACTTAGTAATTTTTTTTTAAGCAATAAACTATTGAGCCAATTTTTATTCAAATTCTTTAACGAAATACCAGCATAAGGGTTTGCTTAAAAGCTAGTAACTACTAGTTGTTTATTGCTTTTTTCACTACTGTTAGCATGTGTAATATCTCCACAAGCAACCCTCTTTAATGTCCTATTTAGAAGGAATTTATGTTTTAATAGCCCATAAATGTCTTTATTGCTTCACTAAATTTATCATTAAATTCTCTTGATTGTGATTCCAATTTACCATATTATTGGTTTTTGAAGCTGACTTTCATCATCTGATTAGTAATAAAGGAAAGGAAATTGTCTCTGCAAGATAATTTTTTATTAGCACTTGGAATAAAGTGGATTGTTAATTATCTCTCACACTACCTGTTGGTGCAATTTCTCCCAGAAAATTGTTGAAAATCAAAGTTGGCTCAAAAATTGGTTGTAAAATTGCTGTGTGGAATAGCAGCATTAATTATATGTAAGATTTTGTTTTTAGTTTCCATGTGAAGAATTAATTACATTTATTTTCATCCAGATTACATCAAAATAAGAACTAAACTCAATTGTCTTGTGTGTTTAATTTTTTTTCCTGCAGTACTACATATATTAACAAATACATTAGTGTGTGTATTCACACATAATATTACATTTGTGCATAGAGAGTGCAGCTTCAAACTTGAGGATTTAGGTGAGGGTTAGCAGAAAAAACAGTTTTGTATGAAAAAATTATGCATTTTTTTAACAGGTATGGGAATTATCTTAATTATTTCTAATTTTGTTTGATAAGTAAAATTTCTATTGACGATAAACCAACGGTATGAAATTTATTTGAAATTCAAACAAATGCTCTCTCTTTTTTTAAAAATATACCTAGATGAAATTATTAATTCATGCTATAAACTTTAACCTTAAACTAGAATTAAATAAAATTTTGGGAATATCTATAGTCTTAATCATTGAAGTTTTGTTGACTTAAAAAGACTAATTTGTTTGCTCGAGAAATGTCTTAAAATGAAATCAGTTGAAACTCTAAGCTTGTGTTTATAGAAAAGACAAGCTTCTATCAGCTTTTTTTGTTAAATAGAAAGGTGTTCTATTTAACAAAGCCTAAACTGTGTTTAACATTAATACTTTTCATTAATGCTGATATTTTAGTGTTTTAGTATTTTTTTTTTTTCAAATAGAAATTTAATAAAATTTGTTGAATCTAACTTGTAACTATAGTGTAATGCTTTTGTAGAAATATTTCAACACTGGCAAGTTATTTTTATTGAAACAATTTGATATATTAATATATTCATTTTCTTTAGGTGTAGATATATTTTTTAACAGCTCAAATTACGTTAAAAGTTAGGTCTGCAGTGTACTTATCTCATGTGATATTTGACTCATGTTGATGTTTTGTATTTAGCGTTGTTAGAAATTCCAAACAACTATTTGGATTATGGATCTCATTGCCAAAGGCCTCTTAGAATAGAGATGTTATGATAATGTATGGAATATTAGCTTTGAATGATCTAATATTTAGGAGCTTTTTAATTTAATGGATAATTTACTGTGTTTGATGTATCACGCAAATATTAACTTTTTCTTTTAATCTCTAGTATTTATTTTATCTTCCTGAATGGAAGTGTAGGAAGTTAATCTATGCCTTATTTTTTAGAGATGTGTATAAAAGCAAGATGCATCAACTGTCTTAACTATGCCTAAGTGTTTACTCTCTTCTGTTTAGAGAAATAGTTGTAATTTATTCATTGTGAATCAAAAATTCACATTGGTAGTACATAATGCCATTTACTCATTTATTGCTATTTACTTACAATGAAAAGAATGAACATTAAACATGCAATTTTCCAGATGCCAAATTGAAAAGAATTTTTCAATACATGGGAAAAGTAATTTCTTATTAAAAAGTAAGATTCTTTTTTTTTGTTGAAATAATTTTTTAGAGTAAACAACTAAAACTTATGCTGAAATTTCAGTTTTGTTGGAGTTGTAATGGGAGTAGATTATTGAATGATTACACACTTTTAAACATTTTTTTAAAAATCATTTGTAATACATATTTGTACTCAAATCAGGTTAATTTTTGTACAACTGTATAAACTCATTTTTTTTTTTCATTTTTGTACAGTTATCATTTAAATTGTGTGTTTGGGACCAGACAAGTGTTTCAGTAATATATTTTCTTTAAATTTCAGTGCAGTGGGTTCCAACAAACTTTTTTTTTTAAATGTATTAAATTAGCCATCTTGTATTATGTAAATAATAGAATTGCTGTTAAAATTGCATGGAAAGAATAGATGTGAGCTTTTTCTTCTTTAGTTATTTGAAAGTTATGCTATATGTTATGAAATTTAAATAACTATTCATGTACATTACAAGGTCTTTATGTGTTGAGGTGTTGGTAAACAAATTACCGAAAATATCAATTTACCATATCAACAATATAAATTTTTTGTGCTATTATTTTTAAACTATAACCTTAAAATATTTTGGTTACATTTTAAAATTTATTTTGTGCTTATTAATCTTATTTTTTACTCTACTCTTTTTTTTTCTCATTATATAGTAATTTCAAGTTGGATAATGCTGGCATTTAATTTGTGTTATTTTATTTTGTTTGTCAGTATGATTTAAAGCATTATGGTTTAAAATGATTTTTTAATTTGTATATTAATATTGTATGTGACTGTATACAAGCATCAGTATGTTGCCTTATGGAGTGCATTTTTATAAAATGCAGCCATGCACTGCCAGTGTTTCATAAATGTGCATTAGCTTGAATTTTTATACATGAGAGATAGTACCTACAAAAGAAACTGTATGTGTTTAAATGTTGTGCAATATTATAATTTTTTTCTCAAAAAGTAAACTTTAGAATATATATCTTCTAACAGTTTTGTAGAATGTAGTAGATTTACTGAGTGCCATACTTTTATTGAGTGAAATTGATCCTTACGTTGTTCTCTTTATTCTTTAAGTTCTTATTAACAATATTAGTCTGTCTATTAAATGTGGTAATTGAAATTGTGTTTGTACTTCTGCAACTCTTTCAGGACTTACTGTGAGCAATTTTAGTATCCAAAAAAGCTTTTTTTCCTTTTAAATTATATTGGTAAAGCTTTGATAACATTTGCTTGCTTTATACATTTTAATTTATCTCTAAATGCCCATTGGTGTCGTTTTGACTTCAAGGTATGTATATTGTTTTGTAAAATCTGGATTTGTATTTACATATATAATATATATATCATGCATCTCTATATGCAAAAATTTAACAAAAATGTATTTTATGTATTAACAAAAATAGAACTTAATACATAGTAAATAAATAAAAAAAATGATGAAATAGAAGGAAAATGAGATATATTGTTATATCTATATTCATGAATAGATGTGTGTATATATTTATATATAAGTATGTGTATTATATATGTATCATTTGGCATATTTGGTAGTAACAAAGTCCCAGGTATTTTAGTTTTAAGGGGTTTCACTTATTTTGAACTCGGGATTTAAGAACAACTTTCAATAGTTTTTGACCTATTGTTTCTCATAAAATATGTATTCAGCATGTATGAATTTCTCAACTTCACAAAATTGTAATTTAATACATAGTAAATAAATATAAAATTGATGAAATAGAAGGAATATTAGGTATATTGGTTGAAAGTTAAAATTTTTAATAGGATTAGTGGGCAAGATAGCTTGTTTATTTTAAACAGTAAATGCAAAATATCACTTGCAATATTTTATGAAATATCAGTACCATCTTAAACCTAAAATATATTAATTTTAATAGGCCTTTTATATTTTCTAATGTATAAATATTTTATGACTAATTGTCGAGTTATAAGTGATTGAGAAAAAATAAAAGTTTTTTTGGTAGTCAGATGTTTAAATTTAAGTCAGTCAAAAGCTTTTGAATGATATTGCTGACTGATAAAATTTCATTATTGTATGCTAGGATAAAATTTTTTTTATAAAAACTTTAAATTTTGTTTCTTGTCTGTTTCTTTTACATCATATCATTATTTACCTATAACTTGTTAAGCAATAGAAATTTTTTCTCAAAAGTTTTTATATTGTACAGAAAAAATTAAGCATTAATACATATATTTTTTGAAAAATCAATAATTTAAAGGTAATGAAGCCCCTTAAATGAAAATTGTCTTTATACTATCACATGCAGTTATTTTCTATGTAAGTACAGTTCTGAAACATAAGATGTGCCATCTTTATTTTGTAGAATATTATATAAACCATATTTTTTTATGCTAATGCTTGATAATTTAATGCTGCAGCTCATTGTAAAATTTTCTTCTTGATTAATTATAAAATTTATTGGATTTACACTCAATTTTTTTATTTAAAAATATTCCAAAAATATTTGGATAAATCATAATTTTTTTTTTTATATTCTTCACAAAGATGGTTTAAATTAAATAAGTAATATTTAGTAAATAATGCACAGATTCTCAATTTTAAGTCCCATTAATTTGTTTTATTGCATGTGGGAGATAAAAGTGGGTATTGATTTAAATGCATGATTGATTAATAATTTGATTGCAGCAAATTTGTACTTCCATATTTGCAATAAATTAAGTTTCATAAGAATAAATACCATGAAGAAATTTTTAGGACAAATTGGAGTTTAAATAGTATAAAATATAGAACATACTGCTTAGGCTTAAAATAATGTATGTATTCAGTGACACCAAAATTATTTTATAATGGTTTAAATATATACACACATCATTGCTTGAATTTAAAGCTATGTGAACAATATATTACTTTAAAAAAATATTAATTTTCACTTAGTCTATATTTTTCAGTATTTCTTAATTTAAAAAACAAACCTTTTATAACACTGCTTATTATAGTAATATTAATAAAGAACTGTACATTTAATTGTTCATTTTTATTTTAAAATTAAAAAATTTCAGAATTTCTAATAGAATGCACAAATGAGTATTGGTTAAATTTTTGTCATTTCCCCTTTTTCATTTCCATGTCCTGAAAGAGTTTGTTATTCTTTATATGAATGAACTTAGTTGTGTGTTGAATCTTAAGAGAATTTAGTTAGGGTCTCAGTTAATTTGTGAAAAGCAATATGATTGTAGGAAACAGTAAGTGTCTGTAAAGTTTTCTTAGAATGGTGTGTTACTCTATTTACTTGTGCGTGATTGTCTATTATGTTATAATATTTTAATATATGGTGTATTAATTTGTGTATATACTTGCAAGACCATCTTAAAGTGCCATCTCAGTTAGGATTTAATCCACTTCAGCGGATAACTTGGTATTAATTTCTATGTGTATGTACATTACTTCTCCCGCAAAAAAATACAGATGCTGTTACTGTCTGCCAAAGCAATGGTTATCTTGTAAAATAATGAAACTATGAAGTCTGATATTGATCTTGATGTTGCACTGCTATTCAAATGTACAAATTCCTAAATATTGACTTACAATGGGGAATCTCAAGTAATGTATATTAATGCACATTTGTGCAGTTATTTTCATACCTATGTGTAATGTTGAATTACAGGTTAATGAGTATTTTTAATGATGACACTAATTTGGAATAAATGCATTTTAAATATGAGTGGTTGTTGATTTAATTTAGATTCTTATTTATTCATACCATAATTTTCTTCTGAAACAAAGTAAATCTTGTTGAAATTTAGAGTTTTTTTTTTTTAAGATAAACTTTTGTTCCTACTGAAAACTGTTGACTTGCAGTTTCACTTAATCTAAGTTTAAGCGTGATGCAGACATGCCAACTACTCTGGATTCTCTGGAGGAATGAGAAAATTTGATAACTCCAGAAACCCCTCAGATTGCTCCGGAAAATAACAAAAATTTTAAACAACTAAAAGATCACAATTCAGCAATTAAATACAAAGGCTTGGAAAAAATAATGCTGAAATATTCTTTTCACACAGTAATGTTTCATGTTAAAGAGTTTTCAGTACTGTGCATAAGAACTAAGCTGAATTTAGGTAAAATTTGAGCAGACAAACTCTAGAATTCCAGTTGACAAAAAAATGTAACTATTTTAATGGGGGTTAATGTTGCTACAAGAAAAGCTTTTTTTAAAAGGAAATTGTTAAAGTTCAAAAAGCTACTTCCCAGATAGCAAATTTAGTTTGCAGCAGTCTTGTTTTCCAAGCCTGCAAACTTGCAGCTAGTGCAACATACAAGTCTACAATTTTGAAACAAGACTGCAACAAATCTAAGAATTTTCGCTTGTTTCACGGTTGTTATGACTAGGTTTCCACAGTTTTGCAGCAAAATAGCATTGCAAAGGAGTGGTTGCGTTATGTTCTGTCTTACTTCCAGGAGTTTTGCTGCAAGTTTGTCACATCACATTTGTTATGACAAGGTACTATCCAGAAAAAATCAAACTTGCTGCAAGTATGCATGCTATTTGGGTTATATATTATGCTTAAATTTTAATTTACCCTTTATAATTTACTACTTTGTGTTTATTTTAATTTGCTTGATTAAATATTTAATTATGTTTAATTTGTTTAGGTTATTTTGTTTAGATTATTATATATGTAAATTGCATATGCTTGTGCTTCAGGTGTAGCATGTTAAATTTAAATCCTAAAATAATGTTGTTCCTGACAGAGGTGTCTGAATGTTGGCATGTCTGGTGATGCCAAATTACAGTGCCATTTCCTAGAACTGTTTGGCTTATTTTGTAAATTTAAAACTAGCACAAATTTTAATTATAGTTTTGTAAATATGTCACTAGAATTGACACGTAATTATAATTTCGTGCAGTAGTTTTATTACAGGATGGTTGCTGTAGTTAATTTGCTAGAGATCGCTTCCCTTTCTCTTTATGTTATTAATTCTTGCATTTAACATGTATAGAGACCGCAGGAGACAACGAAAGCTGTTACATATTTAGCACTACCCAGGAGGCATGTATAGCTTAAACTAGCAATGGTCTTCTTTTTTAGATAGGCAAATATGTGGCACCTTGCTTAGAGCTATTGGTGTGGCCTGTTTCTGCCTTGAAACTGGACATGATTTTCTTCAGGCTCATCTGTACAAAGTTGGTCTTGTTGATTCACCGAACTGTGTTCTTTGTGCTTCAGCCCCAATGCATGGAGATCACTTTTCTTCTTGTCCTGCCCTCATCATCATAGTTGGCCCGACAGCCTGTTGTGGGCCTTCGCCTTCTTAAGAAGTTTTTCCCATCCTGCTCTGTTTTGTGCTTGGGACCTCCATCTTCTAATCTTTATGAGACCAAAGTCTGACTCCATGCAGTCGATTCACTGTCGTTTTGGTCTGCCCCTTGGTCGTTGTCCGAAAGGGACTGCATTAAAAACTTTTAAAGCAGCCCGATCTGCGTCCATTCGCAATGTCCAGCCCATCTCATTCTATTCAGCCTGATAAATTTGATGACGTCATCCTCTTTGTAAAGCTTGTACAGTTCAAAGTTAAATCTTGTCCGCCGGGTTCCCCTGTCAAAAACACCGCCAAAATTGGTCTGCAGTGCTCTCCTTTCAAAGAGTGCAAGCATTTTTTCTTCTTTTGATGTAAGTGACCCAGTCTCAGAGGCATAAGTTAGCACTGGTCTTATAAGAGTTTTGTACAACAGGATTTTCGTTCTTCTTTTAATTAAATGGCTCCTCAATTGACTTCTGAGTCCACGTAGACATCGGTTGGCCGCATCAATTCTCTTCCTGATCTTGGGGCTGATGTCATTTTGGCACTCAACCACAGAACCCAAATAAGTAAATTTCTCAACTCGTTCAAATTTATGTCCCTCGACTTCAAGAGTATAGCCAATATTATTCTTTCCACAATACACGTATTTTATCTTTCCCTCATTTATCTTTAGCTTTACCTTTGCTGCAGCTTTTTCTAATGCAATGAAGGATTCCCTCAGGGTGCTTGCAGACCTGGCAATAATATCAATGTCATCAGCATAAGCCAGGATCTGTACAGATTTGTTTGTTATTGTTCCTGTGTTTATGCCAGCATCTTGTCCTGCCCTACAGGATGTTATTTCTTCAGGTTCCTTTTTGACTCTCTCATCTAATGGGGCAGTTTCTTGTCTGTATTGGGCTGCAAGGCATCGTATGCTCAAAAGAGTTCAGACGGGCATAAAAAGAAAAAAAGAAATTCTTGCAATTATTTTTTGGACCGTATTTTTTTAAAACCCTGTTTCTTAGTTTTTTTTTTAACTATAAATTGAAAATAGTTTTAGCATGTGTTTTTAAATAGTATATATTTTATTTACAAAAAAAGACAATTTTGCTACTATGTTAGGAAATTGATGCTGTTATTTTGCATACTTTGATTTTATTTGAGGTATTTAATTCTAGGATTTCAAATCATGTCAAGAAGTATTAATTGGAAATGGACCTTTTTGAAATGACTGATTTTGACCCAAAATCTGAAATAATTTTTGTTCTGAAAAAATCAAGTTAGGTTACATTTCATTATCAAGTGACTTTTTTTATAGATGATTATTTTACTACACTGAAACCTGTTTTTTGTCATGTACCCTTATTTAAAAACTTTAAAAAATGTTTTGCTCTTTGACAATTTTTGTATTGAATTAGAAATTTTGAGATCTTTAAGGTAGCATTTTTATGCAGTTCTTAAAATTTTAGAAATTATTTATGTGTTTGTCATGAAACTGGGTATGCTTTTAAAATATGCAAAGTTTTTTTTATTTTTTATTTTTTATTTATTTATTTTTTTTGAGTTATGGGAGTTTAATACCGTAAAAGGATGAAAACAGTTGCTAAAACATTGTATTAGTTGAAATAATTGTGTTATATAAATAGAATTTAAAGTAAGTGAAAATTGATAGTCAGCTTTGTTTCTATATAAATTCTAAAGTTAAAATGTAAAAAAATATAAGCAATTCGTTAGTATGCTGTGCACTAGGAACATTTTTAAGGAATAGTTTGACAACTTGATTTTTATCAAATGGACTTGTATTTAAATTAATTTTTTTCTAATAGATTTTTGTGTTTTACCTGTTTCATGTAACAACATAATAAATTTTCATTATAAAAATATTGGTAAAAATTGTGAATATTAAAAACTGAAATTCAACTTTCTTTGACCCCTTAAATATATTTTGGCAATCTTTTTGAAACATCATTTGGCCCACTGAGATTCTACCTTGTGTTCTTTTCAGTGGCGTGCGATCCATATGTGTAGGGTGTGCAGTGCACACCCTGGCAAAATTATGAGAGACAATAATTTTCTGCACCTATGTCTACCTATCTTTATATGGTATATAATAAATATTATTTATATTCAAATATGTTGATTTGCTTGCTTGTATTCTCGCAGTGCGTGCGGTACTAGGTGCTGCACCCCGTAGCGCATTCAAAAGCAAACGAACATAAGAAATTTTTAAGTGTACGCACTGCGCACTAATAGAAAATCACGCTTTATATGTATGGGCTATTGGAGAAGCACAGTGTACTATAAGCACTGAGGAAAGTGCAGCTATTTTTCCTGCACTTGGCATTCAGAATCATCCGAATGTACGGTTTTATTAAGCGTTGTATTAGAGCGGGGACTTACGTGCTGAAGCGCTTTTGTTCTTTTAACTGATTAACTGGCCATACGATTTTGCAGGCGGTTAATGTTTAAATTTATATATTGTAAGATTATGTTTTCATGGAAATATAAGAAGTATTTTATCAATATAAAGGGAAATGTTTTAGTGTGGTAAAGTAATTTCGGTGATGTATTATATTTATAGAAATAATTCGCTAAAAAACAATTTTGTTTTGTTAGACAAAAAAGAAATGAATTTTAATAGAACAGTCCAAATTTTACCATTCATTGTGTTTTACAGACAGTATATAAGTTATATCTGTAACACCATATCCCTGGTTTTGTTTTTAAAAATTGTGAAGATGTTTTTCGCAGATTATATGATTTTCAAATGTTAAAAACAATTAATAAATATAATTTAACCCACTGACTGAAGGAGAAACAGTTCGTTCTATTGCGCCAGCGTGCAGTGAAATCCTCTGCACGTGGAATAGACGTTCGGTTTGTTGGCGCCAATGACATTCTGATGAAGCACCGTAGCGGTGGACGCTATGTGGTGCTACGTTTGTTGAAAATGTAAGTCTTTCGTGGAAATATAAGTTATTCGTTATTTTATTAGTAATACGGATAGACGAATCTATTTTGTGTACAAATAAATAATAAACGTTAAAGAAGTGTTTAATGTACATTTTTATGGTTTTATTATTATAGTTGTTGCTCTCTGCACACCCTGCATGAAACCTACCGCACGCCACTGGTTCTTTTGTATATTATTTTGTTCAGGAACATGCAGAGTTACTTTTGTTGAAATTTCGACTTCATGTTAACATTAAGTTACTTTAGTTTTTTCTGAAGACAGTTTGCCTGCAGTTAATTTTTTATTGTAATGTTTTGAGTTTTGAAGTCTGAGTGAATGTAAAGATGTTCAGAATTATGGAAAGAGGACACATAATCTTTAATCTTAAAAAATCGTTTTAATTCAATTTATCTGATAGCTTTTTTAATTTTAATAAAATACTTTTTATTTATCCATTCAAGTTCAAATACATTTTTTAAACTTGTAATGGATGACACTTGATATTAATTCAGTTTTTATTAAATATTCCTTAAATTTAATTTTAATTTTATATGGGAGAAAAAAATTCTTATGTAAGATATTTAGTAGAATATAAATTTAGGAATAAATACCGTCAGTAGCGAAGTGTGTAGATCGCTGGAAAAAAATTTCTTTTTTGTATTCTTTTCTCATTCTGGGTTCTAATCTGAATCAGGGAAGAACAAAATGGAAAACAAAACATGAATAAATTAGTGAGAGAGATGGAAAGTGTGTATGTGAGAGAATTTCCCTCTCTCTCACATACACACATATACAACAATATATGCAAGTAGATTGTATACCTAAGTATACATTGACTTTAAAAAAATTTAATATATTGTTTTTTATTTGTGTTTTATACTTTTGGCTATATGCCACAAACTGTATAAAAATGTTTTTTATTTCGTTTTATATTTTTGGCTTATGCCGCAAACTGTATAAAAATAGAGCTTGGCAAAGGTGGCATCTGCCACGGGCGCATCAGTCTTAGGGGTGCTGCATCGTGATAAAAATGGGGTCGGAAAGAGAACGATTCTCCCCGAGTAGAAATAAGGAAAAGTTGAACAGTTTTTTTTATTATAAAATCTAATGTGTTTATAAATGATTTTTTAATGAATTTTTTTATTTTTTTAAATGCCTCTAGAGACTAAACTTGTCACATATTCTAACAAAATGTTTACCAAACACTCCTAAGATGCCTTAATACATATCCGGGTATTCATTTAAAATTTTAAAGTTATTAAAACTAAATTTAAATTTAGAAATTCACCAATTTTCAATAAAAATTCAACGTTTAAATAAACCTACCGCACGCCACTGGTTCTTTTGTATATTATTTTGTTCAGGAACATGCAGAGTTACTTTTGTTGAAATTTCGACTTCATGTTAACATTAAGTTACTTTAGTTTTTTCTGAAGACAGTTTGCCTGCAGTTAATTTTTTTATTGTAATGTTTTGAGTTTTGAAGTCTGAGTGAATGTAAAGATGTTCAGAATTATGGAAAGAGGACACATAATCTTTAATCTTAAAAAATCGTTTTAATTCAATTTATCTGATAGCTTTTTTAATTTTAATAAAATACTTTTTATTTATCCATTCAAGTTCAAATACATTTTTTAAACTTGTAATGGATGACACTTGATATTAATTCAGTTTTTATTAAATATTCCTTAAATTTAATTTTAATTTTATATGGGAGAAAAAAATTCTTATGTAAGATATTTAGTAGAATATAAATTTAGGAATAAATACCGTCAGTAGCGAAGTGTGTAGATCGCTGGAAAAAAATTTCTTTTTTGTATTCTTTTCTCATTCTGGGTTCTAATCTGAATCAGGGAAGAACAAAATGGAAAACAAAACATGAATAAATTAGTGAGAGAGATGGAAAGTGTGTATGTGAGAGAATTTCCCTCTCTCTCACATACACACATATACAACAATATATGCAAGTAGATTGTATACCTAAGTATACATTGACTTTAAAAAAATTTAATATATTGTTTTTTATTTGTGTTTTATACTTTTGGCTATATGCCACAAACTGTATAAAAATGTTTTTTATTTCGTTTTATATTTTTGGCTTATGCCGCAAACTGTATAAAAATAGAGCTTGGCAAAGGTGGCATCTGCCACGGGCGCATCAGTCTTAGGGGTGCTGCATCGTGATAAAAATGGGGTCGGAAAGAGAACGATTCTCCCCGAGTAGAAATAAGGAAAAGTTGAACAGTTTTTTTTATTATAAAATCTAATGTGTTTATAAATGATTTTTTAATGAATTTTTTTATTTTTTTAAATGCCTCTAGAGACTAAACTTGTCACATATTCTAACAAAATGTTTACCAAACACTCCTAAGATGCCTTAATACATATCCGGGTATTCATTTAAAATTTTAAAGTTATTAAAACTAAATTTAAATTTAGAAATTCACCAATTTTCAATAAAAATTCAACGTTTAAATAAAAACTATTCCCCTAAAAAAAAAAAAAAAACTATTCAGTTTATTAGCAAAATGATACCTATAAAGAGTTTAAAAATATTTTTAAGCATTAATAAGGTTAGAAATGAGATAAAGACTGAAATTAGAAACCGAATTTTGATGGCAAATAGGTGCTATTTTGGTTTAAAGAGCAAAATAAAATCTAAACTCCTTTGCATCAATACAAAAATAAACCTATACAAAACCCTTATAAGACCGATTATTTTATATGGCAGTGAGGCATGTGCAATTAACAAAACAGAAGAAAAGAGGCTACTCATTTTTGAAAGAAAAATCCTTCGGTCAACATTTGGAGCAGTAAAGGAAAATAATGCATGGAGAGGTTTATATAAACATGAATTATATACTAAATACAGACAACTTAACATCTTGAGAGTTATTAAATCCAACAGAATTAGATGGCTGGGACATGTTTTCAGGCGAGCAGATTTGGACCCAGTTAAAAAAAAATTAACTTTTTCAAAGATTGAGGGTACAAGAAGAAGAGGTAGACCAGTAACAAGGTGGTTGGATTGTGTGGAGAAAGATTTGGAGTTCTTGGGTATTAATAGAGGGAGAAACCTTGCAAAAAGTCGTGCCGTTTGGAGGAAGCAGACAGAGAAAGCCATGGCCTGTACCAGGCTGTAGCGCTGCTGAAGAAGAAGATTAATAAGGTAAAAATAGAACAAAAATTAATGTACTAGGAACATTTTAAGAATTAACAAAATATTTTGCGAGTTTATTCTGAATATATGATAGAAAAAAAATCATGTTTACATATTTTCTCAATATATATGGTGGTAGGGTCGCTAAAGGACCTAGTTACACCCCTGAAAATATTTCGAAAACCCAAATTGTAACCCATTAATGTCTAATGTTCCCACTTGAGAGACCTAAAATATATTTGTAAAGTTTTTTTTTTTTTTTCGGAGTAAGGTGTGGTTTTTTTTTTTTTTTTTTTTTTTTTTTAGAAAAAATAGATGACAATCTTATAAACAGTGCCTAATTTTCTAGAATCTGCTATTTATAATTTTATCTGTTGGATCGACATTTTATAATTTTTCGAGCCTCGTAAAGAAATTTACGTTTCCTGCGGGACTATCAACTGAAATCATGGTAAACAGCTTATCGTCTGTTATTCATTTTCCAGTTATATGCTTACAGATGTTACCAGATAAATTTGTGTTCGAAGTTTCTTTTTTCATAAATGACATCCTATAATGTTTAAAATGACAGCGGATCAGTCATTAAGACTGTTGTATCTCGTAACACATTTATAAAACTAAATAATAATTGGGCTCTGGTGCATCTATCCGATACTTAACGGCTGTCAAAAAAGTAAATAGGAAGTCAAAAAATCTCACAGGGATATTTTAAAACTATAACAACACATTTATTCACTTTCTAAAAAACTAGCAACATTCGCCGAAGCGAACCAAAACTTAAACTAAAAAGAATAACAATTTACAGCGTTGCCACAAAACTGAATACAAACTGAAAACATTGGAATTTCGATAGTGGCTTCAACATAGCTCGTTATCTTTGCGCGAGGGGTTTTCGCAACAAAGACATTCTGTCAAAGTTGTATAAATTTCATATTTGTTTTACTCTGTGCAATGCATAATTTAGGTTTAAGATTATCGTTAATATACATTCGGTAGGAATGACTGACATTTAATGAGTTAAATAAATTTTAATTTTAAAAAACTAGATTGAATTTAGTCATAATACGGAATTAAGGGGGGTTGTTTAGGGCTGATATTATTCAAAGCACAGTATGCGCAATTTACGATCTTCATATCTAAACATATATGTATAAATTTGTAATGTGGTATTAACAGACAATATAAATGATGAAAAATCTATGACCTGTTTCCTTTTTTTAAAAATGAAATTCTAAGCCGAGCGATGGCCGAATCGTAGAGCGGTTCGTTTTGGTACCAGAGTTCGCAGTTTCGAATTCCACTGCTGGCATGGTTGTTCGGAATCGGCTTTAAGCAGTAGGTTCCAGTCTCAGTAGCCTGCGGGATCAAAACAGTAGACCTAGCTCTCCAAACCAAAACAATCTTAGAAATTCCATATCTTTTTAAATTGAAAACTCGCATATTTTTTTTTAGTAAAACCAAAATTTTAAAGTATTTTAAGTATTAATAATTTTTAAATATTTTATTGCCATTTTTATCGTTAGATTATGAGTAACACGTGTACAAAATTTCGAATTTAGGCATAAATGTTTAGATTTGATCATAAGTTGCAAAAATTAATATTTTAGTAAATTAATGTTTTGGTAATATCTCTTTTAATTCGATCTTAATAGCGGAATAGATTCAATGTGGTTTTCTCGTGAGATATTTTTATGCTGTTTGAGGCGTAAGAAAGAGAAGGAAAATAGCTATGACAGCTAAATTTTGAACAATCGATTTTTTGAAGATTAAAAGTTTATTTATCCACTTAAAACGAATTTCGATGAAATGATATCAAATTCATAGTACACTTTGCATAATTGATAATTACTTCATAAGCTTTTCTCGTTCTTATGCAAAAACGGACATGTGGACTTAGTGTAAAAAGAAATTAAGCAAAGATTGTGCTACGAATTTCTTATTGAATTCCTCAAAAACCAAATAATACTAGTTTATCTGGTTTCTTATTTCTAAGTACTTCTGCCTCTACATATTCAATATATGAATTTAAAGCTCCTGTTTTTTTTTTTTAATTTCATCTTAAATGAATTGTTCCCTTAATCGCCGTTTTAATCTTCAGATAACTTTCGATAAAGACTCTTAACAATTTTGCGATGGAAGACAATGTCAAGCCAACTCAATCTCTTAGACATAAGCTGTTACCTCTATGGTTTTAGATGTTTTTTCTTTTCCAAAAAGGATAGGAGTAGTGGCAACAGTGTAACATTGCGAAAAAGGTTTAGAATAAAAATTTGAGATGAAGTACGCAATGACAAAAGATGTGTTTTTATTTTGGCGTATTTATTTATTGAAGTTATTTGTATCAGAATTCCTTTATGTGATCGGTTTTAACACTGAATCTTTCACGTGTGTATTGATGTTATTTTGTTTACGAATAAGAATTCTGTTGATAGACGAAACCGAAAGTACGGAACAATTTCCCAACATAAGCATTACCATTACTAGCAACGCCAGAACTAGAGGGCTTGGCCCAGGGAGTTCTGTTGAAGCTCATCCTGTGAGATCTTGTGAGAGGTGGAAGACGTGCTACTCGACTCAAAAGTCTTGTTCGCCAGTATGCTTTAGTATCATTAAATCGCCAACAATGTGCTGTACACGTCGATAAGTTATTATCATAAAAGTAAAAGCATCCGCTGAAATCATTTGCTAGAGCATAGTTTCTGAATACACTGCATCGGGTACAGTTATTCATATTCAACTCTTGGACGGATTAAAATGGAATTCGACAGTGAAGTTAGAGATACTAAATATTTATTTTCGATGTTCCAGAGTAAATTTTATTGAGATATATGTATCCCTGATTATAAAAAACATAGATGGATGTCTCTTTGTAGCATATCGAATTGTTTACAGGCAAAACAATGGAGACATGAGAAGTATTCTGACTACAAACGCCTCCCCTCCCCCCCCCAAAAAAAGGAGAAAATCCTCAAAGAAGGTGTAAATCAGTGGTTCCCAAACTTTTTATGTCCACAGAACCCTTTTTGGGGCAAGCACTTATTACGAACTCCAAGGCCGAATGGGTAGGGCGAAGCTCTTTAGAATTGGAGTTCATGGGTTCGAACCCCACTGTGGGATAGATGTGTGTATCCATTCGGAATCGACTTTAAGCCGTATGTCCAGGTCTCATTAAAACTCGTCTAACAGAATAATACGCTCTATCGCTTTTAATCTGTCACTAACGTCCAAATGGCTATGGGAACCTATATATCGGCATTAAAAATTACAATTCTATTGTTGATACTTTTTAAATAATTACATAAATTATAAATAAAACATTTTGATATCTAAAAGTAAAATGTACTGAAATAGTACCATGTGTTTTAATTAAAAAATATTTTTAAGTGCATGGGGGACGTTACAAAGTGATTTTATAAATTATTAACTCGGAAAGTTAAAAAAAAATTTCACGCATACATTGAAGTATAAATAAATTAATCACATTATTTTTTCTTAAAATCAACTAACATTTTTGTACATTTCATTTTTTTTATAAAATTGAAATATATGAAAATCTGTACATTGGCATTAAAAATTATAATTTTATCTGTGATGTTTTAAATAGTAACTTGATTTGCTATTGCTCAGTCACAAAAGGCAACAATCTCGTTGCAGGTTCGAAACTGGAGCAGGCCTAAGATCCGTCGTGTTTGTTAAGTAGCCTCCATATTATGACCAAAGGCCGTAGGCAAGGGGGAAATTTAAAGGACCGGTCCCCTCCCGAGATTCTAGAAGACCATTTCGTCAAAAGAAGATGTTCCACGTGTGTGTAGGTGCCATCTGTATAAGAATATGTTAAAAGAAATAAATCCGCTGTTCGAAAATTTAATGTTTTCACTATATTTTGCCATTTATCATTAGGAAGATAACAATGTTCTCAAATTTTTTTTTATTATTTGAGTTAAAAATGGATGATTGTCATACCTCATCCATGCCTCCTTAATACCTTAATTTTGTATTACTGAAGTATCATTCACAATGTCTTTTCTCTATGAAAGCCCCCGGAAAACAATTTCTGACTACGGCCCTGCTATGGCCAGTTGTTCACTACTTCCTAATGGTAACCTTGGCCGATGGTTTAGGGTTGCATCCACACACTGGGCCACTAAATGAACCGATCATGTGGATTCGTCCATAGGGTCTACGGCGCACTTTAGTTGCGCATCTAGTTGACTTTGATCTCTGGAGAAAAACCGCTTCCGAAACCATCGTCCGCCAAGGCTATTTTATCGTCGACCTTGATAAGCCATACCCTCTCCAGACAGTGATAATGGCTTGTAGTGGGCCATAGTGTGGAAGGGTCTTTAAAGGTGACTGGGGCAAGTAAAATACGTTCGTAGTCACAAAGTCCTCTAAATTCTCGATCAATACCTCTGGGTCAAGCCTATGGGTGTTCTGCTTGATCTCTGCTTCTAAATTACGAGACCCCCCCCCACTTGAGAAAAGTTGTTCTTTCACCCTAGCAGTGTTCATTAAAACGGAAGGCACACCTTTTTAAAAAGAATAGCGTATGGCTCAAATCATGTTTGGTTTATTCAAGTGCCATCAGAAACAACAAATAGTAACTTAAATTATAAATAAAATATTTTAATATCTAAAAGTAAAATGAACTGAAATTATTCCATGTGTTTTAAATTGTAAAAATATAACTTTTAAGGGCATAGTGGACTTTACAAAGTGTTTTTATAAAATATTAACTAGGAATTGAAAAAAAAAAACTTGCACATATAAATTGAAGTATAAGTAAGCAAATCTCATTGTTTTTTTTTTCATTAAAATCAACTAATATTTTTTGTGTAATTCATTTTTTTATAAAATTTTGTTAATATCAAAAATCCCCTTG
>CM063509.1:105260520-105293020 GCA_032207245.1 Pardosa pseudoannulata
GTTGATATTCTGGGAGAAAGTGACTTAAAAAAATGCTTTCTCAGCTATTGTGCAAAAGAAATGGTCAAATACATTTTGCCGCAAGAATTTTCAGCTTTTTTCTGCACCAATTTCTCGGGATTTTAAAGGCTAAAGTTCTGCAATGCCGTCATTACTGTCTTAAATTTATGAGTTTTGTTACAGAGGATATTAAACTCTTTGCTGTCGGCTACTTATAATATTGCTGGTTTGAAGTTTATCCAAGTTTGTTAGACATTTATTTTTCATTATTCCAAGTAAAAACAAGAAAATTATGTTGTTTTGACTGTTGTAAGATAACGATCGCATAAGTTTTCTTTCTGCAGATTGCGTTATATCTTTTGCCATTTTGAAAGAACATTCGTTTTATGAAATGAAGTTGAAATGACATGCTACTAGAGATGAGTTGTTTTAAGAAGGATTTTTGGAAAGACTATTTTCAGAAAATAAAACTCTCGTTCCATGGCTTGCAAACTACCTAAGAACATATAGAGAATGTGCGCATGACGTCAATTGCAGCAAAAATTGCAGCTCAACTTCCTTGTTTACAAAATATTTGAATTTCCTACGGATTGTGCTTGTTATTGGGGTTTTAATTTTGTCAATTATTTGAAAATGGTAAAAATCTGTTGTACGTATGGCTGTACTAAGCGTTTCAAAAAAGATGAAAATATTGGATTTTATTACTTTCCTAAAGATCCTACATTGCGAATGCTTTGGATAAAAGCTTTGAAAAGGCAAGATTGGACTCCAAGTTCTCCCAGAATTTGCTGTAAACATTTTCAGAATGGTAATAAAACGTTAACCTTACTGTAATGTAATAGATTATATAAAATTAGGCTTTAGGAATTTTTCTTATTATTACTAAGTTTTTTTTTCATATTTCTAATGTATTTTCTGCTTTTGTATCTGAGTTCTCCGTTCTGAAACGGGTTATTTATTAGGAATATAAAGATTACAATAAATAAAATATTTACCTACGAGTAGTCGAGTTATAACTATAAAAACATCTAAAATTATGAGAATTCTACTAGCACTGAAGCAAAAATCATGTCTTTTGTTGTATGGTGTCATATTGGCGTCGAAAAAGCTACGCTTTCGGCTTCCACGAAAAACTTATATGTTCAGCAAACGTAGCACCACATGGAACCCGCCGCTGCGGAGCCTCATCCGGATGCTCATTATTGCCGACAAACCGAACGTCTATTCCACGTGCGGAGGATTTCACTGCACGCTGGCACAATAGAGCGAACTCTTTCTTGTTCGGTCAGTGGATTAAATTATATTTATTAATTGTTTTTAACGTTTGGAAGTCATATATTCTGAGAAAAACATCGTGACAATTTTTAAAAACAAACCCAGGGATATGGTGTTACAGATATAACTTATATACTGTCTGTACGACACAATGAATGGTAAAATTTGGACTGTTCTGTTAAAATTCATTTCTTTAAAACAAAACAACATTGTTTTTCAGTTAATTATTTCAATAAATATAATACAACACCGAAATTACTTTACCACACTAAACCATTTCACTTTATATTGATGGAATATTTCTCTTATATTTCCATGAAAACCAAATCTTACAATATACAACTTTAAACATTAACCGTCTGCAAAATCGTATGGCCAGTTAATTAGTTAAAAAACCCAAAGCGCTTCAGCAAGTTAGTCCCCGCTCTAATACAACGCTTAATAAACCGTACCTTCGGATGATTCTGAATGCCAAGTGCAGGAAAAATAGCTGCACTTGCATCAGCGCCATAGTATGCTGTTCTTCTCCAGTAGCCCATACATATAAAAAAGCGTGATTTTCAATTTAGTGCTCAGTGCTTACACATTTGAACTTCCTATGTTCGTTTGCTTTTGAACGCGCTACGTGGTGCAGCACCTAGTACCGCACGCACTGCGGGAATACAAGCAAGCAAATCAACATAATATTTGTATATATTATAAATAATATTTATTCTATATCATATAAAGATAGGTAGACATAGGTGCAGAAAATTACTGTCCCTCATAATTTTGCCAGGGCGTGCAGTGCACACCCTGCACATATGGACCGCACGCCACTGATATATATATATATATATATATATATATATATATATATATATAATTAATTTTGTAAGTGCTAAAAAAAATCTACATTGAATTACTTGGCCAGTTTCAGATGTTTTCTTCCCCTTCCCTTAAATAAAATTTAGTTTTATTGTATACGTGAACCATAGCGAAGCTCATAAGATACAATGAAAACAAGCAATGTTTTGCCAACGAAAAGTTGAGTTGTAGTCAGCACTCGTGTTTGTTTACAAGCATGCACTTTCTCTATAAACTTTGTAAAGAATCGAGAATCTCACTAACGATAGAATTGATTTTGATACAATATCTCGGGTAAGTCATTTTTAAAATTAAATTTAAAATACCTTTTGTATTTGTAACAGTTTAAAAATAAGATAGTTTATTATTTGACTATTTTTACGTTTATGATATGACAATGCAAAATGATACCAGCTTTTACGATTGACGAACGTTACTCTCAGAGTTCGTTAAATTTGTTTACTATTGTAATTTTATATATGTTTATCCGAAGCTTTAATAATCAGTTTAAAATTGCATTTATATCACTACTCTTTTGAACTCGTTAGGATGTTATCAAAACACAATTAAATGATTCTTAAAAAAAGTTAAATGTTTTCTAGTTTGGCATAATATTTCTGTGCATAAGTTTACATTGTCTTAGAAAAGTATTATTGTATTTACTGCTAAAACGTGTAAATCAGGAGTAAAACAATTTTTAATAGTTACAAAAATAATACACACATGTTAATGCCGTTTTAATGCAAAAATTATACTATTGCATTCAAACGGCAAATTGTATGGCAACATGTTTGAAATTACCTTTATGTCCCAATAGAGTAATTTGTCGCAATGTCACGAACTACTATAATACCATTCCCATTCATTTTCATGTTTACAACAGCCAATAGATAAACAATAACCTGCCCTTCCGTTTGAAACTAAAGCCAGAATTGTCATAAGTTGACATGTGCCCTGCTGCGTGAAATCGCCGTATAAGTAAAAATTTTTATACATTAATGGAAATGAAAAGATTTCTAAATGAGTATTGAATTAATTAAAAAAATTCTAGATGAGTATTGAAATAAAGTTATATAAATCCCCATGCAAGGTTAATAATTTCTCGAAGAAGTTTAAAATAAATCTGAACTAAGTGATCAAAGAATTATTTTTGTACATACCAAAGCTGAAAAATCCTTTTTCAAAAGATCTTTGAAGCATTATATGTAAATGTTCCCATGACTCCAGGTTCCTGAATTTCAAACAGAATTTCAAAGAAATAATGACTACTTACTTTGACATGTGACAATTAATGTATTCACTGCCTCAGAACAATGTTTGAAAATTTATTTGGGAAGGATTAAAGCTAATTTATGTGATTAAATTAATAAAGTGCTTAAATTAGTTTGAATGTTTGCACTTATTATAACTTCGAAATTAATCTATTTTTTATGTATTGCAGAATATCTAGCTATTTATACGTTTCTATTCCTTATAAAATGGTAGAAAATCTATAATTGAGCGAATGGGAGAAACGGCTACTAATGTTCTATTTTTAGAAGAACGAGATCATAAGACTTGTACATTTTGTAAGTCAAAATTTCAGTATTCATCTCATGAAATTCGGGAAAAGATATCGGGGTATCCTCATTATGGTTTTATACTGTGAGCGTTGTTTTTGGATTTTCCTTTATCTTTTCCTAATATTGATTCGCAGAAATATCGTTTGCTTGAGATTTAGGTAAATCAATATACTTTTGTTTTCTTCTTATAAAAGAATTCTGCATAATGTCATGTTTGACTTGCTTAACCGTTTGAGTGCTGAAGAGTTTTCTTATATGCTAATAGTGCGGAATGAAATGCGTAGTAAATGTTTTAGAGAACAATAAAAATGGCTATAATTAACACTAATTATTACGTAACAAGTAATTTTTACCAACAAAAGTATTCTTTATTCTCACTTATTACAAGAATGTTTTGCTGCACAAATTCCATGAATTTCTTTTTTACATATAGCGCAAATTAAGTTGGATCGTCTAATTCCATTACCTTTTTCTTTTTTTTTTTTTTTTTTTTTTTTTGCTGCTTACATCACATTGTCGCCAGTTTCGCCCAGGCATTTTTTCTAAATTAAACTTTGTACTTATTGTAGTCTTTCTGTTGCATTTTTGTTTGCTAACCATTCCTTATCTATAGCATCAATAATAATCAGTATAACACTTGTTAAGAAAGTGAAAACAGTTTCTAATTTCTATATAACAAAGAAAAATTTTTTGTACTACAAATAAATAAATAAATAAAACACGCTCATTTTGTCTACCGTACCACAATCCACGGCTCTATTGCATTACTACTTACCACTGTATTTTATTTTAATTCTTATATTATTAAAAATCACAATTGAGTAAAATGAATACAAACTGCGATTAATATCAATTCAACTGCTCTCAATAGATGCAAAAATTATACTAACCAACAGCAGCGTCTCTGCATTTTCGGTACAAAACAAGAGAAGCACTATCGTGCTTCTCCGAATTTTTGGCCGCACGCACTCAAACGGTTAAAATGCATTATCCTGTTCTTACGGTTTTCTGTATTTTGAAATGATTCCATGGTTCAAATATTCGGAAAATAAATCCTGAACTTTTATTATTTACAACTATTTTTTTCTAATATTGTGACAGTTACCAGAAGTTTGATATTTCAGATAAAACTTCCACGGTGCTTTTATTAGAACTGTCTGATAGACAATGAATGATCAGAGGTATAAGGTTCAAGTGTATCATTGGGCAATAGTAGCTAAGTCTTTAGCATGTTTGATTTTGCATTTAAAATTTATTTTATGTAAGTAACTGTGTATATGGCCCAAAGTTTTCTACAAAAGGAATCTGAGAAATGACTAAAGCATAAAACTTAAAATGCATTAAAGATAAAATGTTTATTTTAAATGTTGTACTTATTTAGAAAGAAAGTACAGTGGACTCCGCTTAATGTGATCAGTTTGGGACACCGTGATTTTGATAACAATAACCGATTGATAACAATAAACGATATGCAAAATTAGATAAATTTACCCACCCCCTTTAATTCACACATACTAAATTTCAAAACAAATTGAAAAAACTCATCTTATATTTATGTACTGTATATTATCCTTTGAAAAATAAGAATTGTATACATAATTAAAAAATTGATCAATTGTTGACAATCTACAATTTTTTCTAAGAAGCTTAATGATAAATTGTTCGTAATCATAATCAACCTCTCATAATCAACGATTTAAAATTTCGATATTTTGTTTTAATGTTAACTTATTTCGCTTTCTGGCTTCCATATCCACAAGCTGCTTGTAAGCGAGCAAGGCATAAAATGTGCACACGCTTCTTCTCTGTTCCGATAAGAATGTGTTGTCTTCTGCTTATTTAACCATTGACCACCATAAGGGTGTGTGTATTTCTGAAAAATTCCACGAACGTGTAATTTCACACTACTTTGTTCGTTCTCCATTTCCTTAGGTGGAAGTGGAGAATTCTGGGAAATTCGAAAAGAATGGGTGCCTACTGAATATATTGTGAATATTCTTTTGCCAGTTAAAATGAGGTTCGAAGACTGATAACATTAACCGATGTAACTATCACATAAAGCGATAATTTTAACATACAAATGAATAGAGAAATTGGGACCAAATGATTTCGATGACAATAAGCGATTGATAATATTAACCGCGATCACATTAAGCGGAGTCCACTGTATTAATTTTAACAATTCTTCCACTCTGAATATGTCAGATCAGCAGCTCTCAATTGGGGGTTTTATTTGAAACTTACAAAAAAAACAATTTAAATCA
Source organism: Pardosa pseudoannulata (assembly GCA_032207245.1). Taxonomy (NCBI): domain Eukaryota; kingdom Metazoa; phylum Arthropoda; class Arachnida; order Araneae; family Lycosidae; genus Pardosa; species Pardosa pseudoannulata. The sequence goes on from CM063509.1 coordinate 105,266,468, forward strand.
ATGAAAGACAGGAACAAATTCAGATAATCAACTAGAGGAAGTTCCAATGAGAGAATTTTATGTCGATAGAGTGTGCTTAATATCTTTTTTGATTTTTATTTGAAATGCCGAGTGATACTCGACAAAAGAATTCCCGAGATAAAAATTGAGTCGAGTCATACTAGACATAGGAGTGTAAAGGGAGTGTTTTGTGAGATAATTTTATCTCTTTGACATTTATATTGTGAAGATTCGAATAACACAATTTAACGTACAGAAGAATTTATCGAAGCTAAGTAGCAACTCGAAACGTTACAAGATCGAGAAGTTGCCTACAATAGTGGGTATCAGCTTTTTTAGAACAGAATATTCGATAATAATTTACATATTAAAGAAGATCTAGAATGTTCAAGAACATAAGGAAACAATAAATAACATTTTTAAATTAAAAATCCGTATTTTGGATAAACGGCCATGGCAAGGATCGAACCCACAATCTTCGGGTCTGGATCGCGTGCTTTGACCATTTTAGCTCGTTGATTAAGCTTCTTTATAATATTTTTAAAAAACAGCTTCGAACTTCGTAAGTGATTTTGATAGCACGCTGCTTCGTAAAGATAATGAGGAAGTCACGGATCAATTTTTATCTAGAGAAGTAAACATGTTTAAGATGGGACTATACTTGCCCTATTAAATTTCTCTCACTCAATGTTAACCCTATGGTGGAATTGGTAAAATTCCCTTTAAACGGCTCGCATTTTAAGAGTCTTGCTAAGAAAGTGAAAACAGTTTCTAATTTCTATATAACAGAAAGTGAAAACAGTTTCTAATTTCTATATAACAAAGAACTTGTTTTACTACAAATAAATAACTAAATAAAACTCGCTCATTTTGTCTACCGTACCACAATCCACGACTCTACTGCATTACTACTTACCACTGTATTTTATTTTAATTCTTATATTATTAAAAATCACAATTGAGTAAAATGAATACAAACTGCGATTGATATGAATTCAACTGCTCTCAACAGATGCAAAAATTATACTAACCAACAGCAGCGTCTCTGCATTTACGTTACAAAACAAGAGAAGCACTATCGTGCTTCTCCGAATTTTTGGCCGCACGCACTCAAACGGTTAAAATGCATTATCCTGTTCTTACGGTTTTCTGTATTTTGAAATGATTCCATGGTTCAAATATTCGGAAAATAAATCCTGAACTTTTATTATTTACAACTATTTTTTTCTAATATTGTGACAGTTACCAGAAGTTTGATATTTCAGATAAAACTTCCACGGTGCTTTTATTAGAACTGTCTGATAGACAATGAATGATCAGAGGTATAAGGTTCAAGTGTATCATTGGGCAATAGTAGCTAAGTCTTTAGCATGTTTGATTTTGCATTTAAAATTTATTTTATGTAAGTAACTGTGTATATGGCCCAAAGTTTTCTACAAAAGGAATCTGAGAAATGACTAAAGCATAAAACTTAAAATGCATTAAAGATAAAATGTTTATTTTAAATGTTGTACTTATTTAGAAAGAAAGTACAGTGGACTCCGCTTAATGTGATCAGTTTGGGACACCGTGATTTTGATAACAATAACCGATTGATAACAATAAACGATATGCAAAATTAGATAAATTTACCCACCCCCTTTAATTCACACATACTAAATTTCAAAACAAAATGAAAAAACACACCTTATATTTATGTACTGTATATTATCCTTTGAAAAATAAGAATTGTATACATAATTAAAAAATTGATCAATTGTTGACTGTCTACAATTTTTTCTAAGAAGCTCATTGATAAATTGTTCGTAATCATAATCAACCTCTCATAATCAACGATTTAAAATTTCGATATTTTGTTTTAATGTTAACTTATTTCGCTTTCTGGCTTCCATATCCACAAGCTGCTTGTAAGCGAGCAAGGCATAAAATGTGCACACGCTTCTTCTCTGTTCCGATAAGAATGTGTTGTCTTCTGCTTATTTAACCATTGACCACCATAAGGGTGTGTGTATTTCTGAAAAATTCCACGAACGTGTAATTTCACACTACTTTGTTCGTTCTCCATTTCCTTAGGTGGAAGTGGAGAATTCTGGGAAATTCGAAAAGAATGGGTGCCTACTGAATATATTGTGAATATTCTTTTGCCAGTTAAAATGAGGTTCGAAGACTGATAACATTAACCGATGTAACTATCACATAAAGCGATAATTTTAACATACAAATGAATAGAGAAAATTGGGACCAAATGATTTCGATGACAATAAGCGATTGATAATATTAACCGCGATCACATTAAGCTGAGTCCACTGTATTTAATTTTAACCTTTAATTCTTTCCACTCTGAATTTTATGTCAGTTTTGTTATCAGCAGCTCTCAATGCTTTTGGGGATTTTATTTGAAACTTACTTTTAAAAAAAGGCAATTTAAATCAATGAAAGACAGGAACGAATTTAGTTAAAATTAACTAGAGGAAGTTCCAATGAGAGAATTTTATGTCGATAGAGTGTGCTTAATATCTTTTTTGATTTTTATTTGAAAAAATGCCGAGTGATACTCGACAAAAGAATTCCCGAGATAAAAATTGAGGTCGAGTCATACTAGACATAGGAGTGCAAAGGGAGTGTTTTGGGAGATAATTTTATCTCTGCTTGATTCATTTATATTGTCACGAAGATTCGAATGAACACACAGTTTAACGTAACAGAAGAATTTATTGAAGCTAAGTAGCAACTCGCAACTTTACAAGATCGAGAAGTTGCCTACAACTAGTGGGTATCAACTTTTATACCCGAACAGAATATTCGAGAAATAAATAATTTACATATTAAAGAAAGATCTAGAATGTTCAAGAACATAAGGAAACAATAAATAACATTTTTAAATTAAAAATCCGTATTTTGGATAAACCGCCATGGCAAGCATCGAACCCACAATCTTCGGGTCTGGATCGCGTGCTTTGACCATTCGGCCACTGAGCTCGTTGATTAAGCTTCTTTATGAGGCAATATTAATTAAAAAAAAAAAAAAAAACAGCTTCGAACTTCGTAAGTGATTTTGATAGCACGCTGCTTCGTAAAGATAATGAGGAAGTCACGGATCAATTTTTATCTAGAGAAGTAAACATGTTTAAGATGGGACTATACTTGCCCTATTAAATTTCTCTCACTCAATGTTAACCCTATGGGGGAAGGGGTAAAATTCCCTTTAAACGGCTCGCATTTTAAGAGTTCTTTTTAAAAAAATTAATACACTTGATACAACAGAAAATTTTCTAGGATGTTACCTTTATTTTTTATTTAATTACTTTATTTTTTTAAAACTTATATCTATTAACCCTTAATGCACAGTTTTTTTAAAAGGCCGGCCAAAAAAAAAATCAATTTTTTAATGTAAAAAACACAATTTAGAACGTTGTCTTGCCAAGAAAATTACAAAAATAATCAAAATTTTTATTGCAAATTTCGGATTTTGATAACACTGCAGAAAATATTCGAATAATGTAATATTACACGCACTTCGACTTTTTTTTATCTTATTTTTTCGAATTCCCATTTCAGAATAAACATTATTATCAGTAAAAATACTTATTTATACTTTTAAAGCATAAATAATAACAATACTAATATTTATAAAATTAGTCCAAATTTTCTTTTGTGTGATATATTTCGAAACAACGCCGACCGAATTATCTGGAATGTGCACATTTTGGCCAGTTTAGCGAGCTTGATTTAACTCGAGCATGCACGTTAACCTCTTGCCTTAAGAATCGAGCGACGATTGTGTGTGCGACTTTCGATGAAAGCTTTTCTCATGTGTCGTGACCAGAAGCAGTTTCATCACGGGCTAAATTTTGCATACGTTTTTTTACAGGACAAACTGTAATGCTATCTTCAGATGTATCCAAATCGGTATCTGTTTCAATTTCTGAGGTGTAATCAGGACACTTTCCTGCACCGGTATTAGTATCCATTTTCCTTTTTGCCATTAGGTTAAATTTTTAGATTTTTTAAAAGAATTTTTAAGCACGAACAGTTAATTATTTATTTCATATAATATAAGACTCTATTGCAATTACGCCTCAGAATAAACGACCAACTGTTATATTGCAACTGTAACAAACAAAAACTTTATCGCTTAAAAACAATAACATGTCTGACACGAGTTTTTCACTTTTATCTAGACAGAATCATCATGTATGTGATACGAGGTTCTCATTTTAGGTACAGCAAAACGATCACGTCAGCCATACGTTGTTTTAAGGCAAAGGGTTAAGGGGTTAAATGTTCTTTTTTTTGTGCATCGGAAAGAGTGTACCATAATTTCTCGCAAATATTTTTTAATTAGTTATGTTATTCTTAAGGCTTTTTAAAAAGGGGAAATAGTATTCTCGACAATTTGATGTTTTATTATGGATGTATTTAAAAAAAAAAAAAATCTTAAAATGCTAGCCGGCTACAGGGAATTCTATTTTCCCATAGGTTAACACTGAGCGAGATGAATCCAGTATAGTAAGTATAGTAACATATTAAGGTATCCGTCTACACTCGGATAACTTTTTTTCTTTAAACGTAGAATCTAGTTCATGTTTTTACTTTTTAGATTTATTTTTTATATTATCATAGAGAATTGTACTTAAAAAATTTATTCATGGAGAAGTTTTTATAAAATTTCTAATAAGTGAAGAAAATTTAGTAAAAATATCGGGTTTTTTTCAAAAGGTCTAATTTTTTAATAAATTACATTATTTCAATATTTTTTGATGCAACATATTTCTTATACACTGGACTAGTGAATTTACATTTGGTAAAAAATTTTTGTCCTTCAAAATCCTACACATTGAATTTTTAACGAATTTTCATTACCTTTATATCTAACTATGAGTGTAACATCATTAAAAATTATCCAAATTTAAAGCTTTTAGATCATTTATTAGTAAATACTATCAAAAGCATTCATAATAATTTTCAACAAAATATTTTAAGAACTTTTTGAGAAATCACATTTTAAGTTTCAACATTTTATTAAAAATACCGTTATGAGAAAAATGCATTTGAAGTTTAAGAAAGCAATTTTAACTATTAAAAAATTAAAATACACGTTTAAAATTCCCTACACTTTCTTGCGTCCAAACGTTCTAATTGCCAAGTTGCTAATTATTAAAAATACTAGAAAAATGTTTAAACTAATCTTCATAAAAATTAAAAAAGTTTTGTCCAAAAAATGCTCTTTAAAAGGCTTTAAATTTACAACTTCCGGTTCCGAAGTAGCTTTTGTTTTGTCAGCTATCACTGATGTATAAACAGCTGTAACTTTTCTTTAAAATGCCGCGGAGACAAAACAAAAACAGATTTAGAAGCCTAAAAGTTGAAATTTTACAACAGAGAAATAAAAATAATATGATTTTTGACAAAAAATGACTGTTTTAACGTAGACGGATACCTTAAGGTAGAATCTGAGACTGTACAACAGCAGTTAAAAGATTTCATAACCAGGACTACATACTAAAAATCTGTTTTGTATTTGAATCGAAATTTATTTTCTTAAAATTTTAGTGTTATGTGTTTCATGTAACAACATTATTTATGGTCAGTATGCAGTTAAAAAATGTAAGATTATTTGTTCCCTTATGGGCACGGGTGAGATTTCGACAGTGTAGATGATGGTAGAGAATCAGCATCGTGTTTATCCCTATGTAATTTAATTATAGATACAGGGCCTGATTTCCAACAGGGCAAACGGGTCAAGCGCCCGGGCCCCCAGTCAAAAGAGGCCCCCAAATTAACTGCCATTTCAAGTTTAAAATATGATGCGTATGTCTAAAATTCACTTTAACACTTTGACTGCCATGGCTATCATATGTGATATCCAGTGATATTTCCGTTGAGACACTGGCTATCCGATATGATAGCCATGGTGTTTTAACACTTCAGGCCATGGCTATCAAAGATGTTATCAGTTACATGAAAATCGTATTGGAGTTTGATTGTTGAGCTCCCTACGATGTGTTAGGTATACGTGGTTTGCGCAAATTGGTATATGTGACGATTTTATGAGCTAAGTTTTATGAAAAATTAAATATTTGGAACATGCAACAAAAAAGGGAATATATATAAATAGAGAGAGTTTGTTTTAAAATATTGTTTGTTTTGAAATATTGTTTTTATATATAGTTTTATGTTGAAAAAATACAAATTACACAAAAAAAAAGTTTGGCCCCCTTGTGAACATTTGCAATTTTGGCTTGGCAGTCAAAGTGTTAAATTATCGACAGTTTCTTCTTTTAGTTCTTGACTTCTTCAGTATCATTAGAGAGCTCGTTCACAAATGTAGAACACGCAGCTACATTCTGTTTTAAGCAGGAAAATTCCTCAGGTAAGGACTTGCAGAATTCTAATATACGCTTTCACTTCGAGGATTTTTTTTTTTTGTAACTTTTTTGTAATTTTATTTATTTCATAATTTATCATTTTATTTTAAACTAATCTTATTTTACTAACTGCATTGGTGAATCAACTTTAAAGGTTTGCGGGCCATAGTTTAAGCATCACTACATATAACATTCACCCAGTAGCCACCACCTGTGTAAGGCAGAGTGAGGGGGGGGGCCCGGATGAATGGGTTTGCCCTGGGCCCCCATTTCTGTAAGTCGGACCCTGTATAGATTACATTAAAGTGTTATTTTTCAAACTTTAAATTATGTTTATTAGTTTATAAATAACATAAAAAAGTCTTGTCGGACATATTTTATTTAGAGCGGTAGTTTAATTCTTATCCACTTCTTACTGAATTTTTGTAACTTCTGGGTCAATTAGGTACACTTTTCCAAAAAATTTTGAAAATATACTCAAAGTTTTTTTTATATTGTAAAAAATATCAGTTAATAATGAGGATTTTACATTTTATTGAAAGATGAATGTTGGACAATATTTACTGAAATGTTGTTGATATTGTAAAAAAAAATTATCAAATATATTTGCGTATAACTTCTGTAGTATTAAGTTAACATAAAGTTTTTAAGAAATTTTAAAGAACCTGATTTTAAAAATTTACAAGCTTACAAAATTCCAACTTTTTATTTATTAATTTTTTAAAGTACACCGAAATACGTAAAAAATGTATTCCGAAGAAAAACTGAGGGAAAAAAAAGATTTTACATATATTGCTAAAATAATATTATTTTAAAAACATCAATGGAAATTTCAATGGAAAACAGAAAACATTTAAGTTAGGATTTTACTTTAATAGAATTTTATTATTACACACACACACACACACACACACACACACACACACACACATATATATATATATATATATATATATATATATATATATATATATATATATATATATATAAATTATATTTGTTTGTACGTGTATGTATATATAATGATAAATGAAAAAAACAAAAGATAGAAGTAGAAAAAAAACGGTTTAATAATATCGTCTTTATCAGCAGTATCCACAAACATCGTTGAAGTTGGATTGTTTTTAAAAGTTATTATCTATACAGTAAACACATATTTGCGCTGTGCAATCCTTATACGAAAAATAATAGAACGAAAAAAATAGAAACATATAATGCTACAACGTAAAGTAAAGATGCACTGTGTAAGATAAAGGTAGGGAAAATTCTTGCTAGATCATGTCAATAAATTGAAAATATAAAACTAAGGAGTTTAAACACGAAGAACAACATCATCAGGCCAAATGCGAGCACGTAAATACTGTATTATGCCACTATACTTATATTCTAAAGCTCAAGTATACAACAGGTTACATTAATTACATCATTTGAATCGATAGTAATAATATTATTCATTAAGGTATAATTTTAGTTTTATTTTAGGCATTTAAAATTATGCAAATTATTTAAACAAATGTCTATGCAACTCATATGATAAATAAAAGTAGAGTTATAAAATATGCAGTAATAACTGAATGTAATGTAATTAATAAGTCTTTCACACCTCCTAACTCCATAATTGTATAAAATTATTTTGAAAAATTAGAACTAGGATTGATTAGGACGAATAAATGGAAACTAAGCAATTGGATTATTTGATCACAGTTGATGATAAAATGAATCAAATAATTTTTAAAATATAGGATAAGAATGGACACTATGTTTGCAAGTACATTCCCCTCTCTATATCTATATATATCTTTCTCTCTATCTCTCTCTCTCTGTATATATATGCAGGCCATTAAAACCAAAACTTGAAAATGTCTTTTAAATATTTATTTCTGATACCTCATAATTACACACGAAATAATAGTAAGCAAAATAGCAGACGCCGCCAGCATTTGGGCGAAATAAACATATTTTTCATAGGCTGCAAATGCATCACAAGATGACCTTAAATACTGCCATCAAAAGCTACAGAATGCACACACAACACAATCATAACATAGAACTATTTTCCAAAAATATGTCAGGTGCTGCCCTCTATGATTATAAGCAAAATAAAGAACTTAAATAGAATTTACACTTACATTATGACGGTCCAAACAGTGTGTGAGAGAGAGAGAGTGAAGGATATTCAGGACACAGAAGAATAACTCTTAATACGTAAAATATATTACGAACATTATTTTAATAAACATTTAGGGAAGTTATATACAAAAGGGTCTAGGGATAAACAAACTTGGTTATTTATGACTCGATTAAACATATTATTCCTCTCTCCCACACACGTCATGCTGAACGATGGCTGATTGGTTAGAGTGCTCATCCTCTGTACCGGAGTTCGTGGGTTCGAATCTCACAGTAGCATGGACGTTCGTAGCCGTTCGGAATCGGCTTTAAGCTATAGGTCATGGTCTCATTAGCACTCGTGTTGCAAAAAGTAGACCGTAGCACTCCAAACGAAATCAAACCAACCCACACACGTCACTCAAAATTTGGAACTATGTTCACATTCTGTTTAAAAAAAAAAAAAAAAAAAAAAAAAAAAAAAAAAAAAAATGTGGAACAAAACATGGCAGTCGAACTGATGACTTAGCGATGGATTTTGTTACTCTGGAGTTGTAGTGCTTCGTTCAGGTGTGGGTAAAAGAAATATGTTCACACACACATACATATATGTATATATATAATCCATCTGTACATGTATAGATATATGATCTATATATTTATATATAATCTATCTATATATGTGTAGATATATATTTTATATCTGTGTATGCATATGACTTAGGAAGCTAAAATAAAAGATAGGAAGTTTGAGGAATGGAAAAGGAAAAACGATCCAGATTATATGGTAAAAGCCTTTTTATTATTATTTATTACTTAAACATTTCTGAATCAACTCGCTATTCATATTTCGAACTTAAAATCGTTTTCTCCGCGTTAAGCATAAACAGCCTCTATCTTTAAAAAGAAAAAAAAAAAACTGGAGCAAAGAATCGAATGTGCTGGCAACGCAAGAAATGCTTTCGCAGCTCCCGAACAGTGTTTTCTCCAAAACAAGTGTTTCAAAAATTCGCCACCACCGTCTGCAGCGATACCCGGGTGTACAAACAACCGAGCGGGAGCCCCGCGGCAGCTTGCCTAGCCCGTCGCCGTTCACTTTTGGGGTCGGACCGATATTTTCACCCCGGAATTCTTTTATTTCTTGCCTTCCCCAACACACAACGAGGGAGCGCGGGGGGGTGGCAGTATTTACGACAACCCTTGGCGCGCGAACCGACAGCACTAATGACAGCAATGCCGGCGGCCAGAGCCAGGAGTCGTGCGTGTTTTCTGCCTTATTGACGCAATCAGCGGCCGATGTTTGGGGCTCCGGTCCCCGGCCCGCCCCCGTGTTAGCCAAACACACAGACCAAATACGAGACCGCGTCCGGAATGAGTCTGCCTCCAGCGTCACATTCCATTTGATCTCTCTCCTTTCCTTTTGCGAGAGAGTTTGCAATTAATTAATACCACAGGCGCGTTCATTAAAATGGGACACAAAGCTTTGAATGGCGTCTTTGCTTGCTCGCCAGACACCGCCTTTTCGGAGGCTGTGTTAAAAGAGGTGCCCCCGATTTTTGAAAGAGAAGAGAGAGAGTTGATAGGGGTCCTTCTAAGCACTCCGTAGTTAAGGAATGCATTTATCATTAACGTGGCATTGCAAGCGGGGGAGAGAGGGGAGTTGCGGAAAGATATGTAAGATTTGACACTTAATAATGAGTTATTCTTAAAGATATTCTCAAAGTCGGTCGGCATTATGAGGCTTTAGAACCTTGTTCGAGAGACATTAAAGCCTTCGTCAAGTTCATAATATTTAAGTTTAGCACGGAGTTTGGGGTTCATTAGAAGTTATATTTCAGTGCGGTTTGAACTACTGCAAAGCGTTTCAAAAGTAAAAAGTTTGATTTGTTAAGTCTTAAAATTTTCCTGTTTAGTTTCCATGCATATTTAAAAGTTTAATGCTTTAGTATGTACTGTTTGATAATCTACTGTATGGCAGAATTTAATACAAGCCTTTTGACAGTCATTACGGGTGAAGAGTCTTAAATATAAAGAAAAAATACGAACAGTTCTAATCCCTGTTTAATGTTGTATCACTTGAAATCTGAGGGTCTTGTTTAGAATATAGCAGATTTGGATGTAAACTAAATGATATTCAAAACGCAATTCGTTCCGCGATTAATTTAAGAACTAGTTTTCAAATATAGTTGTGCTTTTAAGCCTCTGTGTTAACACTAGATTTACGGACCGAGCCAATTTGACTCATTAAAAATTGGATCACTATATAAAACTTGAATATCATTTTTCAAAAACATACGTCGGTTTTTAGTTATGCAATAAAATATACGTAAACTTTCATTCCTCTTCCCCGCAGATCCCTTCATTTCGCATTATCAAATGTGGTATACCTATTTTCACGGTTGTGAGCCAATTTGACTCATAGAATGTATATGAAAATAAATAAATATAGTAATAAATATAGTATAAAGTAAATATAAAGTATATAAAGTATAGTATAAAGTAAATATAGAGAAGAAGTCAAGAACACTTCCATTCCAATGACAGAAATTCATGCTACTGACTCGCGGAAGAATTGTCAAGTTCAACAATCATGCAAAAGAAACAGATATAACGTGCAAAAGAAACAGATGTAGAAACCATTGTGCTAAATGTAATAGAAATGTTTGCGGAAAATGGGTTTCAAAAACAGATTTTATATGTAAAAAATGTTTTCCATGAATTTTTTTTATAATAAACATTTTATTTAAATTAATTTGGAACTATTTTCTTTGCAAAAAACTTCCATTTTCTTGTATGAGTCAAATGGGCTCACTTCAGTAAAAATAGGTATATGATCAACATTCGTAAATCTAGTGTTAAAATTTTTATTCTATAAATAATTTAATATAGCTATTAGTAACATCTAAATTATTTGATTTCGAAATAATTATACTAATTGTTAGTAAATGAATAATAAAATTCCTTCTATGATTCTAATACTTAGCTATATATTGCAATTTAGTGAGATAGAACTGTAGTATTTTCTACCGAATTTCGTCCAGCGAAATCCGCTGTAACTTTAGGGGTGAATGGACTTTCAAAATTTATTTATTTTGTTTTTGAACAATCTGCTGAAAAAACTAATATGTCATTAGCAATATCTTTATGTAAAAATGTATACATTTTCAAGGTAAATCTTAACTATTTTATTAATTATTAGTTATTTCAAAAGGAGCCTTATTCAAAATATTCTATGTCTATCTGTTTTATGGATAATATGACCGCTTTTAAACATGTGCTAAATGTAATAGAAATGTTTGAGGAAAATGTGTTTCAAAAACATATTTTATATGTAAAAAATGTTTCCCATGAATTTTTTGATAATAAATATTCCATTTAAATTAATTTGAAACTATTTTCTTTGCAAAAAACTTCAATTTTCTTGTATGAGTCAAATCAGCTCACTTCAGTAAAAATAGGTATATGATCAACATCCGTAAATCTAGTGTTAATATATAAGACACACGCATACACAGCAATAAGGGTGATGGGAACGATTGCAGTATAGAGAATATTTTCTTCGATGCCTTAGTCCAAGTGTTCGAATCCAGCTGCAGGACGTTTGTAGCCGTTCAGAATCGGCTTTTAGCAGTAGGTCCCGGTTTTTTTTTATCTCTCGTGTAGCAAAAAATAGACCGTAGCTCTCCAAACCAAATCCTTAGGGTGTCCCCTCCCACCTAAAAAAATTAACATTGTAAAAACTCAACCTTCAAAATTGTTCTTTTTGTGAATATAAAATACCTTAAATTGTTTCAGGAGTAAAAACATATTTAGACGTCCCTAAAGTTATTGAATTTACATAAAAATGGCCAAAATAACTTAAAATGCAGCATTTTTTATGAGCTACATTACACAACTCTTAATGTTTAAATGACTTTTTTTCACTCATGAAAGCTCTACTGGTATATTATTTTAAGCATATTCACAATTATGTTTGTTCTCTATGAAGAGGCATAAAATATTAATGAAATCAAGCTAAATATGATTTTGTAGACTTTTTACTCTTTGTATAATAATGCACAAAAAGTGAACTTAGGTAAACAATTATCTTACAATGGGTAAATAAAAGCAACGTGGAAGAATGATCAGAGCCGTAACTAGGGCGTGGCAAAGGTGGCATTTACCATGGCGCATCAGTCATATTATGTGGCGCCCCGCCACACTGTGATGAAAATGGAATCTGAAAGACGCCGATGCGATCCGAGTAGAAATAAGAAGTTCAAAAATAATTATTTTATTATAAAATCCGATTTTTTTTTAATAAAATCCAAAGTGCTTAGAAATTTTTTTTGTGAATTTTCTTATTTTTTAAAATGTTTCTAGAGACTAAACTTGTTATAGATTCTTATAAAATGTTTGCCAAAGACTCCTAAAATGCCCTAATAATTAAAATTTCAATTTATTAAAGTTATTAAAACTAAATTTAAATTTAGAAATTCGTCAATATTTTATGAAAATTTAACGTACAAATAAAACATATTCCCCTCAAATTAACTATTTCGTTTATAAACAAAATAATACTTACAAATAGTTTAAAAATATTTTAAGCATTAATAAGGTAAAAATAGAAGAAAAATTAAAAATTAATTTGCTAGAATTTTTAGCACTAATATTTTTTTAATTATAAAATCCAATATGTTTAAAAACTAGTTTTATTTTATAAATTTTCTTATTTTTTTAAAATGCTTTTAAAGACTAAACTTGTTTTAAATTCTTACAAAATGTTTACCAAACACCACTAATATGCTTTAATATAAATCTGGGAAATTATATTATACTTTAAATTTTGAATTTATTGAAATTATCAAAACTAAATTTAAATTTAGAAATTCGTCAATATTTTATGAAAATTTAACGTACAAATAAAACACATTCCCCTCAAATTAACTATTTCGTTTATAAACAAAATAATACCCTTAGAGTGTTCAAAAATATTTAAAGTATTAATCAGGTAAAAATAAAAGAAAAATTAAAAATTAATATACTAGGAACATTTTAAGAATTAACAAAATATTTTTGTGAGTTCTATCTGAATGTATGATATAGAAAAAAAAATATATTTATATATTTTCTCACTCTATTTGGCGGTAGGGGAGCCAATTTTTTTGCTACGGACGCCAAAGGACCTAGTTACGGCTCTGAGTATGATTTCAAATCATACATTTTAGACATTTTTTTCAACTAAACCTCAAGTAGATTTTGGCTAATGCACTTCGTAAAATTCAGTCTGTGCATCTGACTTTTAACCCAAAACCGTTTTTACTCTTTATTCTTTGCTGCTTAATTCAAGTTCTTTATCAATGCAACAACTTGTTCAACAACATCCTTCCCGCAAGCCAAGATTTTTTTAATATTTTGCAACTTTTTAGTTTTGGACCCATCTTTTAAATGTGTCTAAAGTTTAATACATCTTTTAAGCCAATAGCTCTTTAAAAATATTTCTTACCCGTTTTGAGAAAAGAAAACATGTTTAGCTAATTTTTGTTTCGGTGTTTGTCAGTAAGTTTGTAAGTAAAAAAAAATCACTCTTTAAAGAGTCATCTTTACTGCTTTGATAATATTTTAAAGTTTCCCATGCTATCCAAAATCTAGAACCCAGTTAAAAAAATGTATACAAATCAATAGAGAAATATATATAGAATTAATGAAAATGGAGAATATTTATGCAAAAGTTTCGACATGTAACTAGAATATAATTTGAGGTATATAAATTTGAATTTACCAGCTCTTAAAGAATACATAAATGAAATAAAAATAATTCTAAGTTAAATGAAATTAAACTCATGATAGACCCCATGGTTGGTACGGTGGACTCCGTTTAATATAATCAGTTTGGGACACCGTGATTTTGATAACAATAAACGATATTCAAAAATTAGATAAATTTACCCCCTCCATTTAATTCACACGTACTAAATTTCAAAATAAAATGAAAAACTCCCTTTATGTTTATGCACTGTATATTATCCTTTGAAACATAAGAAATGTATACATAATTAAAAAAAAATGATCCATTGTTGACTGTCTACAGTTTTTTCTAAGAAGCTCATTGATTAACTGTTCGTAATCATAATCAACCTGTCATAACGATTTAAAATTTCGATCTTTTGTTTTAATATTAAATCATTTCGCTTTCTGGCTTCCCTATCGACAAGCTGCATGTAAGCGAGCAAGGCATAAAATGTGAATACGCTCCTTCTCAGTTCCGATATTCTTGTGTTGTCTTCTGCTTATCTGACAACGATTGAACACCAGCAGGGTGTGCGTATTTCTGAAAAAATTCTAGGAACGTGTCATACCCCCACTCCTTTGTTCATTCCCCATTTTCCTAATTTGAAGAGGAGAATTCTGGGAAATTCAAACAACAGGAAGGGAAAGAAAAGATTATTTCTGAATCCATTGTGAATATTCCTTTGCCAGTTAAAAGGAGGTTCGAAAACTGACCCCATTAAGGGGACATATCACCTTCAAACCTTAAAAAAACCGTTTTTTTTTTTTTTTTTCTTTTTTTGCTTTTTTACAATCTTTGGAATTTTCTGAATCCTTTAAAACAAACCCCATTGAAATATTCGAATTAGAACCTGTAAAACTATAACATAAACAGAAACACTGGCAGCATGGGACATTTAAATCACCCAGCTGGTGTTTATGCTTATCCCTGCCGTTGTGTCATCACTTTTAGCGTTGAAACTGCTTTAAGATTAATATTGTTCAAATAGTGGTAAATGATGCATTTTATATATTTAATGATGGTCATGTCGTTTGAACCAGTGTTATGCAAGAACTGTCTTAACAAATTGTTAATTATGCAAGAGTATTTACATACAACACTGATTAACAGCTGATTCGTTCTGCTGAAATCATGGCTGAGATGCTTACGTTAGTGGCTTGCAAAGCAAGAAAAAGATATAAAAGGAAAAATATTAGAAATGGAAGGGACAATGTATACATATTGGAAATTTTAAACCATTTTATCAAATGTTTTAATGGAAATAGGATGAAAATATCTAAAGTTTTAACTTTGAATGCATTTTACTCAAAATGATGTTTTTCAAATTTGCACCCACTCTAGAATAAAAACTATTGCACGTATGGATCTATAAGTTTCAAGGTAAGTACATTATAGTACTACAATAAAACTCCACCTACTGTTTTTGAAAGTTTTTTATTTTATGGGTTATTTATTGTATTTGAAATTTATCTTTCCAGTGTTATTTTAGGTTTTTTGAAAATTTATTCTCCTGGTGTTAAATTTCTGATAGCTTTTAAATTTTAAATAGGTGGAGAATAATACCCAATGTCTTTTGTTTATAAAAATGCAAAAAATATTGCTGAAATATAGTTTGTGTTGCTGTAAAACTGCGCGCAGTGTGACAGTAAAATTTTTAAATTTTCAAAACAAGAACTTTTATTTTATTTTATAAAAAAAGTTCTTACTTACCAGAAACAAAGTAAATACAGGAAAATAATTAACTAGATTCAGAGATTAAATGCTAAAATTTCCAAGTAATTTCCAGAATAAGAAAAAAGGTATGGCAAATCGAAAAATAACAAAAATTCCTCATTTTGAAGTCGCTTAAAAGTGATGTGTCCCATTAACCGATGTAACGATCAAATAAAACGAAAATTTTAACATACAAATGAATATAGAAAATCGGAACCAAGTGATTTCGATAACAATAAGCGATTGATAACATTAACCGCGATCATATTAAGTGGAGTCCACTGCATAATATTTGCATAATTTGATTTTTAAAACTTTATTGTATTGTTTACGATAAAAAACATTTATTTTTCGAGAATTTTACTTTCTAGACCCTTTATCTTTTCCCCCTTCTTAAAATAAAAGATTCTAATTCTTTTAAAAATTTTTTTTAACAGATTATTTAACATCCCAATAAATTAAAAAAATTCTTAGTTTTCTTATTTCAAGCAGCCTGCATTTTTAAAATAACATAAAAAATTAAATCAAATGGAAAAAGTAAAATGTAATTAAGGGATAAATTTTAAAGATTCTGTATTGGAAATTAAATTTCGTAAAATAATTTTTATCAATTTGAAATAAAATGTTTTATTTTGTGAACTAAAGTTTTAAATTTATGGTATTTTTAAATTAAAAAAATTTAAACTGTCAAGAAATCCAAAATTTAAAAAAGTAGTATTTAATGCACTATAAAATGAACTATTTCTTGTATTAATGCAATTTTACTTCACAAAGTAAAAAAAATTAGCTCCTATTTCATATAAAAAATCTTTCTAACTTAAATAGTCAAAATGCTATTTTGTAGGTATGTAGGTTTCATTTTATTTCTGTTGGTATATGTACATTTAACTGTTTAAAAATATAACTTAACATAAAAAAAACTAAATTTCTTTTTATAAAGTTATTTCTTTATTTATGACTTAAGAAAAACTATATTCTAAAGAGAGTATAACTTTTAATTTTAAAATGAATCAAAATCCGGTTGTTATAAATAAATACTTTTCAGTTCTGTAGGTACTATTTACTCTTAGCACATTGTATGCGATACACGTACTAGCACGTTTTCTGACGATTGATACTTGATCGCGGGTCACGTACTAGTACGGGTTAGTATAACAACATGGTTTGTTTGTGGGTACAAAAATAACGGTATATTCAGGAAAACGAAGCCGAATGTTCTTATCTACTACATAGATTCTGGAAAAATTTAGACAAAAACTAGTTTTTACATCAGTCGATGCAGAACCACAGAACGGGAAGGTTGATTAAAAAATTCAATTTAGATTTAAAACTAACTTTTTATTTATCCTTGCGAAAATGAGTGAATTTAACGAAGATAATTATGATGAAATATTTATATATTTCTATTTATATGTTTGTTTATATATTTCAATATAAAATACGAAAAGTTGGTTAAAAAATGAAATAATTTTCGATCTATTGAGATTTAACTGAATAACTAAATTTACGCGCAAAACTTCCGGTACAATTCCACTGCGAAATGTACCCGGACACAATGTGTTAAAAGCATAAAATGGAAGGTGAGTAACGGTAATATTCTTACTGAATTTTCTTTTCTGCAATATATTTGAAAAAGCCGATATTCTTACCACATAAAATATAATGGTATATTAAAAAATATAGAAATGTATTATTTCTTTATCTTATGCATAAAAGGAGGAAAAAACATTTAAATATTGAAATGCGATATTGGATTATACAAAATGAATAAGTTATTGATTGTACTTGCGATACTTGAATATGCAATATACCATTTATAAGATGGCAACTATAAACATTTTAAACAATACAATGCATAAAAAGCATAGTAAAATGCGATAGATAAATTTATACAGATTTTATAATTTTTTTTAATTTTCAAACGCATGGAAAACAATTTTTAAAATTTTTTAATTTTTTGCGAATTTTGGAAAAATGCCAATATACCATTTTAAAAGATGGGAATACAAAAAGCATAATATCAATACAAATGCAAAATAACATTGCAATAAAAAAAAATGCCATATATAAATTTATACATATATTAATAAAATTTATAAGAAAAAATTTTTAAATTTTTTGAGTAAAAAAATTATTTTTGAAAATTTATAATTTAATTTAAAAAAATATAATTTTTAAAAGAAGAAAAAAAAAAAATAAAATATTTTATTTTAACAAAAATAAATACAAAAAATAATTTATAAATATTTATAAAAAAAGAAAATAAAAAGCTCACCTACTTGGAGAATAAACATTAAGAATCAAATCCTTAAACTGCAATGAATTCCAAAATGTATTTGAATAATACAGAGGCTGTTCATACATTTTTTAGACGATGTATATTGTAGTCACAAAACTAAATTACATAAAATTCTTGTGTTTGAAATGTTCTATTTGATAGCCCTTATTCTGAACTATCTTGCGACACCATAATTTCCAGGATAATAATGCCTTTTGAAGTGTCAGAAGAGGTATTCTATCCCATTCCATTTAGATAATGCAGATTTTAAGTGTCCGAAAGCACAAAAATCCAAAGGCACAAATTTGAAGATATTCACGCATTAATGCTAGTTTATTAGAGTTGATATGGGCAAAAGGCAAGAAGGGAAACAAAAGGCAAACTAAACTTATTAGCGTATTGTAATTTTAGTTTAATAAGCTACGGTATACAGGGTGTCCCAAAACGACCGCATAAGCTCTGCACAGCTAGATTCCTCGTTGAGAGTACATAAAAACTGCCCATAGAAACGTACCTGTACGATTCATAGTTTAAGATAAAAATACGAAGTACAAAGTATGACGTCACTGCCGGTGCAAGAAAAAACACTTTATTGAACATATAAACAGCACTATATGCACGGGCATATTCCCTAACAGTTCGTAAGGCATTTCGATTACATCGGCTGTCCATCAGGTACATGTCGCAGTAGCCACGAAAGGAATACATGGCCACCATACGAAGACTACCGGTAAATGCAAGATGCAGCTTTTTAAATACCAGTTCAACGGCGGTTTAACGTCATTCCATGGCATGACGCGATATGCGCGGCGAACGTTTTAAACATTATCGTCTGGAAAGATATGCAAATACTATTGTTGATATGTCCAATAAAGTGGTTTTTTTTCTTGCACCGGCAGTGACGTCATACTTTGTTTTTCGTATTTTTCTCGTAAACTATGGATCGTACAGGAACGCTTCTTTGGGCACTTTTTGTGTACTACCAACGAGGCATCTAGCTGTGCAGAGATTCTGCGGTCGTTTTGGGAAACCCTGTATACCGATTTAAAACTTAAAATGTAAAGTCTGACGTGTACCTGTCTGGGCGATGTATGAGAAGGATTTTTTATATTGTTATTAGTCCAAAAATACTTTAACTAAAAGTTAAAATGTAAAGTCTGATATGTATCTGTCTGGGCGATGTATGAGAAGGATTTTTATATTGTTATTAGTCCAAAAATACTTTAACTAAAAGTTAAAATGTAAAGTCTGATATGTATCTGTCTGGGCGATGTATGAGAAGGATTTTTATATTGTTATTAGTCCAAAAATATACTTTAACTAAAAGTTAAAATGTAAAGTCTGATATGTATCTGTCTGGGCGATGTATGAGAAGGATTTTTATATTGTTATTAGTCCAAAAATACTTTAACTAAAAGTTAAAATGTAAAGTCTGATATGTATCTGTCTGGGCGATGTATGAGAAGGATTTTTATATTGTTATTAGTCCAAAAATACTTTAACTAAAAGTTAAAATGTAAAGTCTGATATGTATCTGTCTGGGCGATGTATGAGAAGGATTTTTATATTGTTATTAGTCCAAAAATACTTTAACTAAAAGTTAAAATGTAAAGTCTGATATGTATCTGTCTGGGCGATGTATGAGAAGGATTTTTATATTGTTATTAGTCCAAAAATACTTTAACTAAAAGTTAAAATGTAAAGTCTGATATGTATCTGTCTGGGCGATGTATGAGAAGGATTTTTATATTGTTATTAGTCCAAAAATACTTTAACTAAAAGTTAAAATGTAAAGTCTGATATGTATCTGTCTGGGCGATGTATGAGAAAGGATTTTTATATTGTTATTAGTCCAAAAATACTTTAACTAAAAGTTAAAATGTAAAGTCTGATATGTATCTGTCTGGGCGATGTATGAGAAGGATTTTTATATTGTTATTAGTCCAAAAATACTTTAACTAAAAGTTAAAATGTAAAGTCTGATATGTATCTGTCTGGGCGATGTATGAGAAGGATTTTTATATTGTTATTAGTCCAAAAATACTTTAACTAAAAGTTAAAATGTAAAGTCTGACATGTATCTGTCTGGGCGATGTATGAGAAGGATTTTTATATTGTTATTAGTCCAAAAATACTTTAACTAAAAGTTAAAATGTAAAGTCTGATATGTATCTGTCTGGGCGATGTATGAGAAGGATTTTTATATTGTTATTAGTCCAAAAATACTTTAACTAAAAGTTAAAATGTAAAGTCTGACGTGTATCTGTCTGGGCGATGTATGAGAAGGATTTTTATATTGTTATTAGTCCAAAAATACTTTAACTAAAAGTTAAAATGTAAAGTCTGATATGTATCTGTCTGGGCGATGTATGAGAAGGATTTTTATATTGTTATTAGTCCAAAAATACTTTAACTAAAAGTTAAAATGTAAAGTCTGACGTGTATCTGTCTGGCGATGTATGAGAAGGATTTTTATATTGTTATTAGTCCAAAAATACTTTAACTAAAAGTTAAAATGTAAAGTCTGACGTGTATCTGTCTGGGCGATGTATGAGAAGGATTTTTATATTGTTATTAGTCCAAAAATACTTTAACTAAAAGTTAAACTGTGAAAGTCTGACGTGTATCTGTCTGGGCGATGTATGAGAAAGGATTTTTATATTGTTATTAGTCCAAAAATACTTTAACCAAAAGTTAAAATGTAAAGTTTGGCATGTATCCGTCTGGACGATGTATGAGAAATTTTTTTTATTTTTATTGTTATAAGTCCAAAAATACTTAACTAAATGTTTTTCAATATTCATGAATTACATGATTTACTGAATTTTTTTCATACTACGCCGTATAGTATGAACTCGATTTGGAGTGTTGTATGGCATCACCGAGTTCTGTACTTATGCAAATACACTGGAGCCGACTTAGGGAATGATGGACAGAGGTCGTAGTTAATTTTTTTCTTGATAGAAGAATCTAAAGTGTGTAAAAGAATCATCCAGCGTTTGAAATCTCAACAAAAAAATTAATTTCGTTTGGTTATGACCAAAGGCCAAATTTTTGCAACACGAGACCAGAACTTACTTGTTAAAGCCAATAACGCAGCGTATACGCTAGGGTGGCTTATACGATAAATATTTATTTATTTAGGTCCACTTGACTTTGTTATTAATGCTATTATAAAAATTTAATGATTATGTACAAGGGAGTAAAAGCAATAAAAGCTGTTTTAAAGCTTTTCTACGGGGAAAAAAACATTTTATTATAATTACAAATTTTTGTAATTCTTCTCAATATTTTAAGAATCATTGAATGTGTGAAATTGCTATATTTCTTCAGAATATCTTAAGGATATTTCAATGTATCCAATTTCTATAATTCTTCAGAATATTTTAATGTATCCAATTTCTATAGTTCTTCAGAATATCTTAAAAATATTTAAATGTGTCCAATTTCTATACTTCTTCAGAATATCTTAAGAATAATTTAATGTATCCAATTTCTATAATTCTTCAGAATATCTTAAAAATATTTAAATGTGTCCAATTTCTATAATTCTTCAGAATATCTTAAGAATATTTTAATGTATCCAATTTCTATAATTCTTCAGAATATCTTAAAAATATTTAAATGTGTCCAATTTCTATACTTCTTCAGAATATCTTAAGAATAATTTAATGTATCCAATTTCTATAATTCTTCAGAATATCTTAAGAATATTTTAATGTATCCAATTTCTATAATTCTTCAGAATATCTTAAAAATATTTCAATGTATCCAATTTCTATAATTCTTCAGAATATCTTAAGCTATTTGGACCACATAAGCCTACATTCTCAAGTAAATTTTCAGATTATAATCTTAAGATTTTCTGTAGATTACCTTCTTAAGATTTTCTTCATTTTATATGCTCAAGAAAATCATAGGATTGTAGTCTTAAGATTGTAGGCCAAATAACTTAAGATATTGGTAAGATTTTTTTTTTTTAGAAAATCTTGAGATTATTTCTAGTAGGTTTATTACGTTTAATTTAGACTGAATTAAAAAATGTTGAAGTATAAACTTAAAATATGCATCGAAGTTTTAAAATTTCTTGTAACACATAGTATCGTCAATTGAGCGCATTCAGGACTATTGGATAAAAAAGTGAATGACTGTTATTCAAGGTTGATGAACTTATATGTTGATCGCTTTTCTATCTAAATCTATGACAAAGCAATGCATAAATACAGTAGAGAAAAAGCATGTAAACAGTTTTTTCCTATTAAGATTTTGCACAGTGAATTGGAAAGAGAATCCACTTACTATATTTTACCGAAACACAGCAAAACATATAATTATATATATATTTCTTAAAGAGCCTTTCAATATTACACTCAACCCATTCGTAAATGTGAGCACGAAATCTTGCCAGAATGTTGGTAAAGTGTATATATTTTTAGATGAGAAAAACTGTTGGTAAGAGGGTTGAATAAGTTGTATTTTTCACAATGTCTTCGACACAACTTCTGTATTTTAATGAATGATATAGGCCGAATAAATAGGGCGCTTCTTTTCGGTATCGATGTTAATGGGCTCAAATCCCGTTGTTGCCATGGATGTTCGTAGCGATTCGGAATCTGCTATAACTCTTTAATGCCCTAGTCATTTCTGCTGATTACACATGGATGCATATATTAAATCTAAGTTATTATGGACTTCACAGTATAAAATAAATAGGAAGTTTAAAGAACTTTGTACACTACAGCACGTCACGTTAGTTGTTTTAACACTTCGTGCTGGCAACGTATTTTTACGTTTTTTGCAGTCTGTCACTAGAGCGCGGGTGTAAAAGACGTATTTAGTAGATTTGTGGTGGATACCTGCTAACCACCACAAATCTACTAAATACATATAATTATATGTATGTGTGACATTATATGCGTGTTGTTTGCGTTGCTATGCAACGCTTTGCATTTTTTCTTTCCACAAGTTATGATTGTCTAGTGATTCGGTCTTTTGTTGCGTTATTTCGTCTTTAGTTGAATTCCTAGCTCCAGAACGTACAAGTCGTGCTTTGTCAAACTGAAGCTTGTTTTTTTATTGTTAAATACAAAACTGATAAAATGAGCCGTTGGGACAAAGATAGTGAAGAAGAAATATGCGCTGACAGATTATCGGACTTTAATTTTAAAAATCGTTTGTGATTTCGTAAAAATATTGTTTTTTGTTTTTGTTAAATAATCTAAAGTATATAAAGTGTAAAATAAAAAAAAAGTTTCGTTCATAAACACAAAGTAGTTTTTGATTTACTGCGATTTTTCTGAATGACTAAACTTTCGCTCGATTTACGGAAAAACGCCCGCTGCACGCGTAAGTTGGTGGTGAAGTATACCCGCATGCCAAGTGTTAAACAACATAAGATGCCATTTATGAAAAATGAAAATCTTCGTGGAAAAGATTTATTTGGTATGATAAGTAACATAAGTATTGTAAAATAGTTTTATAATAGATAAAGCAATTTGACATGATATCAGTCTATGTACCTGCCAAAAAAGTAAATTTATGTACGCTGTTCGAAAAATCTTAAAGCGTCGATCCAAATGGATATTTTATAAATAATAGATATCACTCGAATAGATTGATTATAAGATTGTTCACAAGGGGAAACTTGTTCTAAGAAAACATAAAAACTCTACCAGCTGTTTTTAGTGGTGTCTAAAATGAGACGCTATTATAAAAAGGTTGAGCAGTAGGTCCTGGTCTCATTAGCTCTCGTAGCAAAGCAGTAGCGCTCCAAAGCAAAACAAATCTTCTATTGCGTGTGCAGTGTATAGTTGGGTTGTTTTATATACCCGAAATAGTGGTAATGCAAACAGAACTTAAAAGAGTATAAATTAAGGGCCATATTCACCACGATTTTAATACTCGGATCAAACCGCGAATCAGAATTTTCGTATTCTTCAACGAGAATCCGCGGCTTTCAGCTTACTTTAATCCCCTGTTTCTGATCCTCGGAATTTGGAGGATTAATTGTCAAATCCACGGGTACTACATTTTACGCATGCGTTCTGCGGTGAAAACAAACATGGCAGAAATATTTTCATATTTAGAAGATCTCGAAGTTTTACAAATGTTGGATATAACAGAAAGCCACAGGAAAAGATTTGTGCATCCAGATAGAACAAATGATTTGGCTTGTTTGGATAATGTGAATTTTTGGTCGCGTTATAAATTTTAATAAATATACAGCTGAATCATTAATTCGAATGCTAGATGACACGATTTTAGCTTCTTCGGAAAAGAATAATGCTCTATCTTCTGCTGAAAAATTTTTGTTAGCATCAAGATATTTTGTTACTGGATCTTTCCAGATTTTCAGAAAAGATTGTGCCTCGGTTTCATCAAAATTCTTCCTTTTATATTCTTCCATTCTTATTTCGTGAGCAAATAGCAGTAAAACTACAGAACCTTGACTAAATTTATAATTTCCTCAAACGATATTTATGTCTGGTTGAGTAAATATGTAAATCAACTTAGCATGAGAACTATCCCCGAAAAATCTGGTTTATTGACCGATCAAAACATCGCTTACATATTTGCCGTAATTAATCTATAGATCAGGAAATCCACTCATGATGCATATGACACCAGTTTAAGTCACAGTTAACGGCATGTGATCGTTGATCTACCGATTCCCTAATCCGTTCTTTGATCCTAGATACCCCGATTTTGGTGAATATGACCCGGAGAGTATTGTGGAAGGTCACCTATATCAACAAATGAAAGGATGCCCACTATCAACTCTGTTACTGCTAAATTCAGAAGATGAAGGAAAGACTAATCTGCATATCGATTTTCTATATTGATTTATAATCAATTCCATAGAATAAAAAACAGTATAGAACTATGAAATATTTTATTTTTCTTTTCCATAAAGTTTTTACGGGCTGCCGGTCGGAAATTTCTGTTCTATGATGTAGATGTGTTCCGATTAGTGTTTGATCATAATTCCTCATCTCGCTATTGGAGTTCTGTCTGTAATTATTAAAGATTGTGAATGTAAACGTTGCTCTCTTCCCACTGCCCCCATCGTTCGGTGACATGCTTTCAGAAAACTGCTGTGCCAGATCACCAGGGGGCGCCGCCTAACCGTGAGAATTCGGAAAGCAGATGTTCCAACGTGCGCCGCTCTAATTGAAAATTGCCGTGGAAATCATTCTAGTTACTGGCATGGGAAGCGCAAAGCTCATATCTTTATCATCTACAGCGGGTGAAATATGTTCAGGTTTTTGTAGAAACATGATTCCGTCATTTAATGACGCACAGTCACCTAACTAGCCGCCTACTCTCGGGAGAAAGGGGGGTGCTGCCCGGAGGTTATATTAATTCATCATTGATTTGTTGGAATGGTTGAAACTGCTAAAACCTGATATTTAGGCTTTCCAAAAATGGCTATTTAAGAGAACAAGGGAACTCCGAGAAGATTTTGATTATTAAAAAAATATTTAGAGCCCCTAGATATGTATATATAACATCTTCCTCTCCTGAAACAGGCAGAGTTAATCTCGTGGATATTTGAAGTTTTCTTTAAAAACGAGCTTTTGTACTTTAGTTTCTACAGAAAACCATTGGCTTGCAGCCTGGCTTAATCTCAGTTTAAGGATGACTTCAAATTGCAGTGTCATTCCTGAAACTTTTTGACTTATTTTGGAAATTTAAAACTAGTCGGAATTTTAATTTTCACTATATTTTTGTAAATGTATTTTGAGAATTGGCATGCAATTTTTTTTTTTACAGTAGTTGTCTAACAGGATGGTTGTTTTCTGAAAGTGCTATATTTAATTTGCTTGAAATCCTTTCCCTTGCTTTTTTTTGTACATGTTATTAATTCTTGGATTTATTTTGCAAACAGGTTTTTTTAAACCCTGTGTCTTAGTCTTTTAATTATAAATGAATAATAATTTCGGCATATGCTTTCAAATAGTACATATTATATTTAAAAAAAAGGCATAATTTGCTATTATGGTCGGATTTTGTGTACTTTTATAAATATTTTACTTGAATCATTTAATTCTACGAATTTAAATCACATAAAAAATATTAACGTGACAAAAAAAGAACTCTTCTAAATGACAGATTTTGATCAAAAATATGAAATAACTTTTGTTCTTAAAAAATCAGATTAGCTCTACATTTCATTATCAAAAGACATTTTTCGAATAACATAATTTTTTTTACTGCACTGAAGCCTATTTTTTTCTATACCCTATTTTTAAACTTTTAAAAATAATATTTTCAAAGTTTATGATTTTTGTACTGACTAAGTTCTTTTAAATCGT
>CM063509.1:105298020-105303020 GCA_032207245.1 Pardosa pseudoannulata
AATTTATAATTATACAAGGATAATGGCGTTTAAAATATTTAGCCAAGTCCCTTTCCCCAAAGAATAGAACATAACTACCGTCAAGCATATGACGTAGATTGTATTTATTGTCTGGTGTGGAAACTAGATTTGCTGCGTCATCATCATCTTCAGAGAAAAGAAAAATGGTCCCGTTTCCATTTAATGTGACCAGGAGTTTCTCCCAAACTGAGCATCGATAAAAACCCTATTTTCGAAACATCCGAAATCATTTTTCTCACGGCACAGCAAAAAGCGCACTCAGACGACGACACAAACAAGCCCAATAACTCGCAACGTTGTTCCAACAATGCAGGCCTGCAGTTTTGTGTACTTTGCCGCCTAAGTGCCCTTATGGAAAGTCCATCCTGTCTCGCATAATATGCCGCCATGGGATCGTCAATGCAATATGAAGAGGGGAGGATCAAAACACAAAAGGCATACGCTTTTCGTGATTGGCACTATCTCTTGGCGAAATCTTGTCGCGTGTGCGATGTTTATCTCGCCGTGAGTTACCAATGCTGCCGAGTGGGTTCTTCAGCCGAGACGGCCCATTTTAAAAAAAGATGATGGCCATTGTGGAAGAGCAGTTTTTTCCGACCTAGCTGAACTTGATATGGTTCTCATATAGATGCTATCGTCATATTCTGCTATTAATAC
Source organism: Pardosa pseudoannulata (assembly GCA_032207245.1). Lineage (NCBI taxonomy): Eukaryota > Metazoa > Arthropoda > Arachnida > Araneae > Lycosidae > Pardosa > Pardosa pseudoannulata. Next base: position 105,298,699 of record CM063509.1, read on the forward strand.
ACAGAAAATTGGAAGGACCGTGTATTTTGTACACGAGAGCCAATGTGAAAAATATGTTTGGAGTATGGAGATAATATCAAGCGGGTATACGGGGAAGAGAATAGAGGCTTTTAGAGGTTTTTTCTGAATCTAATGGATTACTTTAACATGTACATCAACAGTCTGAATGTACAATCCATTCAGTGCGTGTTTTGTTAAACAGCATTGTATATTTTTTTGGCAAGTACTGACACTAACATAAGGTAGGAGCTTTTTGACAAAAAAAAGTTTCTCAAGGCTTGATCATCTTTAACTTTTACTGAATTGGGATTTTGGAAAAAAAATTCTGACCATGAAAATGCTTGGGCACAATTTTAAAAGGCAAAGGTCAGTCCGGCAATGGCTTACGTTTATGGCAAAGACAGTTAATTTTTAAGAGGGTTGAAAAGCAAGAAATTTAATTTATTATAAAATTTTACCTGCAAAAATATTTTCATGTCCGTATATATGCAATAGTACAAACTTTATATATTTAGTAAACATTTTGGGTTTGAAATATTTTACAAATATTTGCAATATAACCCTAATAAGCAAATTTTAAACATTCAACACTTTTATCTTTTAATAATTTTCCGCTATTTACATTTCTGCTCTCTGTTCACCGTATTTCTATATTAAATAAGTAGTGTTAGAACTTGTGTCGAAAGAGAAAGGTGCTTTGTGGAACTTGAAATGAACATTTTTTCAAATGAGAATTTTAATTTACATATATTGAATTTTAGATAAAGGGGGGGAATTTAACTTTTAAGTTTTTAACTTGCATGTCTTATGTTTATGCTTTCGGAATGTTAATAAAAAAGATCTAAATTTAAAAGTACTTTTAAAAATTAATATTTCAAATAATCCGAAATATATTTTAAACTTTTACTAAAGTACTAACTGCTTCGCACCCAACCTTCGGTCTGGGTATTAAAATTTTTCGATTAAAAGTTTAGAACCACCATTAAAGATAAACATATTAATAGAAATTTCGAATATATCTCGTATGCTGAATATTGTTGACGAATATAATAAATTATTAGCAACAGATGATCCCAGTCATAAATATGGACGTGCATAGTATTCCCGGGAACCGCAGCGTAATGATGATAAATTCCACGACTTACTGTGCTACATGTGCAAATTTTCAGTGTGCTGTGAATATGCATGCATGCAAAGTTTTTACTGTGTATTTAATTTATTTCAAATAGATTTTTATAGATTTGGCAATACAAATTTTCTGTCCATCATCAAAAGCAATTTTGTTGCCATTTTGTTCAGAAAAGTTGCATTGGGTGTCCGAGGCCTGGCGGGCGTTCTGGTGTGCGTAACTCCGGGAAGAGTGCGTTCTCGCGGATTAAATTTGCGGTAGGCTGGAGCCATCCAGCGGTCGGTAATCCTAGATTGATGGCAATATTTTTTACATCCCTTTTTGCAAATTTGGCTATATAAAGTCTCTCTAAAGAGGTATCTCGATTGTATAGGGGGAATAGAAACCAAAGATGTGAAGAAAATCACCGAAATTAAAGAAATGCTTTTGGTATCTTAATAAACAACGCCTTAATAACTTTCAGGGTAGAGGATTTTTAAGTGTTTTGAAAGTGGAAAGGCGTTTTAGAATTGCAGAATGATTGCTTTTATTTCCTCAATCATTTTCCCTTAATTTCTCTTTAGCAGTTTGTGATTTTCAATAACTATTCCTGATATTTTAAAAATATAAATGTTTTAGAGGTTTACAGACAACTATTTGTAATATTAAGAATTGTAAGTGATTGCATTTAAAATAATCTATTTTTTTGTATACTTTATAAAAACTTTAATACTCTGTTATTTTTATAACTCACATGAATGTATTACATAAATTATATTTGATTATATTACAATCATATAAACGATAATTCGAGGGACAAAAATATCTTTAAACGACAAATTTCGACCTTTATTTTTAATTATTTTTACTTTAACATGAAAGGTTAATACGTCGTATGCGCTTTAACACTAGATTTACGGATGTTGATCATATACATATTTTTACTGAAGTGAGCCAATTTGACTCATACAAGAAAATTGAAGTTTTTTTTTAAATTCACTTTATGTGCCTATTATGCTGAAAAAATCTCTTCGTATCGAAATATTAGATGATTGAAATAATAAAGCGTATCGCGATATTCGTTTTTCCTGAACTTCTTTAAATGTGTGATGTCACTTTGTTTCTAGACATTTCAGAATTACATTAAATGCTACTTAAAAAGTTTTATTTTAACACTAGATTTACGGATGTTGATCACATACCTATTTTTACTGAAGTGAGCCAATTTGACTCATACAAGAAAATTGAATTTTTTTTTTTAAATTCACTTTATGTGCCTATTATGCTGAAAAAATCTCTTCGTATCGAAATATTAGATGATTGAAATAATAAAGCGTATCGCGATATTCGTTTTTCCTGAACTTCTTTAAATGTGTGATGTCACTTTGTTTCTAGACATTTCAGAATTACATTAAATGCTATTTAAAAAGTTTTATTTTAACACTAGATTTACGGATGTTGATCACATACCTATTTTTACTGAAGTGAGCCAATTTGACTCATACAAGAGAAAATTGAAGTTTTTTTTTTAAAATTCACTTTATGTGCCTATTATGCTGAAAAAATCTCTTCGTATCGAAATATTAGATGATTGAAATAATAAAGCGTATCGCGATATTCGTTTTTCCTGAACTTCTTTAAATGTGTGATGTCACTTTGTTTCTAGACATTTCAGAATTACATTAAATGCTACTTAAAAAGTTTTATTTTAACACTAGATTTACGGATGTTGATCACATACATATTTTTACTGAAGTGAGCCAATTTGACTCATACAAGAAAATTTTGCAAAGTTTTTTTAAAGAAATTGTTCCAAATTAATTTAAATGAAATTATATTATAAAAAAAAATCATGGAAAACAGTTTTTTACATGTAAAATCGCTTTTAAACACATTTTCCTCATACAATTCTGTTACATTTAGCACAATGGTTTCTATATCTGTTCCTTTGGCATGATTGTTGAACTTGACAATTCTTCCGTGCGTCAGTAGCATGAATTTCTGTCATTGGAATGGAAGTGTTCTCGACTTCTTCTCTATATTTACTTTACACTATACTTTATATACTTTATACTTTATATTTACTTTATACTATATTTATTTATTTTCCTATACATTCTATGAGTCAAATTGGCTCACAACCGTGAAAATAGCTATAGCACATTTGATAATGCGAAAAAGGAATGAAAGTTTACACATATTTTATTACTTAACTAAAAACCAACGTATGTTTTTGAAAAGTGATATTAAAGTTTTATATATATATGTAATATATCAAAATTATTTAACTTTAATATTTCCTGAAAAACCTCCTCCCATTCTAATTCCTCTCAATCTTTTTCCCAACCTCTAAATAGTTTAATCAAAGGAGTATTTTCCGCCTAACATTCCTTTCTGTCTTAGAACTGTAAACTTTCTGTCTATTCAGCGTGTTTCCCAGCTGTTGGCTGCAAATGGTTTCGCGTTTTGCTGATATTACCTTTAATTCGCTTATTAAGTTGTTTTTTTTACCATGGGTAAATACTTTCTGTCATCGCTCTTATGTGCACCTCTGTTCGATCAGAGTGAACTCTGTGGCTTTCCCTTGTCTGTTGTTCAGTAGAATGGATGTGCGTTGTAGCAGCTCTGGAATAAAGTTTGAATTAGACTTGTGCCGTTCTCTTCAATATGAGGCCCTACTGCATTTTTATTACTGCTAGCTGTTGAGCTTTCTCCTTGTGAAGGAGTTTTATAAAAAATGGATTACATATATATAGTGATGAATTTTTTAATGAGTCAAATTGGCTCGGTCCGTAAATCTAGTGTTAACCAACTCCCTGCTTGTGACACCTGAACTCAGTTCCGGCAATGCAAATGTGCCAATTTTGCATTGCCTGCAAGCGAACATTCAACTTCGATAAAATATCAAGATTTTGTTAAATTTTCAAAATTTTTTTTGTTTCTTTTAAAAGAAACTAAACTTTCATAGTAATATTAATTATTTATTAAGAATCAGTGTTTAGGAGTACAACATCACTTCACTAGTTTAGAGTGTAATTGCTATCTATAAATTACAATTGACATTTTAATCACTTGCCTGTGAAACCCCAACTGAGTTCGGTCAACGCAAATGCGCCAATTTTGGAATACCCGCCCTAAGTTCGGCCAAGAGAAAAAATGGTATTTCAATTCCGTGAATCCCGAAATCAGTTTAATGCATAATATTTAATTTGCC
>CM063509.1:105305520-105393020 GCA_032207245.1 Pardosa pseudoannulata
TTATACGCAAGTAAATTTCGATTTGTTCCCCAGGTGGTGTATGATTTTATGTTTTAAAAAATTCACTGCTTTAATTTTTATAAAAGTATATGAAATAACCGGTTAAAATTTATTTTATAGTAAGCAAAATATTTTATTATGAATTGAAAAATAATTGATATTTTTTGACCCGAAAGGCGTTATATCCATTTAATAGAATATGAAAATCTAATCAGTTTTACTTTTAACGTCTGAAGAAGACGGTGTATTTCTAATTCCTGAAATTTTAAGCACTGGGTTGAGACTTATATAGAGAAATATATTTTCAAAAACCATTTTAAATTGTAGCAAAAGATACGAGAGGATATTTCTTTTTTATTTTTAGAAGTTGTTTCTCTTTTCGGCAATTTTTTTCTGTCGGAATAAATTGGTGTATCCATCATGATGATAAGTTACATTTAAGTTCCTCTCAATCCAGAAATCTAATTGGCAGTAAAGTGCATTCAACAAGTTCTAAAATCCATTCATCACGGTTGCAGGTGTTCCTTTTAATTAATGCTATCTGAGAGGAACAACCCAAACGATTTCCCACATCACCGCAAATGGAAGAAAAAAAATTGTAGCATCATCAATACACATTGCCGTCAATCTCTCAAGAGCCCAATCGAAGTACGCGTCGTGTGGCCCAATCAGGTAGAGTGACGTGAGCCACGTGATGCTCCCGCGGTTGCCTTGGTAACCATTTGATGGGCACGCGCGCACCTTTTTCTTTAACTGATATTATTTATGCAGCGACACGTTTTTCAAAGGTTATTTTCGGATGAGCGGTGAATTTGATTTGGGCATTACTTCCCTTTCACTTTTGGCGGGCAGAGTATGTTCTAACGGACCTTGTTATTGCAGAGGGTGGGGTGGGGGGAGACGGTTAAGTGTATTGTAGTGCTGGTAATTCGTATTCAGGAAGGTGTGATTCCCACGAAAAAGAGAGATAGATGAAGAGGAGTACTGACTCCAAATGTGGTTGTGAAGGGTGCTTCACTGAGGATGCTTCACTGACCTAAACCAGGTGATTGGAGGGGGTGACATCTTTTCAGTTCGAAATTTTCCCAAGCTGTAAACTCACTGATAACAACGTACCGACAACGCTGTATCTCGCATCAATTCAATTAGGATGGAATATTAAAAATGAAGGGCTCAGAAAAAAACTTCAAAATGGCGAATTTTGACCAAAAATATGATTTTTTTTATCCTAAAAAAAATCAAATTAGGTACAAGCTTTATTTAAAAAGATATTTTCGAATAGCATGATTATTTTACAGACTGGAAACTTCACTTTTTGTCTTACTCTTATTTTAACCTTATTTTTAAAAAATATTTTCTAGTTTAGTAATTTTTGCCTTGAGTTAGTAATTCTTTATTCCGATGAAAATACCCAAATTTCTCGTGTGATATCGAAGCAATTTCAACCGATTGAGGTGACATTCACCTGTCACCTTGAAAAAGATAGATAGATGATGAGGAGTACTGACTCCAAATGTGGTTGTGAAGGGTGCTTCATTGAGGATGCTTCACTGACCTAAACCAGGTACTGGAGGGGGTGACATCTTTTCAGTTCGAAATTTTCCCAAGCTGTAATCTCACTGATAACAACGTCCCAACATCGCTGTATCTCACATAAATTCAATTGTGATGGAATATTAAAAATGAAGGACACAGAAAAACTTCAAAATGGCGAATTTTGACCAAAAATATCATTTTTTTTTAATTCTAAAAAAAATCAAATTAGGTATGAACTTCATTATCAAAACACATTTTCGAATAGCATGATTATTTTACAGACAGGAAACTTTTTGTCATACTCTTATTTTAAACTTATTTTTAAAAAATATTTTCTAGTTTAATAATTTTTGCCTTGAATTAGTAATTTCTTATTCTGATGAAAACACACAGACTTCTCGTGTGACAGCGAAGCAATTTCAACCGATTTTTGCATTGAATTAGTAATTCCTTATTCTGATGAAAATACACAGATTTCTCGTGTGATAGCGAAGCAATTTCAACCGATTTTTGCATTGAATTAGTAATTCCTTATTCTGATGAAAATACACAGATTTCTCGTGTGATAGCGAAGCAATTTCAACCGATTTTTGCATTGAATTAGTAATTCCTTATTCTGATCAAGTTACACAGATTTCTCGTGTGATAGCGAAGCAATTTCAACCGATTTTTGCATTGAATTAGTAATTCCTTATTCTGATGAAAATACACAGATTTCTCGTGTGCTAGCGAAGCAATTTCATCCGATTTTTGCATTGAATTAGTAATTCCTTATTCTGATCAAATCACACAGATTTCTCGTGTGATAGCGAAGCTATTTCAACCGATTTTTGCATTGAATTAGTAATTTCTTATTCTGATCAAATCACACAGATTTCTCGTGTGATAGCGAAGCAATTTCAACCGATTTTTGTATTGAATTAGTAATTCCTTATTCTGATCAAGTTACACAGATTTCTCGTGTGATAGCGAAGCAATTTCAACCGATTTTTGCATTGAATTAGTAATTCCTTATTCTGATGAAAATACACAGATTTCTCGTGTGATAGCGAAGCAATTTCAACCGATTTTTGCATTGAATTAGTAATTCCTTATTCTGATGAAAATACACAGATTTCTCGTGTGATAGCGAAGCAATTTCAACCGATTTTTCCATTGAATTAGTAATTCCTTATTCTGATGAAAATACACAGATTTCTCGTGTGATAGCGAAGCTATTTCAACCGATTTTTGCATTGAATTTGTAATTCCTTATTCTGATGAAAATACACAGCTTTCTCGTGTGATAACGAAGCTATTTCAACCGATTTTTTAATTGAATTAGTAATTCCTTATTATGATGAAAATACACAGATTTCTCGTGTGATAGCGAAGCTATTTCAACCGATTTTTCCATTGAATTTGTAATTCCTTATTCTGATGAAAATACACAGATTTCTCGTGTGAAGCAATTTTAACCGATTTTTGCATTGAATTAGTAATTTCGGAATGTTCCAGGTGCATTACTTTTATATATTTCTAATTCAAAATTTTGAAGATTTTCCATTAATGTGTTTGTTATTAAACTGGGTAAATAAACTGGTGCTGAATTATTTAATACTACGATTTTAATAAAAGTATTAATGGACAAGAAACCTTCAAAATGACAGATTTGGACCAGAAAATAAAAAATAGATTATTGTTTTGAAAATATTAGTAAGGTATACGCTTCATCATGGAAATATATTTTTTGAATAACAAGATTTTGTTTATTGCAGTGGGACCTGTTTTTTGACAAGCATCTTTATTTTAAACTTTAAAAATTATATTTTCTTGTGCGGCGATTTTCGTATAGGATTAGAAATTTTGAATTGTTCCAGATGCATTACTGATCACAGGATGTGGGTAACACAGAACTCCCTGGGCCAAGTCCTCTAGTTTTGCAATACATGGAATTTTGTCAAACAAAACTAATGAATAGATTTGGCTCTGACATGGTAAATGAGAGTAAAAAATGGGGAGGAATACTTGAGTTTGGGCTAGTTACAAATAATAAAACATGATGATTATTGTATTGACTTACAACACTAACACCAGTGTTCGTTTACAGAGAGGAATTACAGTAAAAATATAATACTTTATATTTGGACTAAAACATGTATTCTGTACACTGTCTACAAATTGTTACACTACTTAATTTCCATATAACATAACCAGCAATTATTTGGATTTTATATTCATCAATACACAATAATTATTACAATTCTCTTTTGTTATACGTTATTCCTTAATCCAAAATATTGAATTACTGAGGCCTAAATAACCGTCATGAATATGTTAAATCTGTTTACCTCCAGACATTACAAAGGAGCAGGCTGGGGCTTTCATAAGACTGTACGACGTTGCTGGAATGGGCGTCGGTACTGGCGTAGAGTCCGTTATTTTGCTGTACGTCTATGCTGGCATGCGGGTCCGGGCTCTCTGGATGTCCAGCAACTCTTCAATCCCGACCTAGACTCCTCTTCCTTTACTCTCTTTCCCAACTCATCACCTCGGTTTTAACCCCCCCTTTTTTTTGCCAATCGCTTGTTGGTGAAATTTTTCTATATATGACCCCCTTCGCCCTTGCAGGTGGACTCATTAAAATAACCACTTTTGTGAAAGCTGACATTATTTTTTAGCTCCTACCCCCATAACTCACGGTTATATCTCTGTGAGAGCTTGACCGTGACGCTTGTGCCATTCCGTGATCTATAACTCCTCCGCAGGGGTCCCTAAAACTCGAAGTCAACAGCTGCACTTAAATTCTTCTTGGAAATGCATTCCACAGCTGTGCATGCACGTGCTGACCGTCGTGGGAAAGTACGTCGGTACAATGATAAAAAGAGAAGGAGAAAAATTCACGAAGGAATGTAAGTTGAGAAAATAGTTTAAGTTCTAGTTCTCGAGAAGAGAGTACAGCACAATTAAAATGGAAATTACAATAAAGTCTTATATATATATATATATATATATATATATATATATATATATATATATATATGTATATATATATATATATACATATATATATATGTATATATATATATATATATATATATATATATATATATAAATATATGTAATATTATATATATGTATATATATATATATATATATGTATATGTATATATATATATGTATATATATATATATATATATATATATATATATATATATATATGTATATGTATATATATATGTATATATATATATATATGTATATATATATATATGTATATATATGCATATATATATATATATATATATGTATATATATGTATATATATATATGTATATATATATATGTATATATATATATATATGTATATATATATATATATATACATATATATATATGTATATATATATATATATTTAGGATTCAGAAGAGAAAATTGCAGCGAATCAGAAGTGAGAATGTTCTATATTTCCAATTCAAAATTTTGGAGATTCTTTGGATTGTCTGGTGGACAACACCACGCTTGTTTCAGGTTGTGTGTGATAGGCTTTTAACCCCTTGCCTGTGAAATATATTTAAGAAAAACACGTCAAAAGTGGAACTTTTTTCTCTTTAATTTTGTTTGTTAATATCAAAATATTAGAAATATATTAACTTTGAAAAAAAAAAAAGTTTTGAACGAAATAACTATTTATTTTCAGTGTTTTTGCATGTATGGGAAATATTAAAATAAATCAAATGACATAATTTTCTCGATAAATATGATAAACTAATATACAACAATATTATTATCTACATGAATTGTCCTGAATACTATGTCCCTGAGATTCTTTTAAATTTCACACATTTTTTACAGTATCCGAGAAATAGCGACAAATGGCGAGAAAATGCCGAACTTTTCGCTTGGAAAGTATCTGTCTATTGGGAAAGTAGCAAATTAAATATTATTCATTGGGCGAACCGATTTCAGACTTCACGAAATTGAAATGCCATTTTTCGATTGCCCGATTTCAGGTCGGCCATTCCAAAATTGGTGCATGTTCGGGCGTCACAGGCAAGGGTTAATCGGTTGAAAGATTTTCCCTATCACACGAGAAATCCACGTACCTCCCGCTTTTCCAAAGCTTACATGTTCACGTGGGATAAATTCTTAAGTGACCACGACACCACTGAACTTATTGGATGTTTATTCTATTTATCTTACTGTAACTATTCTTTTTTTTTTCTTTCTTTTTTTAATGGGTCTCAGGGTTGTTAAATATAAGGATCCCATCGTTTTATTACAACTTTTCGCCTTTCCGTAACTTGCATTTATTTCACATTAATGTCCGAATTTTTTTCTTTTTTTTTTGTAGAAATTTGTTATATATGTAAGGAAAAGTAAACTAGATAGGGAAATTAATGTAGGCATTATGTATAAAACCCCTAAGACGCCCCAAGAAAATTCTCAGGGGTTTACAAATCTTAAGTCAAAGGCAAAAAATTTCCGCTTCCTTTTGCTTTGCTCGTTTCAACCCCTAACCTAAATTTACCACTGTGGCAACAGTTGACCACTGGCCCTCAGAAAAGGAGTCTAACCAATTATATTTCTACATTGGCCTAGAGGACAATTTAGGAACTTTCCAAACAAAAAGGAGATGCCTGCTATCGGAGGCAGATTTTCTTAGAGATTTTCCCACAGATTTTAACTGATATGTTGGCCTGTTACTTATAACTTCATATTAGTTGACCCCCTCAGTTTGTCCTATTCCTATAATGAAGTGGGAACCCGACCTCCAACGTTCTGTTAATAAACGTTTTTAACTAAAACGGTGTCATTTTTATGGGCCATGACTGCAACCACCCATCGTGAAGTCCGTCTTATTACATACATACATACATACATATACACACACATATATATACATATATATACATACATATACATACATATATATACATATATATTATATATATATATATATTATATTTATATACATATATATTATATATATATATACATATATATATATATATATATATATATATATATATATATATATATATATATATATATATATATTATATATATATATATATATGTATATATATATATATATATATATATATATGTATATATATATGTATATATATATATATATGTATATGTATATATATATATGTATATGTATATATATATGTATATGTATATATATATATGTATATGTATATATATATACAGTAGAACCTCCATAAGTTGACCACCTAAGGGACTGTAACTAAGTGGTCAACATACGGAAATGGTCAACTTAGGGAATTTTCTAAAAATATTTACTGTAGTACAATATTAGAAAAAAGTAAGCTTTTTTGGCATTTTTTTAAGGAAAATTTTAGAAAAAAGTTAGCACTTACTCATTTTTATTTTTACTGAAAGTACAGCACATTTTTACAAATTTTGAAAGAATGATTAAATTTTTGTTTTAGTCCTCTTTTTGTTCATTTGGTAAGTGCAAAAAGCAATTTCACAGTTTACAAGTCCATTAAGCATTCTTGGGCATTTTTCTGCAGCGAAATCTTTAAGTTGCTCCATCATGCGCTTTACATCGTCTTCCTTCAGAGTTGGGTAGCTTTCAGTTTCATCGTCACTTGGATCATCATCCTCTTCGTCCGTTTCTCGTACCTTAGAGTCCTCGCTGTGCTTAGTCCCAGAGAGTATCTCACTGAAGATTGCCTCTGGGTCTGCTTCAACACATGTTACTAACTCATTGTCCATGGTAACATAATCTTCAAAATTAACTCCATCAAAAACTTGCAAGGGAGATAGGGGAAGCTCATCCTCTTGCACCAATGTTGTAGCTGTAACAAATCCAGCTTTCTTGTAGCAGTTCTTAATCGTGGCTTGAGTAACTTTATTCCAAGCAGAATTAATCCAATGAACAGCATTCAAAGCCTTTACTGACGCAGCTGTTGATGATGCCAACGCAGAAGGACCACAGGCTTGTGCTTTCGTGATCACCCATTCCAGAAGTTGAGCTCTGTAGTGCACTTTAAAGGACTGAATAATGCCTTGATCTAAAGGTTGGGTTTTAGAAGTTGTGTTTGGAGGCAAAAATTTTAGCTTCACATTTGTGAGATTATTCACTTTTGGGTGGCTGGGGCAGTTATCCACGGTAAGTAGAATAGACCGCTTCTTTTTCCTCATTTCTGCGTTAATTCCTCTAACCCACTCTTCGAATAAAACACTGGTCATCAAAGCGGATTTATTCGCTCTCCAAAAAACAGGAAGGTCATCAGGTTTTACATTTTTAAATGCCCGAGGTTTTGCAGTTTTGCCGATCACCATAGGCTTCAATTTTTCTCCTGTCATACTAGCACATAGAAGAACAGTAAAACGCTGTTTTGAAAGTTTTCCTCTTTTGCAAGAGTCACCTTTCATTACTAGAGTTCTACAGGCATTGCTTTAAAGAATAGACTGCATTCAACAGCATTAAAGATGTCCTCATCTTTAAAACCTTTAGCAAACTCTGGGAATTTTTCAATAAACTTCTCCACGACTTCATCTGAAACCTCATTCGATTCCCCAAGCAAAACTTTTTGAGAAATCTGGTATCGTAGTTTGAATTTTTCAAGCCAACCTGCTGACGCTTGGAAGTTCTCAATTTCGAATTCTTTTGCAAATTTTTTTGTTACTTCCTGAAGCATAGGCCCGATATTCTTGCATTAATTGATCTCATCTCTGTAAACCAACGAAATGTGGCTTCATTCACAGCGTCGAGACACGTTTTTCTCCTTTTTCTTTGAAGTTCCCCGTTTTCGGAAGAATATCTTTCCAGATATTCTTCCTTGCGTTTTAAAATGTTGCTCACAGTTGTCTTACTCACACCAAATTTTTCTGCTGTCTTTCTTTGGCTGCTGCTTTCCAGAAAATTAAGAAGATCCACCTTCTCCTTTAATTTAAGTTCTCTTAGAGCTTTTCTTTGGCCCATTTTTAATAAAAAATCGCAAATAAACGACTGGTACTGCCACGACGCGATGTCCAGAAAAAAAGAACAGAATGTGTTTCACATGTGAGCGATACACGCTGTTTTCCAATTCTGCGTAGTTCATTCAATGCTACACCGCTACACACATACCCCACTCTCCTGACCTTTTTCGACAGATTTCAGCAATTACAGCCAATCCAAGAAATGAAAGCATGCAAAGGGCTAGAATATCATTTCTCTTTAACAAAAGGCTAGGTACTCTGGTATTTCCCTCCCATAGTACCATACTGGAAGTGAACAATGAATGAAGCACCAAAGAGGGGGGGGGATCGCGGATAAGATAATCCGATTGACTGGTAAAGAAATTCCTGGAAACCAGTTGGAAAACAGCAGGAGGAAAAATCTAATTCAAGAAAAAATCAGTGGTCAAGTTACAGAGAGTAAAACCTACTAAAAATTGGTCAACATACAACTTACGGAGGTGGTCAACATAGAGAGGTAAATCGCCATTGAAAATGCATTTTGACCATTCAAACTAATAAATTTCGGTCAACATAGAGAGGTGGTCAACATACAGAGGTGGTCAACTTTGGAGGTTTTACTGTATATATATATATATATATATATATATATATATATATATATATATATATATATATATATATATACATATATATATATATATAAATATATATATATATATATATATATATATATATATATATATATATATATATATATATATAATATATATATATATATATATATATATATATATATACATATATATATATATGTATATATATATATATATATATGTATATATATATATTATATGTATATATATATATATATGTATATATATATATATATATATATATATATATATATATATATATACATATATATATACATATATAATATATATATATATATATATACATATATATATATATACATACATATATATATATATATATATATATATATATATATATATATATATATATATATATGTATATATATATATATATATATATATATATATATATATATATATATATATATATATATATGTAATATATCAAAATTCTTTCACTTTTAATATTTCCTTAAAAACCTCCTGTCTCCCATTCTAATTCCTTAAAATCTTTTTTTCCCTTTCTCAAAATGTCTTCATCAAAGGAGTGTCCTCGACGCGAAATTCTTCCAATACATTTCCGAAAGCTTTATGTCCAGTAGATGTAAATTTTCTGTCCAACACGTCTTCTAGTTGTCGCCTGCAAATCACTCAACTTCTCTCCTGACCTAACAGTTAAATTCACTAAGTTTCTTGTCCGTTGGGAAAATTCTATCGGGTTTCGCTGTTGGATACACCTCTGTTCGAACAAAGTGTTTTTCGTGCCATTCTCTTGTCTGTTGTTAACTGGTAAAGATATCATTTTTTGAAGGCAAGTTTGAGTTTGGTTGCGATCTCTGCCTGTTCTTTTTACCAAAATGGCTCGACTGCAATTTACTTAAATAGTCTAGTAGCATAGGCTTTTCCTTGTCCAGCATCCAGGGCAAGTAAAAATAATAGGGGATATAATTTCAAATGTGTCCAGCGGTTGTATAATTTTTGGATCATATATACGTATCTCGTTAATAAACTAACCTTAAATACTTACAAAAATAATAAAAAATATGTATTTATAACTTGATTTTTTTGTCCTTTAAAACTATTCTCATTTGCCAGCATGTTTATAAGAGATATTTTGCTCACAGATGATAAATTTTAAGTTTTTGATACTTCTAAGATACTTATAAAATTGAATCTAATTAAAAAATCCATAAGATTACGCATGTTTTATATTTTTTAAACATGTAAAATTGTATGCCTTTTCTTGAGGTAATTTTGACATGTGCTTACCTCTTTGTAAAACAAAAAATATAACTCCCTGAGCAATAATTTTAGTTCAATTACAAGAAAACAGAATTATATTGAAATGAAAGCTGAGGTAGGTCAAGCTGAATTTTAATAAATATGACAATTTTTTTGCTATTATACGAAAAATACGCGCAATCTTCACCTGGGAAAAGAATCTCCAACTGAATCCGTTTGTTTTTCAACACATACAGGTTATCGTGTGATAAGGCCTTGAAATAAAGCCTGCAGGCATCAGTTCCCCTTGGCGAATAAAATTTTCTTAACATTATCTGACTAAATAATGGCTTTTTCCCCCCAGGAAGGGCCGTACTACAAATGACCCATTTTTCACACGCTCTTGTAGTATCTTCGAGAGAGATACTTCAGCACATGCCCCTACGGGCCCCTAATAGACAAAACTTTCGAGTGGCCAGGGATACAAGTAGGCGCCGCGGGCTAAAGATCACAACTGCGGGAGGGCAATATTGGTCGGGGTTGACAAACTTTTATTTAGAATTACGGGATAGTTTAGAGATTAGATAAACGGGATTTTTCTTGGTTAGTTTGCTGCTTTTGTTTGAAAGCTTCAAGTAAGTAATAAATGGCCCTGAAATCCACTGAAAGGATTGGAAGATAAAATTCTATTGATGAAAGAGCTGTACATTAAAGAATAACACGTTTAGAATCTCGGAAGGGGATTTTTAATTTACGTATCACTGACCAAAAGTTTTATGTAGGTTGAAATAAATGATGCTATAATATTAATAATAAAACATTATGTAAGTAATCTTTTACAAAATTTTGATTAAAAAATCAATTGTTAACCCCTTTTAGGTTCATTTTATTTTGGGATTATGGGTTAAAAAATGCCAAATATTTTATACTTATTTTCATACATACATAGCTTTTAAAACATAATAGCATCATTCACATACAAAATTTCCTAAAAATTAATGTAAAAAAATCAATTTAAATAAATGAGTAATTTACACGTATAGTTAGCTTTCTGTACAGCAGAAATCATTAGACTTTGGAGTCAATTCACGCTAACTATAAATATAAAGTTTAGAATACCTAGCTTTTATCTTAAATTTAATTTTATTTATATCCTTTGCATTTACATAAATTATTATGAAATTATTAATCAAAATGTGATCGTGTATGATACAATCTGAAACACGGTAGTGCACAGAGTCCAACATCGCAATCTGGACAGTAGAACATTGTTTCTCTCCTTACCTTCTTCCCTCTGCTGTCTCTTTGAGCAGCAAATAATCTAGTCACCAGAAAAGTAAAGAAAAGCAATCGAAACCATAAAAAGCACATGTGACATAATTCGAGAAAGACTGATTGCACAATGTAAAATTTCACAGGGCCCAAGCTACACTACGGATGAGCCAAAATGGTACAATTCGCCTGCCCGAGTTCAGCTCGGGAAAAACCGGGAAGGGGTTAATGAATATATATGCGTATAATTTAGAAATATTTCAACTTAGATTTCAATTTAGAAAGAAATGTTATTAAAGTGGAAATCATGTTAGACAGAGAAAACAATGTATATAAAATTCTCTTCTCGTTTAAATGTATACTTTGGTAACATGTAAATATATCAGGCGTTTTAACTTCATTTTATAATTTTTATATAAAAAACTTTAAAGAAGTCATATTAGGCAGATAAAATAACGAATGTGAAATCCTCTTCTCTTTTAAATGTACAATTTGGAAATATTTAAAGATATCAAGCGATTTTTACATAACAAAATGCAATTAATGTTATTAAATTAAAAATTATATTAGGCAGATGAAACAACATATATAAAATCCTTATCTCGTTTAAATGTATAGTTTAGAAGTTTTTAAATGTATCCGTCAATTTTTATATAAAAATAACAAAATTAAATTAACATTATCAATGCGGAAATCGTAATAGACAGGTAAAAATGCATATATATATATATATATATATATATATATATATATATATATATATATATATATATATGTATATATAATTTATATACTATATATATATATCATATATATATTATATATATACATATATATACATATATATATATAATATATATATATATATATATATATATATATAATATACATATATATTTAAATATATATATATGTATAATATATATATATATAATATAAATATATATATATATATATATATATATATATATACTTATATATATATACATATATATAATATGGGCGGGACTCATTCAAAATCACAACATAGTTTATTTCTGGTAGATACAGGAAATCCATACAACAGGCAAACACTTTTACAACCTCGTGCACATCGACAATGTGATCCCGCACATACGATTTTCAAGTAGGGATTCCTCAGGTAAAAAGACTACGAATAATCTCTAAGCACAATTGATCACGTGATAAAAAATACCTATGTTTAAAGAGAACGTGCTAACTATTGGCTAACGTAGTACAGACAGAGGCTGAATTAAGTCTATAGCGGGTCTGGAGGGAAAAATCAGAATTACCGCGCAAACCCCGAATTTACTTTATGAACAAAAGTTAAATTAATATCAAATTTATATTAAAAGACGTAAATGAGGTATTTTAATATTATATATTCCTCTTCTCCTTGTTTTAATGTATAATTTAATTTGGAAATATTTAAACATTTAAAGTTTTCTGCGTAAGAATAACCAAGTGAAATAAAAATTATTAAAGTGGAAATCATATTAGACAGGGAAAACTACGCTTATGAAATTTCCTTCTCCTTTTCTGCGTTTTATACACAATGTTAAAAAAATTTGATAAATCGCAGAAAAAGATATTTTCAAGATTTACTTCCTGGCATTTTTAAAAAATTGTTATAATTTTTACGTTTATAGTGTTGCTGTTGTTAGTCTTTCAAAAAAAAAAAAACAAAAAAAAAAAAAAAAAAAAAAAAAAAAAAAAAAAAAAAAAACTTCCCTTTGGAAATATTAAGTTTATAGTTTTATTCATTAGAGCTTTATAATAACTAATATTATAATTAATATTATAACTAATAGTTTAACTAATATTTTAGGCTTTTTAGAGAATCAATCGACTTATTTAGTTTTTTTTGGATTTAGTTTTTTCCCCCATGCAGAAGTTAGACAATTATTCTAACGTCATACGGAAATCAACCGATCTTGGATGTTAAGCTGTTATTCATTTCACCTTCCCCACAAAGTACGCGTAGCTTGAGGAATTCTACTTACGAGAGTAAAACTGACAGTACCCGCGAAGTAGATCCTCACAATTTAGAAACAGGGTTCAAGCAGGAGAAACCCCAGAACCCCTACCACCTCCAGAGGTATCGTTTAAACTTGGAGGTTATTGCGACCGCGAACTTATTTTAAGTGCCCCAGTCGTCTTTAATGAATGTGGCGAAAATTGAAAATGAGCCTCGAACTAGCCGCTGATCCTTGCTAAGACTTTTATACCCACTTTGCTACTGTACGGTATGGTAAGGCATTATTCCCAAGGACTTCTACTAATTCACTGTGGCATTTCATCACATTTCTCCCTCTGAAAACGGTGTAACGACGTGATTTCGCGGTGTATCGTCATCAAAGAACTTTGCTTTGAAAGGTGGACTTGTGTGGATACAAAAGGATTGTTTTCTAAGGCACCATGAAGTCTACACGGCCGTGCACTATAGTAAAGGAACAATATGCCAGACGACACGGCACCGTCACTGACAGCTGAAAAAAATGATCGCGGGAACGACAAAGGATTTGCCGCTTCTCAGATGTAGCCGCTAAGAATTCCTGGGACCCCTGGCTTTGCGGCCGATGATTGCTTAACCCGGACCAATCCAGTTGGTCGAAGGTGAGGTCATCGCTAGGTGACCCAATAATAAAATTGTGGGTGAGGCCCCTCTCTTAGAGGCCCCTCCCCTAGAAAGAGACGAAGAAGATTTTTTTTTTTTTAGAGAAGTTAGTTAGCTAGCAACCAGCTAATTCAGAGGTCGCCTTGACCAGTCTCTCTACCGGAGAGTTTTTTTGCTATAATCCCACCTTGGGATCTTTTCTTTAAGGAGTAGCCCGCATCGGCTAACTCGGAGGTCGCCTCGACCAGTCTCTCCATCGGAGAGTTTCATTTAGCGAAATCCCGTCTTGGGATAAATCTCTTGCTGAGATTGAAGCGATACCCTGTGCTTTGGGTTTCCGTATTCTAATATAATCCTCTTCAGGATTGTTGCTGTTTCTTCAGAACTAACTGTGCTAGATCTTCTACCTGTACTTCAGCGAACTATCGAGGGAGCTACGAATTGTTTCTTCCGTCTAATCACCCATATTTCGGCAGAGACTGAATTTAGTTTAGGTACCCGTCTCTACTCAGGCCTACGTGTACTAATCACTTACCTGTGATCAGATTGTTTTTTTATAGTTGTGAAATGATGTATATAGCAGAAGTGTAAATAAACCCATTAATCAAGATACATCTGATTCTTCTTTGTGTTTCCTGAAACAGGGACCGTATACGTTACAACGGCTATTTTGATGTAAGTGCACTGCTCACTACGGGTTACTTGGTTTGGTACCCCCTCTGGTTTTGGACTCGACGCCTTTGACGACTAAAGGCCAGTATAGAGAATGTGCACATGACGTCAGATGCATCAAACATTGCAGCTCAACTTCCTCGTTGTCAAAACATTTGAATTTCCTACGGATTGTGCTTGTTATTGGGGTTTTAATTTTGTCAGTTATCTGAAAATGGTAACAAGCTGTTGTACGTATGGCTGCACTAAGCGTTTAAAAAAAAGGTGAAAATATTGGATTTTATTGCTTTCCTAAAGATTCTTCATTGCGAATGCTTTGGATAAAAGCTTTGAAATGACAAGACTGGACTCCCAAGTTCTTTTTTGAGAATTTGCGGCAAACATTTTCCGAATGGTAATAACACGTTAATCTTACTGTAATGTAATAGATTATATAAAATTATTATGTTCTAAGAACTTTTTTATTATTACTAAGTTGTTGTTTTTCATATTTCTAATGTATTTTCTATGCTTTTGTGAGAAGTACTGCACCTATAAAAGTAATTATTTTTTGTCCATAAATGATCAGGTTTTGCACATTTTTTTATTAGATTCTTATTTATGTAATAGTTTATTGTGCCTGTTAACATAATCAAAGTAGTTATACTTTGATACTTAATAGTACTGTGTAAAGTGTTTAATTTTTTCAAAATATATACTTTTTTAAGTGCTAAAAAATCTATTTTACATTATTTGGCCAGTTTCTGATGTTTTCTTCCCCTTCACTTAAAAAAAATTTAGTTTTGCTGTATACGGGATCCATATCGAAGCGCATAAGTTACAATGAAAACAAGCAATGTTTTGCCAACGAAAAGTTGAGTTGTAGTCAGCACTCGTATTTGTTTACAAACATGCACTTTCTCTCTAGGATTCCGCGCCTAGGGGAATTTGGGTAGACTTCATCGACAGAATAGAGTAATCTTATACCCTGCAAAATTGGTCGAAGTTGCATCATGAACTAGTTGTCTGTACATTTCAGAACGAATATCAAAATTAATAAAAATTGTTTTTTACGTTTATTTATCATTATGTAGGCCCTTTTCGGATTTTTAATGCAATTCATTTATTTTTAAAACGTTTATTTTTATTTTCTCAAAATTTTTAACTTTCTCGTTTCTGATCATTATTATTCAATAAACAAAAATCTATAACACCTAAACTAAGTTAATAAAAATTATTGTTCTAATTAAAAATTATTATTTAGGCCCTTTTTGGATTTTTGGTACAATTTATTTATTTTTAAAACTTATATTTTTATTTTTTCAAAAATTTTCAAATTTTTTCGATCTTGCTCAATATTGTTCTAATTTTTTCAACTCTTTTCGTACGGATGTCACTGGCCACAAAAATATTTTAAGTTTTCTATCCCTAAACTCTCTACTCTCTAGTTTTTGTGCTATGAACTCACGAATCCACCCTTCTATCTCTTTGCTCTTTTATGTGTTTATTTTTCGCTCGTTGTCATTTTTGTGCTTACTGACAGAAGCCTCTGGATTGAAGGGCTCGGCCCACATGGTCCAGTTTTACCACTACCTTTGAAGCCTTTGAACGAATATAATATTTTCACATCAACTTAGATTTGTAGACATTACTATGAAAAATGTACAAAGAAAATTTTGAAATTATGGAACGCACGTAGATTTTCATGTGTATTTCATGTGCATTTTAGCACGAAACAGTTGTCAGAATATTCGTCTCGTGTAATAAGGCCTTAATAATAGTTATAAATAATAATAACACTCTTTAAACAGCAATTAAGTTATTATAACTCTAAAATGTAAAATTATTTTAGACCAACTTTAAGAATCAAATTAATAATAATGTATTTATTCTGTTTGATCTAAAAGACACATAAATAGTTATTCCCAATTTTTTATTTTTAAAATTATGTCAAACAATTCAAAAATGTGTTATAATAAAATCCATTAATGAAATATTTTATTGAATTTAGTTCGTGCAATAGATAACTAATGTCTTATTAATTTACAGAACCAATTTTTTAAGTAAAATTTGCATGGATAGTTTAATCATGTAGTAAAAATAATTCAAAGACTAACTCCAAAAATATACCCAAATTTATAATCTATTACTTGGTTAAGGAAATAGACAGAATACAGGATACGAGGGTTGTGGCATAAGTTATACCAACTATTTTTTTTTCTTGTTGATATGTAAATGGATCCCAAACGCATATGTGTTATGTTGCAGTTTTGCAGGCATAGTGTGTATGCAGAACAACAGATGGCTCTGTGGTAGCTGGTATTCGCGCAGCGAGGTCTGTGAAATCAGTAAGCTGGTGAGCGTTGTGCGACATGGAAGTAACTCGTGTTGAGCAGCGCGCTAACATCAAAATAGCCACTGATTCTTGCGGAAAATTTCCTACCCGCCGTGTTACAGAATGGTAGGGTAGGGTATTATCCCCGAGGGATTCCACTAATTCACTGTGACATTCCATCGTATTTCTACCTTGGAAAAAGATTATTTTGATGTAAGCGCGCTGCTCAACACGGGTTACTTCTATCTCACGACACTCACTGACGATTTCAATGCCCTCGCTACGCTACTGCCAGCGATCACAGAGCCATCTGTTGTTCTGCATACACACCATGCATTCAGAACTTCCACACGACACATATACATTTGTGATCCATACACATATCTCCAAGAAAAAAAAAACAAACAATTGCCATGAATTATGCCCCAACCCTCGTATGCAATAGAAACAGTGCTATTTTGGTCCTTACAGCCGTATTCCAAAACATTAGATGGACTTTGGAGTTTACCGTGATGGACGGGAACAAAATAAACATTTTCTGAGATCATAGAATATTATTGCTTCGCTCCATGTTCTCATTGGTTTTCTTTAAATTTGGCATTCTTCCAAGATTCACCTTTTTATGTGCCTGCTGAGCGTGCTCTCCGACACGTGTTTAAAAAAATGTAGAGGCTAAGTACTAGGATGTAGGTAGAATAGCCGGTACCATTGCTTGGCCTTGTTTTTGAAGAGCGAAGTGCTCGCACTAGTTTTTTTTTAGTTAAGTAAAAAGTGATATTGTCTTAAGTTTTTAAAATCTTTTAGTGTGAATTTTTTTGCGTAGCGTGAGGAGATACTTGTAAGGGAAGAAACTTTATAATGTTAAGAAAAGCTCTTTTATCTTGAAATTGAAGATGGTGTAACGGCGTAATTTAACGGTGTGTCTACATCAAAGAACTTTGCTTTGAGAAATGAACTTCGCTTATGTGGATACAAAGGGGTTGTTTTCCCCGGCACCACGATGTCTAGACTTTTGTGTCCTACAGTAGCGAAACAACAGACCAGACAACCGGGCGCCCAGACTGATAGCCAGAAGTATGACCACCGGAACTACAAAGGAATGCTGCGACATTGGATCTTCGCCGACACGAATTTCAGAGACTCCTGGGATTGAGGCCAGTGATTGTCTAGCCCAGACCAATCCAGTTGGTTGAAGGTGAGGTTATCGCCAGATGATCCAATAATGAAATTGTGGGCGATGCCCTCTCGGTTAGACGCCCCTCCTTTAGAAAGAGACGAGAGATGGTTTTTTAGAGAAGTAGTTAGTTAGCTAGCAACTAGCTAATTCGCAGTTCGCCTTGACCAGTCTCTCCATCGGAGAGTTTTTCTTAGCGAAAATCCCACCTTGGGATATATCTCTTTCTGAGATTGAGAACGATACCCTGTGCCTTGATTTTTCTTTTAATTCGATCTTCTTCAGGATTGAGCGTGTATTCCTCTTACGAATTCGGACTTTGTTTTATCTTCTTCGAAGATACCAATTGCTACTTCAAACTCTCGTCTAATTGAGAGTACTGCCTACATAATTACTACCGAAAACTTTTACGCGAAGCTACAGAATTGTTATGTTCCGTCGGTTGCTAAACCATTCGGCAGGGATCCTTTTTT
This sequence comes from Pardosa pseudoannulata, assembly GCA_032207245.1. NCBI lineage: Eukaryota > Metazoa > Arthropoda > Arachnida > Araneae > Lycosidae > Pardosa > Pardosa pseudoannulata. The sequence goes on from CM063509.1 coordinate 105,324,382, forward strand.
CGTACGTATCTATTTAGGCCTACGTCTAGTGTTTCACATGCTTGTGAACTGTATCTGTATTGTGTATCTAGAAATGTGTATATAGCTGTGAGGTATAAGTAAATAATTTATTCAAGAAACACCTGTTTCTTCATTGTGTTACCTAAATCACGGATCGGATACGTTAAATTGTTATATGCTGATGGTTTAGGGCTATGAGACTGGATATCTTAGAAAATAAAATTATCATTTTTGTTTGCTTATAAATATACTTTTTACAAAAGTGTTACTAAAATGTTCGAACATTAGTACCTCATGTATATTTTTCTTAAGTGAAAAATTAAATTAAAAATTAATTTCGATAACATTAAAAAGAGATGATTTGTATCACAATAAAAAAAGTGAAAAAAAAAATAACCAAAGAAAATTTTCAGAGCAATTAATGAAACAAAATGTCAATGCGAGAGTAAAAAAAAGTTATAAATCAGCAAATCTTTTAACATTACCGGCAAACATTTTTCAAATAATCTCTCCGAGAATCTGCCCCTAAGCCATTGCTAGCTTCCTTTGATGCTTTATCCGATCTTTCTTTTTTTTTCGTAAATATTTCAACAAAAGCCAAACAAATGCTGACGGGGCTTGATTGTTTATTTTAATAATATATAGAGTGTAACATGTCTCATTAGTGTCGTAACGGCCGTAATCAAAAGTATTAATTACGGGAGAGAAAGACGTGGTAACAGATATAAAAAGATTGTGGAGTATTTTAAAACAACTTATACTGCATAAAGTGCTTAAATCCATTAAAGCGGCTGAAACCTTAAAAATCGGCCCTGAGCCCATAAGAAGTGATGGAAAATTACTTTCACCTTTTCAATGACCGAGTCATTTATGCCGATTCGATATCGATGCATTTCTTAAATCTAAGTTATTATCGATTGTACAGAATTCCCTATATAATAATAGCTTAAGTTATCTGTCCGTCTGTCCTCGAATTTATGAAGCGGTTGGACTTGGAATGGATATAGGCATCCTTATTGAATTCTTGATGAGTTAGGGTTAGCAAAATTCAAAGCGAGTGAAGTTTATCTTCTCCTTAAATAACCATCCGACTCTGAAATAAAGTGGTATAAATATGCTTCATATCACATCGAAAAATACTGTCGTCTTTAAAACGTTCGAAATCCCCTCTTCCCCCCTTTTCGAGCGTTTTTTGCTATTATTTCAAGCCCTATTTTCCCCGGTCAAGAGCAGTCGATTACATTTATCAATTTATCACATAATAAATAGATAAAAATAACATTTTTTATAGCATTATTACGTCATTTCTCTAACCATTTAATCATTTCTTATTTTAAATTATTTAAATAACGTCGGCATTATTTTCATACGTTTTATCACTAAACTTAGATATTACGTATATAATTTTCTTTTATATTTGGCTTAAATAATAGATTAGGCACATATGTGATAATTTTAAATTTAATCATCGATTTTTTTTGGTTGCAATGAAATTTTATCACCGGTATTAACAACAAATACTATCTACCTCCAGGGTGTGGTGGAAATGATAATTTTGTTCCTTTATTTCCATTAATTACTGTGGCAAAAAGATTGGGGAGAACTTAACGATATTTTCGACTTAGCTTAAAAAATTCTGAATTATCTTTCTAAATGAATTCAACGTAATTAAATGTGTCTTTTCAGAAAAAGTCTAAGAGTGTTTTTCACGGACTAATAAATATCTATCGTTTAAGTTATATTTCTTTGAAAATTAAGAAGTTTGTTAGTTTGGGTGTTTGCTTTTCATACATAACCGCACGGTTTGGAACTATTGCGGGTATTCAAACAGCCCATCGCTGTATCACTGATCTAGCTCACTCGCTGTTTGAGATTTAACTGTACCCCTCACTATTTGACATCGCTTTCCGAGTACCGCTGTTGAACTTCGGAAAACTTCGGATATTTTTAGAAACATGTTTGAACAATTACATTCGGTGGAGGTGAAAAAAGATGAATGGATAGAAGAATCCATATATTTTTGATGATTGTTAGAAAAATTTTACTGATCCGTATATGATTTTTATGCTGTAAAAGAAATTTGAAGCTTAAGCAATTAATACTATAGTTGTACAGTAGTGATCAGTTATCGTTTTAAACATCATAGGATGCCATTTACGGAAAAAAGGCAAACAAAAGTTTTATTTGTTATTACATGTAAAACAATGTACTGTAAAATGAAGTTTAATAATAGATAAAGCAATTTGTCATGATTTCTGTCTATTTATTTGCCGGAAAAAAAAATTTATGAGCGCTGTTCAAAAAATCACAAAGTGTCGATCCAGATGGAAAAATTTAAACAATAGAAATTACTTGAAAGATTTATAGGTTGTTTATAAGATTGCCCTCTACCTACTCTCAAGAGGAAAACTCTTTCTAAAAAAATAAAAATACTACAAATTATTTTTTAGAGGGATCTAAAAATAAACACCAGGCGGTAATGGGTTAGATGTCTGTTAAGGGAGCAGATATGTTTTTAGATAACTACTAAAAAGGAAGAAATTTAAATTGTTTATATAGCCATAACTTATTTATAAACTTGCATGTCAATGATAATTTTTAACGAGATACTAATGCTGAATTTAAAACCATTTTGATATAAATGTGTATATGTTTATAGAAATACTTCGCACAAGAGGTCAAAAAGACAATTCTTTACTATGAAAACTTATGGTGTTTTTTCCGGTACAGTTTCCTAAAAACCCTTTCAAAATTAGCATAGACATTATACTTTTTTTTATAGTACTTTAATTTTGAATATTTTCTTAAATCAGTTTTTAGATGGAAAACCGTTTATGTTAAAACCAGTAGGTCACAACACTATCATTTTCTTGTTAATTCTCTGACTGTTGAACTTGTGCATATGTGAAATAACTTGCATGATTCCTGTGGATAGAAGCATAAATATAGAACTGGTAAATTGTGATTCTGAACTGCTATAGTTGTATATTTTCACCTTTATGTTAAGACTTAAATATCCCATACTCAATATATTGAAGTCCATTGTCAAAGGATCAAAATTCAATTTGATTTGAGCAATTAAAATGACAACTCATTCTTCTTTTTTTGTCTCAGAATCTCAATGTTTAGAGCATTAAATTACCTTGTTGGGTATTTACATGACTTAATTATCAGATGGGCAAGTGGGACAATAGCAAATGTCCCCCTGTCTCACCTTCAAGTATTAAATAATCCCAAATCTTAGTTATTACAACAATATATTTTTACATATTTTTACATTTACTGTTGGCATTACTTTTAACAAACAAAGAAGAAATACTTTTCAAATTTTACATTTTAGAGGAAGTGGGGGACCCTTTACCCTAGGACCCTATCTAAGTATGATCTAACCCAGACTATTTATAATTTGATTATAAAATATTTTGTAGGTAAATTTTATGTACTTAATTTAGTATCGTGGATACAATACAATCTAATTTTAATTGGCATAAAAAAGCATTTTAAAAATTTTGAGATGGACACAACATGACTTCCTTGTACACCTATTAAATTGCACACGAAACTGGACTCAACCCCTTACCTGTGCAATATATTTGAGAAAAACGTGCCAAAAATGGAACCTTTTTCTATAATTTTGTTAATTACGATGGATTCCACTTAATGTGATTACGGTTAATGTTATCAATTGCTTATTGTTATCGAAATCACTTTTCCCGATTTTCTCTAGTCACTTGTATGTTAAAATTATCGTTAAAATTGCTAATACCCTTAACATAAAAAGTTTGTTTTCCGGATTGTATTGCTTGATATTTTTAATGTAAAAAGTGTACTGTATTACTCTTAAATTTGAGCTGAGGAAAAACTCTCTGGTAAGATAATAAGAATATTCAATTTTTGTGCTATAAAAGGCAAAAACAAACGTAAAGATGAAATATCTTTGATAATTTAGCATTTAAAAAAATACAAAATGAAAAAATCAAGATTTTTTAAGAATTGTATTTTTACATTATATACAGTGGTCTCCGATTAATGTGATCGCGGTTAATGTTATCAATCGCTTATTCTTATCAAAATCACTTTCCCGATTTTCTTTATTCATTTGTATGTTAAAATTATCGTTTTATGTGACCATTACATCAGTTAATGTTATCAGTTTTCGAATCTTATTTTAACTGGCAAAGGAATATTCACAATATATTCAGAAGGAACCTATCCTTTCTTTTTCTTCGCTGTTGTTTGAATTTTTGATTCCACCTAGGGAAATAAGGAATGAACAAAGGAGTGGAAAATTATACGCTTCTGAAATTTTTCATAAATACGCACACCCTGCTGGTGGTCAGTGGTTGTCAGATAAGCAGAAGGCAACACATTCTTATCGGAACTGAGAAGGAGCGTATTCACATTTTATGCCTTGCTCGCTTACATGCAGCTTGTCGATATGGAAGCCAGAAAGCGAAATGATTTAACATTAAAACAAAAGATCGAAATTTTAAATCGTTATGACAGGTTGATTATGATTACGAACAATTTATCAATGAATTCTTAGAAAAAATTGTAGACAGTCAACAATTGATCAATTTTTTTTAATTATGTATACAATTCTTATGTTTTAAAGGATAATATACAGTACATAAATATAAGGTGTGTTTTTTCATTTTGTTTTGAAATTTAGTACGTGTGAATTAAAGGGGGGGGGGTAAATTTATCTAATTTTGCATATCGTTTATTGTTATCAATCGGTTGTTGTTATCAAAATCACGGTGTCCCAAACTGATCGCATTAAGCGGAGTCTACTGTAGTTATTGTCGCATAATACAAGATAAGCAACAAATATATTCAACATTGTCAAAGGATGAGAGAAATTATCACTGGTATTCGCTTCACTTACAGCAGTTATATCTTTTGTGTGGTATCCTCTTTTGGCACAGAACTAAGATACGTTGTGTTAGTTCATAATATTAGTGTTATACTTGAAAATGTCTATAACAGTAGTGTGATTAAATGAATTTATTGGGTTGGCAACTAAGTAATTGCGGATTTTTTTTTAGAAAATCAAAGACAATTTTTTCATGGAACTAAATAACTTTATTCTGTAATGCATTGCCCATTTTGATCAATGACCTTTTGCCATCTTTCAGGCAACATCATAATCCCACGTTCATAAAACTTCTGGTTTTTATTAGCAAAAAACTGAATCAGGTACGATTTGACATCATCATCATTATTGAAATTTTTACCATTCAAGGAGTTTTGTAAAGATCGAAAAAAAAGTAATCAGATGGTGCAAGATCAGTACTATATGGTGGATGTGACAAAACATCCCAACCAAGCTCCAATAATTTTTGCCGAGTGACCAAAGATGTGTGTGGCCTTGCATTGTGATGATGGAATAGAACAACTTTTCGATTTGTCAGTTTGGGCCGCTTTTTTCAACTGCATTGTTTAATTTCGTTAATTGTTTAATGTAGACATCAGGATTGATCGTTCGGTTGGGTGGTAAGAGTTCAAAGTAGACAATTCCTTTGTAATCCCACCAAACTGATATCAAAACCTTCTTTTGATGAATATCAGCTTTTGGTGTTGTTTGAGTGTGTTCACCTGGCCTGCTCCACGATCTTTTCCGCTTGATATTGTTGTAAACAACCCATTTTTCATCGCCAGTTATCAGTCGTTTTAAAAATGGATCATTTTCATTACGCTTCTTTAGCAAGTCACAGCTGTTAATGTGTAGCGTTAAATGTGTTTCTTTCAGTTCGTGAGGAACCCATATATCGAGTTTTTGAACATAGCCAAGTTGTTTTAAGTGATTTTCAATGCATGTATGTGATACATGAAGCTTCTCTGCAATCTCACGTGTTGTACTGTGACGATCCGAATCGATTATTGCTTTGATTTGGGCGTCATCAACTTCAACTGGACGACCAGAGCGTTTTTCATCTTTGAGTGAAAAATCACCAGAACGAAATTTGGCAAACCAATTTTGACACTGTCGTTCTTTTAAGGCTTCGTCATCATAAACATCACATAAATTTTTATGAGCTTGAGATGCGTTTTTCCCCTTGCGGAAAAATATGACGAAAATGTTCCTTTTGATTTTCCATTCTTCAACGAAGGCCAAGCGAAAACTACGCAACCAATCAAAAAACTTTTTTTACTGATTGACACCTGAATTGCCAACTATCAAATAACAAAATGTGTTTTACATTTGTACTACGTCTGCAAACCTAAAAATTCAACTGACGCCATCTATGAGTGAAATCCGCAATTACTTAGTTGCCAACCCAATAGTTTATTCAAAAATATAAGAAATCATTGGTCAACATTTTGCAATAGATAGTGTAATCAATGCACATTTTCTCCAAAAGTAGCATGCAAGATTTTTTTTTTACAACTAGGCATTTAGACATTAAATATTTTGAACATTTAGGCATTAAATATTTTGAAATCGTTTAAAAAGATGAGAGAAGTACATTAGACAAAATTAAAAGTATAGTAGTCTCCCAATCAAAATGTTTCAATGGTGTTAAATTTTGGATTTTAAAATATTTACTTCAGAAGTAGTTATTTTTAATTAACTATTATTATTTTTTTTGCAATACATGATAAAAAAAATTAGAATTTTTTTCTAATTTTTTAAAGTGCTTGATTTTTTTGCGTTTATTATTTTACATAAAGGAAGGAGAAAATATTTAAAGTTAATAAAACATTCATCGTATACATTTACAGCTGGTGATATGGAACTACCATTCGAAATTTGTGATATATGTCATAGTAAGACCGACTTTTAACCGATTTCTTAGAAAAAAATGTAGACAGTCAACAACTGATTAATTTTTTAAATTATGTATACAATTCTTATGTTTTAAAGGATAATTATACAGTAGATAAATATAAGGTGTGTGTTTTCATTTTGTTTTGGTTTGGTTTGGAGCGCTACGGTCTACTGTTTTGCACACGAGGGCTAATGAGACCGGGACCTACTGCTTAACCCCTATTGTACCACACCAGCTAAATACTTCTGTAAGTTATTAAAACTTAATCCATATCATTAATACGGTGTAACTAAGTATATAAAACCAAAATTTTGAAAAAAAAAATATTTTTAATTTTTTATGCAATTGGCTGTCTTATAAATAGGACAACGGTCCATTACGCTACTAAAACTTAACAAATATCACTTGCATTGAATTAGGCTGATTCACAGATCAAATTTGGGGAAATGGTCAAAACAAAGTCAAACGTTACATTTTAAGCATACTGTTGTTGGTTTTCCCTTGCAGTTATTGAACTGGCAGTAAGAGAGTAAGTTTATCTTGCAATCTCCAGTTTTTCTGAATGGAATAGACATCTATTTACCCCTTGTTGTGTCCAGGTGTGTAAACTGGTTTTCATTGAAAGATAAGAAAATGTGCGCTGTCAATGCAATATCGAATACATGGAAAAATAATCCTGATTGGACAGTCGTATTAATTTTAACGCACCTTTTTTATACTTACAAAATACACATGTAAAATATATTTTTCAACAAAAACTTTCAGCTACATTATTAGCTCTTTTTTTTTTTTAAACTAAAAGGAACCTCCACAATGTTTGAAAAAAAAATTATAAAAAATATAAAATTAAAGATTAAAAAATGACAATTTTTAAGAGGTTGCTGAAAATAAATTTTACAATACAATATAATTTGATTTCTCAGTTTTTTTTTGTTAATATGCTAAAGTGTGTCTGTTTTAAATGTCTTAAAATAAAATCCACTCAGAAAATATTTATAACTTTATTATTAAATGGAATTTTATTTGCTGTCCTGTTTATAGGACAGCGGTCCAATATGGGTTAAAGCCGATTCCGAACGGCTACGAACATCCATGCCATAGTGGGATTCGAACCCACGAACTCCGGTACCGACGATCAGCGCCCTAACCAATCGGCCAGCGTTCGGCCATTTTGTTTTGAAATTTAGTACGAGTGAATTAAAGGGGGGGGGGTAAATTTATCTTATTTTGCATATCGTTTATTGTTATTAAAATCATGTTTTGCCAAACTGATCACATTAAGCGGAGTCCACCGTACTTACTTTCGGTTTTCAAATAATTTGAAATTTCCTACTTGCCATAAGGGTTTCCATTTTTTAAAAAATTTCATAAGGGATCATTAAATGTGAAAAAATAGATGCATTTAAACTATTATATGTCACTGGGGAATTTTTTTTTCTCTGTTGGAGGTCGGAGGATTACAGTTTAAGCACACTCAAGAAAAATGTTTCACAAAAGCCAGAAATGAAATCAATTAGATAAATAGCTGAAAACCGGGGGAGGAGAATGTTCTTCCACAATGAACAGTGAATGGACTTCGCTTGAAGATTCTTATAAATCATATTCTATTCAACAAAGCGCATTCTTTTGTAGAGTTGTAAGGCTTTTACGGCAGCAAGTTCTTTTTATCTCCAATTAGAACAAGTAACCACTTTAAATCAAATAATTCACGTGGAAGATACAATGATATCACTTAGACCCTGAAAGGAAGTTCAATATTTTACTCCTCATCATACACTTCCTATTTTAAAATGAAAAGAAAGGATTTTTAAAAAGGGAACAACACAACAGAAGAGAGATCTGGTGGAAGGAGGGGGGGGGGAGAGCTAATAAACCGATTGCCATTCGAATCCACGACCGCTCTATTGTCTGCCAGTTTACGATGATTTGGGGGAAAAAGACCCCTTCGAGAGTCACGTGACCTTCTCATTCTGACACGCGGCATCCTCCGCTTTGTTGTTTAATTGGAGGCATATTGAATGACGCGGACTTGGGCTTGTGGGAAGTGAAATTACAAAAGGAACGGCGCTGTGGAAATGTGCTCCGTATGCAAGTTTTTTCCCCAATCTGCATCGCATTATATCCGTCACTCAACTGATTGCAGATGATATCGCCGTCTCCCCCACAACACTTGTTTCAGCATACGACAAGTTGGAGACAGTTCTTTACCTCCGATCTGGCTGTAAGTCGATCGGATTAACAGAAACCGCCTATATTCCTAGCCTTTGTTGATACCGATAAACATTGAGATTGTGGTGGGGCTTTAAATAAAAAGCATTATTATTATTTTTTTTTGGGGGGGGAGGACATAAGGAATTTGGGCATTATAGTTATCAAACATAGTTATCGTTTTCCATAACACTCTAATATTCTAATAATATAGTTATCTCTAATATTCTAAAAATATCTTATAATGTAAAAATATATTTATTCTCATATATAATTATCGTTCCCTCCATAGCCCTCTAATATTCTTATAATATAGTTATCTTTAATATTCTAAAAATATCTAACATATAATCTAAAAATATAATTATACTCATATATGGTTATCGTCCTCCCATAGTACTCTAATATTCTAAAATTGTAGTTATCTCTAATAGTCTAAAAATATCTAACATATAATCTAAAAATATAGTTATTCTCATATATAGTTATCGCCTCCATATAACTTTATTCTAAAAATATAGTTATCGCTAATATTCTAAAAAATATCTAACATATAATTCAAAATAAGGTTTTTCTCATATATAGTTATCGCCTCCTCATAACACTCTATTCTAAAAATATAGTTCTATCTAATATTATAAAATATATCTAACATATAATCTAAAAATATAGTTATCCTCATATATAGTTATCACTCCCTCCATAACACTCTATTCTACAAATGTAGTTATATCTAATATTCTAAAATATATCTAACATATAATCTAAAAATATAGTTATCCTCATATATAATTATCGCCTCCCCCCATAATACTCTATTCTACAAATGTAGTTATCTCTAATATTCTAAAAAATATGTAACAAAATCTAAAAATATAGTTATTGTCATATATGATTATCGCCCCACATAACACTATTCTAAAAATATAGTTATCGCTAATATTCTAAAAAAATCTAACATATAATTTAAAATATATTTATCCTCATATACAGTTATCACCCCTTACTTAACACTCTATTCTAAAAATATAGTTATCTCTAATATTCTAAAAAGTATCTAATATATAATCCAAAAATATAGTTATCTTCATACATAGTTATCGTCCCTCCATAGCTCTCTAATATTCTGAAAATATAGTTATCTCTAATATTCTGATATATGTAGTTTTTAAATATATAGTTATCGTCTCCCCCATAACACTTGTTTCAGCATAGGACCAGTTGGAGACTATTCTTTACCTCTGATCTGGCTGTAAGTCGATCGGATTAACAGAAACCTCCTATATTCCTAGCCTTTGTTGATACGGATAAACATTGAGATTGTGGTGGGGCTTTAAATAAAAAGCATTTTTGGATATATTCTAAAAATATAGTTATCGCTAATATTCTAAAAAATATCTAACATATAATTTAAAATATATTTATCCTCATATACAGTTATCACCCCTCCCTTAACACTCTATTCTAAAAATATAGTTATCTCTAATATTCTAAAAAGTATCTAACATATAATCCAAAATTATAGTTATCTTCATACATAGTTATCGTCTCTCCATAGCTCTCTAATATTCTGAAAATATAGTAATCTCTAATATTCTGATATATGTAGTTTTTAAATATATAGTTCTTCGTCTCCCCCATAACACTTGTTTCAGCATACAACAAGTTGGAGACAATTCTTTACCTCCGATCTGGCTGTAAGTCGATCGGATTAACAGAAACCGCCTATATTCCTAGCCTTTGTTGATACGGATAAGCATTGAGATTGTGGTGTGGCTTTAAATAAAAAGCATTTTTGGGGGGTTTGGGGAGGACATAAGGAACTTGGGCACTATAGTTACCATATATAGTTATCTCTTTCCATAACACTCTAATATTCTAATAATATAGTTATCTTTAATATTCTAAAAATATCTAACATATAATCTAAAAATATAATTATACTCATATATGGTTATCGTCCTCCCATAGTACTCTAATATTCTAAAATTGTAGTTATCTCTAATAGTCTAAAATATCTAACATATAATCTAAAAATATAGTTATCCTCATATATAGTTATCGCCTCCCCATAACTCTATTCTAAAAATATAGTTATCGCTAATATTCTAAAAAATATCTAACATATAATTTAAAATAGGGTTATCCTAATATATAGTTATCTCCCCCTCATTACACTCTATTCTAAAAATATAGTTATATCTAATATTCTAAAATATATCTAACATATAATCTAAAAATATAGTTATCCTCATATATAGTTATCGCTCCCCCCATAATACTTTATTCTACAAATGTAGTTATCTGTAATATTCTAAAAAATATCTAACATAAAATCTAAAAATATAGTTATTGTCATATATGATTATCGCCCCCCCCCTAACACTCTATTCTAAAAATATAGTTATCGCTAATATTCTAAAAAATATCTAACATATAATTTAAAGTATAGCTATCCTCATATACAGTTATCACCCCTCCCTTAACACTCTATTCTAAAAATATAGTTATCTCTAATATTCTAAAAATATCTAACATATAATCTAAAAATATAGTTATCCTCATATATAGTTATCACCCTCCATAACACTCTATTCTAAAAATATAGTTATCTCTAATATTCTAAAAAATATCTAACGTATAATAGTTATCCTCATAAATAGTTATCGTCCTTCTACAGCTTAATCCTTTTCCCAAAATCTAAAAGACTGTTTTGTGGAAAGAAAATGGTGTGCTTGTACCATCTGCCTAGCTGTGAATGAACATGGACACTCGTGTTTCTAGAAAAAGACCGCTTTGGACATAAGTCTTGCCCGACTGGCCGAAGATATAAAGCTTTCTTTACCCCCACCCCAAAGTCTTGTGGTTAGTCGTCACAAGATACGAGGTTCACTCCTTTTCCGTAATTTATTTCATATTGTCTTTCTGCTTGGGGCACTCCAAGGGGAATTTTTGGAGACAGAAGTCTAAGTTTTGGTGCACAGCTGAATGAAAACAAATTTAAACGAATAAAAGTCGAAAGATTTCAGTGTTTTATTGATATACAACTATAATGATAGATTTCATGGAAAAAAATGTTTTATACTTACAGTATGTCCCCAGGGACACTTCTCTTTTAAGAGTGTAAGGGCGTCACGAACCCGGGGTGCCTGAGTGATCTTTCCCTCTACGTCTTCCCTGGTAGACCAGAACTTGCCTCTGTAGTGCTTGTTCCTTACTAGGGCTGACCACGTTAAACTTCGAACCATGACGGACCTCTTGTAGGTCTGCTGCAGCTCTATAGCTGTCGTGGTTGTCGTTGTGGTGACTGGTTATTCAGTTCGTCTGCTGCTTGCTGTATGGGCACGCATACCCTGGCTCAGCGTAAGATTTCTGTTACACTTATAGTATTGAAAAATAAGGGAAGGAAATATAAAGAAAAATCTAATAGCAATCACCGATTTTTTTCTTTTGTATGGAAAATGAAGATATTTATTTTGATACAATTTTGGCACAGATGTAAATAATTTATAATTTACATGAAATCAAGTAATCGCTGGGAAGCAAATACTTACATTGATTTTAAGTTGGATATTGAAGAATTTTGAAAGAAATAATTTATCGGATGTGTAAACGGGCTTCTCATGAGGAATTACCCTTTTATTCACCAATACATATGACAAAACAATTTAAACGTACATACATTTCTTGCAAATAATAAATGAACAACATACACTCACAAGACAAAATGCATAAAATCACAAAATACAAGAGGGAACGTTACATAATGCTTTGTGTAGAAGTAGTAAAACTCGTTATCTTTAGCGAATAAGATATTTTGATCAAAGAAGCTTTGATAGCAGCCAGTTTGAAGCAAATAAGTGATGACAAGCATTCAGTTGTGTTGTTGTTTCTGATGCCACTTGGTCAAACCAAGCATGATTGAGCCCTACAGTACTCATATTATGGCAAAAGGGTGCACTTTTCGTTTTAACGAGCACCTCTATGGTGAAAGTACGACTTTCGCTCAAGTGGGTGTTCGTAATTTTAGAAGCAGAAGACCCTTAGGCTTGGCCTCCCACCACCAGATGTATTAATTGAGAACTTGGAGGGCATTGTGCCCTCGGACATATTTTATATGCACACAGAACATATTTTACGTGCTTAGAGTCACCTTTATCCCCTTGAGGACCAGCACTTAAATGCTATACGAGTTGACCATTGTGAATTTATATTATATAGGAGATAGGCTCATTCATATTTTATTAAATAATACGGAACTATAGAGAAAAGTATGTGACATTTTTTTGAAAAAACATTTTTATCTAGGAGTAAATGAACTCGTGTGCTGGATGGAGAATTTAACATACTGCATGTGGTAAACGTACGTGTACTTTTTTCGTAGACTGTCACTGGATTGCGGGTCACTTAAAAGTACGTATTTAGTAGATTTTTAGTATTGCTAGAGAGCGGGTGACGTATAAATACGATGTACGATTGTATTGTGTTTGTGTTGCTAGGCAAAGATTTGCATTGTTCCTTTCCAAAAATTTAGTTTGTCAAGCTACTACAGTGGACTCCTCTTAATGTGATTCGTTTGGGACATCGTGATTTTGATAACAATAACCGATATGCAAAATTAGATAAATTTACCCCCTTTAATTCACACTAAATAAATTTCAAAACAAAATGAAAAAACACACCTTATATTATCCTTTAAAATATAAGAATTGTATGCATAATTAAAAAAAATGATCAACTGTGGACTGTCTACAATTTTTTCTAAGAACTCATTGTTAAATTGTTCGTAATCATAATCAACCTCTCATAACGATTTAAAATTTCGATCTTTTGTTTTAATGTTAAATCATTTCGCTTTCTGGCTTCCATATCGACAAACTGCATGTAAGAGAGTAAGGCATAAAATGTGAATACGCTCCTTCTCAGTTCCGATAATAATGTGTTCCCTTCTGCTTATCTAACAACCACTGACGACCAGTAGGGTGTGCCTGAAAAATTCCAGGAACGTGTAATACCGCACTCCTTTGTTCATTCCCTATTTCCTAGTTGTAAGAGAGATTATTTTTCAAAAATTCCAACAACAGCGAGCCGAATGCTGGCTGATTGGTTAGGCGCTGATCGTCGGTACCGAAGTTCGTGGGTTCGAATCCCGCTATGGCATGGATGTTCGTAGCCGTTCGGTATCGGCTTTAAGCAGTAGGTCCCGGTCTCATTAGCCCTCGTGTGCAAAACAGTAGACCGTAGCGCTCCAAACCAAACCAAATCCAACAACAGCGAAGGAAAAGAAAGGATGGGTTCCTTCTGAATACATTGTGAATATTCCTTTGCCAGTGAAAATAAGGTTCGAAAACTGAAAACATTAACCGATGTAATGATCCCATAAAACGATAATTTAAACATACAAGTGAATAGATAGAGTCAGGACCAAGTGATTTCGATAACTTTAAGTGATTGATAACATTAACCGCGATCCCATTAAGCGGAGTCCACTGTGTATTTCTTCTGTCGAGTTACTAACTCCAGAACGTAAGAATCGTGTTTAGTAAATTTGAAGTTTGATTACAAGCTTGATAAAATGAGCCATTGTCAAACGATCGCTGTCCTTGTAAGTCCTCGACGAAATAGACCAGTATGCAATGTGTTAATTTGTAAAGGAAAAATTAATTTATTATAAGGCTTTTACAAGGATAATTCATTCGAAAAATGTGCAATTTCCTTTCTTTTACTATTTTTAAAATGGATATTGAACAACAAACTTCTTTTGCCCTATTTTTAAAGTTAATATAATAGATTGGCTAATAACATAAACATAAAATTGAAATATGAAGTGTTCTGCACTAATTTTATTTATTTTTTTTCCCTTAAAGCGATAATTCTTATTTAACTGTCTTTCATAACCAAAATATTCACCTCTTTACAACTATAAGCCGAGAAAGATTAATAAAAGGCTTTCCTTTTAATTATACAAATTTCACAAACATTTCCAAACCGTCATTAAAAATTTGAAACGTGATATTTTAGTCCCCGGTGAACATGGCGTCGCTATGTTATTTGCAAACTTCTCGCGGAAAGTCGAAATAAATTAAAAACAAATATCCCCTGTGGTTTCAGAAAATTAAATTCCGTTTCAAGTTACCCCGAGATTAATTTTTCGGAGTTTTCGCTTTGACGCGGAAAATTTTTGCCGAAGAAATGTCGTAAAAATAATCTTCTTTGTCATACGAGAAATAAAATACAGAGAATTTTTCAATGTTTACAGTAAAAACGAGATCTCGAATCGATTTCTATTCCCCAAAATCAACGTTTTCTGAGTGATCGGTAGGGTTGCAATGTCGGACCAAGGCGAGGGTTTTGGCTGGAAAGGAGAAACGAGATTTTGTTTTTCAACCAACTAGAATTGGATTTAAAAAGCTTTGCTTTGTTCGATGGTTTGAATCAGTTTGACTTTGTCACAATGGCAGTCTGATAATAAAGAAACAAAGTAAAATTTCACTGAGGGTTATAACTGAACAAAAATTTAATGCGTATCACAATAGATTTAATCATTTTTTGTTTAATTTCTATGATATACTAGCAAATGTGCCCGTGCTTTGCTACGGTGAGCTTAATATATTACTTTTAAACAAAGATTTTTTTTCGTGCATAACTCTCTAAATTCGTCACAGTTCAGTTCGAGTAATTGGCATGTTTATATATTTCTATCATAAGCGTATTATAACATTATTCAGTTTTTATAATCGAATTTGTCGTATATTAAATTTGCTCAAACTTTTTTTATTGTAAAATATAAGCTTAACCCTAAATTGCATTACTGTATTACTACTGTACGTTGATTAGCAAAGTTAACAGATCTTGCCATATTACGTGATAGAATAGGAAGCACAGGTTTTGACAGCAACAGTGCTAATTTTGTTGGTAGTAATAAATGTTTTCCAAAATTAAGGAAATTTATGACAAACCACATAGTTTTGTATGAAACAGAAACACACATTCATATCGACAACCATATGAATATGAAGATAACTATATAAAATGATAGGTTTTATTTGGCCATGAGAGTCACTGAAATTTGTACTTTTTGTACTTAGAATATTGTTGATATGCATTTCATTGTAACATAAAAATGAACCAAGAATTAAATTTAAAATTAGTTCTCATATAAAAATGCTATAATTTGCGTCACATAGAAATGAAAGTGAATCACTTTATATCTCAAATTTCAGTTCAAATCGAATAGATACTAAGCAGACGATTTTAAATAATATAAAATAAGAAATGAATAAATGAAATATTTAAATGAATGACGTCATAATGATAGAAAAATATCATTTTCGCCTATTTATTATGTGATGAATTGAACATTTTAATCTCCTGCTTTTAACCGTGGAAAACTGCGTTTAAAACAATTACTTGGGATGACGTCACATTGCTAGAAACATTGCTTCTTTCCCTTAGATATGATGCGATAAATTAAAAACTTAATCGTTTGCGTTTAACCGGGGAAAATAATGCTTGGAATAATGACATGAAATGCTCGAAAAAGGGGGAAGGAATGAATTTCGAACGTTGAAAATTTACAAAAACCTTCCCAGGGATATACCTAAACATTTCCCAAATTTTCACGGCGATTGGATGGATAGTTTTTGAGTCTATTGAGTACAGACAGACAGACAGACAGACACACACAAATTCATTTTTATATATATAGATTTATCACTAGTTGGAATATTCCATCAGGGTACTCCTGATTATCACGTTACTTGGTTTGTTGATTGGTTGGCTAGAAGAGTTACGGTCAATTATTTTGCTACACGAGGGCTTATACGATATTACTTGAAGCAGTGGTATACAAGGGTGAGGTTTGGGGGTTCAAACATCTTTCATGAAATGTTGACAGAAAAAAATGCACATTTTAAAATTTTTAACACATTGTGTGCGGGTACATTTCACAGGGGAATTGTGCTTTTTGAGCTTAAATTTAGTTATCTAGTTCAATCTCAATAGATAGAAAATTATTTCATTTTTTAAACAACTTTTCGTATTTTATATTGAACTATATAAACAAATATATAAATAACAACCATAAGATTTTTGTAAACAAAAAATATATTTTTTAGTGGATAAATTTATAATAGTATCGTAAATATGAAAATTCTAATAGAAATAGTAGTATATAGTTTTAATATTTTCGAATTATGTTATATATAAACATTTTTAGATTATAAAAAAATGAATAGAGCAATCTTAAAACTAATAATGTTTTACAGTGTGGTAACGTTCAAAGCATTTTCCTCTATGAAGAGGTACGCGAAAAACCCGTACTAGTACGTGACCTGCGGTCAAGTATCAATCGTCAGAAAACGTACTAGTACGTGTCCCGCATACAGTGTGTTAACATAAGCAAAACCTCTCGGCTAACAAATTTGTATTGCTCCTATACTCTTATTATATATTTCTCAAATTTATTATATAATACGCTCTGGTATTGTGATATAATTTAAACCCTTGCTTTATGAATCGAGCGACGATTGTGTGTGCCACTTTCGATGAAAGCGTCGTGACCAGAAGCAGTTTCATCACGGGCTAAATTGTGAGCAAACCAGTGATAATAGTACTGCATTTACGATTTAATAAAACCCCAAAATTTGATAATTATATTTCATTTCATTTTATTAAAAATAATTATTAATGTTTTTATTTCACATTATATTATTTCTATGTTTTTGATTATATAACAAGAGTAAAAATTTTCAGTCGTTTAAATATTTTCTATGTAGAAAATATTGCGTAAATAACCTATAAGTGAATAATGTAAAATAATAGTCAAACTTTTGTAAGGGGTATTGTTCTATTACTGATACGAGCTTTTCACTTTTGGCCAGAAAGAATCATCATGTGTCTGAAAAGAGATTTTGATTTTTGGCCAGATAGAATCATCACGCGTGTGATATGAGGTTCTCATTTTAGGCACAGAAGTACAATCACGTCTCCCATATGTTGTTTTAAGGCAAAGGGTTAAAAAATGGCTGATGTGTTGGATACAAAAATTATCCGTCTGTGCCGTTTTGTTCTACCTCCCTCTCCCAAACGATGCTCTAATGGGTAGAACGCTGTTCTTCGTTTCCGGAGTCTGTGGGTTCTAATCTCACTGCAGGCATGGATGTTCGTAACTATTCGAAATCTGCTTAAGAAATAGATCGCGGTGTCGTCAGCTCTCGTGTTACAAAAACCAGTACATCGTAGCACTTCAAATCAAAACAATCTAAATCCCCAACCATAAGATGTGTGTGTACGACACTGGCTAGAAGTTTTCCAGAAGTGTTTTTCAAACCCACCTGATTTTCAAAGTAATTTTACAGCCAAAAATTTCTATTAAAAGTCCGAATAAAAGAAAATCCGAAGGTGGTGAATGCAAACTATGATGTGGCTGTTGAAGGACTTTTATTTTCCTTCTGTCTAATGACGTTTTGGTTTGTTTCAAAGTATGGGGTCCACCCTTAAATTTTTGACAGCAGACGTTAACTTTCTTTCGGCTTACAGCTCTTGGAGCATAAATGCTTAGCAATTTGAGAGGAATTTCACTCTGATTAACTCTTTCGGCTTGTAAAAATTTGTTATCTCAAATTTTGCATATTTTGCTATTAGAGACACGTCATGTTTCGTTGATTTCCGGAAGTTCAATTGCGATTGAACATACATTCATTTTAACTCTATACTCTTAATCGTATGGGATGATGTAATTCGCATCAATATTGCATATTATAGACTTCTATTATTATTATCATACTAACATATTTTAGGATTGTGGGTATTTTAGGTTTTTATCAAAAAATGTTTTATACTGTTAAACTTTGTAAATCCAAAGTATAATCCAAAACATTTAGATCCGGTCTCACCAAAGTCGTTTAACGCCTAACCGCGATTAATCTCTGTTTAAACGGAAATTGTGTCTTACTAATGGTTGGCTCCATGGGTTAATCGTGGTTAGCCGTTAAACGATTTTGGTGCATTTGGTGAGACCGACTCTTAGAATTATCCTCTCTAGCAACACAAGTAAGACATAGAGAGATTCTATTTGTGCCTTGCTGAACTGGGTATAATGGGAGGGCTATGTCAGTATCGGTCTCTTCAGTATCAAAGTTAGTGGTTTCTTTCAAAATTCGAGCATGGATGTTTGTAGAAATTCAGTAGGTCGGTCTGATTAGTCCTCGTTTGCAAATAGTAGCTAGTCTCAAAACCAAAACCTATTTGTGTCTTACTTGCGTTGATTTTGCATTTGTTGCTATTTTGGTCACATATGTTTTGCATTTTTATATATTCCCTCTCTTTCTCTCCTTAGCAGACACACCGAGCCAGTATTTAAGTTTAGACAAAGCGAGTCTTTTGGATGGAAATTTGATGGTTTAGTTTTATATACGTATCTATGTTTTCACCTAATCTGTAAAGGAGAAAATTATCTTAAACTACAATAGGATTTAAAAGGCTTTGTTTTATTAGATAAATTTAATCATTTGATTTATACTATTTTATTTTGGGGTTTATAAGTGATTTCCTTTAAAAATATTTTATATGGTTAAACTTGATAAATTTTAAATTTAAGGATAATGTAAAACATTTAGAATTAGCCTATTCTTCTCTACAAAAATTAACGTAAGAAAGATACAAATAAATTTTCTATTTTATTACGTGATTTTGTATTATTACTATGTTCTGGCCCAAATGTTTTATTCTCTTATATATTTTCTTCAACTTCCTCTCTCTTTAGAATGAACGATGGAAATGAGTAAGGCACTGCTCTTCGGTTACCAGAGTTCGTGGGTTCGAATCTCACTGATGTCATTGATCATGCATAGTCGTTCGAAATCGGCTTTAAGCAGTAGGTCCCGGCATCATTACTCCTTGCATTAGAAACAAAATATCATAGTGCCTCAAACCAAATTAATCCCCCACTGTCTATCACAAAGATACGCCATCATGATTTAAGATACGACTTTATATTTTCTATGGCACACTAACGTTTAATTGACGATTCCATATTATACCGTTAGTAACAGCCTGGACATACAGAAATTGTATTAAAATATGTGTTTATTTGACAAATGCGCAATAAAAAAGCTTTGTACATTTGTTTGTATGTAAGTTTTATGTACATCTAGGTAAAATGGTACACCAACACAAGGAAAAAAATTAACTTAGATCACATGTAAATAAGATTTACTCTATAAAATCATAATTTGTTGGGTACTGTTAACTTACAATCTGTTTAACCCTTTAACGTGCACGCTCGAGTTAACTCGAGCACGCTAAACTGGCCAAACTGTGAACACTCGAGATAATTCGAGAGGCGTTGTACTTTATGTAGCTATAATTTTTCACACTCGAATGCAATTGAGAATTGAGATTAATAGTGTAAAAAAAATCGTTTTAATGATATTTATCATTTACATGGGACTGTAAGCTATATTCGACTATTTTCTGCAATGTTATCAAAATCCAAATATGAATAAAAAAGGTTGAATATTTTTGTAATTTTCTTGGCAAGACAATGTTCTAAATTGTGTTTTTTACATTAAAAATAAATTGATATTTTTTGCCGGCCTTTAAAAAAAAAACTGTGCATTAAGAGGTTAATCAGCATTCCACACTCGAGCCTGCTTTGATGAAAATAGATATTTCATATTTGGCCCTATCTTACTAAAAGCTGCTTTAAGTTCAAAGTCAACTTTCTTTAAATGCTATCTCTTATTATTTTTAAGGCGAAGTTTGTTATTTTTTAACTAGAGTTGAACATTTTTGTTGCATTAAGTAATAAAATAGTATCAAAACTGCTAAAACCTTGTAGCTAATTTTTTTTAGTTGCATATTTCATAACGGGATCAGAAAGATTTTTAATTTTCCAGAATTGTAAAATACCGTATGAGTCATAAAAAATTTGTTTGTTTTTTGAATGAGATTATTAGTAAGAATCATTTTCTTTACTGACCGCATGTTATCCAACTTTATTTTATTTTTGATAGGAAATTGATTCGTCTCTTTTCATAATAATTTTTTAATTTTTACTAACTAGCATATAGCCCGTCATATGATGGGATAGTAAAATGTTTAATTTTCCATAATTGTAAAGTACCCTATGATGCAGGTAAAAAATAGTTTGTTTTTTGGCTGAGAATTATCAGGTACACGCTCAATAATTTGTTCTCTTTACTGACTGCATATTAGTTGCAACTTTAATTTAACTTGTCATATTATGTAACAGGGTGGATAGCAGAGGTTTTAATATTAACAATGATTATTTGGTGGTATGTATGAATGATGTCCAAAATTTAGAGAATCGATTGTAAACCATGTGATTATGTATAAAAACAAAACACAAACGAAAAAACTTCTTAATTTTAAGATATAACTTAAACGTTAGATATTTATTAGTAGTGAAATAGACTCCTAGACTTTTATGAAAATAATTTGTTGTTAATACCGATGATAAAATTTTCATTACAACAAAAATAGTCGATGATTCAATTTAAAATTATCACATATGTACCTATTCTCTAATCTATTATTTATTCTAAATATAAAAGAAAAGTGTTTACGTAATATCTAAGTTCAGTGATAACGTATGAAAATAATGCAGACGATATTTGAATAATTTAAAATAAGAAATGATTAAATGATATGGTTAAAGGATTGACGTCATAATGCTAGAAAATACTGTTATTTTCATCTACTTATAATGTGATAAATTGATGAATTTAATCATCGTCTCTCTTAGCCAGGGAAAATAGGGCTTGAAATAATGGTATTAAACGATCGAAAGAGGGGAAGGGGTGGTTTTCGAACGTTTTCAACTCGCTTTATTTATGTAATAACTCATCAGAATCAATTTTGCTCTGTCCATTTATAACATTCATAAATTCGAGGACGGAATAACTGATAACTTAGATTATTATTATATAGGGGATTCTAAGGAAAAAATATACCACTGCACAATGGTTGCGAAACACTGCTCTAGAGTGCACTTTAAAATTCTGATATTCGTAACTTGGGTTAGGGAAGGCTGCAGTCTGAGTCGGTTAAAAAATCTTCTGTGTTGAAACTGCAGGACTTTAAGCCACACAGCTGTCATTCTCCCACTTTTTGTAAGAGTTTGTAAAATCCTAAATTTCACCATAGAACTACCAAGAATGCCGTTTTGACGTTTTCCAAATTTTATGTTTCAAAGTTTGATATAATTTAAGCATTGTTCTTGAAATTTGACACAATTTTTAATGAAATATAAGAATAGATAAATATCAATTTCCACTTACCCACTTTAATTTCCATAATCAGTATGACCTATTCTATTGTACCAAGACCGTCAAAAGCACGACTTAGGCAATTTAAAGTTGAAAGATACAAGTATTCCGCAGCGTTATAACGGCATCTATTTTGCTCGAAGATTCAGTTTAGGTTTTGGTAAATGTAATCAAGACGCAATCATTATCAGTTGTTCTATAATTCTAAGTGCAAACTGGAAAAAGTCAAACTCGGAAAAGAGTATGAACGTTATTTTTTGTAAATTCTAGGCAATAGAAACTGTTTTTGTTTGCTTTTTATTAATAATTAATGAATTAATATATTAAATGTTGTTTTTGGTTAAATTATATTCCTTTATTTACAATAACTAAGCAAAATGTTACATTGATAGCCATGATCAAAAATCCATCAATTTGATGGGTGCAGTGTAACGTACTGGAGATATGGTAGGCGAAACGTCAATGAAACAGGCTGATAATGTTTAATCTAGACTAAATATTTTATTAGGTGAATAAATTATGTACAGCTATGTACAGGTTCAAAAGATTTCTAAATATTCTGGGATCTCGTGCTGAGATAACATTACACAATTACATGCGTGGTAGAGTGAAGGTTTCTAAATCACTGGAACAGTTCGCTAATGAGTGCCGGTACGAATCGCCGACACTATAACCTCCGGCTGACGATCAGTACAGTCAGCTTCCCCACTAAGGTTCAAACTCTCAGAGTGCGTATCACGCTGGAGTCCGTTGAGGAAACTCGGGATGCAAGACGATCCAAATATGAGAGTGGTTTTCAAGACCTACTTCTATGCACGAAGTAAAAAAAAAAAATATTAGATAACGGGAATGAGATTAGTCGAAGTCGACTTTTAGTATTAAAAGCAGAGACTTGGCGGTCTCTAAACAAAAAACTCCAAATAGGAGAGAGACGAGTGAATCCTCTCGAGTCCACATGCACTCAAAGTAAATCAAGAAAAGCCTATTCTTGGATCAGCCATCTTCTTTTATAGCTCGGTGCCCTTCACGTGATTCTTCCGGAACCTTCCAAAACCTGGATGATCAATCTTGACTTCGCCTGAAAAAGCTTGACCTAGTTTGTCCCGAAATCTCTTTAGTAACCGACCCTCATTAAATTCTATAACTATTATTGATAAAAATCTTTAGAGTCTTTCCAAATTACTACTTTTATCCTTTTGCTTTTAAGTTTTAATATAAATTAAGTATGATTTCTTTCTGCCTATTTTTTAATTACTCGCACACATATTTAACAACTATCATTAATTAATATTTTTATCATTCTTATAAAAAGGACATGTTCCTACTCCGCAACGGTCTTTTTTTTCTCATTTATGAAGTAAGGCACATAGACACATATTTTTACCATTTAACGTTGCAACCGTTTCTGCGAGTTATTATATTTATATTTTTTTTTTTAAATCTTTTTTTTTAGTCATGCACGGATCGTTACAGCAGTAAAACTAAGTATACACTTAACATCAGTAGTTCTAGTTTATTATTGTGATAAAAGATGGAACAGTTTAAAATTAAATATATTCTATAGACGAATAGTTGATTGTTATACAGCTGTAAAATAATTTGTTATATCTTCAGTGATGTAACAATCATAACTGTCACCGGGGTGAAATACCTTTTCGGCGCTCTCTTCGAAAATCCTATAGTAATTTAATATAATGAATATAAACATTTTGACACCAGAGCATGTAGACGTCCTTGAACTCTCTTGCTCAGAGTTGCTATAGTTGGGAATTTGGTACCTTAAACCGCCGTCATAATGACTTCTAACTTCGCTATGACCCGGATATCATCAGAGACATATCTCGACTGCAATATGGTAGCACACTTAGTATTTACATGCCATACAGAATCAGCCCGGAGGGCCTTTATATGGGCCGGTTTCTTGATGCCATACAGAATGATGCAAAAGTACCGCAGTGCTCTAAATCAAATCCAACCAAACCCGAAACTTGTTTACCTCCGTAAATTTCCGGACGAAAAGATACAGAGATACTGTTTGACTTGAATTTGGATATTTATTAATAACTAGCATATAGCCCTTCATATGACGGCATCAGTAATTTTTTTAATTTTCCAGAATTGTACAGTACCCTATGAGGCAGGTAATAAATAGTTTGTGTTTTGACTGAGAATTATTTGGTAGACGCTCAATAATTTGTTTATCTTAGTACTCTTCTAAATTCTCCTGATACTGTGAATGCAGTTTAGAATCACGTTGAATTCATTTAGAAAGATAATTCAAAGTTTTCTCAGCTACGTCGAGATTATCGTTTGCCACAGTAATTAATGGAAATAAAGGAATGAAACTATTATTTCAACTACACCCTGGAGGTAGATTGAATTTGTTATTAATAAAGGTGAAAAATTTTTATTGCAACAAAAAATAATCTATGATTAAATTTAAAATGATCACATTTGTACCTAATCTATTATTTAAGCCAAATATAAAAGAAAATTATTTACGTAATATCTAAGTCCACTGATAACATGTATGAAAATAATGCAGGTGATATTTAAATAATTTAAAATAAGAAATGATTACATGAGATGGTTAAAGGAATGACGTCATAATGGTAGGAAACAATGTTATTTTTACCTATTTATCATGTGATAAATTTAATCGCCTGCTCTTAACTGGGGAAAATAGGGCTTGAAATAATGGCATTAACCGCTCGAAAAGAGGGGAAGGGGTGAATTTCGAACATTTTAAAGACCAAAGTATTTTTCGCTGTGATATGAAGCATATTTATACCAATTTATTTTAGAATCGGATCGATCGTTTAGGAGAAGATAAACTTTACTCGCTTTGAATTTTGCCTCTATCCATTCCAGGTCCAATGCTTCATAAATTATGCGGACAGATACTTAGACTATTATTATATAGTGAGATTAATTACATGTAATAATTTATAATATTTACATAAATAAGCTACAAAGGCACAAAATAGTACAGTTCTTGTCTTCTTTACTTTAGTAATGTCGACGAAGCATGATCTTGTCTTGACTATTTATACATTTTGTTTAGTATACATAAACTAGACTGGTACATAAAAGTATAATACTTGTCTTCTTAACAAGCGTAAATTCCCAAGTGGGATCATTGGATGCTACATATTACGGTCGATATATGTCACAACTCAGAAGTCGCTATAGATGGGAATTTGGCACCATAAACTGCCGACTCATCCACGTCATATTGAGTTCTAACATCGTTATGACCCGAATGTTACTAGTGACATATCTCGAATGCTTGTGTAGCACACTAGTATTTGCTGCCGTACAGAATGATAAATGGCATTTAGATTTTTTTAACATAGTATTACATGTCAATATAGAATGATGAATGGTATTTAGATTTTTATAACACATAGTATTTTGCATGCATACAAATGAAGAATGGCATTTAGATTTTATAACCTACAGTATTTACATTATACAGAGATGATGAATGGCATTTAGATTTTATAACAGTACAGTATTTTACATGCCTACAGAAAAAATGAATGGCATTTAGATTTTATAACATACAGTATTTACATGCCATACAGAATGATAAATGACATTTAGATTTTATAAATACCCCATTAGAATCTGCGAACGAATTTGCCGCCAAATGTGGTAAACCTACATCCTGAAAATGGAAGAAACAAGAGCTTCTAATCATTATCTGTTGGGGACTGATTTGAACCGAAGCATATTCGATTACATGGGAAACTGTTTAGAAACCAGTAAAATGCCAAAATAAACGAAAAAAACCTTTTCTTTTTACTCTACTTTTTTTTTCATTTTAAAAAACAAAATAGATTTTTAGTTTAGAAGAAAAAAAAAAACCCTCCACAAATACATTGCAACAGCAAACATGTGGATTGAATTCCATCGGTCTCGTCGTTTTGCTTTTTCTAGAGGGGGTGGTTGGTGGGGTGAACTCTAAAAAAGATTTAGTTCAAAGAACGTCATAAAAATATTGAAATCTTTGTTTCTCCAAATTCCTAGTATCGATTGTAAAGATAGAAAGAAAGTTTATAAGATAAATCATAGATACAAATATATTTCTCTTGAAAATTTTGTGTTTGAAAACATTGTACGAAATGAAATGATTTTCGATACGTTAACATACAGTCTTATTGCGAAACATAAAATAGTATCTTAGATTAAAAAGATAAGGATAGATTAAATTATAAAAGACTTAATTTATTTTCTATTTAAGGATTTCTGTAGAATGGAACAGCAAAAATTTTTATCGATAATGTTACTCCATATACAGGCGCAATGTTTGTTTTTATACTTCTGAGAATTCTTCTGGATTTGAAACATAAGAGGTTATCTCATTGAAAACATTATTTATAATCATATATCATTTTGAAATTTAAGATTTTAATAGCAATTTAAGGCTTTTAGCAATTAAAATAGGTCTAAATTGCAATTTATGAAATTTCTCATGAAAAGTAAGACTAACTTTTTTAGGTTGTAGTTCATCGCAAATAAACAGATATTACAATATAATGAATAAATTATATTATAATTCGTTGCCCTTTTCTTATTAAATATTTGAGTGGTAAATAACTTTTATTTTTTAACGCAAATAAAAAAGAAAACATTTTCTTTGAAGCATTTAAATGCCAACTCCGAGTTTTTAAATCACTTTCAATTTATGGAATTATAGCTTAAATTATCATAGAAAGGAAAATAAAGCATCTTCAGAATTATAAAAATTTGTTCTGCACAAGGGTACAACAAAAGTTTTTGAAAATTTTCACCACAGCGTAAGTTTTAACCCGTTAGCTATAGTTTGTCAAAATAAAAAAAATAAATAAAAATAAAAAATAAATAAATAACGTATTACACACACACACACACACACACACACACACACACATATATATATATATATATATATATATATATATATATATAGTATATATATATATATATATATATATATGTATATATGTATATATATATGTATATATATATATATATATATATATATATATATATATATATACCGGGTGGCCATAATTAAATTGACAGTGCTCACAGTGTTCTGGAGCGCGATCTATTTGCAAGAATGAAACCACATTTTATAGGAAGATTACACAAGACAGGGGACGAAGGATTAAGCGAAAAAACAAATTAGTTCCAAAAGTCATAGCTAGGGGAATATTTGGCACTGTGTAATAGAAACTAGAATGTTAACAAATGCAAATCAATACGGAAATTAAATTCTTAACTGTGCCAATGGATGTAACGTGAAATTTGAATAAAGAACTTCTTCTTCTGCTCAGCGTACGTGATATTGCAGATCACGAAACTTTATCAGTGTTTTGTAGATTTTTTAAAAGTGTTGCCATATTGCACTTGACCAAAATCAGGAAATGTGTTTACTAAAAGGTAATTTTATTCCGTATTAATTTCTATATTTCTATTTGTTAACACTCTATTTTCTATAACACAGCGCCAAATATTCCCCTAGCGGTGACTTTTGGAACTAATTTGTTTTTTTTTACGGAATCTATCGTCTCCCGTCTTGTTTAATCTCCCTACGAAATGTGGAGTCATTCTCGCAAATAGATCACGCTACAGAACATTGTGAGCACTGTCAGCTTAATTATGGCCACCCGGTATATATATATGTATATATATATATATATATATATATATATATATATATATATATATATATATATATATATATATATATATATATATATATATATATATATATTATATATATATATATATATATATATGCAGTGTCCTTCCAATTTAACTACTGTCTGATGCCACAGTTCCGTCCAAACTTTTTTTTTATGTTCTAAAGTCTTACAGTAGTTCACTTACTCCACTTCATCCATCTAGTTTATAGATTCCTAAAGTGATCTCCACCAAAGTGTTCACTTAAAGTGATCCATTTCTTCCATCTAGTTTATAGATCCTTAAAGTGATTTATTTGGGCATAACTGATTTGCCATTTTTATTGTAAAATATAGGATGCTTGTTATACACGCAAAATACAAGTAGACAAGTGGACTCTTCTCGAGCTCCACAAAAAACCCGCCTCTTCTCCTCTCAGCCAATCTTTTTATATAGGGTCCCGGTTACCCCTGGCGTGATGCTTTCTGGAACCTTCCAGATACAGGATGACTCAATTTTGCGGTCAAACGTTCTGCCTGGCTGAGCTGAAGCGTTTTCAGATGTGGTCGAAGTTCTTCTTAAAGTTAATCGACCAACCATCATAAATATATTAGTGGCACCAATAAGTTGGTCCATATGTGGGGAACAGTGGTACCCAACCGTGACTCGATTTATAATTATTATCAGAGTCTCTTGACGGCAATAGACATCATAAAGATGTAGACACACTGGCTCCGGCGTACTGACAGTTTTTAATTTAATTCCACACACACACACACACACACACACACACAACACACCATAGTATATAATATAACTTTATATATATATACTATATTATCTATATATATATATATTATATAGATTATTATTTATATATTATATATATTTTATATATATATATTTATATATTATTATATATATATATATATAGTTAGATAATAATAATTTCTTCTTGTCATAATAATTATGTAACCCCTATTGTTTTTACTTGCCCGAGCTATTGGCCAAGGAGAAAGATAATCAGCTAACAGTAATAACGAACGATGCAGTCTAGTCACATTGAAGAGAACGTCACAAGTCTAAATAAAACTTTATTTTAGAGCTGCAAAAACGAACATCTTTACTAGTCAACGCCAGACAAGAAAAATACACAAAAATCACTCTGCTCGAACAGCGATGCACCCAAGAACGAACACAGAAAGAATTTTCCCAAGGGACAAGAAACTTAGTCAGCGAATTTAAACTGTTAAGATGAGGAAACACATGGAGCTATTTGCCAGCGACAGCTGGAAAACGTGTTGAATAGATAGAAAATTTACATCTATAGGACAGAAAGCTTTGAGAATTCTGTCGAAAGACTTTTAAGTCGAGGACACTCCTTTAATTAAGACATTTAGAGGCTGGGAGAAAGATTTTAAGGAATTAGAATGGGAGAGAGGAGGTTTTTAAGGAAAGAATTTAAATAATTTTTATATATTACACACACACACACATACATATATATATATATATAATACATGTATACAGCAATCTTTATTGGGGGTATAACTTCCACATCCCCCCTTCTAATACTATCTACCATACTTTATTGCCTATCATTATAAAGTTTATATTACGTGATTGTTTGTATTAAAAATTTTAGCAAATTTAAAAATTCATTACTAAATATTTATAATGCATTTTTACATATGTATTTAGTACAAAAGTACATACAGTCTTAAATTTATAAAAAGAGTTTGTAATGAAATTATTTAATTAGCTTAAGGAAGCATTCTTTCCTTTCTAAAAGTATCACTGCTAATTTTCAATTTTCAGCGATAGCTAACAAAATCATTAAGTATTTAAATAAACTGCTAAATATTTTTAATAAGCTTTTTAAAGTTTCCTCGAGTTCATGAAAAAAAATGTGTTAAATATATCCTTAAATACATCTAAAGTTTTCAAAGTATGGAAAATAATTTCCATCATTACTTCTACATATTATTATAATTATTCGTTACTAGTTAAAAAAATGTTTTAAAATTTTCATCAAAAATTCATATTATAAAATAATATAATAAAAATATAATATAGTAATAAATCCATAATATAAAGTTCATTATATTTATATCATTGCAGTTTTAGCTAAACAGTAAGTCTTTTGGAAGTATAATATTACCGAATTCAAGATACAAAGTAATGTTTATTGAAAAAGAACTTAGACGTGTCAGTGGCTTCTGGGGAACTCGTTATATTTGTAAGAAATATAAAAAATATATAATTCTGATATGAAAAATATATATCTGATTCATGTTATAAAATAATTTAAAATAGGTAGTGAATTTTATATCGTGCAGATACTAGAAGATAGTATGAAAGTAAAACACACTAAGGCTGTAATTGTTGGCAATCTGTCCATCGGAAAGTTATTTTGCCTTATTGATATGAGGAAACTCAATTTTTGTTTTTAGTTAACGTTATTGAAATTTTATTATTAGTTAATTATTTAGATTTGGTAATGCTAGCTTGTAATCTAACGTTTCTCTCATTAAAACAATAACGGATGAACCACGGTAGCTGTCATAACCAGAGCATAGGGAAATGGAGGCTTACTACCCTTGCTGGGTTGAGGCACGTAAAATAGTTTCTTGCCCGCAATGTTCTTCAATTGTTCTGATGGTACCTCTGGAGACAGAGAGTCAAACCTGGATTTTTTCTGCTTGGTCCCTGCTTCTAAGTTACGAACACCCGCTTGAGCAAAGCGCTTGTTCCAATCTAGTGGTAGTCATCAAACGAAAGACACATCTCTTTTTTTGAGGTCCAGTTAGTCTTCAATACTCGTGATTCCTAGCTCAAATGAAGTTATCACCCTAGGTCATGGACCAGTTGCCCATTGAAACAGGGTGCATTAAACCTGGAGTTGGCTTTCTTGCACCAGAGGGATGAGTAACAATATAGCAATTTGTTGCAACGTCACGAATTATTATAATGTCCTTCCCATTCCTTTTCATGTTTACAACAGCCAATAGACAAACAATAGACTGCCCTTCAGTTTGAAACTAAAGCCGGAATTGTCATAAATTGAGATTTACCCTACTGCGTGAAATCGCCTTATAGCAACAAACGATGACGACAGTCAAATTAGCAAAGTGTTATAATTTGGAGATGATTTGGTTTGGTTTGGAGTGCTACGGTCTACTTTTTGCAACACGAGGGCTAATGAGACCGGGACCTACAGCTTAAAGCCGATTCCGAATGGCTACGAACATCCCTGCCACAGTGGGATTCGAACCCAGTAACTCCGGTTCCGAAGGTAGCACCCTAACCCATCGGCCATCGTTCGGCCTAATTTGGAGATGAAGTATGTGGGTGAGATGATCGTAGATGTTCAGAATCGGTTTAAACTCAGTAAAGGCCGAATAATATCTGTCGAACATAAATTGATGAATATCTTAAATCTAAAGTAATATAGACCTCTGGGAATAAAATATAATAGTAAATTTAAATATCCCCTATGTAATGATACCTAAGTTATCTGTCCGTCTGTCCTCGAATTTAGGAAGCGATTGGACCTGGGAAGGATAGAGGCGTTCATATTGGATTCTCGATGAGTTAGGGTTAGCAAAATTCAAAGCGAGTTCGAAAACGTTCAAAATCCACCCTTCCCTCCATTTTGATCGTTTAATACTATTATTTCAAGCCGTATTTTTCCCCGGTTAATACCAGGCGATTAAATTCATAAATTTATTACATTATAAATAGATGAAAATAACATTTTTTCCCTAGCATTCTGACGTCATACCTTTAACTATCTCATTTAATCATTTCTTATTTTAAATTATTTTCATACGTTTTATTACTGAACTTAGGTATTACGTAAATAATTTTCTTTTATATTTGGGCTTAAATAATAGATTAGGCATATATGTGTTCATTTAAAATTTAATCATCGATTTTTTTTTGTTGCAATGAACATTTTATCACCAGCTTTAACAACAAATTCTTTTCATAAAAGTCTAGGAGTCTATTTCACGGACTAATAAATATCTAGCGTTTAAGTTATATATATTTGAAAATTAAGAAATTTGTTCGTTTGTGTGTTTGTTTTTTATACATAACCACACGGTTTACAATCGATTCGCTAAATTTTGGACATCATTCATACATACTGCCAAATAAACACTGTCAATATTAAAATCTCTGCTGTCCATACTATCACGTAATATGACAAGATAAATTAAAGTTGGCAACTAACATGCGGTCAGTAAAGATAAATAAATTATCGAGAGAGTATCAAACGAAATCAAATTTAAATTAATTATCATATTTCGTTGGTTCACGTAATATGATAAGATGAATTAAAGTTGGCAACTAACATGCGGTCAGTAAAGATAAATAAATTATCGAGAGAGTATCAGATAATTATCAGCCAAAAAACAAACCTTTTTTTTTACCTGCCTCATAGGGTACTTTACAATTCTGGAAAATTAAAAATTTTACTGATCCGTTCATATGACTGGCTATATGATAGTCTTAGAATATTAGAGTATGACCTTATTAGAGATCATTTGTCATTTTAAGCATCACAGGAAGCTATTTATGAAAAAAGAAAAACTTCATGTTAAGGAATTTACATGATAAGGTGTGTAGACTCTGTAAAATTTATGCGCGAGACTTGAACAATCATAAAATGGTGATCCAATTGAAAATATTGTAAGCAATATCCGATACTCAAAAATTTGGGAAACTCTTCATATTATTTCCCTTTATATTCGCTAAAAGGGAAAATAATTTATTTTAAAAAGTGAAAAATCTACAAGTTATTTATTATCTGTCCTTATAAAGAGGCATTAGGTATTAATGGATTAAATGGTTTCGGTTTCGTTTGCCTTGTGTAGCAAATAAAAGTAGATAATAACTCTAAACCAGGGATGGGCAAACTTTATTAGTCGTAGGCCAAAAATCAAAAGAAAATAACTTTGGCTGGCCAAGAAAAATTTTTCTAAAAATTTAAAAACAATATACAAGTACCTAACGGTTTCAATACGTTAATGAGATGAATGAAATTGCGATTTCATTTTTAAAAGTTCCTTATACTGAGGTTCGAAGTGACATGTACTGATTTTAAGAAACGATGCTAAATGCTCATCTGTCAGCCTACTTCTGAAATTATTCTTTCTAAGGTTCAAAGTTGAAAACACTTGTTCACATATAAGAAGCAAATATATCGCTGATCTTCTGAGAGTGAGATAATAAATTTTAATATTTAAGCAAAGTAAAAAAGGAGATGGATATATAATGTATAAATATATATTTCTTTTAATTTGCTTCGGTCCGGCAACATAAAATTCTATCCGCGGGCCTGATAAAACCTTCCGGTGGTCCGGATTTGGCCCGCGGGCCGTAGTTTCCTCATCCCTGCTCTAAACTAATGTTTCCAAAAAAATTTTGCCCACGAATCTCTTCTCGTAGCAAACGTCTTGCTAGTAACCACATAATGCAATGTAGTATGCAACTACATAATAACAGAATTACAATTTTATCCTTGATGTTTTAATAGTAAAATAAAAATAAAATATAAATAAAACATTTTGATATTTAAAGTAAAATTTGTTGGAATGATTACACTGTGTTTTGAATAAAAAAAACGATTTTTTTTTCAGCGAATTGTTGTTAGCGCTTTAAATGTTCACAACATAGAGGGGGATCTTCATTATGTTTTAAATGAAGAACCAAATATAGCTTCCAATTTATATACTGAAATTTATTTTGATTTAAAAAAACTGGTCACAGTTATTTTACTTTATATTAAAACTTAAGTGAATCTCCAAACGTTGCCCCTGCACTACCAGATTTTTACGCACCCCGTACCTCCTTACTAGTTCACAGACTCCTGGGGTGTTGTTGGAATTACTTTGAGAATCATTGCTCTAAACCAGGGATGGGCAAACTACGGCCCGCGGATAGAATTTTAAGTTGCCGGTTGGAGGCAAATTAAAAGAAATATATATTTATACATTATATATCCATCCCCTTTTTCACTTTGTTTAAATATTATATCCAAATTTATTATCTCACGCCTAGAAGATCAGCGGTATATTTGCTTCTTATATGTGAACTAGTGTTTTCAACTTTGAGACTTAGAAAGAATAATTTCAGAAGTAGACTGACAGATGAGCATTTAGCATCGTTCCTTAAAATCAGTACATGTCACTTCGAACCTCAGTATAAGGAATTTTAAAAATGAAATCGCAATTTCATTCATCTCATTAACCTATTTAAACCATAATACTTGTATATTGTTTTTAAAATTTTAGAAAAATTTATCTTGGCTTGCCAAATTTATTTTCTTTCGATTTTTGGCCCGCGACTGAAAAAGTTTGCCCATCCCTACTCTAAACCAAAACTAAAAATGCGTGGTGTAAAGAAGTGTAATATTTTCTTAAAAAAATTACCAATTAAATGAAAAAGCTGCTTAATTAGATGTGTTATTTTGTGATTATTGTGGCTTATAATGAAAGTTGCTTGATAACCAGAGCCCGATTAAGACATAGTTGGGCACAGGGCCTGGTGTTTATTCAACCTTCGCTTTACCTGAAGTTCAGTAAAACGTACATTCACTCAAACTGAGCAAATTATAGAAACTTTCTTTAGACGTTACTATGATGAAATTTATAAGTTATTAAAAAAGTATAAATTTGACCTTTTTTATAAATTCCGATAAGAATAAAAACTATCACTTCCTTTTATATAATTCTCTGTTTGAAGTTTTATAAAATAATTGCTTGAAGAACAGGGTCTGATTAAAGCACGGGACTACTGGGCCTAGGCCCCCTAATTATAGGGGCCCCCTAAAATTTTATACTTAATTATTAAAAATTGATTATAAAATTTGGTACTTAATTACCTGTGCTATTTTATTCATTTTTTAAATAAAAACTTAATTGCAAGTGTTACAGTTTACATCCTTGAGGATATACAGAGTTTTGGCATTCGACTGTACTACAAAGGGATGTAAACATAAAAAAAATTAATATAAACTTTCTTCTAAAAATATTCGCTGGTATCCTCTTTTATAAACTAATTTTTTTTTTGCCTTGAAAGGAGGGTAGGGGGGGGTGAAAGACTACCAGGAACTGGGCCCAACTTTGCTTTGATCGGGCCCTGTTGAAGAATTAACAAGAAATATTTTTAGATTATTTAAGTACCTTAAGTTTTAAAAATTAGATATAATATGGGACCTTAAAAATCAGGGGACCCAGGACCACAGCCTTGTCAATGGCCTGATTAAATTGCGGGCCTAGTCAGCCTGGGTTTTAATCAGGCACTGTTGATAATTAAATTGTTAATGACGTCGAACGATGGCCGAATGGTTAGTATGCTGGCCTTCGGGACCGGAGTTCATGGGTTCGTATCCCACTATGGCATGGATGTTCGTAGCCATTCGGAATCAGCTTTAAGCAGTAGGTCTCGGTCTCATTAGCCCTTGTGTTGCAAAAAGTAGACCGTAGCGCTCCAAAACCAAACCAAATTGTTAATGTACTTCATTCAACCATTTTGAATTGGTTATGAAATTTGTTTCTCCTATTGCTGAGCAGAGGGAATTTTTTTTTTAATAAAAATTTAGTGTTTATTAAATTTATGATTTCATTGATAAAGAATCTTTGATTTATTTATATGTAACTGCAGTTTTAATTCAAGAGTATAAGATATTGAATTGTTGCTGAAAGTAAAATATACTTTATCAATTACTCAAAAGTAGAAAAAAAGATCTGCGAAAGTTCTCGACTCAAGAAAAGATTGCGTCTTTCACTTAAAAATACTCCTCTCCCTTGACAATTTTCGGGGAACTGTTAAAGATCCCACGAGGTACTCCAGCATAACAGGACTTCCAAATTAATGTATTGTTCCAGCCAATTTCAAATATCTAAGATTGGAAGATTTTTTAAACAAGAAAAGTAAGGGGAAAAAATGAAAAATTATTCAAATTTCGGCAGCATCAAAGGCGGGGGGTGCCGTGTGCTCGGTATGTAATGACAATCCGGCACACCGTACTCGCATTCTAATTGGCAAAAAGGAAAGGCCCAGAAGACTTGTGCCCGTAAAAGATTTGTGCCACCTCATTAGGGCATCCTGCATAAACAAATGACGAGCGAAGCTTCGTTAACGCCGAGCGCACCCCCCTCCTTCTTTTCCTGTAATCTTACCTGCCTCGACGTCGAGTTAGTAAACAGAGAGGACCGTTAACGATGAAGAGTCCTCCAATCGATCGAGTGGCGAAGTCGCGCTAACGAAGTGCTGGAAACATAATACCTTAATAGACGTCGTAAATTGAGGAACCGGGGCTCGAAAACGTTGCTGGTGGTTCGGCAAAATGTCGGGTGTCAGGTTGTTTGCTACACATTAGAGGCAGAGAGTTAACAACCAAACAAGCTTGTGCTCTCTCTCTTCTCTTTTCTCTCTGCTCTTGTTGTTCGCGGAGCGCGGTGGCAGAGTGTGTTGTAATTAGTCCGACGCCATGTTTGTTGAGACGGGTTCATGACAAGGCTTCCTAACGACAGATCTTCTGCTGCATGGAGAGTTGGGAGAAGAGAAAAAAAAAGGTGGAAGATTCACGAGCTGCGTTTTCAGGCGTGATTAATGATGCCTTAAAAGATAAATAATTAATTAGGCAGGCAACAGAGCGAGGATTTGTTTACTGGCTTTGGTAGCGCAAACTTGAAGGCGGATTTTTGCTGGTTCTCTTGAAATAGAACAAGGAATACTTTAATACACTTCAATGGATTTTTAAAAAAAAGTTTGTTAGTTTAGTAACAAAATGCGGCTAATAGGCCTGGAAACAAAAGTTGTGAGTTTATCTAATTTTGTGAAATAACAAAGTTTTAAAACTGTGGCGCTTTAAAAAATAATCTGTTTGAGATTTTGAATTTGAATTCTCTTTATTGGCCTATCAAAAGAATGAAGACTGGTAACAAAATAAGGAATGTTTAAATATTGTGTGCTGGTCTTTTCAGATCGTAACACAAGTAATGGGAGGAATTAAAATTTGCTTATCGATAGATCTTTAAAGATGGAGCTTAAAGCTTCTGTATCTATTCTACAGTTAATATTTGATAATGTTAAATAAAAACAAATATTTAACACTTTGCATGCGGGTATACTTCACCGCCAACTTAAGCGTGCAGCGCGGGCGTTTTTTCGTGAATCGCGCGAATGTTTAGTTATTCAGATAAATCACAGTATATCGAAAACTACTTTGTTTTTATGAAAGCAACTTTCTTTTAGTTTGCAATTTAATATATACTGTATGATTATTTAATAAAAAAACAATATTTTTACGAAATCACAAAAATAAACGATATTTAAAATTAAAGTCCGATTATCAGAAACCCGTGTAAACGTCTGAGGCGGGATGGCTTCACATGCAGAACAGATGTACCGTTCCAGTTATTCAATTGTTTCTGGATAGTGGCGGCACACCTGGTCCCCACAGACAACTATAGTAATTTAGATTATTCCAGACTGAAGCGTCATCTGTTGTGGAATATTATAACTAATTTCAAAGTTTGTATGCCTGGCAAAATTCAAATTAAGCATGTAATAAAATCGTTTACACTTTGTTTGTATAACAATTTTTTTTATATACTTTTTACTCTTTCCAAGCTCCCTAGTCACCCCCAAAACTGAAATTGCAAAAAATAACTTACATTGTACCTATATATCCCTTTTCTGTGAAGAAAATATGTCATATTTTATTATTTTTTCTAAACTAAACTCGTGCTTTAAAGGATTAACTAGCATATAGCCCATCATATGACGGGATTAGTAAAATTTTTAATATTCCAGAACTGTTAAGTACCCAATGAGGCAGGTAAAAAATGGTTTGTTTTTTGGCTGAGAACTATCTGGTTCACTCTCAATAATTTATTTATCGTCATACTCCTCTAGAGTCTCCCGATCCTGTAATGCAGTTTAGAATCACATTGAATTCATTTAGTCAAACCGTGTGGTTATGTATAATAAACAAACACACAAAAGAACAAACTTCTTAATTTCCAAATATATATAAATTAAAAGTTAGATATTTATGAGTCCGTGAAATAGACTCCTAGACTTATATGAAAAGAATTTATTGTTAATACCGGTGGTAAAAGTTTCATTGCAACAAAAAATAATCGATGATTCAATTTAAAATTATCACGTATGTACCTAATCTATTATTGAAGCCAAATATAAAAGAAAATCATTTACGTAATATCTAAGTTCAGTGATAAAAGATATTAAAATAGTGTAGACGATATTTAAATAGTTTAAAATATGAAATGATTAAATGAGATGTTTATAGGAATTATGTCACAATGCGAGAAAAAATTGTTATTTTTACAAATTTATTAAGTGATAAATGGATAAATTTAATCGCCTGCTCTTAACCGGGGAAAATAGGGCTTGAAATAATGGCATTAAACTCTCGAAAAGGAGGAAAGGGTTGGATTTCGAACGTTTTAAAGACGACAGTATTTTTTGCTGTGATATGAAGCATATTTATACAAATTTATTTTAGAATCGGATCGATCGTTTAGGAGAAGATAAACTTTATTCTCTTTGAATGGATGCCTGTATCCATTCCAGGTCCAACCGCTTCATAAATTGGAGGACAGACGTACAGATAACTTAGGCTATTATTATATAAAAGATTACTCTCATTGTTGGAATTTGTTAACCCAGATTGTTTTAAAGTGCTCAGAACTAAATTCCTTTTTTACAATTTTTTTAAATAATTTTTTTTTCCTATTTAACAGTCGTATGGTTCCTTGGCTACTAATCAAGGGGATTATCTATACTACAAAATTATCTAATGACGTCACTAGAAGTGCATTTCGGCACTTTGGATTATGCTGAAGGTGGGAGCTTTTGCTATTCTGGAAGGGATTTTCGTTATAATGACGTAGCCAGTAGAAAAAAATTGACTATGCTGATCGTTTAGAGTCCTGTGAGTAGCAGCCCTAAAGTGCACCACAATAGTTCATTCGGCAAAGGCAACGATCTTGTTACCGGAGAATTACGAGATCAAGGCTCCAGGCGGTCAAAGATCTACCGTGTTCGTTAACGGTATGAAGTACGTAAAATAGGGCCGTGGTTGTGTAAAAATAATGTTACGTTGGCCTGGTGTTTGAGAAAGAAGAAATTTAAACTCATTAAAAAACACATGGACAAATATGTTTTGATTAAGTAATTTTATAAAATTAAATGCCTAATTAATACAGTTGGAATACAACTTATCATTTTTAGATATGGATGAGCCTTCTGGATTCGGAGTAAGTTTCGAAAATATGGCTACGTTCTTTCCCTTTCTCGTGTCGCTAAAATAGAATGGTCTATCCCGCAAGCAGCGGATGCCAGCAGCGTTCCTTTCTTCTCTCCTCTGGTAACAACCTTGTCCTCTAAAAAAATCAGACTGCCTCGCGGAGAAAAAACAGGGGTCCACTCCAGAACGGCGGGGGGTCAGAATCCCCCAAACCAACGGACCCTTCTATTGGTTGGGAGAAGTCCGAAGTTTCTTTCTAGTTCAGACCGGTCCTGGTCTGTTTGCCTTTGGCGATGGCTGACGGGAAGAGGTAAAACAAGCGTTGAAGCACCGAATGTAACTTATTGTTACAGGTTGCAATGTCCTCCATGTTCCCAAACGATATCTCTTTAGGTGGCATGTCTAAGGTCTTCTGCTTGGTCTCTGCTTTTAAATTACAAGGATCCCCTTGAACAAAGTCGTTCTTACACCCTAGCGATGCTCTTCAAAGCGAAAAGCTCATCTCTTAATTCGAGTGATCTCCAGATCACGTGCTTGGATAGTTCAAGTAGCATTAAAAACAACAACAAAGATTTCAGTCGCAGTTTTTCGTGAATGCTTAAGTTTCCCATATTTTGTACTAGAAAGATATTTGTTTAGTTCTAAATGTTATTATGTTTTATGATAACAACGAACACCAGAGAAAGTTGATTGCTTAAGGTTATTTAAACACTAGAATCCGAGAATGGCCAAACCTTTAACTTTCTAAATAGGGATGAAACATATATTTTCCACTTCAATTAAAATCCCCTATACAGGGTGTTTCATATTGAATGGTACCGAAAGAAAACATGATTGTTAACATTGTAATTAATATATTTAGAAAATTCAAATGTACCTCAAAATTACATTTATTTAAGTTTCTACAGGTGTTCTATATGTGTCCCTCAGGTGACACGAGAAATGGCTACACGGTAATTAAGCTCCTGCCACACTCGTGATAGCATATCTCCTGTGATGGAGTTTTTGCATAAGTCAGTTCTTTGTGAAATTCCCTGTGATGGAGTTTTTTTCGTCCCGGGATTTTGTTCTTGTATAAGCAGCCGGTATCCTGGAACTGCTTCACCTACCTGCTTATGTTCTGCTTATGTCGGTAGTTCTTTACTAAATTTCGTACGAAAATATCTTTGCACAACAGTTAAGGAGGAGGTTTTGGCATATTCGAACACGCATTACGCTTTCTCCTGCATGGACGACATTTTGTTTAACAGCGTCTCTAGCGGCGAGTTCGTTATTCAATAATTTTTCCCTGTTGTCAAATAAAACTTGTATAAATGCAGTTTCTGAATAAATTTGTTTCGGCTGAATAAATCCATTACGGCAGTCACATTGTGGTATTCTTTTTGTCCCATTCAATATGAAACATCCTGTATAATAATAGAATAAGTTATCTGTCCGTCTGTCCTCGAATTTATGAAGCGGTTAAACCTGGAATGGATAGGGTCATCCATATTGGATTCTTGATGAGTTAGGGTTAGCAAAATTCAAAGCGAGTTCGAAATCCACCCCTTTCCCCTTTTTCTAGCATTTAATGCCATTATTTCAAGC
Source organism: Pardosa pseudoannulata (assembly GCA_032207245.1). Taxonomy (NCBI): domain Eukaryota; kingdom Metazoa; phylum Arthropoda; class Arachnida; order Araneae; family Lycosidae; genus Pardosa; species Pardosa pseudoannulata. Next base: position 105,365,202 of record CM063509.1, read on the forward strand.
CCTATTTTCCCCAGTTAAGAGCAGGCGATGATTAAATTCATCAATTTATCACATAAGTAGATGAAAATAACATTTTTTCTAGCATTATGACGTCATTCCTTTAACCATCTCATTTAATCATTTCTTATTTTAAATTATTTAAATATCGCCTGCATTATTTTCATACGTTTTATCACTGAACTTAGATATTAAATAAATAATTTTCTTTTATATTTGACTTAAATAATAGATTAGGTACATATGTGATAATTTTAAATTTAATCATCGATTATTTTTGTTGCAATGAAAATTTTATCACCGGTATTAACAACAAATTCTTTTCATAAAAGTCTAGGAGTCTATTTCACAGACTAATAAATATCTAGCGTTTAAGTTATATACCTTTGAAAATTAAGAAGTTTGTTCGTTTGTGTGTGTGTGTTTTATATATAACCACACGGTTTGCAATCAGTTAGTTAAATTTTGGACATCATTCATATATACCGCAAAATAATCGTTGTCAATATTAAAACCTCTGCTGTCCATCCTAGCACTCAATATTACTATATAAATTAAGGTTGGCAACTAACATGCAGTCAGTAAACAAACTTTGGAGAGTGTGCCAGATAATTCTAAACCAAAAAACAAACCATTTTTTTTACCTGTGTCATAGGGTACTTTACAATTCTGGAAAATTAAAAATTTTAATGATCCCGTCATTTTTTTCGTTACCATTATTTGCATAAATTACAAATTTTTATGAAAAGTCTCTTTTATTATATATAATATATTACATATCATTTACCATTTGTGATATGATTATATTTACCATTCAAAATATAGAAATGTTTTCTTCAGCCACTGTCAACAAATCGAAGAGAATTAAACTTGTGATAAATTATTCAGTTAATATATTTCTAATCAAATACTAGCAACAGTTTTAAAATTAACATTGTAGGATGACACAACGTTGGTCTGAAATACTCGACAACGTATTATTTTAAGCGTTCCTTTGGTTTCATGGGCTAATGAAAGAATATTTATATCTCATATGAGAGGTTGAAAACCAAAGTGAACCAAGTCTGTTTGTAATAATGCAGAGAAATTGAATCTTAAAGTTTCGATTTCATAACTAATTTCTGAAAATTTAAACTAATTATAGTGTAAAAATAATGTTATTTTGGCCTAGTGTTTGAGAAAGAAGAAATTAAAACTTATTAATATACACATGGGCAAATAAGTCTTGATTAAAGGATATTATACGATTAAATAAATGCCTAAGGAATACAGCTGTAATCAACTTATCATTTCTAGATATCGAAGACTGCTCTCGAGTCGGTGCCGGTCCTAAAAAAAACAATATGGCGATGATTTTTCTCAAAAGGTCTATCCCTCAAGCCGCGGCTGCCAGCAGCGTTCACCTTCTGCTCTCTTCTGGTCACAACCTTGTAGTCTAAAAAAATCAGCGGAGAAAAAACAGGGGTCCACTCCCGAACGGAGGGATCAGAAAAAGTCAAACCAACGGGTTTTTCTATTGGTTGGGAGAAGTCCAAAGTTTCTTTCAAGTTCAAACCGGTCCTGTTCTGGTATGTCTTTGACGATGACTCACGGAAAGAGGTAAAAAAAAGCTAAATTAAGTGTAACTTATTGTTACATATAGAAAATACTAGAGCTACTAATAGATAGAATTTTCTGTCATATTCTGTCACACTAGCATATAGCCCGTCATATGACGAGATCAGTAAAATTTTTAGTTTTCCAGAATTGTAAAGTACTCTAAGAGGCAGGTAAAAAATGCTTTGCTTTTTGTGCTTTGATTGTCTAAAATTGAGCGAATCGATTGCACAACATGTAGTTATGTATAAAAAACAAGCACACACACAAACAAACTTCTTGTGGTCTAAAGTGTTGTCAGGATGTTTTCAAAACAAGAACAGCCGAACGATGGCCGATTGGTTAGGGTGCTGATCGTCGGTACCGGAGTTCGTGGGTTCGAATCCCACTATGGCATGGATGTTCGTAGCCGTTCGGAATCGGCTTTAAGCAGTAGGTCCCGGTCTCATTAGCCCTCGTGTGCAAAACAGTAGACCGTAGCGCTCCAAACCAAAAAAAAACCAAAACAAGAACAACGAAGTTGGATAAAAGTGCAATATGCCAGAGGTCTTACAACAGGACAGTGTCATCTTGGGCCTTTACCATCCACCATACTCTCCATATCTAAGCTCTTGTGAGATTGTCTTAATTCCTAAGATAAATGAACCACTTCGTGGCATTTTCTTCGCTTCAGAAATGTTCCAGATATTTTTGTGGCAATAGAGCGGTCCATTCAAACTATTTACAGAACAAGATCTGCTACTGGTACTCTGCGACTTCCACATCGTTATACACAATGCTGGCGACTGTATTGAAGGACTGTAAAACATAGTGACATTAATCACTTTTGTATTCCATGTAAATACATAGCTGCCACTATTAAAGTTCCAACCCTCGTATTTTAGGGACTTTTAAAAAATATTTTATCATTTTTTTTTTAGGATAGTAAATAGTGAGCAACGTTTTTTTTTAAATTTTCACAGTTAAAAATTATTAAGAATAATCATACAAATAATCATAAAAACTATCATACAAAGACTAAAATTTAGCTTTTTTTCCATTTACCCGAGATAACTCGGGCTAGTAAACTAATATTAAAACTAAATGCTTTTTACACCTGAAAAAAATTAAAAATTCAAATGAAAACCTACATATTTTGCTTTATATCATTTCCTTGTAATTAATAATAAAATAAAAAAATGCGATGATTTTTTGCAATTTTAAAAAAAAATTTGTAAGGGAAGCGGTTAAAAACAACAAAACTAGTTTTTAAAGTTAGGATTGCTTTTATGCAAATATAACGTTGCTAACCATATTCAAAATTTCACAGAACAATTTTATGGAGAAACTGACCAAGACAACTGTAACCTCGTGAAATACCTAAGATAGAATATTTATCCTAGTATAATAATAATTCCATTGCGGGTAAATCCCTCGGTTTATCCGATCACGAACACAAACTTATGGAAATTTGAAGACCTCGTCCACCCCCGACACCCCCTCTTTCTGTCGACCATTAAACCGACAACTGTAGCGGAAAATTACCGACGTATGCTCCAACGCTCCAACTTGTTACCCCCGGAAAGGGGTTCTCGAATCACCCGTGACATCCCACCCTGCGGTGGTCACGTGACACGGAGACGAGAGAGGGGGGAGGCATGATGGAAATTTCATTAATCCATTCTATTCTTGTGGATAATGTAATATGCGTTACATTATGAAGCGAAGAATATGGTAACTGTTGCGACTTTAACGAGGCTGACTCACTGGGGGACGAGAAGTCAGGTGGTGGCAAGAGCAGGGGGACTCTATCCCCACTCCCACGGACGGAATGGGGGAAATTGATTTGAAGCAGAGAAACCCTCAACCCCCTTACAAAATGCCCTTCCAGGTATTTATGGGCTCTCAAAGGCTTTAAAAGCTTCGAAAAGAAAAAATTGTATCGTATTTTTCTGTAAATCTCAACATATTGACGCATTGTGGGCGTGTACATTTCGCAGCGGAATTGTACCGGCAGCGGGGGTTTTGCTCATAAATGTAGTTCTGTTAAATTTCAATAGATCGAAAATTACTTCATTTTTTAACCAACTTTTGCATTTTATATTGAAATTTATAAACAAATATATAAATAGACAAACATATATATATATATATATATATATATAAATATAAATAAATAAATAAATATATATATATATATATATATATATATATATATATATATATATATATATATATATATAATATCATTTTCGCAAAGATAAATATAAAGTTAATTTTAAATCTAAATTGATTTTTTTAATCAACCTTCCCGTTCTGTGGTTCCGCATCGACTGATGTAAAAACTAGTTTTTATTTGCCTAAATTTTTCCAGAATCTATGTAGTAGACAAGAGCATTCGGCTTCGTTTCCCTGTATATACCGTTATTTATGTACCCACAAACAAACCATGTTGTTACACTAACCCGTACTAGTACGTGACTCGCGCTCAAGTATCAGTCGTCAGAAAACGTACTAGTACTTCTCCGGCATACAATGTGTTAAAAAAATTGAAAGAAAAAGTTGAAATATTTCACGTAGAACGCTACAGAATATACTCTGTGTGACTTGCAGGTTGTTAACGACAAGTTTTACGATTATCAGTAAAAATTCTAAAATAAATGAGTATTTAAAAATTTTCAATCTTGAAAAAAAAAATAAATAAAAACAAAAATAAAAAAAAATTATTAAAATTTTAAAAATGGATGTCATCATCCGCAAAAATATTCTCTATCCTTACTCTCAATTTTATCTTTACTATCATTAAATTTTTTCCTTATTTTATGATTTTAATTGCTATCAAGGGCTTAAATTTTCTCTTAATCTCATGTAAAATTTTATTTTTAATATTATCTCACAACTAATAGAATGCCAGTTGATGCACACTCTCATTGAATCTCCACTGAATGAGATTCGGCCTTGGGCCCAGGTGTTTCGATGAATTTCTACTACTGAGATAAGTGCTATGTATAGAAAGAAACGAAGTCAGAGTTAGGTTTAAGATTTCTGTTCGTCTGTAGGATTCAGTCACGGGCTTCCTTATTTTGAGGGAAAGAAATTCAAAAGAATTTCAGAAGATAAATAAGTAATATAAAATAACTAATAAAGCCATTTTATTTAAATAAATTTTGAAGTCATAAATTATCATCGAGAAATCTATCGCCTGCTATTAAATGTGCAAACAACACTTGAAATTAAGAAATAAAAAGTTTGTTTTTGCATTTAGGAATTGCTGCGAGATGTACAAATGTTTGCAAGAAAAAAAAAAAGGTTGCAAGATTGGAAAAAAGGAAAGTCAAATTGGTCCAAGATGAAGGTCTTGGGGGAGATATAACTCTGTAATGCCCTCTTTTGAGTCTGGTGACCATATAGTGAGGATCAAATATATAAAATTATATCCTATTTAGGATTCTAAGAACCATATCTATGGATAATTTATTAACTTTCTTATGTATGTATAAAATCCTTTGCTTGTACGCTAGCTAGGTATTTCAAAATGACTGGATTAATCTAGATGAAATTTTGCATGGTAATTAAGGTAGCTTTAACAAAATTTCAAGCAGGGGAAATTGATTTATGGATCAATTTTTTAAACTTGAGTGACAGCTCTAGTATTATTATTAAGGTTACTAAAATAATAAATATTAAAAATAGAAATAATCTATATTCTAAAGAAAGTAAATGGATAGATAGCTAGATTAAGAGACAGAAAATAGATATTCAGACTGTTTGCATTTTAATGATTCTAAATGCTCATATTCGTCATCTAAAATTTCCCTTCTGGTTTATTATTTATACCAAAGAGTTTAGATATTACGAAAATAATTGTTTTTAGATCTTAATGCTAAAAATTAAATACATAAATTTTTAAAGAAGTGACGAATTTGTGATAGATACATATTTTAAAGAATTACTGATATTTTAAAATTTTTATCATATATATTTGGCTTTTAAAATTTATGAAAGAACAAACATAGTTGTTTAGCAATGAATGTGCTGGTGACACTTTTATATGTGATGTAAACATATCAAAGAAATAAGATTTTCCATACATGTTATGCTCATAAACATAAGATTTAAATATTTTTAAATTTCTCACCTACACCTATATAGTTAATGCTGTAATTAAAATTTAATGATTTTAAATGAGAGATTTTACTTTACTACTTTTTTTATACTAGTGGAGTCAGAAACAGGTTTTAATCTAATGTGATATGTTTTTATTAATAATATTTAACTAATGAAAAGTAGTCATAAGAATAATTATTTTAAATTTTATTTCATGTAAAAGGAAATCTCCAACCAAGAGTAGTTAATTAGGTGTATTACCCGACATAGCTAACGAATCTTCATTTCGGAAATTAGTAGGAGCGAGCACTGTTAATTTTTTGTTTAAATATATAAACATAGATGACATAATTACGGAGATCCTGAACAATGCAGATACATTTGATGGTTCTCGTTACACGATGGTTCCTAACCCGCAACTTCTCAGTTGCGGGTTGGAACCGGAGCCGGTCTAAGATCTGCCATGTTCGTTAAAGGTGACTGGAGCACGTAAAATATGTTCGTGGTCCCAATGTCCTCCATGATCTAAATCAGTACCTCTGGATGTGGCAGTTCTTCTTGGTCCCTGCTTCCACTTGAGGATCCACTTGAGCTTAAGTCGCACTTTCACCTTTGAGGTGCTCGTTCAAACGAAAGGCGCACCCCGTTGCCTTAAAACGAGTAGCTTCCGGCTCAAATCATGCTTGGTTTGACCAAGTGGCATAAGACAACAACATCAACAACATTTGATGGTATTGGGATACTTTCCTCACTTGGTATATTCCCAAACATCCTGAAGTTATCTGGGTTGTGAGGTCAGATTACCGTGTGGAATTCAAATTTAATTTCTAATTCACGGTGTACCTTAAAAGGGATCAATTGTCAGAGCCAGTTGTGACATGTTCAGTGTGTCACGGCCATTTTTTTCTACACGTTTTAACTGAGTTGTTTTTTGCGTATTAAAATTGTCCCGCGTTGTCTGTGACCGACATTGAGATTATCTCTTTGTGATCTTATCGTTAGCCATTCCTGCTCTAAACAAGTACTGCTATAATAAAATTAATAGGCTTCAAGATTTTGATGGATATATCGATTTATTGCACCTAATCTTAATCTGAAGCCTTGGCGTAAATCTTGATACACAAAGTTTGATCACTTGGAGGCATCTGAAACATCTCGTTGTAAACCTCAAAACCTCAGAGAGAGATTAAAATTGAGAGAAATTGTCAGCTTGATGTTACGAGCACCAGCCAGTGTTAGTAGACTCTCGAAATTTATCAGATCTTATCCAATTAAATCTCATGTCTGGGAAATCAGTTTCACAATGGCCAATTTGATTGGGCATTCTTTCGTAACTGGCGTCTAGAAATTGGAATCGGGCTGCTGCTTTGAATATTTGTACATTTTTAGAGATCGGCATTAACACTAAATCTACAAGAGGGGTCAAATGACCCCATTTTTCGTTACTTTTGCCCTTATAAAAAATGTTAGTTTTAGTGTTAAGCAGGAGATCTTAGTCTAAGTAGCCCCGCAGGTTGCAAAAAGTCGAGGGAGCCCAAATGTTAACTTTAAATTTGTGGGCAGTGATAGGTCTCTATCTAATTATTCCTCGTGTTGTATAAAAAATCTGTCCTTATTATTCGAAATCAAACCAAATCTTGAATTACTTTTCGGGATAGAGGTTTCTCACTTCTGTTACATAAAAACAAGCAAGTGAATCGTTTTATTGTACACTATATTGCCAATAATGTCCGGTCACTTGCGATTTTAGACATTTTGTTGAATATCTAGAAAATTACAGGAGAAATTACCCTGAAACCTCAGGCGCTTAAACAGGATGACACATGTCATATATTTCAGCTAAGAATTCTTCTCAAAACCCTATAGGGGACCGTCAACAAATTGAAGAAAAACGAATATGTTTTCAATAACCCTATAAACTGAAATGTATGAAAAACGTTGAAACTTTAGCATATGGTTAGGATGCTTTTTGTAATAATCTGTGTTGATTATTAGGAGGATAGCCCTTATATTCGTGGAGAAATGAAGGTTTTTATAAAAACAATCTCATATTTTTTCAAGTATTTTGCTTATAATTTGCAGAGTTCTCAATATCAAAGAATGCTATTTTCAGGACTCATGACAAATAATATTGTACACAATACCCTTTAATTAGAGTTAAAAAATAATAAATTGAGCAATTTAGATAACTCCTGATTTTTGTCTATGTTATGAAAAGAAAAAAATGAGTAGGTGGATTGCACTGGGTAGGTTGCACTGATAGTCAATTTTTTGCTACAAAAGATATAATTAGAATAGTAACTACTGTTTAAAGCCGCTTCCGAACGACTACGAACAACCATGTCAATGTCGAGATTCAAACCATGGACTCCGGCATCGAAAGACAGTGACCTACCGATCGGCCATCGTCTGGCTTGAGGGCTAGTAGTGAAAAACTAGTTAAATTGCGTTTAGTTGGAAAAAAAATTTTTTTTAGTAAATTATTCTATTTTGACGTGTTCTTTCCACTTTATCAAAATAGTTTACTTGTGATATTGTTATAACAAAAAACTATAACAAAACACTGAATACTTTATTAATCTCCTATATAATAATAGCCTAAGTTATCTGTTCGTCTGTTGGACCTGGATTGGATAGAGGCATCCATATTGGATTCTTGATGAGTTACAGTTATAAATTCAAAGCGAGTAAAGTTTATCTTCTCCCAAACTATCGATCCGATTCTAAAATAAATTGGTTTAAATATGCTTCATATCACAGCCAAAAATACAGTCGTTTTTAAAACGTTCGAAAGCCACTCCTTACCCCCCCCCCTTCTCGAGCTTTTAATGCCATTATTTCAAACCCTATTTTCCCCGGTTAAGAGCAGGTGATTACATTTATCAATTTATCACATCATATATAGGTAAAAATAATATTTTCTTCTAGCATTATGACGTCATTCCTTTAACTATCTCATTTAATCATTTCTTATTTTAAATTCTTTAAATATCGTCTGCATTATTTTCATGCGTTTTATCCCTGAACTTAGATATTGCGAAAATAATTTTCTTTTATATTTGTCTAAAATAATAGATTAGGTATATATGGAATGGTTTTAAATTTAATCATCAATTATTTTTTGTTGCAATGAAAATTTATCACCGGCATTAGCAACCAATTCTATCTACCTCCAGGGTGTAGTGGAAATGATAGTTTCGTTCCTTTACTTCCATTAATGACTGTGGTAAAACAAAAATTAGGAAGAACTTAACGATAATTTTGACGTAGCTAAGAAAACTTATGAATTATCTTTCTAAATGAATTCAATGTTATTCTAAACTGCATTCACGGTATCGGAAGATTTTAGAGGAGTATGAATATAAGTAAATTATTCAGCGTGTACCAGATAATTCTCAGCCAAAAAACAAACCATTTTTTTTTTTATTTGCTTCATAGGGTACGTTACAATAAGGCGATTTCACGCAGAAAAATTATGACAATTTTGGCTTTAGTTTCAAACGGAAGGGCAGTTTATTGTTTGTCTATTGGCTGTTGTAAACATGAAAATGAATGGGAAGGGCATTTAGTAGTTCGTGACGTTGCGACAAATTGCCTTATTCTGGAAAATTAAAAAGTTTACTGATCCCGTTATATGGCTGGCTATATGCTAATAAAAAATAAGTGGTACTTTGATATCATTATTTGGAACCTGATGCCATTTTAACGTAATTTTTTTTTATTTTTTAGAGGTATAAATTAAATTAAAAATTTTTAAGCCTATTTTAGTTCTACCTTTAAATTTTAAACTTTCATGTATGGTTAAATTTACAGTTAATATAGTGACATATTGTCAGCATGTTGGGAGTTAAAATGATTTGCCTCAGCAAAGTTCTCATCAATGGAAACAGGAAATGTGTCGCCAGTGATGTGAAAATCCGCAAACGAAATAATGAAATATTTATATGCCACGAGTGGCAACCCTTAACAAAAGGAGATGATAACATGGATCCGCAAATTAAACGACAAATTTATTTGTTTCCCCTAACAAGCGACATTTACGCAGAATGACGCACACACACACATCACGTTTAAGCGAATTATGAGAGAGGGGGAGGGAAAAAAACCTGACGTCAACAAAAAACGGTTAAAAATTGAAGAGGAGCGAAACACGGGCAAAACGCAGAATATTTATTTCTTTTAATTATCACAAGGTTTGTTCTGAGAACAGTTCAATTTGTTCGCAAAAAGATGAGAGGCAAGTGCAACAGGCAAAATGAAGTGAAATTTATGGAAAGTGGCATATAACGAAAACAGATGATTTAATTGTCCGGTGACGTCACCTCTCTGGCGCCAAAATAAATCTTCGTTTACCAGCATTTGGAGTCACAACATTTTTCTTGGGAAAGAACGGTGAGTGTCTTGAGTGCGACAGAGTCGGACATTGTGATTCATTCTTTGGTCTCTTGCGTTCTCCAATGAGAAAAGCGGCTGGCCGGTACATTGTTTCTAGAAAGAAAGTAATCAGAAAAGGATGAAATGAGTATTGTGACTTGTGAAAGAATTATTACAATGTAAATATTATAACTTATTAAGAATTTGGAGACATGTATAAACACTTCTTATAAACATATTTAGTCATATAAGGTGCATTCATAATGAGCCGGAACCTGTTGCGCCATTTCGATTTTTTGAAATTTCATCCCAGGAAAAATTTTATAATTCTAAAAAGTTTAATAAAATTGCAATCCTAAACAAATTTCATGTTCATATTTTGAAATGGAAGAATAAACAGAGGGACAACGAAACGTAATGTGTTTTTTTACAGTAAGATGTTGGATTTACGGAAATTCACAGCAAATGCCTACATTACATTGCCTCTAGAAAGTACGGTACATTGTCTCTAGAAAGAAAGTAATCAGAAAAGGGTGAAATGAGTATTGTGACTTGTGAAAGAGTTAATACAATGTAAATATTAGAACTTATTAAGAATTTGGAGAAATGTATAAACATATTTAGTCATATAAGGTGCATTCATAATGAGCCGGAACCTGTTACACCAAATTGGTTTTTTGAAATTTCATCAGAGAAAAAGTTTTATAATTCTGAAAAGTTTTATAAAATTGCAATCCTAAATACATTTCATGTTCACATTTTGAAATGGAAGAAAAAACAGAAGAACAACGAAACGTAGTGCGATTCCTTACAGTAAAATGTTGGAGGAACGGAAATTCGCAGCAAATGCCATTAAATACGGGAAACCACTTTAAGTGGGGGCAATGTTACTCACGTTTGTAGCTGCCAAACGATGGTCGAATGGTTAGGGCGCTGATATTCGGTTCCGGATTTCATGGGTTCAAATCCCACTGCGGCATGAATGTTCGTAACCGTCTAGAATCGGCTTTAAGAAGTAGATCACGGTATCATTAGTCTTTGTGCTGCAAAAATGTAGAGCGTAGATGTAAGGAATTTGGACCCTATTCCAGTGTTTCGCATATGTAGCCCTTCTTGATATCTGCAAAATCGCCCCCCATTGACCCCTTCTACCCAGCGTTCCTTGGGGATATAGGAGCCGGACGGCTAAGGGGGGATGATAAGGCATTTCGGATGAGTCGCTTGTTTGTGTTTCTTGCAGGTTGGCAGTATATCTGGAAAGGAGGATTTCTCTTTTTGGAAGGGATTACCCCCCCCCCCCGAAGAAAGGAGAGAAGATCTGCAAGAGAGGGCAGTTGGATTTGGGCCTGCGACTTGGAGACATCTCCCTATTTTGCAGCTAGAGAATGTTATTTTGGATATGAAACGCTCGGTTAATCCTTTCTGAATTTATACAGGCTCCGAGACTGAGAAATATGTTATTTTGATTTTTTTAATTTCGCGTCAATTTTTGTAAATAAATTTGTGTTGTCCGTCTAAGCTTTAGAGGAATTATTTAGGTATGCATCCCAGAGACGATCAAAGAACACAACTATCCCAGTAAAGTAGGCGGACAGGTCCCACGCTGGCATAACGCACCAGAACAGTGTGCTGTAACAGTAGAGCTCGAAACCAAACCAAACCTCACTTCTGAAGCATTCCTTAAGCTACATCGCGAGTGGTACTAAAAAAGTAGCAGCTCTTCAGAGGAGATCGAATATTTGTGTATTTGATCCCTGTTGTTTAGTTCCAGTCTGAAAATACAATGGCCGATTTGTTAGCGCTTTAAAATGAGTGACTTCGTCATCCTTCGAAGTCACTTCATAAGCTTTAAAAACAGGACCGAACCAGCTTTTAACTTTTTGTGTTTTGAAACCGTGTGTTGCTTGTAGAGCGACGTGTCCACCAATATATTGTCAATAAATTGATGCTAGAATAAAAATAAAATAAACAATAAAATTTTCGTAAGAGTGTTTACCACCCTATCAGAAAATTTTATTTAGATTCATGTGGGTTAAACTATACATTTTCTGTTTACTAGAATTTTATAGTTTTGTGTGTATGCACCATATTAACCCTTTTTTATCCTGACTGTATTTATAAGTATCCTTCATTCAAACACCTATATATTTCTAATAAAACCATTTTTCCTGACGATACTCACAAAGACATGAACGGTGCAGTTTCTACATCAGAAAAGAAATGACAGCACCAATCAGGAATCCTTTTTATTCGAATAGTAGGGATTTTATAACTGGCGTGCTGCATTCGAAGGTCATTTTGTGGTAGAGTTCATACACGTGTTGTTCAATTAAGTAAATTTAGTGGTTTATTACCAGTTATTTGGTACTATTATTTTTTTAGAGGTTTCTATACTTCGCAAGTAAGCATTTCATTTGTTTTATTCATAATTACAAAGTGTGCCCGTGCTTCGCTACGGTGAACTTAGTATATTACTTTTAAACAAAGATTTTTTTCGTACATAACTCTCTAAATTCTAGCAGTGCTGTTCGAGTCATTGGCATATTTATATATTTCTATTATAAGCGTATTACAACAATACTCATTTTTTATTCCATTAAACTTTCCATTAAACATGAGTTGTACATCAATAAGATGTAAAAGCGTGAGCAAAATAAAAGTGCGAAAATTTGACAATAGCTTCGAAGAAATTCTCCCGCTTTCTAAACATTCCGGACTACCTGGAAGCTGATCAACCATTGCCCAATTCTCCGAAATGATCAAGGATCAAGCGTCGTTTTTGCGTCATACAAAATTTTTATATAATTTTTTTTCCGAATCATGGCTGAATGGGTATGGATGTTCGTAGCCGTTCGGAATCGGATTCAAACAGAGGATACTGGTCTCATTAGCCAATTATAATGCAGAAAATCAGTAAATTGTACCATTCCCATACAAACGAAAAATTTTTTCCCACGAAAATTTTCTTTATTTTCAGTACTGTTCGCAATCAACTTCGGTTATGACTAAAAACCAAAATGACCAGTCCATTTCTATTCCACACGATTTTAATAAATGTCATGTTAGACCAATACAAATTCAAACATGCTGAAATTGGATTGTAGAGCTTTCTCAATTGTCATTATTACTATTTCACCTATTCTATTTTACATAATCCTTGCAAGGATTCTTTTTTTCTCATTTCTCCATCATTTCCGTACTCCACAGTCTCTAATCCCGGATTTTTTGTCTATCCAACCTTCTTTTTCTATCCCTGTCTTTCTACCAATTTCGTAGAAAATAAAAAGGTGTTACACATTATTTTCTATGCAGGCCATTTCTAATATGCTAAAAATATGCAATGCTATAACTGCCAATATAGCGGAAATGTTTGGAAGAAATTACATAAAACTATAGACGGTTTATAAAGTTATCCAATTAGCCAGATTTTTAATAACGTGATCCGCTTTGATCCTGCTTTCTATTATATTTAATGTTTTATTTTCTAAGTAAGATTAGTTAATGTTTTATTTTCTAAGTATTTTCAGTAAGAAAGTTGATGGTAAATTAATTCTGAATATAAAGGGTTAAACTGTATCCATGACGCAATAAATTAGTGAGTTAGATAAATAAGCTTATTCTCAATGCCTCTTCAATACTTCGCAGGTAAGCATTTCATTTGTTTTATTCATTATTTAATGTTTTATTTTCTATCATAGAGTCAAAAATATATGTTGGTACTAGAAAATACCAACTGCAAAATTGGCTACTAAAATACAGTAATAATTAATTTTCGTTTTTCTATGATTATTCTCCTTTAAAACTTATCTAATGATGCAAAAATACAGTAAGAAAGTTGATGGTAAATTAATTCTGGATATAAAGGGTTAAAATGTATACATGACGCAATAAATTAGTGAGAAAAATAAGCTTATTCTCGAAGCTTCTTTAATACTTCGCAGGTAAGCATTTCATTTGTTTTATTCATTATTTAATGTTTTATTTTCTATAATACAGTCAAAAATATATGTTGGTACTAGAAAGTACCAGCTGCAAAACTAACTACTAAAATACAGTAAAAATTAATTTTCGTTTCTCTATGATTATTCTCCATTTAAACTTATCTAATGATGCAAAAATGCAATAAGTAAGTTGATGGTAAATTAATTCTGGATATAAAGGGTTAAAATGTATCCATGACGCAATAAATTAGTGAGTTACAAAAATAAGCTTATTCTTAATGTGTCTTCAATTGTTTCGGAAATTTGCTGGCTTTTGCATTCAAATCTATATACTATTACGAATACAAGTAACGTAATAATACTCTGGAAACCAATTAGCTTACATCAATGGATGTTTATCTATTTTATGTGATGTATACACGCAATGTGCCCCCAAATAACTGCTGGAGGAGATTTCTAAGCCGCTGTTTAGTCGCTCAAAATGGCCTTTCCATCTATCAGCACACGTATTATAATAATTTGCTGACGTCTTAGTCACTGTTCCCGATGATAGACGACACAGAGTCTCAAAGGAGAGTATTTACTGCAGCATTTAGAATACTATAAAGGAGAATATATGTTCTGAGTGACTTGGAAATTCAGATGACTCCGTATTTCATAGGAATTGCTGTAAATGTCAAAAGCTGATGAATGATCAAATAGAATTTTGTTTGTGATATGTTATAACATTTTTGCTTATATGGGGAGTGCCCTATCCTTATGAATATACCCACCTATACATGTTTATGTATACATTTTTTGTTTTTAAAGTATTGTTTTGTGTATTTATCAACTTAGACATAGTCTCAATCTATTTGGTTAAAGTAAATCTGTAAAATAGTACACACATATATGGGATTAAAAGTATGGGTTAGTTTTACGCTCCTGTAAAAAAGTTCTAATAATCAGACGGTTGAAAAGTTGAAAATGTTTCTTAGATAGCTTCTGTAAAGTTTCAATTAACCCTTCGTCTTAAAACAACGTATGAGAGACGTGGTCGTAGTGCTGTGCCTAAAATACATGGTTTTCGCGCACCTGGAAATTCAGGGAAAGTCATGAAAAATCATGGATTTAGACAATGGATTAATTTTGTCATGGAAAGTCTTGATTTTTCAAGTAAAATGAGTAAAACTCATGGAAAGTCATGGATCCGCTAAACTACCGATTAAAAAAAAATGCATTGAATTGTTTCATTCTATTTTTACTTGTCATTTGGCTGAAGTTACTGAGTTTGGTATTTATGTATTATCCTAGTGACCCTATTGCCAAGTAAAATTTGTTCACCAAGGAGACTCGAAGCAAAAAAGCTTAATGGGTGGGTAAATGTATATTATTCTGGTTTTTTCTTAAATTGTAGATTAAAATTTTATTAATATAATAATAGTTATTTTTTAATAAAAAATAGTTAAGATTTTTGCACAAAATATAAGTTTATCTCTAGGAATATTGTATATAAACATTATAGGGTTATATTTGGCTATTATTCATGGTCACCTGGATAATACCAAAGTACCCTGAATTCAAATTGGAAATATTTTGATTGAAAAATTGCTGTATGATTAAACTTAGGTATGTAGATACAACAATTTATTTTTATGTATGTGAGTTTATTAACACTTATAAAGTAAGTTTATAGTTTTTTTATGATAAAATTCTTGTAATTTCTCTAAAAGCATATATTTTATTTGTATGTACATCAGAAGTTTTATTCATATATACTTTAACGAAAGCTTTTTAAAGTCATGGAAAATGATCTGCTAAATCAGGGAAAATCATGAAAAGTCATGGATTTGAAAAATTTTATTTTGGCAGATACCCTGAAAATAAGAACCTCGTATCACACACGTGATGATTCTGTCTGGCCAAAAGTGAAAAGCTCGTGTCAGACACATGATGATTCTTTCTGGCCAAAAGTGAAAAGCTCGTATCAATAATAAAGCAATACCCCTTACAAAATTTTGACTAATATTATACATTATTCACTTATAGGTTATTCAAGCAATAAATTCTACATAGAAAATATTTAAACGACTGAAAATTTTTACTTTTGTTATATAACCAAAAACATAGAAATGATATTATGTAATATGAAAACACTAATAATTTTTTTAATAAAAATGAAATGAAATATAATTATCAAATTCTGTGGTTTTATTAAATAATAAATGCAGTGCTATTAATGTCCACTGGTTTGTTCACAATTTAGCCTGTGATGAAACTGCTTCTGGTCACGACGCAGGAGAAAAGCTTTCATCGAAAGTGGCACACACAATCGTCGCTCGATTCATAAGGCAAGAGGTTAAAGCAGTAAAATATGTCAGATACCTGAAACGGTTAAGTATAATTCTCTAGATACCATACTAATCCAATGGACATCAGTTTGCTTATCATTCTACTGTTCTGTAGATTTAACTGCAGTAAAATATTTTACACTTTGTCCAGTAAGGACACGCACAAATACACACACGAAAAGAAAGAAAATATTTCATTGCAATATATAGGGATTTCTCAGTTTTGATCTCTGCCTTCTTGTTTTTCTGAATCTCTACAATGAGAAAGAAAGAATAGCTTAATGTACGAAAAGTAAAAAGCAAAGTGAATATTAACCTACGTACGTATTTCTAATAAGTAATTTCTTTAGTTAATTTAGTTTAATTTAGTTAAAATGCTTGTAACTACTAAAAGATAATACCTGTAAAAACTATGTGTGAATTTATTTACATTTGTTATTTCTTGGTATCGGGTTAAATTTGTAAAAGTTGGTAACAAAGTTGTAAAGTTTTAAAGTTGGTAATTTAGTTGATTTCGACTTCTGCAAAAGTTCTTTTTGAAAATGTCCCAATGTCGAACTATAATTATCAGCGCATTTATGTTTTGCTAATAGACTATCTCAAGAATATTACTCTTGATGTTGGTATTTTTTAAAAGATGGAACGACTGGAATGTTCTGGCAAAACTAAAGACAGTCATTTGAAAATTGGAGACGAGAGTGACGAGCTTTAAAAGTCATGAATCAAGGATTAATTACTGAGATAACTTCGAAGACAATAATTTACACTATCCTTCCAGTGATAGCCCCGGTATTTCACACGTGGTCCCGGACGGAGGAATGAGCTCGCCAAGGCTCCCAGATCACGTGATCCGAAAACAACAAAGTGTGTGCGCGCGGGGGGAAACCTGATCAAGATTTGCATGGGAAACTGACGCCCCGAAGGCGAGAATCGGGCTGACAGGCGTTGTTCTTTTGCAGAGCGTCCACCCGCTAATTAAGCACTTTGCAGAAGCTGCTGATGACACCACGAAGGTCCCCACTTGTCGCGCAGTTGATCCAACAGCCCCCAAACCCATGATTACATATTTACCCCTTTCGTATACGTAACAGTCCTTAACGAACTAATTGGCGCAGCGGAATCGGAGGGATTCCTTGGGAAAGTCGCTCCGTTCCCAGGCCTGCCTCTCTGATGCGCCGTCGTCGCTAATTGAGGGGGGGCATAATGAAGTGTCCTCGTCAGACGCGCCTAATGGACGGTTTGCGCTGTCAGCCGCACTCTTTTAATTGCGGTGCTCTTGTGGGAAATGATCTGCCACTTTGTGTTTAAGTGAATAACGGCCCCATAGCGCTCTGGGGACCGGCGAGCGCCCACTTTCCTCCACAACCACAGATTGCGAAAGGGTCAGAGGTTTTCCAAAATCAGAAGTGCATACACGATTATAGTCACTCCTAATATGTACTTACCCCCCTTCCAATGCGATGCTTTCCACAATCCTTGGATTCTGGATACAAAATTTTCAACGATATCGGAGATATAAATATTTATGTTGATTTCTTGTCTTTTCTGGTTATGTTCCGTTGGCAGTGTCACAGATTGCAATTGGTACAGAGGTTTTCCACAATTAGCGGTGCATACTCGGTTAAACTTTCTTCTCAGTACTGCCCCTCCTTCCAGTGCAATGTCCTTCACAGTCCTTGAATTATGGATCTGAAACAGCTAACAGTGTCGAAGATATAAATATTTACTTAGGTATTCCACCTCCTCTGTGTCCCCTCGACCAAAACTAGTCGTCCGTAGGATTGTTTACAAAATTCTGTGTTTTAATTAAAGTTACTATGCGACTCATTTGCAAAGAAGGAGACCCATTTTTATTATAGTGTCTAGAAAATAATAGTTACTTTAACATTTATTTTGGAAATAGCCATTATTTTACATCTGGAAATAACCATTATTTTGTCCGAGTCCTCCGATTGAAAGTTCCCCCCTCCCCAATTTCTAGGTAGTTACAATTTATCATAATATGAGATAGCATTATTAATGCTTAAATAAAACGCGAAAAGTGACATCTTTGCGAATATTAAATAGAAGTAGCTTAAAAATTATTTTTATTACTCTCAATATCTTATTGTACAGGAGAAAGATCGTTCTCCTTTTGAAAAGACTTAAATCTTTCTTAAGAACCTATATTAGACAATAACGATTATTATCATTCACTTTATTAGCACTACAAGCTGATATAACATAAAGATTATATTTTAAGGATGTTAGAGATGATTTTGTTGAAAAAAATCGTTGAAGGGAAAAGGTCAAGCATTAATTCCGCATATTTCCACGTAAAAGGCGACCTTACGTGGACCCTAACTCGAGGTATAAATTTTCAGCCAATTTTTACAATTTTAGTCTATATCCGCCATATAAGGCGACCCCAAAATTTTCAATAATATTGTAATGCATAGATATACGGAAGTAACAAATTTTATTTTTTAGTACCTTGCAACACCACATCGGGATTGTTGCGTTGATTAATACTGCATACAGGTGGTGGACAAAATAAGGGAAACACCATAAAAAAATCAACAAATTATAATTTAATATGGTGTAGTCCGCCTTTTGAGGCAATTACAGGTTCAATTCTCCAAGGTATTGATTCATACAACTTGTGAATTGTTTCCAAAGGAATTGCAAGCCATTCTTCAGTTAGAATACTCTCCAATTCTTTAAGAGATGATGGGGGGTGGGGTGGAAATCGATGTCTTACTTGAATCTCTAAAACTGACTATAAATGCTCAATGATGTTGAGGTCTGGAGATTGTGTTGGCCATGCAAGGTGGTCAACTTCATTACATTGTTCCTCATGCAATTCTTTAACAATTCTAGCTGTATGGATTGGGGCATTATCATCCTGAAAAACGGCGTTTCCATCTGGAAACAGTGCTTGAACCATATGGTGAACTTGATCGCTCAAAATTTGTAAATAGTATCTGCTGTTAATTTTTCTATGAAGGGAAATCATTGGCCCTGTGGATTTCCAAGAAATAGCGCCCCAGATCATCACAGAACCCCCGCCATGTTTCACGGTTGGTTGAAGGCAGTCTGAATCAAACGCTTCTTTCGGTTGTCTCCAAACGTACACTCGGCCAGTTGTTGGAAATAAGGAAAATGACGATTCGTCAGAGAAAATCACACTTTTCCACTGTTCAAGGGACCAATTCCGGTGGGCCATACACCACTCTAAAAGCTTTGAAACATTTGTCTGTGAAAGCAGAGGTTTTCGAATTGCAACTCTTCCATGGAATGCCCTCTTGTGCAGCTCTCGACGGACAGATTTTGTGGAGACTGGGTTCTGAAGGTGTTCATTGAGCTCAGTAGTAATTTTAAGAGCCGTGGTCCTACAGTCCTTTCTAACATTTCGATATAAAGTCCGACGATCTCTCTCAGACAACTTCGACTTTCGGCCAGACTTGTGCTTTGCTGTGGACGTTTTCCCTTCTTTTTGGAAGGCAGTGTCATTACTTTTGAGACAGTACCTCTTAATAAAACACCAAACATTTGGGCAATCTTAGTTACACTAGCTCCTACCATACGAGCACCAACAATTTGGCCTCTTTTAAAATCTGAGAGGTCTGCCATTATAGGGTATAATTAATATTTTAAATATCTGAAAACAGAAAAATAACATACATTTTACATCAATATACCAAATAACAAAATTATTATACAGAAAATAGGAACATATGCCAAGTTTTAATTGTTTAAATTATGTTCTAAGATTATGATTTTAAAATATTAGGTGTTTCCATTATTTTGTCCACCATCTGTACTTCTTTATGAAATTATGTCCTATTCGTAGTTATTCGACTTGGCAACTATGCGACTAGTTATGCGCTTGGCGAAAAAGTAAAAGTGGAAACAGTGATAAAATCGTTTAAAAGTTTGGGATTTCTAATGCTATGGATGGCACTGAGGACGATATGTTATGCGGTTCTGATGACGACGCAGAATTCGACTCATTAGGTACAGAATGGGACCCATTGAATGAACTCAACAATGAAAGTGAGAATGTACTTGAGCCCTCAGATGATGAATGTGAGGATTTTGCAGGATTTTAAAAACACTGGTGAGTGACTTGATTCATTTTATAATGGTGTTTTGCAATCAACACTTTTTTTGTACCTGTCACATAAGAGGACCTTGGATTTTGGGGGATCATTTTTAGGTTCTAAGTATTGTCTTATACGAGGAAATATACGGTATATTATTCTGGTACCGTTCCATTTCATCATGTAGAGGAGAATTATTGCCTATATCATTGCAATGGACAAATATGTGTGTTCTACGGCTTCAAAACAAATATATTATGTTGTTTTGCTTAAAATGTTTATATTTGATGCCTTGATTATTAGAAATTTCACTGTCATAAGTATACGCCTGGTGTTTTAAAATTTCCACTGTTCCCTTAATGAGACATTGGACATCTAGATCAACAAGATTTGGCAGAAAATTAGATATTTATATCTCATTCGATTTGGAAATATAACTAAGAATGAGAAACAAAGAGGGTTATTTATATATTGTAGCGTACTGGGGCTCTAAGTGAGCCCGAAAAAGGATAGCGGAGGCCTACGTACAGACTATGATATTTATTTAGAAACACAATATTGAAGTTATGATAAATACAGATGAAACGATGAATATCTACAAATGAAAATGATGATAGATGCAGGAAATCAGCTTCCTAAGAGAAAAAAAGGGGGGAGGACACTCAGTCGCTTCCTCGTCGTTCTGGGCCGATGGGTTCACCGGAGACTCGATCGGTCAAAAAATCTCTCTGGGCCTCGGATTCCGCTCTTTTATATAGTCGTCTGACCGCAAGAATGTCCATCTCAGCTGATCGGACAGCTGGTTGATGACGTGGTGGGGAAAGCGCTCGTAGCGCCAGCATGTGCCAGTAATCGGTTTGCCGAAACCTGGAGCAATCTCGCCGATCATTTATCGCCGTCCCTGGACAATCTCTTGGAGAACAAGACAGTAAAGTATTGTTGCTTCCCTTACAATGTAGAGGATTGCTGTGTGAAACTCTTTCTTCGGGATGCCATTGAAACTAACACTGCGAACACTTCGCCAGCATCCTAATGAATTTTTCCGACAGAATGATTGAGATGGTCCTCGGTGTCAACAATCCTCCATTCAGCATCCCACTCTGAGTGAAACAACGTCCTTTCACTAGGTAAAGAAGAGCTCAGTTCAAAAGCTCACAAAAGGCACGGTTGCTATTCTTCTACGTTATGCCGTCTTTTCTTACAGTTTTAGTTAAATCTGTATCAGGAATTTAAAGTAACGAGAATTCGTTACAATATCTATTATCTAATAATTTGTCTTATTAACACAAAATCAGGCATTTTAGTTGTTACTAATAACCAATTTAGATAACTGCTTTTATGACGAAATATTTCGAAATTTATAATTATTTGAAACACCATAGGTGGTTTTTAGTCACCTTACACCTTCAAAATTTATCGACAGTTTACGTAATAGAGTGCAAAATAAGTGTAAGTTAAAACTGATATTTTTCAAATAGTAAAGATTAATCTTTTTTTTTAAATTAATAAAATAATTTTACATTTTATATGTGAAAATGGATATTCTACTATTATATTTTCTAACGACATTTCCAGAGAATGTTTACGATACCAACATCATTTACTTTCGTAATTCATCAATAATTTCCTTTGTAATATTTACAAAGATTAATAAGTTTCTAACAGCAAAAATCTGTTCGTTTTTAAAATCAAATAGAATAATTATCCGTATTCATATACAAAATATGTATATTTTACTTTTTTTCTAACTATAATTTTACAGAATACTTAAGATAACATCGCCATATACTTTCAAAATTCATCGACAGTTCCTGTTGTAACGTATAAAATGTTTCAAAAAGCAAAAGTCTATCGATATAGAAGCCAGAATGCGAAATGATTTAACATTAAAACAAAAGATCGAGCTTCAACATTAAAAGAATCTGAAGTCTGTCAGATTGTCATAGGAAAACAGACGAATGATGGAACTGATGAGTCAGATGAAGAATCTCTTGATATTGAGCCACCTCCTACAAGTGCTGAAATGAGAAATGCATTGAAAGTGTTGACACGTGGAGTACACCATCACTCCGATGACTTTAAGAAACATTATGATTACGAACAATTTATCAATGAGCTTCTCAGAAAGAATTGCAAACAGTCACCAACTGATCAATTTTTAAAATTATGTTTACAATTATTATGTTTTAAATGATAATATACAGTACATATATATAAGGTGAGTTTTTCATTTTATTTAGTACGTGTGAATTAAAGGAGGGGTAAACTTTATATAATTTTGTATATCGTTTATTGTTATTGTGATCAGGCGATTTAGATCAGTAATATAATTGATTCATTCATACAAGAAGTAAAATGCTCGGGATCTAAATCTGACCTCATCACATCGTTTGTAAAGGACAGAGGACCATAAAATTATATTCAACGGATATTGTTGTCTTGTACGGTAGTCTCGGGCGGGGTTCTGATCCCAGTCCCAGATTAGAATCCCGTCTCCGTACTTGACACTAAATAAGAATGTACCTTTGTAGAGTTATTTATGAGTCCCTAAGGGACAGTGCCCAATTAGAAAGGATAAGGTTTTCCAAGTTGGAGGTCTAAAGGCGGGGTTTAAGTAGACCAATTAGACTTTTACAACTATCCCGGTTGGACGATAAGAAGGAAGAATGGAAAAAGATGAAATTAATAAAATAAGAAAAATCTAAAAGAAAAGAGAAGGTATTCTGGAGTCCAGTCGAGGAGACCAGTCAGACGAGAACGTGTTCGGGAGTCCAGTTGAGGAGACAAGTCCGACGGAACGTGTTGGGGAGACCAAGGAGAATAGCCTTGAGTTCGACAGAGACTCCGGAAACGTTCAGAACATCTAGCGACTACCAGCAGTGTTCATGTATCAAATATTACGGCCGCACCCGAAACACTCAGAAGGAAGTCCCTGGCCAGACCGACGGAAGATCCATGCATACCCAATCCTGATCAGCTCTCAACCAGCAGAGTTCCGGGAACACCATATTAACTCCCAAAGGTACCCTCTTTTTACATATATTTGAATTTGAGATTAGGTCCTCTCTCTTATATTTACATATTTACTTAAGTGATGAAAAATTATTGTCAGAACTAGATTAGAGTGGCACCTAATTTGAAGATGTTGATAAAGTAAATTTTATGAAGATAGAATCAGATTGTGTGTATATAGATGTATATATATCATTATAATAAACTTTTTTTTTATTTTAAGCTGGTTTTAGATGCTTTTAATTTAGCTTTTAGTTTATTTTCATATTTTATGTCTGCAGTTTCTCAGAACTTGTGGTTGAATTTAGTACTAAAATATTCTTACACAACGCAACCAAAATAAATACCACTATACATTTGATCACAGGTTAATACCCAAATATAAACGAGAACTACACGACAGTTATCAATCGGTTATTGTTATCAAAATCACGGTGTCCCAAACTGATCACATTAAGCGGAGTTCACTGTATTTACTTATTACATTACGTTACCTGTAAATGTGTTTTTACTACTACAGCGATCACATAGTTGGAAATCTATAATTACGTTTATCGTTTAGGGCTTTGCTTGTCCTTGTGATTGCTAATGGAACTCTTTGGTAAACGATTACAAATTAATCAGTACATAAGAACCTTATTATAACGAACCTCAAGGGTCCAAATATTTTGTTCGCTATTATCGACTGTTAGAAAATCTAATCTTACAAAATGTATTACTTATTAGTCTCAAATAATTGCAAAAATGATAAAAAGCTCTTTAAAAATGTTTCATAAGAATTAAATTGACTACATTGAATTCAACAACTTCCTATTAAAGGGGAATGTTACCTTTCGAGATGAAAAACTCTCCATTCTAACTATCAATGTTTGATTCAATATAACATAGAATGTTCTGGAATAAATTTTTTTCTAGATCATTATTAAGGATCTAATTTTATAAAATATATTTAGTTTTGTTATATGAAGAAATACGTTTTAAGAAACACTGAATAAGTACGCCAAGTGAAAAAAGCAAAAATCCACTTATTCATAAAAGAAATTTGAAAAATAGAAAATAATTTTTTATATCAAATAAAATCTAATTATCTTCTTTAGTAAAGTAATATAAAATAAAAAAACTAAAAAATAAAAATATTTTAGTTTTGCTATATGAAGTACTATTTAAAAGCACAAAATGTATACTTCAAGCGAAATAAATGGAAATCCATTTAACCAAAAAATAACTTTTTAAATTTTTAGACTAGATTAGAGCCTAATTTTTTTTTTTATATAAAATAGCAGCTAATTATCTATTTTATTCTATGAAACTCAATTATATTAATGAGAGAGGAATGTATTGTATTTTATAGCATGGCAAAAAATAATTTTTAATTTTCAATTGCTAAAAAATATTTATCTTTTAATATTTTAAAATAGTAAAAGCTCTGATTTGTTTTAGAATAAAATTTTCCCAGATTTTGAATAAGGTTCTACCTTAACATATTATGTGTGGGTACATTTCGCAGTGGAATTGTAACACTGAATAGGTACGCCAAGTGAAAAAAGCAAAAATCCACTTATCCATAAAAGAACTTTTGAAATTTGCAAATGGAAAATATTTTTTATATCAAATAAAAACTAATTATCTTCTTTAGTAAAATAATATAAAATAAGAAAACTAAATCATAAAAATATTTTAGTTTTGCTAAATGAAGTAATACTTAAAAACACAAAATATATACTTCAAGTGAAGTAAATGGAAATCCATTTAACCAAAAAATAACTTTTGAAATTTTTAGATTAGAGACTAATTTTTTATATAAAATAGCAGATAATTACCTATCTTATTCTACGAAACTCAACTATATTAATGAGAGAGTATTGTATTTTATTTTATAGCATGGCAAAAACTAAATTTTAATTTTCAATTGCTAAAAAATATTTATCTTTTAATATTTTAAAATAGTAAAAGCGATGATTTGTTTTAGAATAAAATTTTCCCAGATTTTGAATAAGGTTCTACCTTAACATATTGTGTGGGGGTATATTGAGTAGCGGAATTGCAACAATGAATAGGTACGCCAGGTGAAAAAAGCAAAAATCCACTTATCCATAAAAGAACTTTTGAAATTTGCAAATGGAAAATATTTTTTATATCAAATAAAAACTAATTATCTTCTTTAGTAAAATAATATAAAATAAGAAAACTAAATCATAAAAATATTTTAGTTTTGCTAAATGAAGTAATATTTAAAAACACAAAATATATACTTCAAGTGAAGTAAATGGAAATCCATTTAACCAAAAAATAACTTTTGAAATTTTTAGATTAGAGACTAATTTTTTATATAAAATAGCAGATAATTACCTATCTTATTCTACGAAACTCAACTATATTAATGAGAGAGTATTGTATTTTATTTTATAGCATGGCAAAAACTAAATTTTAATTTTCAATTGCTAAAAAATATTTATCTTTTAATATTTTAAAATAGTGAAAGCTCTGATTTGTTTTAGAATAAAATTTTCCCAGATTTTGAATAAGGTTCTACCTTAACATATTGTGTGTGGGTACATTTAGCAGCGGAATTGTAACACGGAATGGGTACGCCAAGTGAAAGAAGCAAAAATCCACTTATCCATAAAAAAACTTTTGAAATTTGCAAATAGAAAAGAATTTTTTTATATCAAATAAAATGTAATTATCTTCTTTAGTTAAATAATATAAAATAAGAAAACTAAATCATAAAAATATTTTAGTTTTCCTGTATGAAGTAATATTTAAAAACACAAAATATATACTTCAAGTGAAATAAATGGAAATCCATTTAACCAAAAAATAACTTTTGAAATTTTTAGATTAGAGACTAATTTTTTATATAAAATAGCAGATAATTATCTATTTTATTCTATGAAACTCGATTATATTATGTGTTTTATTTTATAGCACGACAAAAACTAAATTTTAATTTTTAATTGCTAAAAAATATTTATCGTTTAATATTTTAAAATAGTAAAAGCTCTAATTTGTTTTAGAATAAAAATTTCCCAGATTTTGAATAAGGTTCTACCTTAACATATTGTGTGTGGGTACATTTAGCAGCGGAACTGTAACACTGAATAGGTACGCCAAGTGAAAAAAGCAAAAATCCACTTATTCATAAAAAAACTTTTGAAATTTGCAAAAGGAAAAGAATTTTCTTATATCAAATAAAATCTAATTATCTTCTTTAGTAAAATAATATAAAATAAGAAAACTAAATAATAAAAATATTTTACTTTTGCTATATGAAGTAATATTTAAAAACACAAAATATATACTTCAAGTGAAATAAATGAAAATCCATTTAACCAAAAAATAACTTTTGAAATTTTTAGATTAGAGACTAATTTTTTAACAGTTAACCAAATATGAAAACCAAATAAAAAAAAAGTTATTCGGTTAAATCTCAATAGATCGATAATTATTTAATTTTTTAACCAACTTTTCGTATTTTATATTGAAATATATATATAAATATATAAATAGAAATATATAAATAACAACCATAAGATTTTGTAAAAAAAAAAAACATTTTTAGTGGATAAATTTATAATAGTATCGTAAATATAAAAAATGGAATAGAAATAGTAGTATATAGTTTTAAATTTTTCGAATTATGTTATGCATAAACATTTTTACATTATAAAAAAATGAAAAGAGCAATCATAAAACTAATAATGTAAAAACTAGTTTTTATTTGTCTAAATTTTTCCAGAATCTATGTAGTAGACGAGAACATTCGGCTTCGTTTTCCTGTACATACCGTTATTTTATACCCACAAACAAACCATGTTGTTACACTAACCCGTACTAGTACGGGACCCGGCTCAAGTATCAAGCGTCATAAAACGTACTAGTAAGTGTCCCGCTTTCAACGTGTTAATGAAAGTTATTTAGTTTTGTTACATGTAGCAATACATTTTTAAAAACAAGTGAAAATACATAGAAGCAGCTGTGTACTGTCTTTCTAAATGTTCCGTCCAGCATCCATGATGCGACAGCAATTCCTTAATATTCTTTGTAAACTGTGTATATTTTGTAACCGTGAGGCATAGCGCCATCTGTAAATATATGTAATACAATAGTGTTCGCTGAGAGCTAGGGGATAAAATATGCCATATATTCTGTTTTGTGTTGGTTTTCTCAAAAGTGATATTTGGACGACGTTGGGAGTGAGAATAGTCAAAGTCATTGTAAGTAAATGCTTTATTCTTTTTAATCATAAATCTCATTGGGTTGTCATTTTCCCAACGTTGATCCAATTCATATTCATTCAATTCTATTTCATTGAGTTTAAATATTTTGGTATCCTCCTCATTCACATTATTCTAATTTATTATACACTCCACTAAGTCTTAACATCTCACACTAAACATA
>CM063509.1:105400520-105455520 GCA_032207245.1 Pardosa pseudoannulata
GATAACATATCCACGATGATCACAGTCGTAAAAGAGAATTAACTATTCTCATACAATGAGGAGCCTTTTCCAGTGTGCAACGAGAACCCAATCTATCCCCCGTTCAGTGTCCGAGACCCTTCTGTTCCTTATATGAGCGGACTTTACAAGTTTCCCGAATGTAATTGCTAAAAGGATGGCTCCGGTCCAAAAGTCGCGGAAGCCTCCACAAGGTGAACGCACTTACGTAAAAAAATGTTGAAAAGTCCCAAGTTGCAAAATTCTAGGCTTTTTACACATTTCTACATTAAAATGTAGAAATAGATTATTTTTGAGAAAAAACAAAAATTTTAAACGATATAACTACTTTTTTTTCAATATTTTCACATATATGGGAAATATTAATGGATTTCAGTTATTTTTGATCGAGTTATAGCAAAATAAATCTAATGACATCATTTTCTGGTCAAATATATTAAAATAATACAATATTATTACCTACATGAACTGTCATGAATTCCATATTCCTCAGATTCCTTTGATTTTTACAAATCCTTTACAGTATCTGAAAAATAATGACAAATGACGTAAAACGGCCGAACTGTTCCCGGGAAAATATCTCTTTCTATATATTGGGAAAATGGCAAATTAAATATTATACATTAAACGAACCGATTTCGGACTTCACAGAATTGAATTACTGCCGCTTTTTTTGTTCGAACTCAAGACTGAGATTCCAAAATTGGTGCATTTACGTTGCCAGAACTCAGTTCGGGCGTCACAGCCAAGGGGTTAAAGGTGATGTGTCCTTTCAAATGCCTATCTGTCTTCGAAGTGCAATTTATGTGAATTATTTATTCGACGGAACAAGTGCAGCAAAGTGCATTTTCAATTAATTATTTGGACGCTTAAAATTTTAAAACCGAGAACAAAACCAGAGTTATCTAATGAGTTTATAAGAGTATTCATCCAATTTCTACCATATTCCTCAGATGGCAGTGGATGTTACAAAATAGCAGAAAATGAGGTCGACTAACAACGCCCTTATCCCACTTCATCCTCATTAGTTGTTAAACATAACTAGTCAATCTGAATAATATTAGTTTAATCTACAGATAGTACAAGTATATTTTCAAAGAAAAAGTAATTCAGCTTATATGTTGAGTAGAATGCTTTAAATCGTACGCACTGCAACAAAAATATAATTTTAAATTCTTGAATATTAATTGCTCTATATTTTTATTGCAATCAATTAACCCTTTAAAGCGAGGTGGTTCCTCCGTGAAACCACATGTTAAATAATTTCTTTCTCTACCTTTTAATACTAGATTTACGGATGTTGATCATATACCTATTTTTACTGAAGTGAGCCAATTTGACTCATACAAGAAAGTTTTTGCACAAAAAAAAGTAAGTTCCAAATTAATTTAAATAAAATGTTTATTATCAAAAAGTTCATGGAAAACATTTTTTACATATAAAATCTGTTTTTGAAACACATTTTCCGCAAACATTTCTATTACATTTAGCACAATGGTTTCTACATCTATTTTTTTTTCTATTTTTTTTTTTAGGATTGTGGAACTTGACAATTCTTCCGTGCGTCAGTAGCATGAATTTCTGTCATTGGAATGGAAGTGTTTTCAACTGCTTCTCTATATTTATTTCTTAGCTCTTCAGCCAATTGGAAAATAAAATCTTTTCGTGAATCTTTTCGACCAATAAATTTCAAGTCATGCGATTAAACTATTCTATGAATCAAATGGCTAGAGGAATGAAAGTTTACATATATTTTATAACTTAACTAATAACTGAAATATGTTTTTGAAAAGTGATACTAAAGTTAATATATATATATATATATATATATATATATATATATATATATATATATATATATATATATATATATATATATATATATATAGTGATCAAATTTTTAATGAGTCTAATTGGCTCAGTCCGTAAATCTAGTGTTAAGCATATACGAATGATTTTTATTTCTTATATTTATATCTGTTTAAACAAGCAATAGAGGGGTATTACTAAAATTAATTTCTTTTTCTATTACTTGAATATATACGTGTTTAATCATACTTTAAATGGAATTCGAATTTTCATACTTATGACTCGAAATATAAACGCTTGCCAAAATAGCATTCATAAATTACTAATTTAATTAATAGTTTATTTTAGTAACTACACATTATTCTCCCTAAATAATGAAAATTTAAAATATAGTACTATCATGCAGTACAAGCGATGCTTTCGAAATTACCCTCTCCGTTAGAAATGGGAAATTTATTTTTCCTATTTATTTTTCAAAAAAATTTTCAATCGTGCTCTTTAACCCTTTAAAGGTCACTATTATAATTTCTTTGGGATTTAATGAAATTAGTTCATAAATGGTATCTATGAACTTTATAAATGCATATTTTTTTTTTTTACATTTTTTTGAGGGGGTGGAATTTAAGGGGGGTTAAAATGCAAAATCCAGCGGAGTGAAAATGCTTTTTTAAAGGTTTAATTATGCTGCGGGAACATAATTATTATTTAAAAGGGTATGATAAAGAAAACAGCACTGTTTTTAGTTACCGGAATTCATTGGTTAAAATACCACTGCAGGTATGGATGTTCGTAGCAATTCGGAATCGCCCTTAAGCTGTTGGTGTCGGTCTTGTTCACACTACAGTAGACCGTACCAAATATACACAATTTAAAAGTGTGGTTTGGATAGACATTTATTTGAGCTTATAAGTAAAGAAAAAATCATATTACTGAATTTTCCAGGTAAAGTAAGTTTAACTTCGTATATTTCAAATGAAGTATAGAACTCTTGTATAACTCTCTGTTGTGAGCTGTAAATGTCATAAACATAGAGAACCTAAAAGCCCATCTTATGTCTTTCAAATGCAGAGAAAGAATTTAACAGGTGGTTTCGCTCCGAAACCACTGTCCGTTAAAGGGTTAAGAGGGAAAATTAGGTCGACTGATAACGCCCTTAACCTACTTCAATACTACTAATTAGTTGTTAAACATAACTAGTCTATCTGAATAATATTAGTTTAATTCTATAGATAGTACAATTTTATTTTCAAAGAAAAAATAATTCAGCTTACGCATTTAATCATACTTTAAATGGAATTCGAATTTTCATACTTATGACCAAAAATATAAAAACTGCCTATCTGTCTTCGAAATGCAATTCATGTCAATTAATTATTCGATCTGACAAGTTCAGCAAAGTGCATTTCCAATTAATTATCTGGAAGCTAAAAATTTTAAAACCGAGAACGAAACCAGAGTTATGTAGTGAGTTTGTGGAGGTATTCATCCAATTTCTACCATATTCCGCAGATGGCAGTGGATGTTACAAAACAGCAGAAAATTAGGTCGACTAACAATGTCCTTATCCTACTTCACCCTCATTAGTTGTTAAACATAACTAGTCAATCTGAATAATATTAGTTTATTCTATAGTTAGTACAAGTATATTTTCAAACAAAAATAATTCAGCTTATATGTTGAGTAGAATGCTTTAAATCTTACACACCGCAACAAAGAATATAATTTTAAATTCTTCAATATTAATTGCTCTATATCTTTATTGTAACCAATTAATCCTTTTGCGCTAGTTGATTCCGCCGTGAAACCATATGTTAAATAAATTCTTTCTCTACCTTTTAATACTAGATTTACGGATGTTGATCATATACCTATTTTTACTGAAGTGAGCCAATTTGACTCAAAAAAGAAAATTGAAGTTTTTTGCAAAGAAAATAGTTCCAAATTAATTTAAATAAAATGTTTATTATCAAAAAATTCATGGAAAACATTTTTTACATATAAAATCTGTTTTTGAAACACATTTTCCGCAAACATTTCTATTACATTTAGCACAATGGTTTCTACATCTGTTTTTTTTCTTTTTTTTGCATGTTATTGAACTTGACAATTCTTCCGTGCGTCAGTAGCATGAATTTCTGTCATTGGAATGGAAGTGTTCGACTTCTTCTCTATATTTTCTTCTTATCTCTTCAGCAAATTGGAAAATAAAATCTTTTCGTGAATCTTTTCGACCAATAAATTTCAAGTTATGCGATTAAACCATTCTATGAGTCAAATGGCTAGAGGAATGAAAGTTTACATATATTTTATTACTTAACTAATAACTGAAATATGTTTTTGAAAAGTGATACTAAAGTTATATATATATATATATATATATATATATATATATATATATATATATATATATATATATATATATATATAAGGTGATCAAATTTTTAATGAGTCTAATTGGCTCTGTCCGTAAATATAGTGTTAAGCATATACGAATGATTTTTTATTTCTTATATTTATATCTGTTTAAACTAGCAATAGAGGGGTATTACTACAATTAATTTAATTTTTTATTACTTGAAATATATACGTGTTTAATCATACTTTAAATGGAATTCGAATTTTCATACTTATGACCCGAAATATAAATGCTTACCAAAATAGCATTCATAAATTATTAATTTAATTAATAGTTTATTTTAGTAACTACACATTATTCTTCCTAAATAATGAAAATTTAAAATATAGTACTATCACGCAGTACAAACGATGCTTTCGAAATTACCCTCTCCGTAAGAAAAAAGAAATTTATTTTTCCTATTTATTTTTCAAAAAATTTTCAATCGTGCTCTTTAAGAGGGAAAATTAGGTCGACTGATAACGCCCTTAACCTACTTCAATACTACTAATTAGTTGTTAAACATAACTAGTCTATCTGAATAATATTAGTTTAATTCTATAGATAGTACAATTTTATTTTCAAAGAAAAAATAATTCAGCTTACGCATTTAATCATACTTTAAATGGAATTCGAATTTTCATACTTATGACCAAAAATATAAATACTTGCCAAAATAGCCTTCATAAATTACTAATTTAATTAATAATTTATTTTAATAACTATACATTATTATCCCTAAATAATTAAAATTTAACACATTGTTTGCGGGTATATTTCGCAGCGGAATTGTACCGGGAGCGGGTTTTTGGAGCGTAAATTTAGTTATTCAGTTAAATCTCAATAGATCGAAAATTATTTAATTTTTTAACCAACTTTTCGTATTTTATATTGAAATATATAAACAAATATGTAAATAGACAAATAAACAAATATATATATATGTGTATATATATATATAATATATATATAAATATACATATATAATATCATTTTTGTAAGGATAAATAAAAAGTTAATTTTAAATCCATATTGTTTTTTTTTAATCAACCTTACCGTTCTGTTGTTCGGCATCGACTGATGTGAAAACGAGTTTTTATTTGTCTAAATTTAATCAGAATCTATGTAGTAGACAAGAACATTAGGCTTCATTTACCTGTATATACCGTAATCTTTGTACCCACAAACAAACTCTGTTGTTGCACTAACCCGTAGAAGTACGTGACCCGCGCTCAAGCATCAATCGTCAGAAAACGTAAATTTAGTTATTTAGTTAAATCTCAATAGATCGAAAATTATTTAATTTTTTAACCAACTTTTCATATTTTATATTGAAATATATAAACAAATATACAAATATATAAACATAACTAGTCTATCTGAATAATATTATTTTATTCTATAATTAGTACAAGTATATTTTCAAAGAAAAAATAATTCAGCTTATATGTTGAGTAGAATGCTTTAAATCTTACACACTGCAACAAAAAATTTTAAATTCTTCAATATTAATTGCTCTATATTTTTATTGTAATCAATTAATCCTTTAACGCGAGTTGTTTTGCCCTGAAACAGCATGTTAAATAATTTCTTTCTCTACCTACCTTTTAAGCATATATGAAGTTAACTATTAAGGTAAGTATATATAATTTCTTTAATTAGCTTTCCGCAACTGTCTATGCTTAGACAAAATGTAGAACGTGTTTAATTTTAATTTGGAGAAAAATGAATTAGTTTATTTTCAAATGCAAATAATTTCGATCAATAATAATTAGACGCAAAAACATTGTAAGGTAAAAAAAATTCAAGATATCATCTTACTTTATTTTTATGAGTAAGACTTAGCCCAAAGCCTTCAGGAGTGGATACTTTTGTTTATAATTCGAATGCTTAATCTGTATTTGAATGTATTATTACTGTTTGTTACACATCCAATTCAGCCATAATTTCTCCCAAGAGTTTATGAAACACTCCCCATTGGTTCAAAAGAATAAGGTATGATACAAAGTTAATAGATTTATTGAAGGAAAAGCAAAGGGTGTAATTGCTTGCCCAGGATGGAATAAGATGAATCTACAAATTATTAGCAATTAATTATTTTTAAGTAAAGGGTGAAAGGTCGTTTAAAACCAACACATCCCCTATATAATAATAGCTTAATTTACTTGTCCGTCTGTCCTCGAATTTATCAAGCTTTTGGACCTGGAATGGATAGAGGCATCCTTATTGGATTTTTCCTGAGTTAGAGTTAGCAAAATTCAAAGCGAGTAAAGTTTATCTTCTCCTAATTTATCGATCCGATTCTAAAATAAATTGGTATAAATATGCTTCATATCACAGCAAAAAGTACTGTTTTCTTTAAAACGTTCGAAATCCCCCCTTTCCCACCTTTTTGAGCTTTTAATGACATTATTTCAGGCCCTATTTTCTCCGGTTAAGAGCAGGTGGTTAAATTTATCAATTTATAGCATAATAAATAGATCAAAATAACAATTATCTAGCATTATGACGCCATTCCTTTAACCACCTCATTTATTCATTTCTTATTTTAAATTATTTAAATATCGCCTGCATTATTTTCATACGTTTTAACACTGAACTTGGCTATTACGTAAAAAAATTTCTTTTATATTTAGCTTAAATAATAGATTAGGTACATATGTGATAATTTTAAATTTAATCATCGATTATTTTTTGTTGCTGTAGCGGGTATAATTACCCCCTCTCCTTTTATGATAGGTGGCGCTAAGAGAGCCATCTAGTTTGTTTTCTATAGTGCCAGTGATTTCTCTCAGTGTGTGCATTGTATATGTTGTTTGTGTACTGTGTTGTGGAGCATAGCGAACGAAATAAAAATGATTCCTAAAAATGGACTAATTATTTCACAACTCCTTTTCGAATAAATGAGTCTCGTCCTTCTACATTGCAATGTAAAGTTTATCACCGGTATTAACAACAAATTATTTTAAGGAATCTATATTCTTTGTAGAAGTCTTTTTTATAGACTATTAAATATCTAGCGTCTAAGCTATATATATCTTTTTAGAATTAAGAAATTTGTTCGTTTGTGTGTTTATTTTTTATACATAACCACACGGTTTGCAATCGATTCTCTAAATTTTAGACAACCAAAACATAAAAAAACCCATTTTTTACCTGCCTCATAGGGTGCTTTACAATTCTGGTAAATTAATTTTACTGACCCCGTCATATGGCGGGCTATATACTAGTTATCTTATAAAACCTTAAAAGGAGCTTCCTATTAGTAAGATTTCAAAGAATTTCAGCATAGATATCTGTGAATCCAGCCTCTATGATTCTGCGTTAGAGTCATGAAAATTTAACTCCGATAATAGTATTAGATGCTATGTGATGGAAATCGTTTCACTGAGAGAAACGGACATCTAAACAAATTGATATTACAAAGACATTTTTTACTATTGTCGTTCTCTGTGGATCATTTGAAAATAAGAACTTCGAGATCATTCTTCGCAGGCAAACAACAGATTCATTCTAGGGAAAAAGCGAACAGAACCTCTCGAAAATAACCCCCCCCCCCATTCCTAAATCCGAAACAAAATGAAAATAATCGCTGACGGAAGGGAAATGTCTGGTGTCACATAATAACGAGAGTTAATCACGCGTCAAGCGACTGTAGCCATCGACAGCGACCTATGCCAGACATCTCGGTAACACAATCCGGACCCTTCAACAACGGCACCCTTTCAGCAACTCGAAGAAAAGCCGTGGCTATTGGCAATCCAAAGCTGCGGGCCTCGCGTGTTTGTTTTGGGCGGCCGTGGGCTGTATCACGCTGACAGTCGCACAACAAGACCGGTCCGCCATGTTTGTTTGTGTAGCAACGCAGAGGTCCTATTCTTCGGCCCCTTTCACTCGGTCGTATTCGGTTTCCGCTGCCGAGAGAAATATTATTTCAGCTGAGTCTCCTTGATGGACTTACTCTGCAAAGAGTCAATTGGTGAGATGGCTTGCTTAACCGACTGTGACAGCAGATTTGATTTCTTCTTGCCGCGCTCAGCCCTTTCTTGTGTTTTCAATAACCCGTGTTCTCCCACAGCTTGGCTCGGAGGGGGCTCTCGCTTTTCTGACACATAGTTGAAACCAGAAGTAAAAACAGTCAGAAAGAAAAGACGTCTATGAGATCATCGGCCACGCTTTAGCCTTCCAAAGTAACCTGAAAAAAGAATTCCGAAATAGAAAAAGAAACCTAAACGAAGAAAAGTATGGGAGCATTGTGTTTTATTGATTTAGCCTCTCGCTCACTTGTAACATGAAAATCAAAGGAAAAGATCTATTTGTGATTTATTATACACTAAATGGTGTTCTAGATTATTTAGGAAAAATAATATGTTCAGTATGATACTATCAATTTATTAACGCTTAGCATACTTATTTATTATGCCATCATATCATTTAATAAATAGTTTTTCAGTATGATACTATCAACTCATTAACTCTTAGCATACTTATTTATTATGCCATCATAACATTTAATAAATAGTTTTTCAGTATGATACTATCAACTCATTAACGCTTAGCATACTTATTTATTATGCCATCATAACATTTAATAAATAGTTTTTCAGTATGATACTATCAACTCATTAACGCTTAGCATACTTATTTATTATGCCATCATATCATTTAATAAATAGTTTTTCAGTATGATACTATCAATTCATTAACTCTTAGCATACTTATTTATTATGCCGTACTAACATTTAATAAATAGTTTTTCAGTACTATACTATCAACTCATTAACGCTTAGCATACTTATTTATTATGCCATCATACCATTTATTAAATAGTTTTTCAGTATGATACTAACATCTCATTAACGCTTTGCATATTTACTTATTATGCCATCATAACATTTAATAAATAGTTTTTCAGTATTATACTATCAACTCATGAACGCTTAGTATACTTATTTATTATGCCATCCTAATATTTAATAAATATTTTTTTTAATTTTTTAAGTTTTCATGAAACAGTTTCACCATTACAACGATGATACATAGGAATCTTAAAAGAGAAAAAAAAATATTATGGATTTTCATGTATATGCTATTATTTATAACTCGTCATTTGAAACAACATGATTTTTTGAGCCTTGTCTATTAATTTATTCAGCAGATACATAAACTAAACAACTATATTTGTTTCAAAACTTTACTTTAAGGTACTGTTTACATATAAAATGTAACTGAATTTATTATAACGATATTTTCCTGTTATATAAATAGCATCTTATGATGTTTAAAATTACAGCTTATTACTAATGAGGATACACAATAATATTCAATGATATACTTAAATTTCAAGAGTTTCTTTTAACTCCCATTGATTTATAATAAATTAGAGTTAAGATACTAATGAAATATGATTGATATCATAAAGATTTTAATTACTAAAGTAGAGTCGATACAAAAAACTAACTTTTATTTAAGACTTCTCTAGAGTCGCGGTAACTCAGACGGCAAAAGTAACGCTCTCTTAAGATACAAAAATCGAACATAAACTGCTTGTTCGAGTATTCACTTCGACTACTGTTATATTACACTGTTATGAATTGTATTTCAAATATTCATTGTTAATAAAGAGACAAAAATCAAATATAAACTGTTTTGTTCGAGTATTCACTTCGACTATTGTTATATTACACTGTTATATATTGTATTTCAAATATTCATTGTTAGTAAAGAGACAAAAATCGAACATAAACTGGTATGTTGGAGTATTCACTTCGACTATTGTTATATTACACTGTTATGAATTGTATATCATTGTTAGTAAAGAGACAAAAATTGAACATAAACTGCTTTGTTCGAGTATTCACTTCGACTACTGTTATATTATACTGCTATGAATTGCATTTCAAATATTCATTCTTGATAACGAGACAAAAATCGAATGTAAACTGCTTTGTTTAATAATTCACTTCAACGAATATGAGACACTGACTTTTCAATATCCTGCTACTATTTTCAAAATCTAAATCAAATTTCTATCCCAATATAAATTTTAGATAAATAAAAGCGGCACGGAAGGTAAAAGCTTGTTGATAAGTTGCTTGAAACTATTTTTTTATATTTAAACTAGAAACCTGAAACGAGACTAACGTGACCGAGATGGTTAGTGTATCATCTTTGAGCTCATATGAGATTCACGGGGTCGAGATGTTGATCTAGCCCTGTTTTAGACGAGTATTGTTTCCTAGATTTTCTTGTTCAAATTAGAATTTTATTGCTGTCGGTCAAAGTTTTGAAATAAAATTTCTCCATTATATAGGGTCGCTCGCAATGAAGATTCAATCGCAAATAAAGAACAACCTTGTGAAAGAGAAAATACTGAATTGCGAAAGAAACATCGATTTACTGATATGTGAGTAACACTGTTAAGTAATATAAATAGTATGATAAAATCTCCTTTATTTTAAAATTAGAATATATTTGTTAAACCATCTGGGGGTTAGCCTATATTTGAGGGTACCCCTTGATTCTTGCCAAGTTGTGATCGCGGTTGATCGCCAAGCTGGGCGATATTGTTTTATTTATGGGAAAGCCTATAGTTTTTTTGGAAACACAATCGTGATTCTGATTTGTTTAGATTTTAGCGTATATGTAATTTCAGAGGTCAGTTAGTTCTACTTTGGATATCGGCTGATAAGGTTAATTTTGGATTGGCGCCAAAAAAAATCGCCAATTTCGCCAAGGGGCACCCTTAAATATATTTTTACCCTATCTGGGCTCAAAACAAAATAACTTCATATTTTTAAGATAATAACTTGTTGAAACTCTGATTTTAATACTGCTTTTACTGTTTGAATTTTTTTTAACCAAATAATGAATTTTATATGCAAAAATACTAATTGTGAAATGTATCTTCATAATTTCCCCCCCCCCTTTTCTTTTCGATAATCAGTAAGGAAATAGTTTTTCTCTTTGAAATTTGAAGTTAAAACTTACTCTTCTCTTTAAAGAATGCTAAAGAATTTTCAGTTTGTCAGAACTTATTGATTTAAACTGACTGTTATATTGCGTATAAACGTGTTTAATCCTTCTTAATTATACAAATTGTGTATGGTTATGATTATATAAGCGCCGTCGTTATGTATGGTCAGGAGCACATCTATATTTTTTCTTGGGATTTCTCAACAAACTGCAGTGTAATCGTTTCTCAAAGCTCAATGAGTCAAATTAAACTATACGAGATAGAAAAGAGACCTGAAGTTGAAATTCCATTATTAACAAATTAAGGGCGGGGGATCTTGACGAAAGTATGCTAGGTAACGCAACGACTTGTTTTTCGTTCTAGAGCGAGCGATATTTTGTGTAATCATAAAAAATTTAGACTTAAAAAAGTTTATTTATCGCTTTCTTCTTTTTAAACGTATTTTCGACGTTTTCATGGTGATATAGGTTAGTTTCTGTTACCATCATTTCGTAGAAATTATCATCAAGGAGATCCTTCAACACCATTTTGTGGTAAAATATTTAACCCCGTTCGATCCAAAAACGGTTCTATGGTAGGTGGAATGTGGATTTTAGACCATTGATATATAATTTCTTAATCATTATTTTCACTTTCTTCATCGCTAATCGGCAGTGAAAACACTCCGGTCCTTCTCATAGGTCGTATAGAACTATCATTATCGTCACTTAAATTTCCTAACTCTCTTTCATCGCAATCAACGTCAGACAAATCATCCGCATATATAATCTTTATTTTCGCGTGAAACCATATTGAAGAATTTCAAAATTTTATTGCAAGTAGAATTTGAACAACCGCACAGCTTCAAACCACAAAACGTACTAAATACAAATGTAAAGTTGCGCATGAATTGCGCAATCGTATTACTACGACTCCCGCCTTTAAGGTACAGTCGAGATAAATCGTATTACTACGACTCCCGCCTTTAAGGTGCAGTCGAGATAAATCGTAGTACTACTACGACTTCCGCCTTTAGTGTGTTAACACTAGGTTTATGGAGCACGTCATTTTGACGCATTTCGAATTTTATTAAGAAAATTACAAAAACCTTTTGCAATTTTATCTCTTGTACTGTCTTTTATCCATTGAACGAGGAAAACATATATTGAAATCTGTTTTCTTTAAAAATACTGAAATATTGAAATTTTCTATGTGATAGACCTATCTCTACGGATATGCGTCAATTTCACGAGATAGTAATGTAGACATAATTTTTAGTTAATTATTTCTACTCATGCAAACATGACAACAATAATAAATAGTAATGTCCAACAATATTTCGATCCGTTATCCAATATTATCTCAAAGGAAATAAGTAATAAACAACAGTAGAAAGAACGAAACTCAGAATGTCAATTGAAGTCAGAGTGGGAAGAGATTTTGAAGGTTTTAGATGCTAGGTTCGAGGATTTAAAAATAAAATGTAAAATATTGAAATAATGTATAGTAAAATTATTGAATAATAAAAGCTTTCTTTAAATATTACCTCATATTTTCATTTTTTACTTATAGTGTATAATTACATTGCTTTCTGAGTGTTGTTATATGTATTCGTTCATGCGTCAAATTGACGCTTGTTAGTAGAGATACGTATATAAGAAATGTCCGTAAATATAATGTTAATTATTTTATTAATAATTTTTGCGTTGCGCTTTTTGGATTTAAGTACATAAAAGACTAAAACTAAGAAGTACAGAAAATAAAATTTAATTAAAAAATATAAAAAGATAATATAAATTAAAGCTGAATTTTTGTTGTCAATTCATTGATTACGCTATTTATGTTAATTTCAATATTTCCATGAATATTTAAGAAAGCATTTCATTATCTTTATACTAATATGATACAAAATTACAAAACTGAAAGATTTTTGACTCGACTTTTTGAAGGTTTAAAGGTGATGTGTCCCCTTTTAAGCTGATTTATATGAGACGTAACGTCTACCATGAAATAAAAGTTTTGAATCTACTGATCGTCTGTTAGTTCTGGATTTCCCATCTGAAGGAGAAATGCCTTAATTTCCGGAAAAAAGGGACGCGAAACGTTTTAAAACGTTCCGTTCTCAATTTCAAATAAAAATGCTTTGAATTGGCAATGATTAAGAGCTTTTTCTAAAATGGAGTTGATAATGGTAATCACTAATTTCATAACTTTTCAGAACGATGGCCGATTGGTTAGGGTGCTGGCCTTCGGTACCGCAGTTTGTGGGTTCGAATCCCACAGTGGCATGGATGTTCGTAGCTGTTCGGAATCGGCTTTAAACTGTAGGTCCTGGTCTCATTAGCCCTCGTGTTGCAAAAAGTAGACCGTAGCACTCTAAACCAAACCAAACCAAATTCCATAACTTCACAAATTTCATCCCGAAATGTTTGCGCACAATGCTTCTTGGTGAATGAGCCGCACTTAAGGAGCCAAAGAGCCATATGCTGCTCTGGGGTCGCACTTTGGCGACCACTGGCCTAGGGAGTAAAGTTGGCAGCCTATATGGTGCTTTTATAATAAAATGGTCAACAAATTCCGCAAGATTATGTTATGTTATTTTGCATTAAACCTTTATTACATCCCAAACGTTTTACTCGCACCCTTAAATTATTTTCATATTATCACGGATTCCTCAGCGGTAATACAACCCTCTGAGGGTCTGTTAGAGAACCACTTTAGAAACAAATGATCTGTAGCATACCTAATAAGATTTTAACAACTGTATACATAAAATATCGGAATAAATTCCCTTTTTTTAAGTTTGTTCAATTAATAGGAGGATTGTATTTAATAAAAGAAAACTGAGCTGAAGCAGGTTTATAATCAAGATGCATTCCAAATTAGAAAATGTTAAATTGTGCATCACTATTTGGGAGATCTATGCCTATGTATTTCTTATAATGTGATTACACACATAATCATTTATATATACACACAGGGCTTGATTAAAGCACGGGCCGATTGAGCCTAGGCCTTTGGCGCCCTAATTTTAGGGACCCCCTAAAATTTGGTACTTAATTATTAAATTTTAAATAATTTAATTAACAAAATTTGAAAATGTTTTTTGTTGATTCTTCAAGTAATATTTCATGAAACCTTATTCAGAAATTAAATAAAAACAGTTAAAATGTTGACAGTTTTTCTCTTATTAATTTTGTCTTAAAATCTACGAATAGCTATTATTTGTTAATTTTACCTATGCTATTTTATTTTATTTTTTTATATAAAAACTTAATTGCAAGTGTTACAGTTTACATCCTTGAGGATATACAGATTTTTGGCATTCGACTGCACTACAAAAGTATGTAAACATAAAAAAATTAATATAAACTTTCCTCCAAAAATATTCGTTTCTATCGTCTTTTATAAACTATTTTTTTTGACTACCAGGCCCTAGGCCCAACTTTGCCTTGATCGGGCCCTGTATACATACACATGTTAGTATATTGTTTATACTACACAAATATACACGTTTGTGCATACGCA
Organism: Pardosa pseudoannulata; assembly: GCA_032207245.1. Taxonomy (NCBI): domain Eukaryota; kingdom Metazoa; phylum Arthropoda; class Arachnida; order Araneae; family Lycosidae; genus Pardosa; species Pardosa pseudoannulata. The sequence goes on from CM063509.1 coordinate 105,415,226, forward strand.
ATGCATATTTATACAAGAAATTTAAATCATGCATAAGTGCATGTCTTGGATTCTTCCATTTTTATATATGCGCTTGAATATATTTATACGTAAGTGAGACAAAAAGAAAAAAAAATATATGCAATAACAAGTTCCACATCTGTTGTAACAATGGAGTTCATTTTGTAATCTTGCCGCCAAACGGTTTTCTTTCCGCCTTTAGACTCACAACAAAAGGTGAATTTATAGCCACTTTGGTAGAAAAATAACAGAATAAAAGAGCATTTAGTCTTCTGCTTTTGTGACCCAATTGATAAATGTGTTTTCTCAATCTCATATGACCCTTTCCCTTTTCTTCGGATGCATTCTGTCGTTAATTTCGCTAAAATTACAGACACTGATTCTTCAAAAAGATCCGAAGCATGAGTAAGTGTCAGCGAATTCAGAAACAATTAGCGACCGACATGTAGTGACTAACGGTTGCCATTTTAACTGCTATCCATCAGCCGATTGGACGGGTCATTGATGACGTCAGTCGCTTTTTTTTCATCTGTGGACAGCGAAGCCAGGTTAATAAATAAAAAAAAGTGATGCGAGCAGAAGAAGAGGCAGGGAGGAAAGAAAAAAAGTGGCAAAATGAATGATATATTCGCTATCGGTTCAGTTGGGAGGAGGGAGGAAGTTCGTCGCTTCAAACTGCCTGTCATAATGTAAGGAAACAAGTTAATGCTGTTTCACAATGGCACCTTAATAATGCCACGTCAGATTCGGTAATAAATCTCCAGAAGACAACTTTTTTTTTCGGGTTTTATTGGCGCATGGAATTCTTCGAGTCTAAACACGTTTTGATAGAGGGCGTCAACAAATTAGATTAACTTTCTTCATTCTGAGAGGACGTGGTATTCGGAATGGCAACGATGACAAGATCGTCTGCTAAGTTAAATCGCAAGACCGGCATCGAAGCGGAACGGGAACACAAAATAAGAAGCTATTATCCTTCGATCTGTGAGGATTATTGCAAAACTTGTCATTAAATGTAATGTGGCCCGTTTTTTAGCAGGGATTACTGATGTCAGGCAATGGAGCGTATACAAAAGTCCGATGTCTGTTAAACAAAATAACAAATGGCCTCTCCCCGTGAAAGGAGTATTAATGGTGACAGCCATTTAGAAGGCTAAAAGTATGACGTCGACATGCGATATATTTCGCCGTAGATTCCAGAAAATAACTCGCGTTTAGCCAGACAGCTGTCACCAGCCTGAGATCCTAATTTCCGAATGTCACTTTCTTTCGCTACTCCGCGAAAACAATTCTGATAAATTTTCATTTGGATGTGTGAAATTACGCAGTGTGTTGCTGAGAAAATTATAATGCACTCATTTTAATCGCACATTTATAGGAGCGACTTCCTCATTGCGACATCTGTTTCTTATTTGGCAACAAATCCCGGATGTCATGTAAATAGGCATTCTTTGGGGCAACATTTCAGATAACACAAATCATTTGTTTTGATTGATTACTTTAGGGAGGTTGCATAGTTTAGTTTCCTGCTGGAGAAAGCTCGTAAAGTAATCTGACTATATGTATGGTCTTCTGAAGTTTTGAAATAATTTTGAAAGAATAAAGTTACTCCTGCGGTTAAAAAAAATGGATGAAATGGAAGGACTATATTTAATTTTAGCAATAATTTTTTTAATCACCAAAGAATCTCATAAACATGAAAAAAAAGTACGAGATTCTTACCGATATCATTTGTTTTGATTGATTACTTTAAGGAGGCTGCATAGTTTAGTTTCCTGCCGGAGAAAGCTCGTAAAGTAATCTGACTATATTTATGGTCTTATGAAATTTTGAAGTAATTTTGAAAGAATAAAATTACCTCTGAGGTTGCAAAAAATTAGATGCTATATTTAATTTTAGCAATCAATATTTTAATGATTAAAGCATCTCATACACATGAAAAAAAAGTACGAGATTCTTACCGATATCATTTGTTTTGATTGATTACTTTAAGGAGGCTGCATAGTTTAGTTTCCTGCCGGAGAAAGCTCGTAAAGTAATCTGACTATATTTATGGTCTTATGAAATTTTGAAGTAATTTTGAAAGAATAAAATTACCTCTGAGGTTGCAAAAAATTAGATGCTATATTTAATTTTAGCAATCAATATTTTAATGATTAAAGCATCTCATACACATGAAAAAAAAGTAGTAGATTCTTACCGATATCATTTGTTTTGATTGATTAATTTAGGGAGGCTGCATAGTTTAGTTTCCTGCAGGAGAAAGCTCGTAAAGTAATCTGACTATATGTATGGTCTTCTGAAGTTTTGAAGTAATTTTGAAAGAATAAAATTACCTCTGAGGTTGCAAAAAATTAGATGCTATATTTAATTTTTGCAAGCAAAGTTTTAATCACCAAACATCTCATACACATAAATAAAAAGTAGTAGATTCTTATCGATATCAATTGAAGCGAAATGGAGAGAAAATTTTTATTGTTTTGGCTTGTTAAGGTACTATGACCTCTTAAAGCACTGTGGACTTTCAAAACTAATTAATTTTACTTTTTAATTAATTTACTTGAAAAGATAATGTTGTTAACGTTAAATTACTGTAAATGGGGTTTAAATGTTTAGGCTAAACAATATTTTACAATGTTATAATTCTTAAATCTTTCATAAAATTAGCCTAATTAAACACTTGCATCTTTTATGCATATATTAACCATTTTTAACATATTGTATGCGGGACACGCACTAGTACATTTTCTGACGATTGATGCTTGAGCGCGGGTCACGTACTAGTACGGGTTAGTGTAACAACATGGTTTGTTTGTGGGTACAAAAATAACGGTATATACAGGAAAACGAAGCTGAATGTTCTTGTCTACTACATAGATTCTGGAAAAATTTAGACAAATAAAAACTAGTTTTTACATCAGTCGATGCGGAACCACAGAACGGGAAAAAATTAAAACTATATACTACTATTTCTGTTTGATTTTTCATATGTACGATACTATTATAAATATATCCGCTAAAAAATATTTTTTTTTGTTTACAAAAGTCTTATGGTTGTTATTTATATATTTCTATTTATATATTTGTATATATATTTCAATATAAAATACGAAAAGTTGATTAAAAAATTAAATAATTTTCGATCTTTTGAGGTTTAACTGAATAACTAAATTTACGCACATAACGCCCGCTCCCAATACAATTCCGCTGCGAAATTTACCCGCACACAATGTGTTAAATATACTTTTTAAACCTAAGAATAAAACTTGTTATCATAGGTATCAAAGAAAAATATTAGACGAGAGACATTAAATTGTTTAAAATATCGATTTTTTTCCCTTGTACTAAATGACTGTAATAGTTCCTTTAAATACAAAAATCGTAATTTTAAGTTTCGGAGCATATTAATTTGAACTATTATTTGGTATGCTACAAAGTAAATAGCCCTTTACTTAGCCGTAAAGTAAAACCCTATAAATTTCAAATCAAATGGTGATAAGAAACATAACTAAATTTTTTCAAATATTTATAAAATTTCAAAAATTTTTATTTGAAAAGACATTTAAGGTTCTTATATCTAGGGCATGTAATTTTTACTAATAAGTACATTTATATGGTGAAGTATTAAAAAAAAAATATTTTTTGTATAGTTGTATCGGGAGATCAAAAAGTGTCCATTGGAGAGTGCGGCTGTAGCATATAAGCAAGTTAGTTGGTCGATAATGTAGGTATGTAAAGGCCCCTCCACACTATGGTCCACTGCAAGCCATTAACACCGTCTGGAGGGGGTATGGCTTATCGATTTCAATGGTGGCAGACGATAAAATAGCCTTGGACGATGGCTTCGGAGGCGGTTTTGCGCAGCTTAAGTGCGCAGTATACTATAAGGAAGAATCCACACGCTTAGCTCATTTAGTGGCTCAGCGTGGGGATGCAACTTGTGAACCATAGTTCAAGGTCGCCATCAGGGAGTGGTGAACAATTGGCCATAATGTGGAGGCTACATAAGAAATGCTATCGAGACGTGGGATTACTTTTGCAGTCGTATTTATTTTCGAAGTGTGTGAGGAAGGTGTTGAAACGTTATCGACGCCAATGGTACAAAAAATGTGCTGGTGAGCAGGATGAATGTGCTGTTTTTTTTTGTTTTGCTGCCGAAGGACAGAAACCGGTAGATATTCATCGGAGAATGATGAGTGTGTATGAAGACGCATAACTGTCCAAAAACCGTCGTAATGGAACGCGGATTAGAGTCTTTGCTGGTTGCTATCCGACTCAAATTGCAGGTGGAGGTGGGAGGCCATCAATATAGAATACAGACAAGTAGGTCCATTGGTTATTTATTTATTTCAAGTATTTTAAAGTATCCCTATGACTGGAGAACGGTTCAGGGAAACGCTGGAGAGATTACGACTTATTAATAAATCGCAGCGCCCGGGAAAACTGTGAAATTGCGTAAATCTGCTTTATGATAACGCACGTCTCCATACCTCAAATGGCCGAACGATGACCGAATGATTAGGGCGCTCATCTTTAGTACTGGAGTACGTGGGTTCAAATTCCATTGTGGCATCAATGTGCGTAGCCATTCGGAATTGGTTTTAAGCAGTAGTTCTCGGTCTCATTAGCCCTCGCGTTGCAAAATAGCAGACCGTAGCATTCCAAACCAAACCGATTCGGAATCGGCGTTAAGCAGTAAGTCCCGGTCTCATTAGCCTTCGTGTTGCAAAAAGTAGACCGTAGCACTCCAAACAAAACCAAACCAAACCGAAGCAGATCGCAAATGTCGTAACACTCATAAAAGTGAGAGATATTCGAAGACATGCCACAGAGTTCTGATCTCTTCAAATGCGATTTTAATGCTTTGGATCCCTTAAGAAAATCCTTCAAAGGTTTACATTTACTTTCTGATACAGAAGTGAAGCAGGAAGTTTCGAACTTTACTTTCGAGTTTTACTAAATAGGTATAGTCATTGTGGTGAAGTAGTGTGAGGATTGGTTCAATGTTTAAGTCCATTTTGCACGAATGGCTACGAAATTTGGACTGAACAGCATTCGAACAGAAACTTTTTGGTCACTCCTTATATTTCACTATTCCAATTGATAGAAATATGCAACAATCTAATATCGGATGGCTAAAAATTATTCATTTTAATATGGATATATCAGTCACACACAAATTGTATAAGACTGACCATTTGTGTGTCTTTTATACATACGCACATGATTTGTTGCGTAGCATCAATTTCAGACATTCTTTGATACTACCAAATAGCCACTGCCGGTAATAACTCCCTGGCATACAAATAGCACGGAATTTGATGTACCCTAAAAATACAACTAAATTCGGATCTATTCCAAACTTATATGCAAGCTTAGAAATAAAAAAAATTATTTTGAGATTTGCATTGTTATGTAACTTTTAATGAGGTTCATATATGATGATAATGGGCAATAAAGAATAGTATAAAGAAATATTTCTGTAAAGTATGAAACAATTTGAAGCATTTTCGAACAGGCAGAGGAATTGACATTTCTTACACTTCTATATTGTTTTGATTATTACATTATTTTTAAGAACACATGACATTTGTACATTTTTATAAAAACTGAATCGAAGCACGAGATAAATAATTAACTGGTTTGATATTATGCTAATAATGGCGACTGCCGGAGACAGTTCTTGACGACTCGGAGATTTAAAAGTCTACATTGGTACATGAAATGGTTAACGTTTCCCAGACAAGGGGTTAAAGGGGTGTCAAGCGTTATTGCCTCTTCCTACCATCCTGCATGTGATATGGCAGTATAACGGATATTAATGCGCTGGTTGACGACAGACGTCAGTAGATGGATGTTATCGCTGCATTTTAACTCTGAGAAAATATAGTAGGTTAGCTAATTTTTAACCAAGCAACCACCAGTACAATAACCAGGAAATCATGTGACCTTGAAGGGTCAAACTAAAAGTACTGTTTGAATTTTAGCTACCTCGAGGCAGAAATTCTAGCTGAATTTATGGTGTTGCGAATCTTAGACATAAAATAGTCATTTCTTTATTAAGCTATAATAGATGATTTGATTGTTGCTATCGTATAATATTGTAATCAATTCAATTTGTTCGCAGCATTCCCAATAAATAGTAATATTAACTTTTATAATTCACACCAAAGTTTCACCAATCAATGTTTTAAAGTTGTAAGATTTATATTTTTCTCAAAGATTATCTAATTTTAAAAATCCTTAATATAAAGTGGAGAGAAAAAAAAACAAATTATTTGTATTTTTACTATTTACTTTATATCATTTATTAATTATTGTATAAGTATTACACGTAGTTTAAAAAAAAACATAGCTGATGTACAATACTTCTAACCGTCTTGGGCGCGACAACATACAATTCCATTAGAGTGTAAGTCATTTATAAAGCTGCCACCACTTTTGACTATTGCTCAAAACGGACATCCCGCTCTCCGAATTCTCCGAATTTGTTAGAAGGCATGCATTGAGAAGAGGTATAATGTAGCAAAAATAAACATAAGCACATCTGATTGTAATCTGCTTCAAAAGATCCGAATTGGTTCCGTAGAAAATACCATGATTGAAATCTACTCTAACAATATGATTACTTTTTATTTTTGGGGTACTTTAATACACAAAGGGCTGTAAAACGATGACTGAATGATAGAGCTCTGCCTTTCGATACCGGAGTTTGGGGGATTCAAATCCCTCTGCTGGTACGAATGGTATACGTTTGGAATCGTATTTATGTTGTAAGTTTCGTAATTATTAGCTCTCGATTGTAAAATAATAGATGATAGCGCACCAAACCACACACACACCGGATTTGTCCTAGCTCGGAGTGCTACAGTCATTTTCACTTGGAAATGCTATTATGCTATAGGTTCCGGTATTAATAGCTCTTGTGAAGTAAAATAATAGATGGTAGCACTCCAAATTACACACACTCTATTTGTTGTAACTCGGAATGCTACAGTCATTTCCTCTTGGAAATGCTATTATGCTATAGGTCCCGGTACTAATAGTTCTCGCGAAAAATAATAGATGGTAACTCTCAACCACACACATTGAATTTGTTGTAGCTCGGAGTGCTACAGTCATTTCCGCTTGGAAATGCTATTATGCTATAGGTTCCGGTACTAATAGTTCTCGCGAAAAATAATAGATGGTAGCACTCCAAACCACACACACTGGATTTGTTATAGCTCGGAGTGCTACAGTCATTTTCGTTTGGAAATGGTATTATGCTATAGGTCCCGGTACTAATAGTTCTCGCGAAAAATAATAGATGGTAGCGCTCCAAAGTACACACACACAAAATTTGTTGTAGCTCGGAGTGCTACAGTCATGAACTCTTTGAATCGATTTTTTTTTTGTTATAGGTCTCTATTATTAGCCCTTATGCCCCAAAATATTTAATTGTTCTACTCTAAACCTTACTTGTACACTGGATTTGTTGTGGTTCCGAGTGCTATAGCAATTTCTGTTTGAATCGGCTTCATGCTTTTTGTCCTGGTACTGTTAACCATCGCGTAGCAAAATAATAGATCGTAGTGCTTCAGATTACACCTACTCACTGGATATGTAGTGATTCAAAGATCTACAGTATCTTTGCATCACGATTCGAATAAGACTGTGATGAATACTGGAAAATATTAAAAACCCAGACAACCCAAGATGTTTTAGGTAGCTAGTAATATAATAATGACCTGTATAATCCGTCATACTTGAGATTAACATAAATAATTAGCAGAAATTATAACGAAAGCTCCAATGAAAGCTATTCTGAGGACAAAATAATTGCTTTCATCATAGGTTACTCAAGTTTAATGTTGGGAGAGACGCGAGCACGGAAAAGAAAATTAAATATCAAAAGGTATTTTCTTAGATCAAAATAATCTAAAAATACCGCATTGCTTTTCGAATTGAAGAGATTTTTCCCGACGTTCTTATCCCAGCCAACGCGTGCGTGGGCCCTGCTTTCCATCTCTTCAAGTGATCAGGCGAGTAACGTAAATACCGCTGCCTCTGGAAATCAGCAGTCTTTTATCAACGGGAGAAGGGAGTGGGCAATAGAATGTTTATGTGTTCAAGAGGCGATTGAAGCCCCTCTAATCGAACGTTCTGTCATCGAGGCCATTTCTCTCGTCGATCCATTACTCGCACCAGAAATAAGAGCACGGGGGAAGGAAAAAAAAGAGCGCTTGTTGGATTTTAAAAAGCGTCAGGAGGACCATGGGGTTTGTTTGAGTGCTTCGATAGCGTTGTTTTAACTCACCGGAAAGGTTAAAATTGCTTTTGTTTTCTTTAACCTTTCTCTGCTGCGTAAAATGCATTATTACAAAGAATACCACCTGATGTTTTTCAGTAACTCATCCCTTTGCATCACCGTGTTGCACATTTTCGAGATATGTGTGGAGTCAAGGGGTATTCAAGCTCCTCTCACGAATTATTTCTTTTCTTTTTAAAACTTTTTAAAAATGTATCGTTGCCATAATACAAAGTAATATAAACTATATATGTTTGAAAACTATTTTTAAAGCCAGGGTATAACTGATTACCTTGATGTACAGCAATAGGATACAAATACCAACCTACAGTTATGTTACCTTTCTGCTCCCAAAACTAGAAAGGAAGAGTGCCAGATAAAATATTATCCAGTGAGATTGGATACCATACAGTGAGTGTATTGATCTTAACAATAAATAACAATGTAAAGTATAGATAGTAAAATAAAAAATAATTCCTGCGGTAATGCGTGAGTCACTTGATCAGGCGATTTTTATCGACGATATTCTCGAAACTTTCAGACAGCTGAGTGTAAGGGAACTTAGAAACTTTATGGAAAGCCACTTAAAAACTGACGGTGGTTACGTGAAGTATTAGTTTCTATTTTATAGCTTTGGGTACAATAAACTTTTAAATAACGTGATATTCATGAGTAATAAAAGTAGAAATAAAAAAGTAGTTAAACTAAAATAACATCTCGATACTAACTTCCTACACACAAAAATTCTGCCTGCTATAAATACTGATTTATATATATATATATATATATATATATATTGAGTATATTAAGTAAATGCTTTCTTTTTGGCCTTATAAACCATGTGTAATAGTGTGTAACAAATCATTTAAAAAAAATTATTTGACCTAAGAAACAAATGAAAATATATTTGGAAAATATATAATTTGTCCAGAATTTTACGACGCACCTTATATCTAATAAAAAATCTCAATAGATTTTTAACTTTACCGATCTCCGGCAGTACTTGGACGAACAATGACTGAATGGTTAGGGCGTTAATCTTCGGTACGGAGTTCGTGGGTTCGAATCCACTGTGGCATGGATATTCATTGGCGTTGGAAATCAGCTTTAAGCAGGGATCCCTGTCTCATTAGACCTTGAGTTGCAAAAAGTAGATAGTAGCTGTCCAAATCAAAACGGTAGTACTTGACTTTTTGCTCCTCGTTGAAAACGGTTCTATTATCCTTCAATTAATATTGCATAAATATTTATGTTATTAAACGGTAATATGTTATTAATCACGTAACTGTTTATTTTTCTTTTTAAAAAAAAGTTTAATGTGGGCTTCAAAATTAACCTAATGTACTGGGTTTACAAAGAAAGTCACGTGGTGTCTGTCAGATTTGTCAACTCCATGAGTAGGCCCGTTAAGGGGCGTCCTGTGTTTTAAATTATTCTTGGTCTGTTCAGACCGAGTATAAACTTTTAATACTTAATTATAAAAAATGCAAAAATTAATGCGATATTGAATATCTATGCCAACTCTTAGAAAATTATATGAAATTATTCCTTTTAACTCTTTAACACATTGAAGACTGGAGACGGGAATTCCCGTCTTTTATTTTTCAACTGTTGGCGACGGATGACGGAAATTCACGTTTTTTGGATTTTTTTGTTATTACTTTAACAAAAAATGTGCGGAAACTGTGGCTAGACACTTTTCAGCGCATACCGTCTTCAATGTGTTAACATGCACGATTGAAAATTCTTTGAAAAATAAATATAAAAAATAAATTCATTGTGAAGAGGGTTTGCTCTTTATTGTGAAGAGAGTACTTTCGAAAGCACCCCTTGTACTGCGTGATAATACTATATTTTAACACATTATATGCGGGACACGTACTAGTACGTTTTCTGACGATTTATGCCTGAGCGCGGGTCACGTACTAGTACAGGTTAGTGTAACAACATGGTTTGTTTGTGGGTACAAAAATAACGGTATATACAGGAAAACGAAGCCGAGTGTTCTTGTCTACTACATAGATTCTGGAAAAAAATATACAAATTAAAACTAGTTTTTACATCAGTCGATGCGAAACCACAGAACGAGAAGTTTGATTTAAAAAATCAATTTAGATTTAAAATTAACTCTTTATTTATCCTTGCGAAAATTATATATATATATATATATATATATATATATATATATATATATATATATATATTTGTTTATTTGTCTATATATTTGTTTATATATTTCAATATAAAATACGAAAAGTTGGTTAAAAAATAAAATAATTTTCGATATATTGAGATTTAACTGAATAACTAAATTTACGCGCAAAACACCCGCTCCCGGTACAATTCCTCTGCGAAATGTACCCGCACACAATGTGTTAAATTTTAATTATTTAGGGAGAATAATGTATAATTACTAAAATAAACCATTAATTAAATTAGTAATTTATGAATTCTATTTTGGCAAGCATTTATATTTTGGGTCATAAGTATGAAAATATGAATTCCATTTATAGTATGATTAAACGCATATAATTTCAAATAATAAAAAATAAAATTAATTCTAGTACTACTCCTTTATTGCTATTTTAAAGAGTTATAAATATAAAAAATAAAAATCATTCATATATGTTTAAAAGAAAGAGAAAGAAAATATTTAACATTTGGATTCACGGCGGAACCAACTAGTGTTACAGGATTAATTGATTACAATAAAGATATAGAGCAATTAATATTGAAGAATTTAAAATTATAGAAGCTGAATTATTTTTTGTTTGAAAATATACTTGTACTATCTATAGAATAAACTAATATTATTCAGATTGACTAGTTATGTTTAACAACTAATGAGGGCGAAGTAGGATAAGGGCGTTGTTAGTCGACCTATTTTTTCGGCTATTTTGTAACATCCACTGCCATCGGCGGAATATGGTAGAAATTGAATGAATACCCTCACAAACTCACTACATAACTCTGGTTTCGTTCTCGGTTTTAAAATTTTAAGCGTCTAGATAATTGATTGAAAATGCAGTTTGCTGCAATTGTCCCATCGAATAATTAATTCACATCAATTGCATTTCGAAGACAAATAGGCACTTGAGAGGACAAATCATCTTCAACCCCTTGCCTGTGACATCCGAACTCAGTTCGGGCAACGCAATTTTCGAATTCCTGTCTTTAGTTCGGATAAGAAAAAGACAGTATTTCAATTCCATGAAGCTCGAAATCGGTTTCTCTAATGCATAATATTTCATTTGCCTTTTTCTCAATAGGTTTGGTTTGGAGCGTTAGGTCTACTTTTTGCTACACGAGGGCTAATGAGACCGGGACCTACTGCTTAAAGCCGATTCCGAATGGCTACGAGCATCCATGCCACTGTGGGATTCGAACCCACGAACTCCGGTTCCGAAGGCCAGCACCCTAACCATTCGGCCATCGTTCGGCCTTTTTCTCAATAGAGATATTTTCCCATGAAAAGTTCGACCGTTTCGCGCCATTTGTCGCTGGTTCTTGCATAGTGTTAGAAAATTAGTTACTTTATTTTTATAATAAGTAATTTAAATATTTTATTTTATTTCCCATCTCATAACCACTGACGATATTAGCATATTATGCATGTATTTCCTTTTGAGCCGTGACTTATTGCATATGTCTGAATATCGTTTTTTCCCCTACCGATAAGTACTCTGGGGGGGGGGGGAGCTATGTATGCGTGGTAGTTGTACAGATATGTGTGTACTGCAGTTACACGATGTTTATTTTCCTTTTCGTTTATTTTCCTTTTAAGTTTAATAAATGTAGTTTTAAATGATGCTAACGTTTGTCTTAATACTGTTCAGGATTGATAGGGCGAAATGTTTCTACTTCAACTATTATTCTATTACTAGCATATAGCCCGGCATATGACGGGATCAGTAAAATTTTTAATTTTCCAGAATTGTAAAAAACTCTAGAAGGCAGGTAAATTTTTTTTTTGTTTAGTCATAAAACGTATGAAAATAATGCATGAAGTATTTAAATAATTTAAAATAAGAAATGATTAAATGAGATGGTTAAAGGAATGAAGTCATGATGCTAGAAAAAAATTGCTATTTTTACCTATTTATTATGTGATAAATTGATAAATTTAATAGCTTGCTCTTATAAAATGGGGCTCGATATAATGGCATTAAACGTTCGAAAAGGGGACGGGGTGGATTTCGAACGTTTTAAAGAGGACAGTATTTTTCGCTGTGATACGAAGCTTATTCATACCAATTTACTCCAGAATCGGATCTATAGTTTAGGAAAAGATAAACTTGACTCGCTTTGAATTTTACAAACCCTAACTCAGCAAAAATCCAATATGGTTCCTCTATCCATTCGAGTTCCAACAGCTTCATTAATTAAAGGACAGGCGGGCAGATAACTCAGGCTATTATTACATTACGAGAAGAAAGTTTAAGGATACATAACATGAAATGTTTATTTGGCCAGGGACATCCGTAAAGCAATACGTGAATTTAATAAAATAAAAATAATAAAATTATAAAAAGTTGAAAAAATAGTAAAAATTTATTTTAAAAATAATAAAACAACTTTCGGAATAAGAATTTAAAAGAAAAAGCAGAAAATATTAAATTTATTAGACATTAAAAAAAATTGGCTGCTTCGGGGATAGAACCGTCAACCCGAGAAGTACGACGATGAAGCAGGCTGGCATTCTACCAGACGTACAACGCCTGCACGTTGTGGGCGAACTAATTAGAGTATATAAAGTCGGGTTGTCAAGTAGAAACAGTCCAGAAATTTAAATATTACTCTCCGCCTTTGAAATCCTATCAAGAATGAATTTCGTATAGAATAAGAGGAAGGATAAGGCTTGAAATAATAGCATTAAACGCTCGAAAAGGGGGGATGGGGTGGATTTCGAACTCGCTTTCAATTTTGCTAACCCTAACTCATGAAAAATCCAATGTGGATGCCTGTATCCATTCCAGGTACAACCACTTCAGAAATTCGCGGACAGACAACTTAGGCTATTATTATATAGGGGATAGCTTTAAATAAGCTAACACATACTGTACAGGATTTGTGAAATTCGAAGGAATCTGAGGGACAGGAAGTTCGTGACAGTTGATAGAGATAATAATATTGTTGTATTAGTTTATTATATTTATAAAGAAAATTATGTCATTTGTTTTATTTTGCTGTAGCTTGAGTAAAATTTACTGTTATCCATTAACATTTCCCAAGTAGGTGAAAACTTTGAAAATAATAGTTATTTCGCTTAAAATTGTTTTCTTTTTTTAAAAAATAATCTATTTCTAACATTTTGATGATAATAACGAACAAAGAGAAAAAGATTTCCATTTACGACACATTTTTTTCAACTATATTTCACAGGGGTTAAGCAAATCCAAATAGATTTTCGCCCTTTATCAATCTTTTTTAATTATTATCGTAAATATGTCAGATTTTCAGAATTTCTCCTCTATTACTACTTTATTAGTTTTGATGAATTTATTTTGTTTCTAAAATATAAAAACTTTTATGTAAAGGGAAAATCAAGTGCTTGTTTAAAAATTTTTAAATTTTTTCTGACACACTGTCATTAGACGTATGACGTTATAAAGTGAGTTTCATTAATAACTTTTGCTTTTTTGTAAGCAATAATTATTACTTATATTTCCCCACTTATTTAAATTTATAAAGTATCAGAAATGTTAACACCAGAGCATTGAATTTTGTAGAAAACTAAAATAATGTTTAAAAATTTCATTTCAAACACTATAAATACTAAATGAAAAAAGAAACAGTAGTAAAAAAGTAGATACTTTCATCGTAGATCTATAATGTATGTGCTATAAAATTTATTTTAGTTTATTTACAGTGTGCGAAAATTTAATTAACTTTTCAGAAATAAGCATTTAAAGTTTTTATGGTTTACATAAGATCTGTGATATTAAATGCAAAGATTGTATAGTTTTACAAATTCTAATTTACATATTTCAATCGACCGATGGGCAAATGGTAGAATGGTACTCTTCGGTATCAGAGTTCCCGGGTTCGAATCCCGCTGAAGGCATGGATGTTCCTAGCCGTTCGGAATCGGTTTAAGCAGTAGATCACGGTCTCATTAGCCCTCGTGAGCATAACAGTAGACCGTAGTGCTCCAAATCTAACCAAACCATCATAGGTGATACACAAAGATATAAAATAGAGAGTATATAAGAGCTTGTATACAAATGTTCATTGTGTATCCCATGATATAAGTGTATAAAACATTAGCTGTGTAAATCATAGGTGATATAGACAAGACAGGTGGAACCTTAATATTTTTTTTTTTCAAAATCCTCCCGGGTTGAGGCGAACGATGACTGAATGGTAGAGCGCAACTTTTCGGTTCCGAGTTCAAGGGTTCAAATCCCGCTGCTAGCATGGAAGTTCGTAGTCGTTCGGAAACGGCTTTAAGCAGTAGGTCCCTGTCTCATTAGCTCTAGTGAGGAAAACAGTAGACCGTAACACTCCAAACCAAACCTCCCGTGTTGATTGTTTTACATTTTGACTTACAATCTCTTAAGACGAATTATTTCAAAATTTCGTAAAACTTGTAAGAGGCCTCACAAATTTTAACATAACTGTATTAAGCATTTAAAGATTTTCGGTCTGTCGAAATAAAGTTTCATAGTGTACCAAGGCTTCTTTAGTAGGTAGAAGACTCGAGTGAAAGTTCCATGTAAAAAAAAAAAAAATCCCTAATCTGCGAATTGCGTAATTGCCTTTCGTTTTGACATGGTCGCACGACCCTCGTTGCGACTGTTTAGGTCTAAAGCGCTTGACGTTTCTCAAGCAGTGAGCGACGTCGTGAAATGGCCCCATCTCTCACCAGATCCGCGACCCATAACGATGCATTTTCTTTTTCTGATAGTCTCAAGTATGAAAACTCGACTCGGAGCGTAAACAGAGATTACAAGGCAAGAACGAGATGCCACGCAGCTTTTTGAAGTGGACCCGGATTGCCCACCCACGGAGTGCCTGCGACGCCCCGAATTCAGCATAAATAAATAAAACGACTCGCATTCAAACCCTGATATAAAGTCACTATTCGTTCCGATACCAGCTTGACGTTGTTACGAGTTTGGCGGTTTGTTAAATTATACCCCTATGTAATCATTAAAATTAAACGAAGACACGAGATTACCGCTATATATTGTAGACACTGAAAAGTTATTTACGTGCTTTAAATAATTATATACGACAGAACTTAAGTATAATTTAATTTTCATTTTGTCTTTTTGTCAGAATAAAATTTTAAAAAAATATTTGTGATTTTTTTCACTTGAATAACTGTTTTAATGTATTACTGTACCGTCATTAATCAGTTCTTCGTTTTTTTTCCCTTCTGCAATTTTTTTATCCACATGTTAGTAAAGAAATGTAAAAAGTGATTGATTGGAACCTGAAACCTATCACATTAGCTTTCTCGTGTTGCAAAAAGTAGACTGTAGCACTCCAAACCAAACCAATCTAATTAGCTTTCTTTTCTGGCGCTATGACCTACCAATTCTGAAAAAGTCAATTCCGAATGACTACGAACATCTATGCTAACAGTGATAGTCAAACCCAGTTCCGAAGCCCAGCTTCCTAAAAATATTCTACACTAAGGCCACATTAGTTCACATCTACACTAGTCTACACTAGTCTCCACTATGGCTGAACATTTGGCCATCGTTCGGCAAATGAGACAATGGTCCATGGAGGGATCGAACCCATGATTTTCGCAGTCGTGCTGAGACTGCGAAGGTGGTGCGTTCGATCCCTCCATGAGCCAACTTGTCATTTTCTGAATGATGGCCTGATGGTTATGAGGCTGATCTTCGGTACCAGAAATCGGGGATTCAAATCCCACTGTGGCATGGATATTCGCAGCCATTCGGAATCGGCTTTAATGAGTAGGTCCCGGTCTCATTAGCCTTCATATTGCCGTAGTACTCCCAACCACCATCAGCTTCCATTTGATGGTAGTTATCGGAGTCCCTGGCCCATTAAGTAGATTGCTTGGATTGTAAGAGAATAAAATAAGAAAGATGAGGATAAAAAAATGATAGTAAATTTAAAGGAATTAAATAATTAAAAAATAAATAAGCTAAGATTAATAATAACAAAATAATTAAAAATAATGAAAAAATTAATATAAAAAATTAAATTACATTTATGTAAATAATATTAAAAATTAGTAATACTAAAGAAATATATCTCAATAGTAGTACATGTTCATCGTTAAAAAAATAAGTCGTTCTGTGTTCCAACTAATTCCTTCTTTCTCAGATTCTTTTCAAATTCCTGAGCCAAAGCAATCATTTTTTTTTTAACTGATGGAAATTAATATATGTTCTATCTCGAATTTGAAAAAGCAAAATATTTTTTTCAGTAATATTTTTTTGTAAAACATCAAGTGCCACAAATAAAGAAATATTAAAATTAAATAGTAAAAATTGTAATTTTTTAAAATCAATAAAAATTGAAATAAAAAAAAAAATGATTAAATATTTTTGCGATTAAATATGTTTATAATTTTACTCCAGGGGCTAATTTTACTGTACTTAATTTCAAAAAAAAAAAAATATTATTCATAGTAATAATAGTTCAATCCCACAATTTCTTAGAATTTGGTGACTTTTGTCTATAAAATATAATGGGTTTAGAAATCTTGCGCACACCACTTCTCATTCTGTCAACATATATATAATATAAACAACTTATAAGCACAGAAATTACTAAAGTGTCTTTTATATTTTTATTCCTAACTGTTAAACTAAGAGGAATTTTTGTATACCTTTTTTAATATAGAATATCTATAAAATATACGGAACTCCGCAATAGAAATACGTTAAATTTAATGTAATTTTTTTTATAACTTGTTATCAGCTCATAAATTAAGGCTAAAAAACTATCTGTTTTTAATTTCTTAGAAGAGTTTTGTTAAAAAAAAATTCGTTCTTTTATTCAACAATTCTTTGTCAGCTGAACAATCCTTTTTTTAAAACTGATGAAAATTAATGTATCCTTCTATAATAAAAAAGCAACAATAAAAAGTTTTTTTCAGATATTTTTTGTTCTTTAAAAAATTTGTCACTTTACAAGTTTACAAATAAATTTTCAATGATAAATAAGTTAAGTGAATTCAATCTTTAAATTTAAAAATATCCAAAAAAAATATGTTTAAATTTATAATATATATAAATATATTTTTATATTTTATATTTTTAAATTTATAATTTATATATATTAGTATAATATTTAAAAAAAAATATAATATATATAATCGAAAATTTTGTCTCCAAAAATTTTTTTTTTAATCTTGCACAAACTTTGTTTTCATCATTGGCTTCACATATCACAGATGTATGAGATTGGAGCCGTAAATAATTACAAAAAGATAAAGTAAAGTAATCCAAAAAGTTTAAAAAAAAAAGATGTTTAATAGGTGGTTTTGCTACGAAACCACTGACCGTTAAAGGGTTAATGTGATCAGTTTGGGACACCGTGATTTTGATAATATAACCGATTGATAACAATAAACGATATGCAAAATTAGATAAATTTACTTTCCCTTTAATTCACACCTTATATTTATGTACCTTATATTATCCTTTAACACATAAGAATTGTATATATAATTAAAAAATGATCATTTGTTGACTGTCTACAATTTTTTTAAGAAGCTCATTGATAAATTGTTCTTAACCATAATGTTTTTTAAAGTAATCGGAGTGGTGTTGTGTTGTACTCCAAGTTTCAACACTTTCAATGCTTTTCTTATTTGAGCACTTATTGGTGGTGGTTTGATATCAGGGGATTATTCATGTGACTCATCAGTTCCATCACTCGTCTATTTTCCTATGACAACCTGACAGACTTGAGATTCTGTTAATCTGGAAGCTACTGGAATGAGTCTTCGTATTTTTGTTTCGCATTTTGTTTATTTCTTCTAGTAAGATCATCACGAGGTTTCAAAATTTTGCACAATAGAGGCTGAGAAATGTTGCGCTGACTCATTTTTGATAACCTGTCATAACGACATTAAATTTTTTTTTTCAATGTTAAATCATTTCACTTTCTGGCCTCCAAATCGACAAGCTGCATGTAAGCGAGAAATGTTGCGCTGACTCGTTTTTGATAACCTGTCATAACGACATTAAATTTTTTTTTCAATGTTAAATCATTTCACTTTCTGGCCTCCATATCAACAAGCTGCATGTAAGCGAGAATTGTTGCGCTGACTCGTTTTTGGTAACATGTCAAAACGACATTAAATTTTTTTTCAATGTTAAATCATTTCACTTTCTGGCCTCCATATCGACAAGCTGCATGTAAGCGAGCAAAATTCCGGGGACGTGTAATACCCCACTCTTTTGTTAATTTCCCATTACCCTAGGACCTTTACTTTGGGATATTGACTGTATCGATGACAAGAACCTTGCTAAAGATGAGCTAATTGATTTGAAAACAAAGCCCTTGTTAAAAATGGACTTAGATTCAAAAACTCTTGAAGAGTTTTGGTCTTCTTTAAGAGAAACCTACCCATTGCTTGTAAAACGAACTATGGCAGCCATTATTCTGTTTGCTACAATAAATCTTTGCGAAGCGGGATTTTCCACACTTGTCACAATAAAAACAAAACATCGAAATCGACTAAATATCGAACATGATATGCACGTTGCTTTGTCGAAAACCATCCCTCAATTCAATCTGTTAATCAAGGTAAAGCAGCAATAGCCTTCACATTAAAAATTTTAATTTCTTCAAATTTTTTGTACTATTAAAATAAAAATATTAAAATAATTAAATAATAAAACAGAATTTCTTTGTAATAAATGATGTTTAAGCAATTTTTTTTCCACAGAGGAGTCCGTGACATATTTAAAATTTTTATAATGGTCCATTGTGCCATAAAGGTTAAGAAACACTGTCCTAGATGGAAGAGGGAGAATTCTTGGAAATTCAAAGAATAGCGAAGGGAAAGAATGGGTTCCTTCTGAATACATTGTGAATATTCCTTTGCTAGTTAGTTCGGAAACTCATCTCCTTAACCGATGTAACGATCACATAAAAAGATAATTTCAACATAAAAATGAATAGAGAAAATCAGGACCAAGTGATTTCGATAACAATAAGCGATTGATAACATTAACCGTGATCACATTAAGGGGTTTGGTTTGGTTTGGTTTTTGGAGCGCTACGGTCTACATTTTGCAACACGAGGGCTAATGAGACCGGGACCTACCGCTTAAAGCCGATTCCGAACGGCTACGAACATCCATACCATAGTGGGATTCGAACCCACAAACTCCGGTTCCGAAGGCCAGCACCCTAACCGTTCGGCCACATTAAGCGGAGTCCACTGTAATGTTAAGTGGACATTAGAATCTCAAAATTTATTTTCTTTTCTTCAAATCTGTTTCAAAATTTAATACATTATTAACAATATATTTATGGGAGAGTGTTAAAAATCCACTGTATATACTTTTTTGAAAAATAGAAAATTTTGAAGGCTTAAGGTCATATGAATCACATAATGAAAAGTTCACGTCGGCGCATTGGGCAAACCATCAAAAACGCGTCTGGCATTCAACGTGTTAATATACTGATTAACTTCAGTTTGTTGTAAGCGTTAGTGGGTACATTTTTACTGCAAGAGGGCTTATGAAACCGGGATCTACGGCTAAAAGCCGATTCTGAATGACTACAAATGTTTATGCCAGCAGCAGGATTTGAACCAATAAACTCCCGTACCTAAAAGCAACGAACTATCCATTCGACCATCGTTCTGTAAGTTAATTTTAAGTTAAAGTGTTATGCGTAATGCATAATTTTAGGTAATTTTTACTTCAGATTTCTACAATAAATATTTAACAATTATTAAAAGTTTATTACATTTATCTTTTTAGTAGCTTTACACTATATTTCACTACAAATTTTGCATGAACAATAAATAATTAAATTATTTAAAAAAAATACTTCTGATGGTAGGTGAATACCTTTAATAGCAATGAAAAAAATTTTCAGACAATCAACCAGTTATATTTTGGATCAGCTTTGTGTTACCAAAGCTTAGGTCCTAAATACTGGTATTCCATGCTAAGAGTTTTTAAACTTGTAAAACCTTTAAACCTCTTACAATAGCTATTCATCTTAAAATACCGTTTTTGCATACCATTCTTCACCTGTATCACAATCCAATGCAATAGAAATTTCAGTCATATAAGATTTTCAGTTACATTTCATTCACCTGAAGTTTACTGTTCTATTAAGAATTCAATAAAACCTATAAATAGGCCAGAGGTACAACAACTTCCTCTATTAACACTAGATTTTCGGATGTTGATCATATGCCTATTTTTACTGAAGTGAGCCAATTTGACTCATACAAGAAAATGGAAGTTTTTTGCAAAGAAAATAGTTCCAAATTAAATTAAATAAAATGTTTATTATCAAAAAATTCATGGAAAACATTTTTTTACATATAAAATCCGTTTTTGAAACCCATTTTCCGCAAACATTTCTGTTACATTTAGCACAATGGTTTCTACATCTGTTTCTTTTGCATGACTGTTGAACTTGACAATTCTTCCGTGCGTCAGTAGCATGAATTTCTGTCAATGGAATGGAAGTGTTCTCGATTTCTTCTCTATATTTACTTCTTAGCTCTTCAGCCAATTGTAAAATAAAATCTTTTCATGAAATATTTACTTGAGTCATCTCTTTATACAGAATCCGAGCATCGATAGCTGTTAAATCTAAAATGTTGTAGAAAACTTGTAGAGGCCATCTGCGTGAATGAGAAGAGAAACAAAACACGTGATACTTGACTGTTGCCCAGGCCTGATAGGACCAATAAATTTCTTGTTATGCGATTAACTGTTAAACCATTCTATGAGTCAAATAGGCTCACAA
The DNA here is from genome assembly GCA_032207245.1 of Pardosa pseudoannulata. Classification (NCBI taxonomy): domain Eukaryota; kingdom Metazoa; phylum Arthropoda; class Arachnida; order Araneae; family Lycosidae; genus Pardosa; species Pardosa pseudoannulata. The sequence goes on from CM063509.1 coordinate 105,436,452, forward strand.
TCGTGAAAATAGGTATACCACAGTTGATAATGCGAAATGAAAGGGCCTACGGGGAAGAGGAATCAAAGTTTACATATATTTTATTACTTAACTAAAAAACAACGCATGTTTTTGAAAAGTGATATTAAAGTTTTATACATATATAGTGATCAAATTTTTAATGAGTCATATTGGCTCGGTCTGTAAATCTAGTGTTAAAATACCCTTTATACCTCCGATTCTTACAAGTGTTTGACAATCTGATGCAATAGAAATATCGAATTTTCAGACATATTTCATCCCGCTGAAATCACAGTTGCTTTAACTCTTGATTGAATTCAACAAAATCTAAATTAGATTCGAGGTACAACAGTTTCCCTTATTAAAATACTATTTTACGCTTTCATTTCTTACATACTTTTCACAATCCGATGCGATAAAAATCTCGAATATTAACACTTCGCGTGCGGACAACGTATTTTTACGTTTTTTGCAGTCTGTCACTGGAGCGCGGGTCACGTAAAAATACGTATTTAGTAGATTTGTGGTGGATACCCGCTAACCACCACAAATCCACTAAATACTTATATGTATGTGTGACATTATATGCATGTTGTTTGCGTTGCTATGAAAGTCTTTGCATTTTTCTTTCTGTAAGTTATGTTTGTCGAGTGACTCGGTCTTTTGTTGCGTTATTTCATCTACAATCGAATTCCTAGCACCAGAGCGTACAAGTCGTGTTTTGTCAATTTGAAGCTTGGTTTTTATTGTTGAATACAAAATTGATAAAATGAGCCGTTGTGACATAGATAGTGATGAAGAAATATGCGTTGACAGATTATCGGACTTTAACTTTAAAAATCGTTTATTTTGGTGATTTCATAAATATATTGTTTTTTTTTTGGGGGGGTGTTAAATAATCACACAGTATATATTAAAGTGTAAAATAAAAAAGTTTCGTTCATAAAAACAAAATAGTTTTCGATTTACTGCGATTTTTCAACTCCTCTTCTTAGCCCACTCTCCTGTTTCTAATCATGGATCTTGTTGGTGCTTCAACCACATTTGGCGAAATTGGCGTGCTTGCAGTGTGGCGTTTGAAATCTGGCGAGGGGATCGTAACTCAACAAATTGATACATAAACAAAAACAGCATTTTGAGGAAAAATTTTACAAAAATTGAATATTTAAAATCTAATTGAATTAACAAAGAAAACACAAAGGAAACACATAACATTCATACGAAATAGACTGAAACATTAACTTAATCACAAATTAAATAAAACTGAGTGTGATTTTCATCACAAATTTGTGATTTAGTGTAAATTGTAAAATTAATTTAATTTTGATTCTGTATTTTGAGTGGAGGTTGAAGAGGAGTTGTAAAATTGAAAATTTTTTTTCAAATCTCTTATTCTGAATAACTAAACTTTCGCGCGATTCACGAAAAAACGCCCGCTGCACGCGTAAATTGGCGGTGAAGTATACCCGCATGCCAAGTGCCGAAATACTATTTTATACTTCCATTTCTTACATACATTTCACAATACGATGCGATAAAAATATCGAATTTTAAATCACATTTCTTCCATCTGGAAGTTCACCGTTGGTAGAAAATACTGGCACAGTTTCAAGTAGCAATACCTGTTTCTGTAATTATAGGCAAAACTTGTAGTCTGCATCATTTTATATTAAAAACTTAAAAACCAAAAATATGGTTTTATAAGTTATGAAAAAATACACGCTTTGCAATATAATTAAATTTTTTGTTTGCACAGTGAGGAATATTTTAAAAACAAACGCAGCTGTTTGAAATATACTTAATTTTTTTTAACCATATTTATTTTATTTACTTTGATATACTTTCATCTCATTACCGCATTTTCAAATTTGCCTGCGACTTCATTACGCGATGGTTACCACATATTCAAATACTGTTTACCTTATTCTGAAGTGACTCACCGTTTCTGAAGTGTATAGTGATATAATTTTTCCCTATTTGTTTACTCTTTTATACTTCGTCTCATTACTGCATATTCACATCGGTGTTTATGTTATTCTAAAGTGACTCATCCATTCCGAAAGTTTATCTGAATGTAATAAGCACACACACACACACACACACGCAGATCCATCACTGAAAATAATAATTTAAAAAACCAGACTCCCCCAAACGATAAATGAATAATATTTTTCGAAAATGCCACGAAGCAAGAAAGAAAACTTAAATCAACTTTCAGCACGGTATATCAGAGTGCTGCTGAATAATGGGCGAGGACCACCCACGGTGGTAAAAGGGCTAATGAAGGAAAATTAGAACGATACACTCAACTATCCTCGCTGGAAGTGCTGCGGTAGTTGTTTGAAGGAATAACATTCGTGAGGAATTGAGTTCATTATCTTATTTGACGTAAATGAGGCAGCTACAAATGTTATAAATGATTTCAAAAAGGCCGTGGATGTTTTATTTCCCAGAGTTTATTTTTTTTTTCCTTTTAAGGGCTGCATCTCGAAAGATTTTTAACGTTTTCACCAGTAAAGAAAAACAAGTGCGTTTTTATTTTAACTGTGTGTATTTTTAAAATCCGATTCATTATAAATGAGGACTTTTTAAAACAATATTTAAAACTGTAATCAGACTATGACCGATGTTTCTAAACTTTTTGCCAGGTTAAAAAAATATTTATTTCCCTTTTTCTCTTTTCTCTTATCTATTTCTCTTTTTTTCTCTTGCATTCACAAGGAAGTCACCCAGATGAGTGCTTTTTAATTATATACATTTCTGCAATTAAAAACATAAAAGTGTGTATACAGTGGACTCGGCTTAATGTGATCAGTTTGGGACACCGTAATTTTGATAGCAATAAACGACTGATAACAATAAACGATATGAAAAATTAGATAAATTTACCCCCCTTTAATTTACACTTAGTAAATTTCGAAACAAAATGAAAAAACACACCTTATATTTATGTACTGTATATTATCCTTTAAAACATAACCATTGTATACATAATTAAAAAACTTGATCAATTAATTGCTGACTGTCTACAATTTTTTCTAAGAAGCTCATTGATAAATTGTTCGTAGTCATAATCAACCTATCATAACGATTTAAAATGTCGATCTTTTGCTTTAATGTTCTATCATTTCGCTTTCTGGCTTCCATATCGACAAGCTGCATGTAAGCGAGCAAGGCATAAAATGTGAATACGCTCCTTCTCAGTTCCGATAATAATGTGTTGCCTTCTACTTATCTGACAGCCATTGACCACCAGCAGGATGTGCGTATTTCTGAAAAATTCCAGGAACGTGTAATTTCCCACTCGTTTGTTCACTTCCCATTTCCCTAGGGTGAAGAGCAGAATTCTCGGAAATACAAACAACAGCGAAGGGAAAGAACAAAAATGGGTTCCTTCTGAATACATTGTGAATATTCCTTTGCCAGTTAAAATGAGGTCCGAAAACTAATCCCATTAACCGATGTAACGATCCCATAAAGCGATAATTTTAACATAGAAATGAATAGAGAAAATCGGGCCCCAGTGATCTCTATAACAATAAGCGATTGATAACATTAACCGCTATCACATTAAGCCGAGTCCAATGTATCTTTTATCAGTTTTAATTTTACATAATAGTCTTACTTGATTCACTTTTTAACATAATTACCACCAATAACCAGGCAAGTGTCGTATTGGAGGTTCAAGTTTCGAATTCCCGCCTTTTAAAAATTAATCACCACGCTATTCATTGACCAGTGCCATTGAGACTGGCACCTACTGTTTAAAACTGATTCCGAAGCTCAACGAACTTACCTGCAGCAGAATTTGAACCCGAGAACTCAGGCACTTAAGAGCAGCGACCTACCCATTCGGTTACGGTTCGAAGAACAAACCTTTTAATTTCATGCCTCTAAGTGAGCAAATTTGATTCTCAAGGAATTCTTTGAATGGATAAAGCGCTGCTCTTCGAGACAGTAGTTCACCGGTTTGAATCCCACTGCCGGCTAGGATGTAGGTAGCCATTCGGAATGGGCGTTATGCAGTAGGTTCCGCTCTCATTTACCGCTTTTTGGCAAAATTGTAAACTTCCGTACTCCAAAGTAAATAATGTAAACCAGATGTATATCCAGACTTTTATTCTAAAACTTAGATACAATTGTTGTTTGCTTAAGAATTTTATTATATTTTTCTCTTATTAATTTTGTTTTAAAATCTACAAATAGCTATTATTTGTTAATCTTGCCTATGCTATTTTATCTTATCCCCTATATAATAATAGCCTAAGGTGTCTGTCGGCAAATTTTTGAAGCGGTTGTACCTGGAATGGATTCCTCGGCTAAGGGCAGGCGATTAAATTTATCAATTTATTCACGTAATAAATAGGTAAAAATAACATTTTTTTTCTAGCATTATGACGTCATTCCTTTAACCATCTCATATAATCATTTCTTGTTTTAAATTATTTAAATATCGCGTGCATTATTTTCATACGTTTTATCGCTGAACTTACATATTAAGCAAATAATTTTCTTTTATATTTGACTTAAATAATAGATTAAGTATATAAGTGATAATTTTAAATTCAATCATCGATTATTTTTTGTTGTAATGAAAATTTTATCATCGGTATTAACAATAAATTCTTTTCATATAAGTCGAGGACTACTAAATATCTAACTTTTAATTTATATATATTTGGAAATTAAGAAGTTTGTTTGTTTGTTATACATAACCACATGGTTTGACTAAATGAATTCCATGTGATTCTAAACTGCATTACAGGATCGGGAGACTCTAGAGGAGTATGACGATAAATAAACTATTGAGAGTGAACCAGATAATTCTCAGCCAAAAAACAAACCATTTTATTACCTGCCTCATTGGGTACTTAACAGTTCTGGAATATTAAAAATTTTACTGATCCCGTCATATGATGGGCTATATGCTAGTTTTTTATATAAAAACTTAATTGCAAGTGTTACAGTTTACATCCTTGAGGATATACAGATTTTTGGCATTCGGCTGTATTACAAAGATGATATTTAAACATAAAAAAATTAATACAGTAGAACTTCGGTATAACGACTCCATGTGGGACCAACATCATATGGTCGTTGTAACGAATTAAAAAAATAATAATAAAAAAATTGAGCAAAGAAATGATGCAACAGTACATACCTAGAGAACACTTCTATTTATTTTTTTTTCTATTTCTGAATTTTTGAAAAAAGTCTTTGATTGACGCCTGTTTCAAGTTCATTTGGGAATTTTTCATTATACTGAATCCATATCCGTTAGATTTTCAAGGAAATCTTCAGAATTAAATTGTCCTTCAAAATATTGACACAAGGCATTGATTGCATTGAAAAATTTCAAATTTTGAAAAATGGCTCGAACTATCAAGGAACTTGGCTACCCTTGGTATATAGTTAAATGTATTCGAAAAATGTTTCAGGCATTAATATGTTAAAAGATGAATTGGAAAAAATGTCTATACAATATCCTATTATAGGTTTTAATTTATTACGGATAAAAAAGAAAACTTTAAAGTAGTTTAATATCTTCATTAGAAGTCGTCTTTTTTTTTTAATTCATCATAAAGCGAAAACATTTTGGTCGTTTTAAAATGTTTTACGAGACTGTAAATCAAGGAGTATCGTGACTGTTAATTAACCGAAAATAGAACAAAAACTAACTTTTTCAACAACTATCTTAAAAAAATTCTTAAATTATAAATTAAAAGAAAAACATCTTTCAAAAAGCATTGTTTTCGTGTTTACACATTTAGTTTTCTCTAAAAATTAGAAGTGTTAATTTTTGAAAAAATAATTTTGTAATAAGTTTTTTTCTTCTGTGCTTAAATGTAAAAATCAGAGATAATCTTGCAAAATTTTCAGAAATTGCTTTATATTACAATTGTTTTATATTAATTGTTTTATGTTATACAAAATTCATCCACATATCTAACACCTATATCTCTACAGTATTCAAACTTGTTTTCGTGCCCCGGTCAAAGATATAAAAAGCAGACCTCAATACTTATTTGCAAAACCGTGTAGAAGTATAAAATATGTATTTTTCTCCTCTCAGTTCCAAAGCACTGATTACTTGCTCTTATTACTATAATTTATCTAAACGAAACACTCAGTTTTGTATGTACTTGTCCTTCTTAGCGTAGTAATAGAAAAAATAGCAGTAGAGCAGTGAAAAATGTGTCAAAAAACATACCTATTTTTTGTTATAGACTTGTTTCCACAAATCACTACGCAGTGCAATCTTACGTTGAAAAATATATACTCGAACGTGACACATTTTCTTGAGTTAGTTGGCTTTTCAGTTAAATTGAATATTACAACACAAAATAATTGTTATGTAATTTAAAATCCATAGATAAAAAATTTTCAAGAAATGGTTTTGATAGAAAACGCGGGTTTATAATTAAGAATTGCAAATTTTTTATTCATGAAGCAGCATATCGGATAAATGGCCTCAAAGGCTTTCCTGTCACATGGCCCTTTTTTTTCTTAATCGTTTTGCATAAATGTGGATGAATTTTGTTGATATACATTTATTTTCCTCCTTCGGGTCACAGATACCCTTGGGATAGTTATCATACACTTAGACTTAAATCCAATGTAAACGTTCAATTACTTTAAATTACATATCTGGGCTGCTGATCACACAATTCAATGCGTCTCACGTTTTGGCAATTAGAATTCCTAAAACGGGGAAATACACGACCAAAAAGGTATGTGGGTATGTAAAATGTAGCAAAGTCTTGTTGGAACAACATGTCCATATTTCTATCTTGGAATTTAGTAACAAAAAATATCTGAATTTTTATGTCATGCTAGCCATTTACTTTTATTGCTGAGTCAGCCACATTTTCGAAGAAGAATGGTGATGTCCCAGCCCAAAATCCACATATAAGTTTTTTTATCTATGGATAAAATGGATATATGGATCAAAAGTAGGCATGTTCTGGATGCATTTGCTTCTCAATAATCACTTTTAGGTTATCTTAGCCCAAAATCGTCACCAAAAGTAGGCATGTTCTAGATGCATTTGCTTCTCAACAATCACTTTTAGGTTTCCTTAGCCCAAAATCCTCACCAAAAGGAGGCATCTTCTGGATGCATTTGCTTCTCAATAATCACTTTTAGGTTTTCTTAGCCCAAAATTCTCACCAAAAGGAGGCATGTTCTGGATGCATTTGCTTCTCAACAATCACTTTTAGGTTTCCTTAGCCCAAAATCCTCACCAAAAGGAGGCATGTTCTGGATGCATTTGCTTCTCAACAATCACTTTTAGGTTTTCTTAGCCCAAAATCCTCACCAAAAGGAGGCATGTTCTGGATGCATTTGCTTCTCAACAATCACTTTTAGGTTTTCTTAGCCCAAAATTCTCACCAAAAGGAGGCATGTTCTGGATGCATTTGCTTCTCAACAATTACTTTTAGGTTTCCGTAGCCCAAAATCCATACCAAAAGGAGGCATGTTCTGGATGCATTTGCTTCTCAATAATCACTTTTAGGTTTTCTTAGCCCAAAATCCTCACCAAAAGGAGGCATGTTCTGGATGCATTTGCTTCTCAACAATCACTTTTAGGTTTTTTTAGTCCCAAATGCAACACTTTTGTCAATTAATCTAGCGATCAATTATCATTCAGAAAATGGAACTGAATGATGGTCGAATGAGTAGGGTTCTGCTCTTATCGGTACCTGAGTTCGTAGGTTCGAATCTCATTGAAGACATCGGTTTTCATAAATCGTTCGGAATTGGCTTTAACCCTTAATTTGACAAGATTTTTTTCAAATATTTTTTAATTTCTGTTATTTTTCCATGTCTGTATAGACATTAAGATATCTGTAAAATAAACAAAAAAAATATTTTCCATTTTTGAGATAATTAATGTCCGCTGTAGCGAACACTGCCAATTATGTTATATAGCAGTTATAAATATACATGTCCGGTGTAGCGGCCAGACTTAGCCAAATTAAGGGTTAAACAGTAGGTTTCTGTCTTGTTAGCCCTCGTATAGAAAAACAGTAGATCACAAAGTTTTAAACAAAACTAATCCAATAACAAAATGGACCTTATCTATACAGATGATTTTGTTCGAAAAATCGGTATCCATTTATTGTTATTCCATAATCGATTCAAAGAATTCGTTTCGGTGTTCATGGTCATTATACTAATCTTTAATTTTCAGCTGTAAGGCTATCATTTTTTATGTCAGCAACATTTTACCGGACAAACCGACATGCCAACATTCAGGTATTCCGGAGCATCAGCGTGGATTGAAATTTTAACATGCTAATTACAGATTATACATAAGTACGTATCTTATCGGTTTCTAAATTAAAATTAAATTTAGAATATTCACACAGTAGTAAATTGTAAAAGATAAATTAAAAATTTATGAGTAGCTTTTTTAGCTTTAACAACTTATTTTTCAAAACAGGACTTATAGTAACATTGACAGTGATTAAAATATTTTCATTTTTCTATCATCAGGAATTCTAGAGTTAGTTAATCAAAGTTTTCAAATTTAAATTCAGTTAGGTTAGCAGTGTGAGAACTTTAAATCTCATTTAAAAAAATTATACATCAAAAACAACTTTGAGGTTTTACAAAATTGTATTTAATTTGTTTTCAAAGAAAACACAAAGGAAACACATAAATTTTAATAGACAAAAATCACTTAAACAAAAATAAATCATGGGTGATTTTCATACAAATTTTGTATTTATGTAAATTAAAATTAATTTAAAAATCTTGACTTAAAAGAAGCTGTATTTTGATGTTGAAAATATTTGAAATGAAAATATCTTTTTTCCCCTATTCTTCTAGAAATCTAAGTTTAGTACTCAAAATTGACTAAATTCAGTGGTTCGCTACGGTGAACTTAAATATATTACTTTAAAAAGATTAATATTGTTTTTTTGCAAAACTTTGTATCTAATTGCTGAATTGTCTTTTAGCTGTTCAAAAGTTTTGTTATTTTCCGGAGAAATTTGAGAAGTTTCCAGAATTATCCGGAGTTTTCGGAGTAATTGGCTTGTCTGGACAAATGGCGCAAAAATCAAATCATGGGAGAATTTTGAAACATACTGAATATGTAAATTATGATAGAAATTAATTTTGACATACCTAAAATCTTGACCTTTAATGAAGCATTAATACAGCACAATAATAGTCGTTGAAATATATCTGGATCCCCATGTTCTGAAATAAAATGTATAAATGACTTTTATGTATTACTAGCAAGTTTGCCCGTGCTTCGCTACGGTGAACTTAATATATTACTTTTAACAAAGATTTTTTTTTCGTGAATAACTCTCTAAATTCGTCACAGTTCAGTTCGAGTCATTGGCATATTTATATATTTCTATCATAAGCGTATTATAACATTATTCAGTTTTTATAATCGAATTTGTCTTATATTAAATTTGCTCAAACTTTTTTTATTGTAAAATATAAGCTTAACCCTAAATTGCATTACTGTATTACTACTGAAATATTAGCAAAGTTAACAGATCTTGTATTACGTGATAGAATAGGAAGCACAGGTTTTGACAGCAACAGTGCTAATTTTGTTGGTAGTAATAAATGTTTTCCAAAATTGGAAATTATGACAAAACATAGTTTTGCATGAAACAGAAACACACATTCATATCGACAACCATATGAATATGAAGATAACTATATAAAATGATAGGTTTTATTTGGCCATGAGAGTCACTGAAATTTGTACTTTTTGTACTTAGAATATTGTTGATATGCATTTCACTGTAACATAAAAATGAACCAAGAATTAAATTTAAAATTAGTTCTCATATAAAAATGCTATAATTTGCGTCACATAGAAATGAAAGTGAATCACTTTATATCTCAAATTTCAGTTCAAATCGAATAGATACTAAGCAGACGATTTTAAATAATATATAATAAGAAATGAATAAATGAAATATTTAAATGAATGACGTCATAATGATAGAAAAATATCATTTTCGCCTATTTATTATGTGATGAATTGAACATTTTAATCTCCTGCTTTTAACCGTGGAAAACTGCGTTTAAAACAATTACTTGGGATGACGTCACATTGCTAGAAATATTGCTTCTTTCCCTTGGATATGATGCGATAAATTAAAAACTTAATCGTTTGCGTTTAACCGGGGAAAATAATGCTTGGAATAATGACATGAAATGCTCGAAAAAGGGGGAAGGAATGAATTTCGAACGTTGAAAATTTACAAAAACCTTCCCAGGGATATACCTAAACATTTCCCAAATTTTCACGGCGATTGGATGCATGGTTTTTGAGTCTATTGAGTACATACATACAGACAGACACACACAAATTCATTTATATATATATATAGATTTGTGATATTACTGAGAAAGAAGAAAAAATACCATTCCCTTACCCAAGGAAAAAAAAACACCTACAAGAATATCCTCAAAGAAAAAGATCCTGCGCTTTTTTAAGACTAAAAAAAGGACTGGACAGTGCCCTTGCACCCTCGCTTAGTAAACAGAGGCAGGAAGTTAAAAAATTCTGTCGCCGTAATGGAAACAAAGATTACGCTTGGCAGCGGGCATTGTGCTCCAGGAGAAGAAGGGGGAGTGTATTTTTTTAAAATAAACTCTTCCTTTTTTTTTTTCCCTTTCGGGTGCAGAAGTAGGATCTGTTCATCGTCATCGTGGAGCGAGAGGAGCGATGATGACAGACATTTTGACACCTGATTCTGCGAGATTTGTGGGTCGCGAGAAATGGGAGGACAAGCGGCATAAGTGAAAGACTGACGGGTCTTGGGGGTGTGTTACAGCACGGCAGCTGCTTAGGCACACCTCACTGCCCACTCGTTACGCAGAATTCGGCACACAGCAAGCATTTATGGCTATAAAATACGCTTCAATCTTCAAAAAATTGAAATTTTCGAAAAAATTTATATATAAGGTTGATTCTTTATATTTTGAAGTCAACGGAACCGAGAAAAATCTACGAGATCACTTAAGTTCGAAATATTAGTTAAAGCCAGTATTTTATACCGATATATCTAATACTTATGGGGGTGTTCGTGAGTTCGAATCCCATTTCTGGCCAGCGCCGTAACTAGGGCGGGCAAAGGTAGCAATTGCCTCCACACTATGGCCAATTGCTCACCACTTCCTGATGGTGACCTTGGACGATGGTTCACGCGCTGTAAACCAACTAATTACCAACCTAATCAAATTCATGACGCTACAGCATATGAGCAGGACCAGACTAAGATACTTTTGTGCCCTCCACCCCCATGCAAATTTATAGCGACAAGTTATTATCATACTTGCAGTCATATAAAAATTAAAACATTGAATTAGCAAACGGATTTTAGAAATTAGCATTAAAGTAATATTCAAAATCAAAAACACCAAATTTTCTTTTTACGTAATCATTATTATCTCTGTTTAACTATGATAAAAATTAAGGACTTTTAAAGACTTAGAGTGACCCCCTTTTTTTATTTTCTACCTTGTCGCACTCAAAAGCACCAGGTTTGTTGAAGGAATTATCAGATAAATAACAGTAAAATTAAAGTAAATAGGAAACAATATAGTTCATGACAAACACAATTACCTCGTACAATAGTTTATTAAAACTTAACGATGGTAACGTAAGTTTGCAATTTTTCCCCTCTTAATATGTGTTTTAAGCACTCGACTAAATTTTCGTGGCCAGGGCACGTGCCGTAAGTTTCCGTGCGATAATCAGGCTTTGCATATGAGAAGACAATAAGGTACGAATATTGTATAAAAAATCTTGCAAATGTAGAATTTCTATTTGGGCATTACCATTAGAAAATATTAATTTACCTGTAAACATTTTACGGTTATATTTGGAGATCTATCGTTAAACTGGTAAATTGGTTTACTAATGATACAAACCCTAATATTAAATACGAAGACTGTTCTTATCCTGGCTCATCCCAATATTAGAAAATAATGTACAGCTTTTCACTGGAATTTTTAAATAATTATTATGGCTAATTATTGGAATTATCCTGTTTCTCAAATTTTGTCCACAAATGATATCATCATTTCCACAAAGTTCTTTCGCGTGTCATGGACTATTTTGTTTCAGTTGTTGCAAGAAAATTAAAATGTGTGACTCAAAAATAAGATGCAAATCTGTTTGTGAAATCCTGGTATTGCATCTGCTTCGTCACGAGGCAAACATCAGACTAAATCTACCCTATCCTAAAAGGCTTAAGTAAACAGACAATAGCTTCACTTCCTCAATTTCAATTTAGTGTAGCGTCCACAATGAACAATGCGCGATAAGTTTATCACCGCAAGCTGAAATGGGTTAACTAACTTGAATAGATATTTAACTTCAATTGCCTGGAGATAAACGGCATCCTCACAAGGGTTTGTGTGAATGATTTCTAGGGCAGAATACTTAACAGTAATGGACTATAGTTCAAAGTGGTAGGGAGATTAGAAGGGTTTAAATCAAGATGGATAACCCATTGCGCTTTCGTTTCGTCTTATGCATCATCTAAAGCTGTTTATAAGTAGAATAAAAAATAAAAGGTAATAAAGGGAAGTCAGAGTTATATATTTGTATGAATAATAGGGCATAAATTTATAATAATTTTTTTATTTCGATATTTAGTGCTTTTTTAAATAATCACCTTATAGCAACTAAATGAGAAAGTACTCCTGTGACTTTCCCTTCCGTTTAAATTGCAAGAAATGGCGTAGTAATTCAAAGCATTCCAGTTCATCAGAGTCCAACTGCTTTTAACTCTCGTTTAGTTGAAGTTATTTTTTGCTTATGAAAGACAGCCATGTATTTTATACACATATTCATTAATAAAGAAGCCAAGTGGCGTTGCAGTAGCGCTTCGCGTTCCCACTCCACAGGTCCGAGGTTCGATCCCCCGGAATGGGCAATGTTGACACAGCCTTTCACCACATTCAGTGGATAGAGAAACTAAGTACCAAGCATGCTTGGGCACTAAACACTGGAGGTTCCGCGTAAGGCTAACCGGAACATGTGCTTCGCACCCCAGAGCCCTTGGTCACGAAAACGGAGATTGGCAACGTAGGCCCTGCCCCCTACGGGTTGTTGAGCCGAGGAATTTAGTTTAGTAATCATTAATAAAAATACAAGCTCATTATTTCTTTCGAATAGATGAATTTAATATCTCTATAAAATGTACTCCAAAATTTTGTAGGGAAGATTAAACTTGTAAAATATTTTAAATATATTGTCATATTCTGCAGCATTGGTATCTATTGGATAATAGCAGAGATTCAGGTATTTTACATTGTGCTGTTGATCATTCTGTATGCAGAGTTAAGGCCTTTTCACATATCAAAATGTACGTGTTAGTTTCCAATTTCTTTTACTGATGAAGAATTTGCAAATATATTGTGTAACAGCAAAATGTTTCAACCAATTTATTTTAGTTCAGGTTAACTACCGATAATAAATCCGCATATCGTTCAACGAAACAGGAATCCTAAACTGAATCTAATGCTTTTTCAAGCTGTACATGTTGATGCGTGATTAAAATCACTGAATCCATTTATAGCCACGCTAGTTGATAAGTGTATATGTAGATGCTGTGGTATGTCTCGAATAATGTTGTATGAATGAAAATTTGTAGCCTTGCTCTATTGGGAATGTTAGCATTTTTAGTGACACAGTGAAGCTGCAAATGAAATCCACTTATCTACAGATCAACCCACTAAGAATAGAATAAAAAAAGCATCGCCTTATATCATTATTTTCTGAAATCAAAGTGAAAAAGTTAACTAATTGAAAGTTAATTCTCATAGTCTAGCTACTAATTTCACCATTTAATTCATTGCAGTTAAAGTAGCCTTTTTTGTCTTTCCCACCACTTAAATTTCAACGGATGCTTTTATGCTCTCAAAGTCACTATGATCCCACAAAGTCATTCATAACAATGAAAGAAACTTAACTCCACACACTCCTATACCATACACATCCTATATCCTACAGAGGTTTCCATCAGACATGGTTAGCCCTCGTGTAACAAAACAGTACACCGTTGCTCTCCAAACCAAACGAAACCATATCTAGCACACATGGACATTCGAAAGATGTGAGGTGGCAGATTTTGTTTAAAAAAAAAAAAAAAAAAAACATGAAACAGTCCACCACCATCATTTTTGTGGATTCAAATGTAGCCTTCTGATGCAGACTTTTAAAACGTTTTTTATTCCAAATCTGGATTGTACTAAAAACGTATTCACATTATCGACACTTCATACTAGATATTTCAAATGTAAGAAAATATTCCCAGGTAAAGCAAGATTGCACTCAATCTGTAGAAATTATCCAGAAACACTGTTAATGCCCTTCGTGTTTGCTCAAAAACAATCTGAGGTTAGTCGCATTTTTAGCCATTGTTACTTTCCTCCATCAAACTAGCTTATCATCTTAAGAGATCACTTATAGCTTTCAAGAGCCTGGATTTGCTGCCATTTTCATCGGGCCATTTAATATTGTCTTATGCTCATTCTTACACAAGAAACTAAGTAGAAGCGAAAATATTTTCTGACTAATCTTGATCCCCTCCCTAACTAGTACTCAGAATTAATTAGAGAGGGTGAAAACCCTTAAAAATAAATAAACTGTAATCATATGAAGAAAACATTGCATGACTCAATCCATAAGTTATATGTCGGCTCGTATCTTCTATAAACACGGGGTAGTTTGTCATTCTGAGAAAGAAATCGGACTTGAACACTCAACTGCGCTACTGATTTCAAAAGCCTGTTTAATCTGACACTGCAGCTGAATACACATGCGCACCAAGTTCTTTTCCAAAAACAAAGCTTGACACCGGAGAAGCAGTTCATAAAAATTTGTCCTGCACAGTCTCATCAGCTACAAGAGATACAAAAAGATTTTATCTTCTCCTTCTGCTCAGGCCGCTTTCAGTGTTTGTTTCGTCTTCTAAACATACTGTCAAGCATGACACATAACAAAACGCGTTCTTTTGTAATTATACATATCTCCGTCTCTTCCCCAGCAACCCCATGCTCGGAAAATAAACAAACGCTACCATTATCGCCGTTTTTTGCGCCAAGTTGGCACAATATTGGCCACTTAACATCGCTCAGCGAACCTGGAATGCTTTTAGCAGAGGAAGGTGCTTTTCAACGCGGCATTTAAGTCTTGTTTATCTATCCGTTGCATATTCTCTACCTCCCTCCTCTCTCTTGCCTAGCCAAGGTTAAAAAAAATCTCTTTTAGAAGTCAGCAGACAAACTATGATGGATGACTTGTCCCCTGATTTAGCGCTTTCTGCACTGTGTTAGGCGAATTTGATGACAGAGATGCAACGCCATCTTGAGCTTGTCGGAGATTACGCGAATGTAATGCAATTTCCACGAGATTCTTCTTCAACAGGCAAACACCATTCTTCTCGTAGTTAATAATAAACGTTTCTAACACAAATGGAAGTCACATATGAAATAGAATATTTAAAGCATTCTCCAATGCTCCAAAAATCTCTTTTAATTTTTCTTTAATAAAAAAACTTAAAACAATCAATGTATATGCATTCTTTTTCGAATATTTTCTTCTCTCAAATTTCTAATTCTATAAAGTTGAACTTTCAGTTCAATAAAGCCTGAGCATATGAAACTTGAAACTTCGATGTTTCCTCGATGCCATTTCTTTAATCTTTCACCCCTCATCTGTGAAATACATTTGAGAAAAACGTGCCAAAAATGAAAAAAAAATTCTCTTTAATTTTGTTCATTGTTATCATCAAAATGTTATAAATAGATTATTTTAAAAAAATTTAAATAAAATCACTCATATAATATTTTCACATTATGGAAAATGTTAACTAGATTACAGCAATTTTTGCCCAAATTACAACAAAATAAATCAAATGACATAATTTTCTGGATAAATATAATAAACTAAGATAAATGCTCTTATAACAGGTATGAAGGAGTTGGAAAACTGAAAAACTAGTGTAACTGATTTGCCTGACATTAAACGAAACCAAAATCATGGTTAAAATACAGAATAGTCTCTCACTACCAATTGAAATTAACACTAGATTGCCCAAGGCAGTCATTTTGACTGTTTTTTAATTTCAATTAGAAAAACAATTATGAAATAAATGACACAATTTCTTAGAATTTGTGACTTTTTCTATAACATATAAATGGGTTTATGAATAAGTAGTACTTACCCATTTATTATATAATATTAAAAATTAATTTTAAACAAATTTCTTTACATATTTGTTATTTTTTCACAATGCAGTCATTTTGACTGTTTTTGGGCAATAAAGATATATAAGAAATCTCGGGCAATCTAGTGTAAAAATGGTGTGAGACAAAGGGATACCTTGGCATGCCTCCTCTTTAATTTGGCACTCGGAAAAGTAGTAAGAGACGCAAACACCACCAGAGGAAATATCTTCAGCAAAGCAACTCAACTGTTGGCTTTTGCAGATGACTTAGACATTATCGCCAAATCACCAGCAGCATTATCGCAGTCATTTCTATCTAAGAAAGAGGCTCTTATAAGATGGGCCTTAGAGTAAATGAAAATAAGGCAAAATTTGCCAGGCACAAAAACTGGGTACGAAGTGAACATCTAGAAAAAGGTTAATAAATGAGATTGATTGCTTCACTATTAGAATCTGAAGTAAACAACAAAAATGATGTTACGATTGAGATCCACAAGAGAGTTATGATGGCAAATAAATGCTTTTATGGCCTACGAAAATATATAAAATCAAATTTAATAGAAAGGAAAACAAAAATTTTACTTTACAAATGTCTAATAAGATCAATTTTAACTTATGCATGAGAAACCTGGGCAACAACTTTGTCAGATGAAAGGATACTGGCGACCTTTGAAAGAAAAATCCTTAGAAGTATATTTCGAGGAATACAAAAAATAAATAAATAAATAAATAAAATAATAATATATGGCTCAAGAGATCAAGCTTAGAATTATATAATTTATATAATGAACCTGACATAATAAATTTCATCAAATTGCAAAGAATAAAGTGAGCAGGCCATCTGATTAGAATGGACAATATCCGAACACCAAAAAGGGTGTTCGATGCAAAACCTACAGGAAAGCAAAGACGAGGAAGACCCAACCTGAGATGGACAGACTGCCTGAAAAGAGAGAGACCTTCAGGTATTTAAAGTAAAAAACTGGAAGAATTTGGCCTCCAGAAAGACGTCTTGGAAAAAGCTTATTGAGAAGGCCAGGGCCCATCCTGGTCTGTTATGCCACTAAAGAAGAAGAAGAATACAACAATATTATTATCTATATCAACTGTCATGAATTCCATGTCTCTCAGATTCTTTCTAATTTCAGAAATTCTTTACAGTATCCGACAAATAGCGACAAATGGGGCGAAACGGCCAAACTTTTCGCTGGAAAGTATCTCTATTGGGAAAATGGCAAATTAAATATTATGCATTGGAGCCGATTTCGGGGTTCTCTGAATTGAAATACCATTTTTTTTCTCGTGCTCGAACTCAGGTCGGGTATTATGAAATGGGCGCATTTGGTTTCCTCGAACTGAGTTCAGGCGTCCCAGGAAAGGGGTTAAGTCTCAAGAATCATATTTTTAATTATTCTTATATTTGTGCACACAGAACTGCAATATTAATAGGTCCCTAGCACAGCTATTCCCACCAGATGAAGGGGGCGGTAGCATGTCCAGAGCAAATAGGGAACGTTTAAGCAGTCAAGAAGACAACCAGTAGACATATCTTTAAAAATATACGTCTTTAAAAATAATCAATAAATCCGTTCAATAACACAGTATTTACTATAATAAATACGATACTTTAAAATTATAAATTCATGAATTACATTACGTGCCACCTTTTGTTTTTCCCTGGATCAGAGTAAAGAAATTGTGTTTGCATTTCCTTCATCGTATTTGGCTGAACCTAGATTAAGTGCAGAAACTGGTTGAATGCTTAAGTAAAGGAACATCGCTGAACGTGGAGATTCATGAATAATGTTGACGAAATGGGAACAGGACATTAACAGATTGTTAAAACTCCCCCAGACTGGACCATCTCATTAATATTTTTTATTTCTTATTGATTTTAAGCTTATTTTTAAGTTGTCTTATTAAACAGGCTTTTACTATATTTGATACGCGTTATTATTAAATTCTGCTTTTTGATTAAGATAGATGGGCAGATAAAATATATATAGATAAAATATAGATAATGTACAACGATGCTTTAATATTTGATATAATTAACTATTATGGAAGGGTATAATTAACTATATATGTTTGATATAATCAACTATATATGTAAGAATATTTTTTGTGAGAGAGTCCTGAAAATAGTGGGCATCTTTGAAGTAGATGGATGAAATTTGGTATTTTAATACTAATTATTGCATCAAAATTGTAGCATTATTTAGTTTTAATTCTCTTACTCCCAAGATAGCTTTTAAAATATTTGTACTAGAAACTATATATTTATTGACCGTCTACCAAAGTGCTGCTGAATTTTCTAATTCCTGTTCAGAATTCTTCATATTGTAAGAAATTTTCAAAGTAAGAAAGGTGCTTAGAATATATAGATAAAATATAGATAATGTGCAACAATGCTTTAATATTTGATATAATTAACTATTATGGAAGGGTATAATTAACTATATATGTTTGATATAATCAACTATATATGTAAGAATATTTTTTGTGAGAGAGTCCTGAAAATAGTGGGCATCTTTGCAGTAGATGGATGAAATTTGGTATTTTAATACTAATTATTGCATCAAAATTGTAGCATTATTTAGTTTTAATTCTCTTACTCCCAAGATAGCTTTTAAAATATTTGTACTAGAAACTATATATTTATTGACCGTCTACCAAAGAGCTGCTGAATTTTCTAATTCCTGTTCAGAATTCTTCATATTGTAAGAAATTTTCAAAGTAAGAAAGGTGCTTAGAATATATAGATAAAATATAGATAATGTGCAACAATGCTTTAATATTTGATATAATTAACTATTATGGAAGGGTATAATTAACTATATATGTTT
>CM063509.1:105463020-105520520 GCA_032207245.1 Pardosa pseudoannulata
GAGGACAAACAGACAGATAACTTAGGCTATTATTACATTACGAGAAGAAAGTTTAAGGTTACACAACATGAAATGTTTATGTGGCCAGGAACATCCGTAAAGCAATACGTGAATTTAATAAAATAAAAATTATAAAAATTATAAAAGTTGAAAAAATAGTAAAAATTTATTTTAAAAATAATAAAACAACTTTCGGAATAAGAATTTAAAAGAAAAAGCAGAAAATATTAAATTTATTAGACATTAAAAAAATTGGCTGTGTCGGGG
Organism: Pardosa pseudoannulata; assembly: GCA_032207245.1. Taxonomy (NCBI): domain Eukaryota; kingdom Metazoa; phylum Arthropoda; class Arachnida; order Araneae; family Lycosidae; genus Pardosa; species Pardosa pseudoannulata. The sequence goes on from CM063509.1 coordinate 105,463,288, forward strand.
ATAGAACCGTCAACCAGAGAAGTACGACGATCAAAATGAGCGGACATTCTACCAAACGTACAACGTCTGCACGTTGTGAGCGAACTAATTAAAGTATAGTAAGTCAGGTAGTCAAGTAGAAACAGTCCAGAAATTTAAATATTACTCTCCGCTTTTGCCATCCTATCAAGAATGAATTTCGTATAGAATAAGAGGAAGAATAAGGCTAGAAAAAATAGCATTAAACGCTCGAAAAAGGGGGGATGGGGTGGATTTCGAACTCGCTTTCAATTTTGCTAACCCTAACTCATGAAAAATCCAATATGGATGCCTGTGTCCATTCCAGGTACAACCACTTCAGAAATTTGCGGACAGACAGCTTAGGCTATTATTATATAGGGGATGTGATGTTTTTAGAAGTTGTTGTCTTATGCCACTTGGTCAAACCAATCACTATTGAGCCGAAGGCTACTCGTATTAAGGCAAACGGGTGTGCCTTTCGTTTTTCACGATCACCATTGGCTACCTAAGAACTTTGATTGAACCTGCAAGAATGATATCCAAGAATGATATTAAAGTCAACTCAATAAGGCATTAATTCTAAAGTAAGTGTAACAAAGAGTTACAGTTGAACAAAGCCAGAGCGAAACCGACCTAGAGGCGAAAGCGGAGTGACCCTCCTTCGACCCCATTGGTCAAGAGGGGTTGCTAACCGCGGAGTAGCCCGCTTCGGCCAAGGCAACGCTGCCCAACAAACTTTTTAGAGAGATCTACAGGCCCCCTCGGAGAGAGAGCAAAGGAGAAGGAGTGTGGAGCTTTGGATCTTCTGCGACAGTTCGAACACCATTTCTTTTTTTCATTAAGACGCCTTGTTTTGTATATCTTCGATCGAGTGTGGTCCCTTTGGCATCATAGCCTAAAATTCATTTTACATTTTATATCCTATTATCATTTCTATTAAAATTCTAATAAACAAAATTCAGCAGGAAGAATTAGTTTTTCTTTTTTTCCAATTTCCACTACACGTGCGGCTGGCCTTGATACTCTGTCGGCCTCATCATAACAGAAACCAAACAGTTAAAATAGTTTTATAGTGAAGTTTGATTATTTTCAGAATTACGAGGGAATGAAGTACTGAATAAGCCATCTTATTTATAAAATCAAATCCGTTTTTAAGAGACAGATGTAGAAGTATACATGAAAACATGAAATGTTTTTATTACTGGATTGAGTAAAATATTTAAAACATTTGCCAATTCATTTCCAACTCCAGGTTAAAATCCATGTAACCCCTAACGTTATTAAACATTTTTAAGCTTTAATCTTCGAATCACAGACCTGAATTATTTAAAAAGTTTTTTTTTCTGAAAATTAGTACTATTGTAGTGTACAGTGGAAATGCTTTTTCTTCCATCCTGGTTGATCCGACCCAGATTAATTCTTTCATGGGCCTTAGGAAGAAGTGTTCCCACTTTAATTATCGTACGAATATACCTGCAGGAAATGCAAAATCTACTTTAAACCTGTTAACATTCTGTATATCATTAGCTTTTCAGCTAATAGAGGGATATTCCTCAAGAAAAAGAAAAGTTCGTCCAGCTAGCTTCCAAGCAAAGAAATGTTCGGTTCTAGATGGTGTACATTCAGCCAGTATGGGGAAATCATATGCCAAAGTTGGTTTCCAACTATAAACGATGTAGGAACTGTAACACAAAAGCCCAAGAAAAGATACCCTGATGCATGTGTTGTTTTTGTTTCGCATGCCACTTGTACAAACCAAGTACGATTGAGCTTGCAGGCTCTCTTTTTAATGCCAAGGAGTGCGCCTTTCGTTTTAATAAGCACTAATGAGGTGAACGAACGACTTCGCTCAAGTAAGTCCTCGTCATTTTGAAGCAGGGATTAAGAAGAAGACCTGCCTCCCCCATATAATGTATTAATAGAGAACTTGGGGGACATTGTGATCACGAATCTATTTTACGTGCCCCAGTCACCTGTAACGAATACGGCGAATCTTAGGTCGGCTCGGGTTCCGAACCCGCAACCTCTCAGTTACGAGATCGATGCCTTTGCCGACTGAGCTTCCTCGGCTCTGATGTATTTTACCACTTCTGTTCTATTCGCATGTCGTACTGGTCGTTACAGTAAGAGAATTTGATTTTACGCTGACCCATTGTTCATACAGCAGCAACTTTCTACTGATTCCAGCCGACACAGCAGCGACCCATAACAGCTACAAAGTTGCTACTGACCTACGAGATATCCGTCAGGGTTCGAAGATTAATTTGGTCTTGTAGGTGATTGCTGTTGAGGTTGCGTGTAGATTTTACCTACTAAGTAACTGACTCCATTTAAGATAAAAACATTTATTCAAGGCGTACGTACTTCGTACTGAAATGCGCTCTCCCTGGTTACATTTCCCCTCGGCTTTTATACCTGCTGAGAAGCGAGAAGAAAAACATGCAAATTATATCTTTGGCAGGATGCCAGGCGCGCGTGCAATTGCAGATGTCCTTGAGAGTCGCTTGTGTTGCCATGGAGTAACTTCAGAGTATCCCCCAGTGACGTAGTCACGATATAAGGGGTTGTATACAAGAATACAAGTATATATACACTGAACATAAAAAAATAGAATGTCACCTGACATTACAGTTGAATTAATTGAATACATGAGTAAAATATTACTTGAGAAAACAGGATGGAATTAAATACAATACAGTACTATATATAATACTATAGAAAACAAAATATATGGTTTTACATATATGAATGCATGAAATAAAGTAAGACTGTAACAATTGTCCTTGAGAGTCGCTTGTGCTGCAATGGAGTAACTTCAGTCTAACCCAGTAAAGAGCAAACTGTATAAAGTTGAGCTCAGGACTACCAGGAAAGACACTAGGAAAAGATCACTCAGGTAAACCCCGGGCTCGTGACACCCTTATACACCTATAAAGGAGGACCCCTGAGGTTGTCCCTCATTTAGCACTACCCAGAGAACACGTACGGCTTGAGCTCGTGGCCACGGACGAGAGAGACGTTGTCCCCCCTGGTTGTTACAGTCAATAGACTTCTTTCTCATTTGCCCATTAGTTACCCGAGCAGCTTATTTAATTACACCAATCATCTTACCTGCTGTATTTTAGTTTGTAGTGTTTATAAAATACGGCTGTGGTGCTCCAGTAACGATCTGGTTGCAAAATGTTTGCGATGATTTGTAAAGCTGTTTTTATTTACTTAAAAAAAAATAAGGTTTGTTTTCTCTTGCTAGGTATTTCACTCGTGGGGAATAGTGTATTTCATGTGTTTCTTCTTCCTTGTACGTAGTAACATGATAAGGAACCTATATTCCAGTGGTTATAAAGTTATCTTCTGTTGGATACCTGCACATGTTGGAACCAAGAGTAATGAAACAGCAGATAGAGTAGCTAAATGGGCTTCTAATATTCTTGATTCTCCCCTATAGAGATGCGGAAAAATATTCTATGAATCTCGTTCATGCAGAATGGAAAAACTTGTGGGACGGACATACTCTGAATAAGCTCCATGCTATTAAATCTGTCACCAAATGCTGGCCTACCCTTCCACCCAAGAAGAACGATATAATCTTAACTCGGCTTCGAATTGAACATACTCGTTATACCCATAGGCACCTTCTCCTTGGTGAACCTGTCCCCACATGTAACATCTGCCATGTTGCTATATCCGTGTTAATACATGATTCCCTCAGAAAAATAAAACAATTGAGTGAAGACAATATATATTTATATAATGACAGTCTGTCTGTAATCAAGAGCCTAGAACAATTAGCACCGAAATCAAAATTAGTTATCGAGATATAAAAAAAAATGCTAAAACATGATGTAGGGACAGGCGAGTAATAGTGAATGGCCAGAGAGCGCCACCTAGGAAGAAAGTAAGTAGATTGGAGGAGAACGTCGGAGGTGATTGTAGACTCCGGACGTGTAAGCGAGGCTCTTAGGATAGATACTTGAGTTTATATAATTGGTTACTGTAAATATTGTAATATTTGTATATATAATTGTCCGGTAGTAGTTTGTGCTCTGTCTTAAAATAAACCTTAATGTTGAAAAAATAAATCTACTGTTTGGATGTGAATTTATACAACGGCTCGGCGATCGATCTTCACGCATGAATAATCGAAAAATTAATATAATTTGGATCAAAGCTCATACGGTGAATTGCAGTAATGAATATGCAGATATTTTAGAAAAGAATGCCACCAAATTAATAAATTACAAATCTATACAGCTCCCGGTAAAAATACTTAAAAAATATATCAAAGAAAACATAAATAAAAATTGACAAGAATATTGGGATAATAGTGAAAAAGGAAGAGCAACCTATACTATAATGTCAAAAGTAGAACAAAAGTTACAATTCGAAAATAACATTTTAAACTATTTCATAACCGGTCATGGAAGTTTCCCAACCTACTTGTATAGAATTGGAAAACTAGATTCACCAAATTGTAAATGCGGAATGATAGGCAACCCTCAGCATTACATGCAAGTAAGATGTAATCTCGTTCCGATGTTTATTAAAAAATACGAAAACGAAACACAAATAGAATACTTTAAAAGAATAAATAATAATTTCATATTAAAAAGTTAAAGGAAATTTATAATATATTAAATTCAAACTACTCTTTTATACAATTTAAATTTTAAAATTTTAAATGAATAAAAATATTTATTAAAAATAGTGATAGTGATAAAAAAAATTTTTAAGTCAATAATTAAGTGTATAACAATAAAATGAATAATGTCGAAAGGTTTTTCCCACCCACTTAGGCTTTTGCATCCATAAACTCTTCAGTTGGATGTGGGTGTGGGTCATCTAAGTCCATGCAGCACATCTTAGTAGAGTGTCCAAGTTTTAAAGTTTAGAGACATCGCCATTTTTATACTAGTGACATTCATCTAACAGATTTACTTGGTATTACTCTTCTTTCTAATGTTTTATCCTTTTTGAGAGATATCGGGTTTTACTATCATATCTGATCTTTTCTTCACCTCTATCTTTTGTCATTTTCACTGTTTTTAACTCTCATTCCTCTTCTTTAGTCTTCCTTTTTTATAATGTTTTTGTGTTCCAATTTTTACCATTATATCCTGTATATTTTTACATTTCTACATTTTACATTGTTTTTCTACGGCACTCATCGTTTTGGCACAATATATTCCATTTGGGATTCAGTGCTAATGAATTCAAATCATCCATCCATCCATCCTTATAATTAGTAGAAGTATTGCAATCGTGAAAAATTCCTTTGTTTCAATGTAAATATTCATTTTGATTATCTCTTAATCAATTTTCAAATGCTTTCGTATTATGTCTGAACAGTTCGACACTGAACTTTGAAACTTTAACAGCTTGCCTGATTATCCCGAGTTATCTCGGGTTCGCATATATTGCATTTAATTATTATCCCGAGAAAACTCGAGCGAATCAGAATTTGTCTTATGATTTGTTTTATTACGGTTTTACTCACCCTGAAGGAAATGAAAGGAAATATTCAGCTTTGATAGGTAGTTTGCCAAGTTTTGTTGGTTTTGCGTGTCTTTTGGCGGAACTGGTCGCGATTTTTCCACTGATTACAAAACTAATTTAAGAAATTCATCGTGACAAGTTTTCTGCCACATCTGGGAGACCCAGTGTAAGTCCTTTACCACTCATGTTAACCTCAAGGCATTTTCCAAATGTTAATCCTGCTGCTGAAAAATCAAATCCAACGAGACTTTCGTAAAACAGATTTCAGAAGTAAGCCAATATGAAAAGACACCAGATACCAGTGTTCAGAATGTCAGGTATCACTTTGTGTTGTCCCTTGCTTCAAAAAATATCATGCAAAGACAAATATTTAACTTTTTTCATTTGCCCGAGATAACTCGGGATAATAGACTACTATTAAAAGTAAATGCTTTTACGTCTGTAAAAAATTAAAAATTCAAACAAAACCTACATATTTTGTTTTGTTTTACTTCCTTATATTTAATAATAAAATAAAAAAACATGTGATGATTTTTTGCATTTTTTTTTTAATTTGTAAGGGAAGAGGTTAGATATCCATTTTGACCATCCTCGAATCTCCTTTATTTAGTTTCATCGTGATATCTGTACTTTCCTATGTATCTCGAATAACTCAAAAAAGATTAGCCGTAGAGTGATGAAATTTTGTATTTATGACTTTCAGAACATCTAGTACCGTACCTTCATTTTTTTTCCGCACTCTATATAACGAAAAATCTCAACTTAACATATGTTAACACATTGTATGCGGGACACGTACTAGTACATTTTCTGAAGATTGATACTTGAGAGTGGGTCAAGTACTAGTACGGGTTAGCGTAACAACATGGTTGCTACTTCGAACCCCCCTGTTATCGTTGAAGTTTGAAGCAGTTTGGAAATCAGCTTTAAAAACTTATTTCAGGTCTAATTAGTCTTCATACAACAAAAAGTGGAGTATTTTGAATGGATGGATGAGTGAAATTTATTGGCATTGAATCCCAAATGGAATATATTGTGCCGAATCAGTGTATTTTGGAAAAGTACGAACTAAAATAAATAGCCAAGAGAAGTTACGTTACTTGTTCTTTTGGAGAAATTCCATTTAGTTTACTCTGATTTATTTTAGCACATTGTATGCGAGACACGAACTAGTACGTTTTCTGACGATTGATACTTGAGCGCTGTAAATGTACTAGTACGGGCTAGTGTAACAATATGGTTTGTTTGTGGGTACAAAAATAACGGTATATACAGGAAAACAAAGCCGAATATTTTAGTCTACTACATAGATTCTGGAAAGATTCAAACAAAGAAAAACTAGTTTTTACATCAGTCGATGCGGAACCACAGAACGGGAAGGTTGATTAAAAAAATTCAATTTAGATTTAAAATTAACTTTTTATTTATCCTTGCGAAAATGATATTATATATATGTATATTTATATACTATATATATATTTCTATTTTTATATATATTTGTTTATTTGCTATTTATATATTTGTTTATATATTTCAATATAAAATACGAAAAGTTGGTTAAAAAATTAAATAATTTTCGATCTATTGAGATTTAACTGAATAACTAAATTTACGCTCAAAACGCTCGCTCCCGGTACAATGAGGAATTTGCACATGTGGGGGATTCGAACAACTTAGTGTTTTTCTGGTAATTTCAGACTCGTAGATTCCAAAAATGTTCTCAAAAATGTAAAAAACTGGGTCCATCATTTAAAAAATTAATTTTAAAGTTAAGCGAAAATCACGTGACATCAAAAAGCTCCGTGATTGGTTGTGATGTCATCGTTCATGCAGACCAATATTTTTGTATTGCTTTTAAGCGCGCACTATTTTCCGATTTTGTTTTTGCAAGTTCCTGAAATTTTCTAGCTATCAAAATTTATTTTTATTTAAACCTGAAGGTTTATTTTATAGATCTAGATAGCTTAGTTATCTCAATTTGTCATAAATGTCTCTACCTGGATTTACCAATCAGACAACCTCCCGAAAATTGACAGCATGTCAATGTTTTCTTTCTTGGCAAAAAACCCGGATTTTATGGGAGCAGAAATACGAGGAATTAAAACCCAAAGGTGTGTAAAATCATTTATATATTTTTTCCAATTTTACTTAACATGTATTAATACTTTATTAATGCTAAACACAGCTCTTTTGTTTGTAAACACAAACAAGTCAAATAAATATACATATATCATATACATACACATTTGTAGTTGCATCGTTTTTTATAAATAGAGACGGATGTAATATTAAAATAAAAATTAGAGGAGGTATTTTTTGTGAGACCGGTCTCATTAGCCTTCGTGTTGCAAAAAGTAGACCGTAGCATTCCAAAACCAAACCAAAACAAAATCAATTCTTAGATATTTTAAATATGATGAAAAGAAATTTAAAATCTGTAAATGGCTTTACTTAATTATTTATACATTTTTAAAAAGCAATACAATTTTATTGCCTTTAATATTAATGTCAAATTAAAAAATGTATAAAATTTCTCAAATTAAATTTAATTTTTAAAGTAATATAATTATTAAGTATTTTAAAAATATTATACTTTTTTTTTTCAAATTAGTCACCAATTTAATCGAAAAATATCACTGTTACATTTGATACATAAGAAAGTATGCATCTCTGAAGAAAATATTTATAATACCTTGAAAATACATAACTTTCCCCTCCCCCGAGTTATTTATTAGATAATTATATGCTTTAGATATTTATATGTTTTTCGATATTTATATGCTTTATAAAATATTTATTGTACTTGAACTCTGTGATAATACTCGAAAATGAGCAGTTTTAAAAGTTAAATAGCAGTGGTTAATCAACAATCCTTTTAAAGGTATAGATGTATTTTATATACTTTAATTGTTCTAAAATAGTAATATTTAAACAAATGCAAGCATTTATTTACCGAAAAATGGTCTTCACAAACCCATAGAGATGATTTATATGATAATTTGAGGTTTAATTTCTCATCCCTTTTCATCTCAGTTGTCCAGATTTTACGTGTATGTGGGTCTTTTGGGACGCTGAAAAATATCTTCTCATTGCAATTAGTTGTTGTATTTTTACAGAGTGGCACAATACAATATTTAGAGTATGATTTTTTAATGCCAGACATAACAAAAAAAATGCTATTATATGCGATACTTTACACAAAAAACAAATTTAAAAGTCGCCTTTTAACATGTAAACAGCATAGGAGCTCGGTGTTTACATGAACGATGACGTCACAAACTCGGCGGAGATAAAGTAGCGTTTTTGAGAGACGTTAAAGAGTCCGCTATAAAACCCATTAGAAATCACTCATTAGGCCCCCAAATGAAAAAAAAATAGCTACTGTCCTGCTTACTTTTTTGTCTTCTATCGTTTAAAATCAAAATTAGAAAACGTGAAAATTCCTCATTCTGCTGCGAAATGTACCCGCACACACTGTGTTAATATACCAATTTCCTCCCAATTTTGAGTACCCATTGCTGAACAAATATAGACTATTCGTTGTTGAACACCATTCTTTTCATTACTAAAATAATTTCTACATATTTAAGACACATCTAAATGTTTTCTTTTGACAGTCCAAAAAGAGAACTGCATCAAATTTTTCATTTTTGTTTTAAATAATATTTTTGTTCCTCGGTATGCAAAAGTTCTTTTTTTTTAATGAAAATACAGTCGGACTCTGATTTAACGAATTTTTAATGAAAATTAACATAAATGAAGGCAAAAACCTCTATTTAGCGAATAATAAAACCCAAATTAAAGAATTATTTAAATTGCTTTTTTTTAACGTCAGAATAAGTTGCTCCTGGAATATACTTTAACGATTATGTTATTAACATTTCGCGTGTGGGAAACGTATTTTTACGTTTTTTGCAGTTTGTCACTGGAGCTCTAGTCACGTAAAAATAAGTATTTAGTAGATTTGTGGATACCCGCTAACCACCACAAATCTACTAAATACGTATAATTATATGTATGTGTGACATTATATACGTGTTGTTTGAGTTGCTATGCAACGCTTTGCATTTTTCCCCCCACAAGTTATGATTGTCGAGTTACTCGGTCTTTTGTTGCGTTATTTCGTCTTCAATCGAATTCCTAGCTCCAGAACGTACAAGTCGTGTTTTGTCAATTTGAAGCTTGGTTTTTTATTGTTGAATACAAAATTGATAAAATGAGCCGTTGTGACAAAGATAGTGATGAAGAAATATGTGCTGACAGATTATCGGACTTTAATTTTAAAAATCGTTTATTTTTGAGATTTCGTAAAAATATTTTTTTGGTTAAATAATCATACAGTATATATTAAAGTGAAAAATAAAAAAAGTTTCGTTCATAAAAACAAAGTAGTTTTCGATTTACTGCGATTTTTCTGAATAACTAAAATTTCGAGCGATTCACGAAAAAACGCCCGCTGCACACGTAAGTTGGCGATGAAATGTACCCGCATGGCAAGTGTTACGATGCCGGACTGTCTATCTGTGGAGCTAAAGTTAGTGAAATTATTGATGTATCGGAACCAGCGATACTGTTTCTGACATAAGAGTCCGTAATCAAATACCTAGTGAAACTATTACTTTTTCTAATGCTTTAAAGAGTATAGAAACTGTGAAAGCGTATATCCTGCAGTATGATGTAAATGGCGCAATATTTTCTTCTCTTCATAAAGAACTTTTCTAAAAAGAACTTTTTCGAGTCAAAAATCCCCTATATAATAATAGCCTAAGTTGTCTATCCTAAAATTTATAAAGCGGTTGGACCTGGTATGGATAGCGGCATCCGTATTAGATTCTTGCTGAGTTAGGGTTAGCAAAATTAAAAGCCAATAAAGTTTATCTTTTCCTAAACTATAGATTCGATTCTAAAATAAATTGTTATAAATATGTTTTAAAGATGACAGCAAAAACTGCTGTCATCTTTAAAGCATTCGAAATCTACCCCTTTCCCCCTTTTTGAGCATTTAATGTCATTATTTTAAGGCCTATTTTCCCCGTTTATGTACAGGCGATTACATATATCATTTTATTACATAATCAATAGGTAGAAATAACATTTTTTTCTAGAATTATGACGTCCTTCCTTTAATTATCTCATTTAATTATTTTTTATTTTAAATTGTTTGAATATCGTCTGCATTATTTTCATACGTTTATACTTAGATATTACTTAATTAATTTTCTTTTATATTTGGCTTAAAGAATAGTTTAGGTACATATGTGATAATTTTAAATTTAATCATGGATTATTTTTTGTTGCAATGAAATTTTATCACCGGTATTAACAACAAATTCTTTTTATAAAAGTCTATGGGCCGGACTCACCAAAGTCGTTTAACTGCTAACTGCGATTATTCTCTGTTTAAACCAGTGTTTCTTAACTTTTGTGGCACAATGGACCACTTTAAAAATTTTAAATATGTCATGGACCCCTCTGTGAAAAAAAAATTACTTAAACATCATTTATTACAAAAAAAATAAAAATTCTGTTTTATTATTTAAATATTTTAATATTTTTCAATAGTATAAAAAATTTGAAGAAATTAAAATTTTTAATTGCTGCTTTTCTTTGATTAATAGATTAAATTGAGGGATGGTTTTCGACAAAGCAACGGGTATATCATGTTCGATATTCAGTCGAATACGATGTTTTGTTTTTATTGTGACAAGACAAACATTAAGAATTCAAATGAAAAAGTAAAACAAGTATTTTGTTTTAAAAATTTGCAAGAACTTTGCGGAACTGATTTTAACGTCACTTTATTTCCAAGTGAAGTAAAATTCAAAGGCTACTTTGTGTTTCTAAAAATTTCAAATTTTATATGGTTTGCGAATGTTCTTTTCCTCGTATTGTAAAGGTCTGTATTGGGAAATGGCAGACAGACGGCTTACAGAGGTTGCCCGTGACAAAAAGAGTTTTTTTTTTAAATATTGATGAAAACATTTTAAAAATTAGGAGCAGTCGGCGGACCCCTAAAATATGACCCATGGGCCCCCAAGGGGTCCATGAACCACAGGTTAAGAAACCCTGGTTTAAACGAAGATTTGCTTACCGCCATTGATTGGCGCCATTAGATGTTAAATGACTTTGGTGAGATCGGCTATAGATATATCAAGAAAGTATCTATTTAATTTTCTATTAATACAAATATTTATACAAATAAATATTTTCTATTATTCAAATATTCTGTTAATGCTTTTTTCTTACTTGCCTCATAGGGTACTTGGAAATATAATTTTGAAAAATTAAAAATATTACTGATTCCGTCATATGACGGGCTATATGCTAGTCAAGATAATAATGCGATTTCCCGTAGTAGGGCAAATTCTCAACTTATGACAATTCTGGGTTTAGTTTCAAACGGAAGGGCAGTTTATTGTTTGTCTATTGGCTGTTGTAAACATGAAAATGAATGAGAAGGGTATTATAGTAGTTCGTGACGTTGCGACAAATTGCCTTATAGTCAAACATCTCTTCACCAGTGCTTCCAAATTTCAAATTAATTAGTGTGTGTAATTATTCGCTTTACATAATTTAGCTGCTGAATAAAAAGAACACAGATTCTCTTTATGAATATTTTTATGTAGTTGCTTATTAGGACTTTTCCATAATGTAAGTACAGGATTTTTTTATTTGTGGTTTTGAACCCTGATATTACTAATAACCCCGATTTAACGAAAAAAATTCGTTCCCGATGAATTTGTTAAAGTCCGACTGCAATTGGCATTAGTTAGTAGGAATTTGCAATTAAATTACATATTTCGATTCATATTTCATTAATGTGTATTACGACTAGGAGCATGCGCATGCTCAGTACTATAAGTACGATTCACTGCGTATAGCGACATCCAGTCTTTACGTGTGTTTACTTCTCGAAGAGTTTATGCTGATATTTTTTCTCGAGCATAGAGATACTTTTTGTTTGTTTTGTGGAACTTTGTTTTTAAAATGGATGCGCAACATTATGTCTGCAAACCTGCATTAAGTGATGGAAAGTATTTATTTTAAGCTGTTTCACTTTACAATTCACATTAACGATAACATGCATCATCAATTTAGACTGCAGAGAGTAGGTGAGGTCATTAAAGGTTAGTTTTATAAAGTTCATTATTGGTGATGAGTATTATAGATTGTACTTAAAACATTGTGTGAGGGTACTTTTCGCAGCGGAATTGTACCGGGAGCGGGTGGTTTGCTAGTAAATTTAGTTCTTCAATTAAATATCATTAGATCGAAAATTATTTAATTTTTTAACAAAATTTTCATATTTTATATTGAAATATATAAACAAATATATAAATAGAAATATATAAATAACAACCATAATATTTTTGTAAACAAAATGTATTTTTTTTTGTGGATAAATTTAAAATGGTATCGTAAATATGAAAAATCAAATAGAAATAGTAGTATATAGTTTTAATTTTTTCGAATTATGTTATATATAAAAATGTTTACATTCCAGAATCTATGTAGTAGACAAAAACATTCGGAATCGTTTTCCTGTACGTACCGTTATTTTTGTACCCGCAAACAAGCCATGTTGTTACACTAACCCGTACGAGTACGTGACCCGTGCTCAACTATCAATCGTCAGAAAACGTACTAGTACGTGTCCCGCACACAATGTGTTAACTAATTACACATTACACGAGGGACATTGTGTTAACTAAATACAATGTGTTAGGACCATTAGTGAAGCCCTTGAAAAGGTTTATCCAATGTAGCTGTCAATAGAGACAAATATATATATATATATATATATATATATATATATATATATATATATATATATATATATATGCCAAACATGACTGTGAAGCTGTTACTCATTTAGCACCACCCGGGGAGCTCGGGCAATTTAAGGAATGCTATGGAAACAAGCGACATTTCCCTCACAATCTATATGCAAATACAAACCAGAAGATCTGCATGGTTGGTATACCACCTCCAGAGGTATCTTTTGGGAACTTGGACATTGCAACCACGGACCTATTTTACGTGCCTCAGTCATCATCTTTAACCCCTTTATGTACATTTTTTTTTAAAGGCCGGCCGAAAAAAAATCAATTTTTTTATGTAAAAACATAATTTAGAACGCTGTCTTGCCAAGAAAATTACAAAAATAAAAAAACAATCAAATTTGAGTATATTGGATATTTATACAATTGGTATGATTTATAATATAGTTTTAATTTTTTCCCGGTCCTTGGTTTCGCATCGACTGATGTAAAACTAGTTTTTATTTGTGTAAATTTTTCCAGAATCTCTGTAGTAAACAAGAACATTGGGCTTCGTTTTCCTGTATCTAACGTTATTTTTACCCCCATAAACAAATCATGTTTGTTCCGTACAACAGCCATGATGCTACAGTAATTGCTTAATAGTTTTGTAAACTGTGTTTATTTTGTTACCGTTGAGCGTAGCGCCATCTAAATAATAATAATAATAATAATACAATAGTGTTCGCTGAGAGCGAGAGGATTAAATCGGCTATATATTCTGTTTTTTCTTGGTGTTTCTTTAAAGTGGATGGTTTGGAGGACGTTTGGAGTGAAAATATTCAAAGTCATTGTAGTAAGTAAATTCTTAATTCCTTAATCATAAATCTTATTGGGTTTTCATTTTCCCAACGCTGATCTAATCCATATACATTTAATTCTATTTCATTGTCTTTACGTATTATGTATCCCCCTCGTTTATATTATTCTTATCTATTGTACTGTGTTAAAATCTTAAATGTTAGTAGTCATCAATTCTCTATTGTTAGTAATACATTTGCTTTGTAATATCAAATTCGAATCTACAATAAACTGTTAGCAAATCCCTTTCCTTTGGTAATTTCTCAATCACAAAGTCTTTATTTTAGATTATATATTTAATTATACATTCCACTAATTCTTAACATCTCACAATCTTGTTACACTAATCCGTACAAGTACGTGACCCGCGCTCAAGTATCAGTCGTCAGAAAACGTACTAGTACGTGTCCAGCTTACAATGTGTTAAGAAGATTGTGCACACTTGCTATCGATAGATGGAGAATATTAAGGAACCGTAGAAGTGACTAGCTTAAGTAATTTATTTACTAAAATTCATGTAAATATATAGAAAAATTTGTATTTAAAAATGTTTCATCCTTCGCCATTTGCAAATGTTTGTGCGACATGTAGAATAAATTCCAAACGATAATTAACATTCTACTTTAATGGATAATCTCCTGAAGCTACTTTTACAAGTTAAGTAATAATCATGTAACACTATACTCCTTGCTGTTCTAATTTTTAGAGAAATAAAGCAGCTTTCTTTCCTGTCATATAGTAGGGAAAAAGTCTCCGTCATGCTTTGATTCATAACAGTTAGTTATGTATTAGTTTTCGATGTTATTAAAAGCTAATCTATATATATAAAAATGAATTTGTGTGTGTCTGTCTGTACTCAATAGACTCAAAAACTATGCATCCAATCGCCGTGAAAATTTGGGAAATGTTTAGGTATATCCCTGGGAAGGTTTTTGTAAATTTTCAACGTTCGAAATTCATTCCTTCCCCCTTTTTCGAGCATTTCATGTCATTATTCCAAGCATTATTTTCCCCGGTTAAACGCAAACGATTAAGTTTTTAATTTATCGCATCATATCTAAGGGAAAGAAGCAATATTTCTAGCAATGTGACGTCATCCCAAGTAATTGTTTTAAACGCAGTTTTCCACGGTTAAAAGCAGGAGATTAAAATGTTCAATTCATCACATAATAAATAGGCGAAAATGATATTTTTCTATCATTATGACGTCATTCATTTAAATATTTCATTTATTCATTTCTTATTTTATATTATTTAAAATCGTCTGCTTAGTATCTATTCGATTTGAACTGAAATTTGAGATATAAAGTGATTCACTTTCATTTCTATGTGACGCAAATTATAGCATTTTTATATGAGAACTAATTTTAAATTTAATTCTTGGTTCATTTTTATGTTACAATGAAATGCATATCAACAATATTCTAAGTACAAAAAGTACAAATTTCAGTGACTCTCATGGCCAAATAAAACCTATCATTTTATATAGTTATCTTCATATTCATATGGTTGTCGATATGAATGTGTGTTTCTGTTTCATACAAAACTATGTGGTTTGTCATAAATTTCCTTAATTTTGGAAAACATTTATTACTACCAACAAAATTAGCACTGTTGCTGTCAAAACCTGTGCTTCCTATTCTATCACGTAATATGGCAAGATCTGTTAACTTTGCTAATCAACGTACAGTAGTAATACAGTAATGCAATTTAGGGTTAAGCTTATATTTTACAATAAAAAAAGTTTGAGCAAATTTAATATAAGACAAATTCGATTATAAAAACTGAATAATGTTATAATACGCTTATGATAGAAATATATAAACATGCCAATGACTCGAACTGAACTGTGACGAATTTAGAGAGTTATTCACGAAAAATAAATCTTTGTTTAAAAGTAATATATTAAGTTCACCGTAGCGAAGCACGGGCAAACTTGCTAGTATTTTAATATTTATATAATTGTCCACTTTATTAAAGAAATGGAAGATCATACTACACTTTCGAATTAAATAATTTTAGATGAAAAGTATAAAAAAATATCCATAATTCAATAAGTTTACAAGAAAGTCTTGTGTCCACATCAGAGTTTTCTAAGAGTACTTAAAAATGCGAAAATAAAATCCTATTTTTTAACGTCTCCTTTTGTAAAGTATTCTTTCCAACTAGCATATAGCCCGCCATATGAAGGGGTCAGTAAAAATTTTAATTTTCCAGAATTGTATAGTACCCTATAAGGCAGATAGAAAATGGTTTGTTTTTTGGCTGAGAATTATATGGTACACTGCCAATAATTTATCTTCATTTTTCCTTAAAGTCTCCCGATACTGTGAATGTAGTTTAGAATCACGTTGCATTCATTTAGAAATATAATTCAAAGTTTTCTTATCTATGTCGAAATGATCGTTAAGTTCTTCCCAATTTTTTTTGCCACAGTAATTAATGGAAGTAAAGGAATGAAATTATCATTTACACTACACCCTGGAGGTAGACAGAATTTATTGATAATACCTGTGATAAAATTTTCATTCTAAGAAAAATAATCGATGATTAAATTTAACATTATCACATATGTACCTAACCTATTATTTAAGCCAAATATAAAAGAAAATTATTTACGTAATATCCACGATCAGTGATAAAACGTAGGAAAATAAGGCAGACGATATTTAAATAATTTAAAATAAGAAATGATTAAATGAGATGGTGAAAGTAATGAAGTCATAATGCTAGAAAAAAGAATGTTGTTTTTACCTAATTATTATGTGACAAATTGATATATTTAATCTCCTCCTCTTAACCGGGGAAAATAGGGATTAAAATAAGGGCATTAAATGATCAAAAAGGGGGGAAGTGGTGGATTTCGAACATTTTTGAACTCGCTTTGAATTTTGTTAACCCTAACTCATGAAAAATAAAATATGGATGCCTCCATCCATTCCAGGTCCAGCCGTTTCATAAATTCGAGGACAGACGGATAGATAACTTAGGCTATTATTATGCAGGGGATTAGATGAAGGCTTGGTTAGAAAAGAAAACTTTCAGTAAAAGTGTCATTTCCGTCACAAACATGTATGTGTATTATTTAGAATTGGTATTTAATCATACAAAATATTAGTTTTATTTGACATCTAGAATTGTTTTCATTTTTTCGTTTAACAATCACCCCCTTTAAAAGTGAATGAGGAAGTTGTAGTTAAGATATCTGAGTAAGAAGAAAACAGTTTAGTTTTCCCACGAATGGTTATTCCATCCTTGTTAAGTGATAGTTCAAAATTACCGATGTCATTATATATCAGTGACTACGAAATGACCTTGCTATGGAAGAATGGGGAAGAAAATTTTAAGTCTGCAGAGATAACATCCGAGGTCATTGTAAACGCATTTAAATAGTTTGGCGATTTTAACGACTTGATAAAGCCTCTGACCTGTGAAGAAAAGTTTTGAACCCAAGTTTTTTCAGAATCTGCTAATCTTAAGGTGACTCTGTATCTGCCATATCGGTTTCATTTTGCTCCATGTAAACCAATGTCATTTGATCTGGCCTCTTTGAAATTTAAGGATTCTTTAAAACAATTATACCCTGTGTTGGTACAAGAAATTCTCTAGTATGCTGTGTTTCTATATTTTAAAAACACCGAGAAAATGTATTTAATTAAAACAATTTTAAAAACATCAAGGCGATTTTAACCACTTGAAAAATCTTGCTTACTTCTGAAAACCTGTGAACCCAATTTGTTTTCAGAATCTGGTAAGCTTAAGGTGACTTTGTATCTGCCATATCGGTTTCCTTTTGCTCCATGTAAACCAATGTCATTTCCTCTGTCCACTTCGAAATTTAAGGATTTTTTAAAACAATTATACCCCGTGTTAGTACAAGAAATTCTTTAGGATGCTGTCTTTCTATATTTTAATACACCGAGAAAATGTATTTGATTAAAAACATTTTTAAAACCATCAAGGCGATTTTAACGACTTGAAAAATCTCGCTTACTTCTGAAGAAAAGCTTTGAACCCAATTTGTTTTTAGAATATGATGAGCTTAAGGTGAATTTGTACCTGCCATATCGGTTTCCTTTTGCTCCATGTAAACCAATGTGGAAAAATAAAATTTCTTCTGGCCACTTCGGAATTTAAGGATTCTTTAAAACAATTACACCCTATTGTAGTACAAGAAATTCTGTAGGATGCTGTCTACAGAATGCTGTCTTTCCATCTTTTAAAAACATACAGAAAATGTATTTAATTAAAAACATTTTTAAAAACATCAAGGCTATTTTAACCTCTTAAAAAATCTCGCATACTTCTGAAGAAAAACTTTGAACCCAATTTGTATTAAGAATCTGCTAAGCTTAAGATGACTCTGTATCTGCCATATCGGTTTCCTTTCGCTCCATGTAAACCAATATGGCAAAATATTTCCTCTGACCACTTTAGAATTTAAGGAATATTTAAAACAATTTTACCCCGTGCTAGTACAAGAAATTCTCTAGTATGCTGTATTTCTATCTTTTAAAAACACCGAGAAAATGTATTTAATTAAAAACATTTTTAAAAACATCAAGGCGATTTTAACGACTTGAAAAAGCTTGATTACTTCTGAAGAAAAGCTTTGAACCCAATTTGTTTTCAGAATCTGCTAAGCTCCAGGTGACTCTGTACCTGCAATATAGGAATTTAAGGATTCTTCATAACAATTATACCCCGTGCTAGTACAAGAAATTCTATTATTCAACTGGGAAATAAGGGGAAAATGCATAATCTTCATAATGAAATGATATTTTTTCCAGTTTCATTTAATTATGTAACTGGAAAAATAAGAGTGCACACCCAAAGTCAATCATGTCCATTTGAAATGGTGTACAAACTGAGACTTAAAATGTCGGACTCACAATTTCTGTAATGTTAAGATAATTTTAGAAAATGCTTATTAACTAGAATATTTGCTAACACATGTACCTGTGCCTACATTTGAAATTACTAATGATTGATTCTGACAAACATTTTTATATTCTAAAGGGGAGAGGAATCTCTTTAGTAATCAATTGAAATTTGAAATATTTTCACTTGATTTTTACTGAAAATAATCTTTAATGATTTCTTTTACTTCATTAAAAACTGTTTTTTTTCATGATTTCGAACTGAAAATTCATATCTTCATGTTTTACGGTTTTAATATTTAATAAGTGACAACAAAATGCTCAAGTTGCATTACTTTTGTAAAAGCAAGAACAGAAATGTGACTAACAAACTGAGTTACGTTTCTATGAGTTGACGTGAAAGTCAAAAGGAATATATTTAATTAGTGAGATATTTGAGATTGTTTTGATGAACATACGCGTTTCATATTTGGCTCGATATTAGAAAGTACTGCCTTAAGTTCACGGTCAAGGCCTTTTAAACATGATCTCTTGTCATTCTTAATTAGAACAAGGGTTGAAAAACTTCATTCGCCTAGATATGTCATTGAAATCTGGAGCAAAACTGCAATACCCTTGTAAGCTATCTAATATGTGACGCGTCACACCGAAGATCATCATGCAGAACGATGACTTCACAGTTGCTGTTTTATAGGACTTCTCAACGTACATACGGTACCTGAAACTCCTCTTTTTTTTTAATGTGGAAAAAATCTTTAAAACTACTTTTTTATGCAAAAGTAGAGAGCCGAACGATGGCCGATTGGTTAGGGTTCTGGCCTTCGGTACCGGAGTTCGTGGGTTCGAATCCCACTATGGCATGGATGTTCGTAGCCGTTCAGAATCGACTTTAAGCTGTAGGCCCAGGTCTCATTAGCCCTCGTGTTGCAAAAAGTAGACCGTAGCACTCCAAACCAAACCAAAACTATGCGAAAGTAGAGAAATATACAAGCAGCAGTAATTCGGTACAACAACCTTTTTATCTTTTTATTTCCTTCCTTGAATATCCCCTTCATTCATACCTACAGGCAGTGGCGTAAGGAGAATTTTTTCAAGGGGGTCGTCATAATTCTAAAAAATAATAGCCTTCATAATTTCTATTAAAATTTTTATTTTTGCCATTTTGTCTGAGCTCAAGGGGAGGAGGTGTTAAACCCCTAACCCCCCCTTGCGAACGCCCCTGCCTACAGGAAGTAGTAAAAATTATTCCGCATATAATGTCTGTGGTCAATACAAGAGTAAATCCGGTACATTGTATCTGTCTTCTGGTATATTCTGCTAATATTCTAGTATATTCTGTATCTTTGCAGTGTATAAAATAATTGCAAGCAAAACAAAAAAAAAATAAGTTTATTTTTTTAATCATGTGTCCCCATAACGTTTTTTATGTTACTAATTTAAAGTGTATTTAAAATAAAAATGTTTATTAAAGAAAGATGAGATATAGATTTATGTCTGAAATAAAGCCACTCGCAGAAAAAAAAACTGCACGAGGAAAATTAAAAATTTAAAAAAAACTATAGATATCTTTTTAGACATCAAAGATGCCGCTTGTTAAGAACCTGATAACACTTGAAAAGCGTTAATGTGTACTGTGTTACGCTGCAATAATTCAGTCTTTGACTTTAAGTTCACTGATCCACTCATAGATCTAATTAGGCTTGTTTAATAATCGACGAGTTATTTATTCTGTGACATTTATAGCCAAAATCTTTTTTTAAGCCGCAGTAGGTTTCTTTCATGATCAAACTGATAACTTCTTTCTATTTACTTTCACTACTTGATGATATATTCTCGTGATTTATGATCAAACGGTCTTCTGATATTCGTGATTACAGCATACATTCAAAATATGACAAGCACTTGGCTGTTTTCCACAATCATTTCTTTATAAGAATTTCCCTTTAACTGCCGATGTTTGGTATAACAAAATCCCCTTACAGAAAACTAAAAAAATCAGTAAGTAAATAAATCAACCTCGTAAGTTTTGCAACAAAAGTGTATCGCACGCACGGGTTGTTTGTCTTGAATATTAATGCTGGATCATTAACCACGAAAGTTTCTTCAACAGTATGCTACATTGGTCAGAAATCGAATCGGGTTGTCTTTAATCTGTTTTCTGACTGAATTATACCGCTGCTGGAGAGAATTATCCCAACACAAGTTTCTATTGCTCCAGGCCTCACCTCTTAAAAATCAATAGTGATAACTGCCGTACTTTACTTCGATCCAGAAATGGAGCATAAGGAACTGAACAAAAATGAGAGCCAAAGAAGTTTTATGTTTAGAAAACCCAAAGAGAAATTTTTACCTCAGCACTATCTCTTCAATAGTCAAACGTATCAAAAAATCGATAAACCCATACATGCACAATACGTATGTGTATATACATATCTTTATATATTAACACATCTGCACACACTCAATTTATAATGTATACATATTACGTAAAATCGATAAACCCATACATGCACAATACGTATGTGTGTATATATATCTTAATATATTAACACATCTGCACACTTAGTTTATAATGTATAGATATTACGTAAAATCGATAAATCCATACATGCACAATACGTATGTGTGTATATATATATCTTTATATATTAACACATCTGCACACTCAATTTATAATGTATACATATTACGTAAAATCGATAAACCCATACATGCACAATACGTATGTGTGTATATATATCTTTATATATTAACACATCTGCACACTCGATTTATAATGTATACATATTACGTAAAATCGATAAACCCATACATGCACAATACGTATGTGTGTATATATATATATCTTTATATATTAACACATCTGCACACTTAGTTTATAATGTATAGATATTACGTAAAATCGATAAACCCATACATGCACAATATGTATGTGTATATATATCTTTATATATTAACACATCTCCATACTCAGTTTATAATGTATAAATATTACGTAAAATCGATAACACATACATGCACAATACGTATATATATATATATATATATATATATATATATATATATATATATATATATATATATATATATATCTTTATATATAAAATTCTTCTGTCCACGTGTTTGTAACAGAACACCTCCTAAACGACTAATTGGTTAGGGTGCTGGCCTTCGGTACCAGAGTTCATGGGTTCGAATCTCACAGTGGCATGGATGTTCGTATCCGTTCGAAATCGGCTATAAGCTTTAGGTACTGGTCTCATTAACCCTCGTTGCAAAAAGTAGACCGTAGCACACCAAACCAAAACCAAAACCTAAACGGCTGGACTGATTTTAATGAAATTCTGTGTATGTAATTTAGTTGATTCGAGAATGGCTTAGACTCACAATTTGATATAAATATAGAATAATAATTCCAGAAATGTATACATATATATGTAATATATCAAAATTATTATACTTTAAGTATCGCTTGAAAATTCTCCTCTTTTCCATTCTTATTTCTTTTAATCTATTTTCCCAGCCCCGAAATATCTTATCTAAAGGAGTGTCCGTGACTTAAAATTCTTTGAACAGTCTCCCAAAGATAGCTCTGCGTTCCATGCTAATTTTGAGTCCATTCACCGCATTTCTCAGCTGACTCAAAATGGCTCTCTCTTTTTTAATGACTTCAGTTCCTTTATACTGTTGAGAGCGCAGGCTAAGTTACTGTCTCTGGGAAAGAAACCATATCCGCGTCTCGCTCGCTCTTGGGTCCAGTCCTGCAATACACATATATTTTCACGATCCTTCTATCTTCTGCCTTTGAGAGAGTAACATCTCGTTTCATAGCTCTAAAATAAAGTTAGCTTTTAGCTACTCGCGGTTCTCTTCAATGTGACACGACTGTTTATTTCAATAGTCTAAGTGCTTAGGCTTCTCCTTGCCCAGTACCACGGGCAAGTAAAAATAATAGGGGCGAATACTTTGTGACAGGCGGAATTATTAAGTGTTACGCACATAGGTGTATGTGTATGTGTATGAGTGTATGAGTGTGTGAGTGTGTGTGAGTGAGTAAAAAATAAGGCTTTTTGCCTCATTACAAATTGGGTTTTGGGGAGGTTTTCATCGCCTTGAAACCTTTCACAATTTTTTAACATTTCATAATTTTCTTCTTCTACAGTGTTAAAACATCACATTAACAGTGTTATTACATAAAATTAACAATTAAAACATGTAGTGATTAAGAATGAACATCGTAAAGAAAACTACAAATCTTATCTTTTCAAAAAAGGAAAATTTGTCATTGTTGAAACTCCGCCATTGTCTTCGTTTCACCGTCGTATGTTGTTGCCAAAATTCAATTGAAAACTTCGCTAGAGAGATGTTTATCTAAACAAAGCAGAATTTTTCTTTTTTACTGAAAAATAGGGTATTTTAATGAATATTCCTTAACAACACATATTTATACATATATTTATACATATATATATATATACATATATATATACATATATTTAACATATATATTTATATTATATACATATCAATGTAAATAAGTACAACTATATAAAACACTAATTAGACAATAGTATCTATGGCAGCGAATGCTGACATCAACAAAGGACGAGGAGAAGCTGCTAACTTTTGAGAGAAAGATCTTAAGAAAAATCTATACACGAGAGAAATTATGGAGAATTTTTTATAATCTTTCCAACTATATAGCCAACTTAGTTTTATAAATAAATATTCTTACATCTACCTATATGAAAACCCGGTTAGAATATTTCCAAACACCTGAAAAAAAGAGAATGAGGTATAAAGAACAAGATGGTTAGACAGATTGGGAAATTTATTGGATTAGTAAAATTAACTTGGCGTCGAATAGATCTGTAGAAGAAAACTAACGGCAGTTCGTACCTGTTAGAAATTGTGAAGAAGAAAATATGTATATAAATATATATAATATATATATATATATATATATATATTTGAGTTCTAAGACTCCAACTGATGAAAAATAGTTACTTGGAATTTGGTTTAACATATCCCCGAAGTTTCACAGATAAGTGTGAGTTTAAGTATATTCTTTACATACCAACTTATAAGTAAGTCAGTGATTAAATTGATCAGTAATTTTTTAATATGTTAAACAGTTCCAAAGTTGACTAAATTTCAAAATTGTCATTATGCTTTGACTTTTTGGTGTAGATACTTGTACCGTAATATAGTGGTCCCTTCGCCACTTCGCGCTTCATATTTTGTTTCCGCAGTGCTTCCAGGGTTTTTCCAAAATATTCATCAAAAAATAAAAATGAAAAAATACAACCATGTCGGCAGCCACATTGCGAAAAGGAGTGCTGTTTCATGTTGATGTACGAGAGAGAAGGATTCCTGCACGTTAAACAAAGAGATGAGTTGAATCAGAGTACATACCACGGGCTCTTGAGATGACAAAGTATGCAAGTGAGGAAGGAAATACAGAGGAAGCCGAAGATAAAAACTGAAAAGCGTGGTTACTGGGAATCTGCAACAATTGTGCAACATGGCAAGAATTAACACAAAACATTGCGACAATATGGTTCGAGCTGTCGAGTTCAGCAATCGCGTTGAGGGATTATGTCCTTGTAATGGGAAATTGTGAAGGAAAAGAAAAAACAAAGACAACAACTACCCATCACCAAGTTTCTCTCCAAGGTAAAGACCCCTGGCTCTACCGTCAGAGCTCAAAGAAGAGTCTTCTAATGAGATAAAAGTTCCACGAGTCAAGATAGCCTCTCTAAACAACACAACTTTCGCCTCTCCCTGAATGCAATGTTGATTAATGTTTATCACTCTATAATTTTGTTATAACCCTTATTAATTAGCACTGACACGTTTAAGTAAATATGTATACTGTTGTAATTTTTGTCTTATAAATACTGTTTACATATTTAAATACAGTATAAATACTGTTTTCATATTTAAAATACTCGTGTACCGCATACACGAAAATTCCTAGGGGCAAATCCTACTTCGCGGTTTTTCAGCTTTCGCGGAAGGTTCTGGTCCCTATTAACCGCGAAAAACGAGGAATCACTGTATGTAATTCACAATTAAAAACTTTTCGTATCTAGCCTTTAACTCTTGTAGTCGGCGGCGATACTGCATCCAATGCAAAATTGTCTTCTTTTACAATCTCTGGAAAAAGTTACATAAAATCATTTGATAGCCTTTTTGTTCCCATTATACGATCTTACACTATTTTTTTTTATCATTTTAGAATGCTTGGCATCTAGTTTGACTTCTGAAGCTGATGTCGCGGTAAGGAATTTTTTAATTACGTACTTATTTTTGTTCTGGAATATAAACAGTTTTCTTTTCGATATTTCCTCATCTGTTCTCGTATAAGGGCGTTAATTATAATACTAGTAGGAAGTATTTAACAACTTTGTAACAAGGGACAGTATTCGATAAAAAAGTAGGGACTATTTTTCTTCCCAACAAGTCAAGCGAAACGTACACTTCAAAAATTAAATAAGTAATTGAAATATGATTGGGTATTTCCTTAAAATCAAATTATTATTGAAGATGAAGTCCTTTGAAAACCTTTTTGTTCCCATCAAATTATGTTAAACTCATTTTTTATCACTTTACAACACTTAGCGTCTGTTTTGATTCCAGCAGCTGATGTCGCAGTAAGGAATTATTTTTTAATTACGTACTTATTTTTGTTCTGGAATATAAACAAATAGTTTTCTTTTTGAGACTTCCTCAAATGTTCCCGTATAAGGGCGTTAATTTTAATGCTCGTAGAAAGTATTTAACAACTTTTTAACAAGGGAAAATATTCGATAAAAAAAGTAGGAGCTATTTTTCTTCCTAACAAGTCAAGCGTACACATCAAACGTATATATCATAAATTAAATTAAATAATCGAAATATGATTGTATATTTCCTTAAAATCAAACCATTCTTGAAGTTGAAGTCATTTAAAAGCTTCTTTGTTCCCATCAAATTATTTTAAACTAATTTTTTTATCTCCTTAGAATGCTTGGCGTCCGTTTTGACTTCAATAGCTTACGTCGCAATAAGGAATTATTTTAATTACGTATTTATTTTTGTTCTGGAATGTAAACAAATAAGACTTTTCTTTTCATATACTTCCTCATACGCTTCCGTATTAGGGAGTCAATTATAACACTTGTAAAAAGGTATTCAACAACTTTTTAACAAGGGGCATTTTATTTGTTTAAAAAATAGTGACTTTTTCTTCCTAA
This sequence comes from Pardosa pseudoannulata, assembly GCA_032207245.1. Classification (NCBI taxonomy): domain Eukaryota; kingdom Metazoa; phylum Arthropoda; class Arachnida; order Araneae; family Lycosidae; genus Pardosa; species Pardosa pseudoannulata. The sequence goes on from CM063509.1 coordinate 105,489,520, forward strand.
AAACAAAGCTAGTCCTATACTTCTTAATCAAGTAAAATAATCGAAATATGATTTATTTTATTAAAATCTGATTATTATAATATGATTATTATTATTATAATTTGAAAGCCTCTTTGTTCCCACTTTACGATGTTAAACCATTTTTTTATTACTTAAAATGCTTAGCACCTATTTTGCGTCATTAGCTGATGTCGCGATATGGAATTATTTTTGATTATGTATTTTATTTTTATTCTGGAATATAAACAAATCGGCAGAGTTTTCTTTAGATAAACTTTCTTATATCTTACGTATAAGCGTGTGACTTATTATGCTTGTAGAAAAGTTTTTAAGGAAAGAGAGTATTTGATTAAAAATATACCATTTTCTTAAAAAGTCAAGCTAGGTGTATATTTCTTAGTCCAATTAAACAATTGCTAGGTCGTTGTTTTTATTTCATGGATCCAATTATTGTTGTACATAAAGTGATTTGACACCCCTTTGTTCTCACCACACTATGTTAAACTAATTTTTCTAATATACTTTAGAATGCTTGAATATATATTGACTTCAGTAGCTGATGTGATAATAATTATTTTTAATTACGCAATTATTTTTTATTCTAATTTACAAACAAATTGGGAAGTTTGTTTCGTAGACTTTCTCATATGGCTCATGTATAAAGGTATACTTGTAGAAAAATTTTCTCGTAGAGAATTATAACTTAATTTGAACAAGGAACAGTATTATAATAAAAAAAGTAGGGCATTTTTTCCCCCAAAAATTCAAGCTCGGCCTATACTTCCTAATCAAGTAAAATAATCGAAAGATGATTTATTTATTTTATTAAATTAATTATAATACATACTAATTTGAAAGCCTCTTTGTTTCCCACCTTACGATGTTACACTATTTTTTTTATTACTTAAAATGCTTGGCATCTATTTTACGTCATTAGCTGATATCGCGATATGGAATAAGGCGATTTCACGCAGCACATATCTCAACTTGTGACAATTCTGGCTTTAATTTCAAATGCAGTTTACTGTTTGTTTTTTGGCTGCTGTAAGCATGAAAATGTTGGAAAGGCATTATAGTAGTTCTGATGTTGCGCAGAATTGATTATTTTTGATTACTTTTATTTTTCTTCTGGAATTTAAACAAATAGAGTTTTCTTTAGATAAACTTTCTTACCTTTCTGAATAAGGGTGTCACTAATTATGATTTAACAGTTTTTAAGAAAAGGGACAGTATTCGATAAAAAATACTGATTTTTTCTTCCCAAAAATTCAAGCTAGGTGTATCATATTCCAGTTAAACAATTGAAATAGATCGTTGTTTTTATTTCATAAATCAAATTATTGTTGTGCAAAAGTGATTTGACAACCTTTTTGTTCTCCCATCAAATTATGTTACACTCATTTTTAATATACTTTAGAAACTTCTTGAATCTATTTTGATTTCCGTAACTGATGTGCGGTAAAAAAATTATTTTTAATTGTACTTATTTTTGTTCTTGATTATAAGCAAATAAAAAAATTGTTTCTGAGACTTTCTCATATGTTTCCCGTATAAAGGGCGTTTAACTCGTAGAAAACTTTTTACAGGAATTATAGCTTAATTCGTCAAAAAACATTAGAATACCAAATACGGGCTAATTTTTTCTCAAAAATTTAAGCTAAGCGTACACTTTCATCAAGTTAAATTGTTTTATTTCATTAAAATCTGATTATTGCTGTACGTTTATGTTTGCAAAATGATGACCAAATGTGCAGCTCTTTAGTATCGTATTTCAAATTCATTTGCTGGCATGGATTCCCTAGCCGTTCAAATTCGCTTCAATTAAGTACCTATCTCATTCGCTCTTGGGTGCACCTCTCTTCAATCAGAGTGATTTTTGTGTCTTTCCTTTGTCTGTCGTTGACTATCAAATATGTCCGTTAGCAGCACTAAAATAAAGTTTTAATTAAATTGTGTCGGCATCGTTATTACTGTTAGCTGATTAGGCTTTCTCCTTGCAGTAGCCCAGGCAAGTAAAAACAATAGGTACATAATCATTGTAACCGGCAGGTATTATTTTTAAGGATTTAAAATATATATATATATATATATATAATATATATATATATACAGTCAGCATCGGCTATATGGTCACCGCTTATATGGTCAGTTTTCTAAAGTCCCGTCTAGCTTAATAGGGAACATGTGTTAAAGTGCACCGCTTATACAGTCATTTTTTTTTTTTTTTTGTTACCGGTTATATGGTCAGTTTCATGTTTTCAACGAGTTTCTGTTTTTTATTCTTTTTGTTCTTTTAAGAAGTCAGTGTTAAATCGGAGAGGACCTGAATTCAAGCCTTTATTTCCCCCCTCCTTTATCTCATAAATTCTTTGTGTAGACATTGCCTCTCTCAGTTCTCTTGCCCCCTGACAAGAGGTGGACATCTGTCTTTTTATTGGATGCAGTTACCGCTTCCTGCTTAAGTTGAAATTGAGACAAAACAAGTAATAAAATTTTGTTGTATTTATCATACGTCACGAATAAGAACGTTCATTCTTTAATTATGGCTTCGAAAAGAATATAATTGCTCATTTGCTGCCAAAAATGAATTGATTGAAATTTTTTCAAAATATCTAATCTTTCAAGGGCTACTTCCGCCAAACCAAAATTAGATTACCCGGACGGCATTAAACAACATTTATAGCTGCCAAACTTTGGTCCTCAAGTGTTTGAAATCGGTAATCAAGAAATAAAAACGTCAGCGCTTGTCACCTTATAATGTGGATAAGGTTCCTCTGTTATGGGTTAAAATGCACGGTATATTCACTATAGGGTTGTATTGTTCCGCATATATGGTCACCTCGCTTATATGGTCTGATTTTTATGGACCGATGAACTGACCATATAACCGACACAGACTGTATATATATATATATATATATATATATATATATATATATATATATATATATATATAAATATATACATATATATATATATATATATATATATATATATATATAAATTTATATATATATATATATATATATACTATATTTCTCTGAAGCATTTGGGTATCAGATATATAATCTATTGTACTGAAGCATTTAAGTTTCAAATACTGCAATATATTCAATAGAGAATAAATAGCAAGTAGAAAATTCAGTGTTAATGCATCTCAAAGTTAATAATTTAAAAGTTTATTAGTATTGCTTGCTGCGTTCTACAAAACAAGTGCAAAATACAGGAGTCTCGAAATTTTTCATAGGGCACCTTAGAAAAGTTTTTAAATTTGGCAAGGGCTTCGAAAATTAGAAAAATATGTAGAATCACTGTTAAATAAATTTCTTATTCCCCTCGTTGGCGAGCAAAGAGTGTCGCCAAAGCGGAGCATGAAACCGAAACCTTAGCAACCCCTCGGAAATGCGTGTTGCATGCGTAACAACCGTCACAATTAATCGGGCCACCATCAAAGCAGCCGCCGGGGTCAGGGGTCGACCCGACGAAAGAGAAGCCTAAATTAAAACGGCTCTCAACGTGGCTATTCATTTGGGACTCGATCTCGCGACGCTGCTGCATTATTGGATCATTATTGGATCGAGCAAGAGGGGGGGGGCAAGAGAATAAATTAACCGCCTGTGCTTTTGTTTCCCGATGTTGTCTCTAGCATTCATTCACCACTTCCTGGTTGGTCCCATTCATTAATCTTGCAGATTGTCTTATTTGTCCTGAAGCAGTTATCGTTGCTGCAGGGGGGCTTCGGAACTTCCATAATCGAATATATGGTCGCATAGTTAATTCCGTGTTTACTAATGTATAACCCGCAATCTTATTTTTACAAGAAAAAGGGGGTAAACTTATAGATCATGTAATACTCACACCTAAAATTTGACATACCATCGCCTATTCAAATTGTGAATCTATTGCTACTCAGAACCAGTAAGTCAAGCTGCAACGATCTTTCAATGCCATTCGAAAGATGATTCGATTCTTTACGAAATCTTTCACGCTTAATTTTTTTAGCTCTCGATGGGCATCGCACTGGAGCTTCATTTACTGGCTCTCCTGGGCCAAGCCCTCTAAGCCAGTACTACTGTATCACATGGTCATGAGAATTAACAATATTGCAACACGATAATGAGGACTGGGATACTAACATTAAATCCTCGGTGGCAAACAGCCTTCCCTAACGATTAGGCTTTGAGATATTTACCACGAAACAGTTCACTCCGCAACAGTAAAAAAAAAAAAAAAAAAAAAAAAAGAGATAATATAGTTATGAGTTATCATTCAAAAATGTCCATAGTTTAAATAATTAAAACGAAACCCTGGAAGAAGGTAGTATTAAGCTTGCCGTTAATGTTAAAGTAAGAGAAAAAGTTTAAAACTAGAGAAAAAAGGTTTTAAAAGATAACCAAAACTCAAACAAAGCCCTAAATTTGGTGATGTTTATTGGGTTCCAAGATAATATTAAGAACATGCTGCTTTTACATAATTAAACTTGGAGAGAGAGGGGGGAGGTCTCCAAGCATGAGTCCAGCCCCAGATTTCGACTTATTATCGGTCATCTTATAGCGTGAAGGAAACGGAAATTTAGCTACTATGAGATGACCATGGAGCTGAAATAAACGACCACGTACATTGCCCGCCTTTTTAAAGGGGTGTTACACGAGGGGGGTTGTATTTTCTTTAGTTTTCTTCATTCTATAAGAAAAGAGCACTACATATCCCGTACGACGTACGGGAAAATCATTAAAAGCACATAATCGCACTGGTACGGTGTATATGCAAAACAGGCAAGGGGTTAATGAAAAAAAAAATCTTCCATCTAGTTTACAGCTTTTGTAGTCGTGGTATTTCAGTCGGAAAAAGCTTCAGACTCATAACCAGGAGTTGTTCGGTCGAGACTATATCCGGCCAAAAATCTGCTGTGTTCATTAATGGTGGCTAAGGCATGTAAAATAGTTCCATGGTTTCAATATCCAAGTTCTCAAAGAAATCCTTTGTAGGTGGCATACCAACCATGGAGGTCTGATTTGTCAACAAAATTTTCGTATTTTATATTGGAGTATATAAACAAATATATAAATAGACAAATAAACAAATATATAAATACAAATATATATATATATATAATATAAATACACACACACACACACACATATATATATATATATAATATATATATATATATATATATATATATATATATATATATATATATATATATATATATAATATCATTTTCGCAAGAATAAATAAAAAGTTAAAGTGGCTCCGCATCGACTGATGTAAAAACTAGTTTTTATTTGTGTAAATATTTCCAGAATTTGTTTAGTAGACAAGAACATTCAGCTTCGTTTTCCTGTATATACCGTTATTTTTGTACCCACAAACAAAGCATGTTGTTACACTAACCGGTACTAGTACGGGACCCGCCCTCACGTATCAATCGTCAGAAAACAAACATCAATAGTCAGAAAAATCGTCGTATTAGTACGTGCCCCGCATACAATGTGTTAAGACACTATATAAAAATCAGGTAGGATACTACACAGTAAAACAAGAAAACGTACTAGTACATGTCCCGTGCTCAAGTATCAATCGTCAGAAAACAAGCATCAGTCGCCAGAAAAATCGTCGTATTAGTACGTGCCCCGCATACAATGTGTTAAGACACTATATAAAAATCAGGTAGGATACTACACAGTAAAACAAGAAAACGTACTAGTACATGTCCCGTGCTCAAGTATCAATCGTCAGAAAACAAGCATCAGTCGCCAGAAAAATCGTCGTATTAGTACGTGCCTATATAAAAATCAGGTGGATACTACTAGTAAAACAATGTGCATACATAACAATGTGTTAAGACACTATATAAAAATCAGGTAGGATACTACACAGTAAAAACAAGAAAACGTACTAGTACAATGTCCCGTGCTCAAGTATCAATCGTCAGAAAACAAGCATACAGTCGCCAGAAAAATCGTCTCGTACTAGTACGTGCCTCGCATTACAATGTGTTAAGACACTATATAAAAATCAGGTAGGAAACTACACAGTAAAACAAGAAAACTACTAGTACATGTCCCGTGGCTCAAGTATCAATCGTCCAGAAAACAAGCATCATGTCACCAGAAAAATCGTCGTACAAGTACGTACGTGCCCCCGCATACAATGTGTTAAGACACTATAAAAAATCAGGTAGGATACTACACAGTAAAACAAGAAAACGTACTAGTACATGTCCCGTGCTCAAGTATCAATCGTCAGTCAGAAAAAACAAGCATCAGTCACCAGAAAAATCGTCGTACTTAGTACGTGCCCCGCATACAATGTGTTAAGACACTATATAAAAATCAGTTAGGATACTACACAGTAAAAACAAGAAAACGTACTAGTACATGTCCCGTGCTCAAGTATCAATCGTCAGAAAACAAGCATCAGTCGCCAGAAAAATCGTCGTACTAGTACGTGCCTCGCATACAATGTGTTAAGACACTAACTAGTACATGCCGTGCTCAAGGATCAATCGTCAGAAAACAAGCTTCAGTCGGCCAGAAAAATCGTCGTACTAGTACGTGCCTCGCATACAAGTGTGTTAAGACACTAAATAAAAATCAGGTAGGATACTACACAGTTAAAACAAGAAAACGTACTAGTACATGTCCCGTGCTCAAGTATCAATCGTCAGAAAACAAGCATCAGTCGCCAGAAAAATCGTCGTATTAGTACGTGCCCCGCATACAATGTGTTAAGACACTATATAAAAATCAGGTAGGATACTACACAGTAAAACAAGAAAACGTACTAGTACATGTCCCGTGCTCAAGTATCAATCGTCAGAAAACAAGCATCAGTCGCCAGAAAAATCGTCGTATTAGTACGTGCCCCGCATACAATGTGTTAAGACACTATATAAAAATCAGGTAGGATACTACACAGTAAAACAAGAAAACGTACTAGTACATGTCCCGTGCTCAAGTATCAATCGTCAGAAAACAAGCATCAGTCGCCAGAAAAATCGTCGTATTAGTACGTGCCCCGCATACAATGTGTTAAGACACTATATAAAAATCAGGTAGGATACTACACAGTAAAACAAGAAAACGTACTAGTACATGTCCCGTGCTCAAGTATCAATCGTCAGAAAACAAGCATCAGTCGCCAGAAAAATCGTCGTATTAGTACGTGCCCCGCATACAATGTGTTAAGACACTATATAAAAATCAGGTAGGATACTACACAGTAAAACAAGAAAACGTACTAGGTACATGTCCCGTGCTCAAGTATCAATCGTCAGAAAACAAGCATCAGTCGCCAGAAAAATCGTCGTATTAGTACGTGCCCCGCATACAATGTGTTAAGACACTATATAAAAATCAGGTAGGATACTACACAGTAAAACAAGAAAACGTACTAGTACATGTCCCGTGCTCAAGTATCAATCGTCAGAAAACAAGCATCAGTCGCCAGAAAAATCGTCGTACTAGTACGTGCCTCGCATACAATGTGTTAAGACACTATATAAAAATCAGGTAGGATACTACACAGTGAAACAAGAAAACGTACTAGTACATGTCCCGCACTCAAGTATCAATCGTCAGAAAACAAGCATCAGTCGCCAGAAAAATCGTCGTACTAGTACGTGCCCCGCATACAATGTGTTAAGACACTATATAAAAATCAGGTAGGATACTACACAGTGAAACAAGAAAATGTACTAGTACGTGACCCGCGCTCAAGAATCAATCGTCAGAAAACAAGCATCAGTAGTCAGAAAAATCGTCTTACTAGTACGTGCCCCGCATACAGTGTGTTCAGACACTATATAAAAATCAGGTAGGATACTACACAGTAAAACAAGAAAACGTACTAGTACATGTCCCGTGCTCAAGTATCAATCGTCAGAAAACAAGCATCAGTCGCCAGAAAAATCGTCGTATTAGTACGTGCCTCGCATACAATGTGTTAAGACACTATATAAAAATCAGGTAGGATACTACACAGTAAAACAAGAAAACGTACTAGTACATGTCCCGTGCTCAAGTATCAATCGTCAGAAAACAAGCATCAGTCGCCAGAAAAATCGTCGTATTAGTACGTGCCTCCGCATACAATGTGTTAAGACACTATATAAAATCAGGTAGGATACTACACAGTAAAACAAGAAAACGTACTAGTACATGTCCCGTGCTCAAGTATCAATCGTCAGAAAACAAGCATCAGTCGCCAGAAAAATCGTCGTACTAGTACGTGCCTCGCATACAATGTGTTAAGACACTATATAAAAATCAGGTAGGATACTACACAGTAAAACAAGAAAACGTACTAGTACATGTCCCGTGCTCAAGTATCAATCGTCAGAAAACAAGCATCAGTCGCCAGAAAAATCGTCGTACTAGTACGTGCCTCGCATACAATGTGTTAAGACACTATATAAAAATCAGGTAGGATACTACACAGTGAAACAAGAAAATGTACTAGTACGTGTCCAGTGCTCAAGTATCAATCGTCAGAAAACAAGCATCAGTCGCCAGAAAAATCGTCGTATTAGTACGTGCCCCGCATACAATGTGTTAAGACACTATATAAAAATCAGGTAGGATACTACACAGTAAAACAAGAAAACGTACTAGTACATGTCCCGTGCTCAAGTATCAATCGTCAGAAAACAAGCATCAGTCGCCAGAAAAATCGTCGTACTAGTACGTGCCTCGCATACAATGTGTTAAGACACTATATAAAAATCAGGTAGGATACTACACAGTAAAACAAGAAAACGTGCTAGTATATGTCCCGTGCTCAAGTATCAATCGTCAGAAAACAAGCATCAGTCGCCAGAAAAATCGTCGTACTAGTACGTGCCTCGCATACAATGTGTTAAGACACTATATAAAAATCAGGTAGGATACTACACAGTGAAACAAGAAAATGTACTAGTACGTGTCCCGCACTCAAGTATCAATTGTCATAAAACGTACTAGTACGTGTCCAGCGCTCAAGTATCAATGGTCAGAAAACAAACATCAATAGTCAGAAAAATCGTCGTATTAGTACGTGCCCCGCATACAATGTGTTAAGACACTATATAAAAATCAGGTAGGATACTATAGAGTAAAACAAGAAAACGTACTAGTACATGTCCTGCACTCAAATATCAATCTTCAGAAAACGTACTAGTACTTGTCCCGCATACAATCTGTTAAATAAGGAATATCAAACCTAAATACCACCTCTATGACCTCCTGCGTGCCTACCGCTGTAATATTTATCTTAAGAAAGAGTTTCATAGCAGCATCTTACATCTTCGTCCTAGGTGGTCAAACTGTTGGAGATTGTCCCGTCCGGTTGAGTGTAAGGTAGGCCTGGAATGCTGCAGAGTGAAGTGTCGTGTGTAGAGATTTGTGTGCCGACCTTGGCCCGGCTGTTGCAGAGTTCAAGAGATCCATCCACACGCATCATAGGAGAGAGGATATCCTTCGTTTAGGCAATGAATGCGCTGGGGCCTCCGATCGTTGCCGGCATTTCCTCTCTCTCGCTTGGGAAAGGCGGAAAGCGACCGGGAATGCACTCACTCTCGAACTGACACCACTTGGACAGCGGCAAGTTTGACCACGGACGCGAAAACTGGAGGAAACAGTAATCGTCTAGCATTGGAATACCTCAATCACCCCTAAAAACATATAATGTTTAAATACTAACATATAAGAAAAGCAATTTATTGATGATTAATTATTAAATACTAGCATATAGTCCTTGATATAACGGGATCAGCAAAATTTTTAATTTTTCAGAGTTGTCAAACACTCTATGAGGCAGGTGAAAAAATGGTTTGATTTTTGGCTGAGCTAAAAAACTGATAAGTTGAAAAATGGCTACTTTATTAAAGAAATGGAAGATCATACTACACTTTCGAATTAAATAATTTTAGATGAAAAGTATCAAAAAATATCCATAATTCAATAAGTTTACAAGGAAGTCATGTGATCATATCAGAGTTTTTAAAAAGAGTACTTAAAATTTGCGAAATAAAATCCTATTCTTCTAACGTCTGCTTTTGTGAAGTATTCTTTCCAACTAGCACATAGCCCGTCATATAACGGGATCAGTAAAATTTTTAATTTTTCAAAATTGTAAAGCACCCTATGAGGCAGGTAAAAAAAATGGTTTGTTTTTGGCTGAGCTAAAAAAGTGATAAGTTGAAAAATGGCTACTTATAAGTTAACTACCATATAGCCTGTTATATGACGGGATCAGTAAAATTTTTAATTTTTCAGAGTTGTAAAGCACTGTATGAGGCAGGTAAAAAAATGGTTTATTTTTTGGGTGAGCTAAAAAACTGATAAGTTGAAAAATGGCTACTTATAAGTTAACTACCATATAGCCTGTTATATGACGGGATCATTAAAATTTTTAATTTTTCAGAGTTGTAAAGCACCCTTTGAGGCAGGTAAAAAAAATGGTCTGTTTTTTAGCTGAGCTAAAAAGTTGATAAGTTGAAAAATGGCTATTTACATGTAAACCAGCATATAGCCTGTCATATGACGGGATCAGTAAAATTTTTAATTTTTCAGAGTTGTAAAGCACCCTATCAGGCAGGTAAAAAAATGGTTTGTTTTTTGGCTGAGCTAAAAAACTGATAAGTTAAAAAATGGCAACTTATATGTAAACTAGCATATAGCCTGTCATATAACGGGATGAGTAAAATTTTTAATTTTTCAGAGTTGTTAAGCACTCTATGAGACAGATAAAAAAGGATTTGTTTTTGGGCTGATCTAAAAAACTGATAAGTTGAAAAATGGCAACTTATATGTAAACTAGCAAACAGCCTGTCATATGACGGGATCAGTAAAATTTTTAATTTTTCAGAGTTGTTAAGCACTCTATGAGACAGATAAAAAATGATTTGTTTTTGGGCTGATCTAAAAAACTCATAAGTTGAAAAATGGCAACTTATATGTAAACTAGCAAACAGCCTGTCATATAACGGGATCAGTAAAATTTTTAATTTTTCAGAGTTGTAAAGCACCCTATCAGGCAGGTAAAAAAATGGTTTGTATTTTGGCTGAGCTAAAAAACTGATAAGTTGAAAAATGGCTGCTTATATGTAAACTAGCATATATCCTGTCATATGACGGGATCAGTAAAATTTTTAATTTTTCAGAATTGTAAAGCGCCCTATGAGGCAGGTAAAAAATATGGTTTGTATTTTGGCTGAGCTAAAAAACTGATAAGTTGAAAAATGGCTACTTATAAGTTAACTACCATATAGGCTGTTATATGCCGGGATCATTAAAATTTTTAATTTTTCAGAGTTGTAAAGCACCCTTTGAGGCAGGTAAAAAAAATGGTTTGTTTTTCGGCTGAGCTAAAAAACTGATAAGTTGAAAAATGGCTATTTACATGTAAACCAGCATATAGCCTGTCATATGACGGGATCAGTAAAATTTTTAATTTTTCAGAGTTGTAAAGCACCCTATGAGGCAGGTAAAAAAAATGGTTTGTTTTTCGGCTGAGCTAAAAAACTGATAAGTTAAAAAATAGCTACTTATATGTAAACTAGCATATAGCCTGTCATATGACGGGATCAGTAAAATTTTTAATTTTTTAGATTTGTAAAACGCTCTATAAGGTAGGTAAAAAAATGGTTTGATTTTTGGCTGAGCTAAGAAATTGATAAGTTTAAAAATGGCTACTTATATGCAAACTAGCATATAGCCTGTCATTTGACAGGATCAGTAAAATTTTTAATTTTTCAGAATTGTAAAGTACTTTATGAGGCAGGTAAAAAATATGGTTTATTTTTTGGCTGAGCTAAAAAACTGATAAGTTAAAAAATGGCTACTTATATGTAAACTAGCATATAGCCTGTCATATAACGGGATCAGTAAAATTTTTAATTTTTCAGAGTTGTACAGCACTCTATGAAGCAGGTAAAAAATGATTTGTTTTTGGGCTGATCTAAAAAACTGATAAGTTGAAAAATGGCAACTTATATGTAAACTAGCATATAACCTGTCATATGATGGGATCAGTAAAATTTTTAATTTTTCAGAATTGTAAAGTACCCTATGAGGCAGGTAAAAAATATGGTTTGTATTTTGGTTGAGCTAAAAAACTGATAAGTTGCAAAATGGCTACTTATATGTAAAATAGCATATAGCCTGTTATATGACGGGATCAGTAAAATTTTTAATTTTTCAGAGTTCTAAAGCACCCTATCAGGCAGGTAAAAAAATGGTTTGTATTTTGGCTGAGCTAAAAAACTGATAAGTTGAAAAATGGCTACTTATATGTAAACTAGCATATAGCCTGTTATATGACGGGATCAGTAAAATTTTTAATTTTTCAGAGTTGTAAAGCACCCTTTGAGGCAGGTAAAAAAAATGGTCTGTTTTTCAGCTGAGCTAAAAAGTTGACAAGTTGAAAAATGGCTATTTACATGTAAACTACCATATAGCCTGTCATATGACGGGATCAGTAAAATTTTTAATTTTTCATAGTTGTAAAGCACTCTCTGAAGCAGGTAAAAAAAATGGTTTGTTTTTTAGCTGAGCTAAAAAATTGATAAGTTGAAAAATTGCTGCTTATACGTAAACTAGCATATAGCCTGTCATATGACGGGATCAGTAAAATATTTAATTTTCCAGAGTTGTAAAGCACCCTATCAGGCAGGTAAAAAAATGGTTTGTTTTTTGGATGAGCTAAAAAACTGATAAGTTGAAAAATGGCTACTTATATGTAAACTAGCATATAGCCCGTCATGTGACGGTGTCAGTAAAATTTTTAATTTTTCAGAGTTGTAAAGCACTCTATGAGGCAGGTAAAAAAAGGTTTGTTTTTTGGCTGAGCTAAAAAACTGATAAGTTGGAAAAGGGTTATTTACATGTAAACTAGCAAATAGCCTGTCATAGAACGGGATCAGTAAAATTTTTAATTTTCAGAGTTGTTAAGCACTCTATGAGGCAGATAAAAAAATGGTTTGTTTTGGGGCTGATCTAAAAAACTGATAAGTTGAAAAATGGCTACTTATATGTAAGCTAGCATATAGCCTGTCATATGAAGGGATCAATATAAATTTTAATCTCCCATAATTGTAAAGGAACCTATGAGACAGAAAAAAGGGTTTGTTTTTAGGTTGAGAATTATCTGGTACAAGCTCAACAGTTTATCTTCATACTTCTCTAAAGTCATACGATACTGTGAATGAATGCAGTTTAGAATCACGCTGAATTCATTTAGAAAGAGAATACCAAGTTTTCTTAGCTATGTCGAAATTATCGTTAATTTCTTCTCATTTTTTTGCCACATAAATTAATAGAAGTAAAGGAATGAAACTATCCTTTCCACTACACCCTGGAGGAAGATAGAATTTGTTGTTAATACTGGTGATAAAGTTTTCATTCCAACAAAAAATAATCGTTGATTAAATTTAAAATTATCATATATGTACCTCATCTATTATTTAAGCCAAATATAAAACAAAATTATTTACGTAGTAACTAAGTTCAGTGATAAAACGTATGAAAATAATGGAGACGATATTTAAATAATTTGAAATAAGAAATGAATAAATGAGATGGTTAAAGGAATGACGTCATAATGGTAGAAAAAAATGTTATTATATTATGTGATAAATTGAATCGCTTGCTCTTAACCGGGGAAAATAGGGTTTAAAATAATGGCATTAAACGCTCGAAAAGGGGGGAGGGAGGAATTTCGAACGTTTTAAAGACGTCAGTATTTTTCGTGGTGATATGAAGCATATTTATAACAATTTATTTTAGAATCAGATTGGTGGTTATAAGAAGATAAACTTTACTCGCTTTGAATTTTGCTAACCCTAACTCATCAAGAATCCAATATGGATGCCTCTGTCCATTCCAGGTCCAACCGCTTCATTAAATCGAGAACAGACGGCCAGATAACTTAGGCTATTATTATATAGGGGATTTTTCATGAAAACTTTAAGGCTATTATCTTTTGAATTTATTTCAGTTTAATATTAACATATTGTGTGCGGGTACATTTCGAAGCGGAATTGTGCCTGGAATGGGCGTTTTGTGTGCAAATTTAGTTATTCAGTTAAATCTCAATAAATCGAATAAATAATAATCGAATTATAAATAATAATATCAATTTATAATTGATATCGAAATAATAATATTCGATAATAATAATCGAATAAATCTCAATAGATCGAAAATTATTTCAATTTTTAACCAATTTTTCGTATTTTATACTGAAATATATAAGCAAATATATAAATTGAAATATATAAGTAAGAACCATAAGATTTTTGTAAACAAAAAATATTTTTTAGTGAATACATTTATAATAGTATCGTAAATAGGAGAAATCTAATAGAAATAGTAGTATATAGTTTTAATTTTTTCGAATTATGTTATATATAAACATTTTTACATTATAAAAAAATGAAAAGAGTAATCATAAAACTAATAATGTTTTACAATTTGGTAACGTTCAAAGCATTTACCTCTATTAAGAGGTACACGGCAAAACCCGTACTAGTACGTGACCCGCTCTCAAGTATGAATTGTCAGAAAACGTACTAGTACATGTCCCGCATACAATGTGTTAATTATAAATTATAATTAAAAATTAAATATTAAATACAATAATTATTGTTTACATTTATTAACTTTAAGAGGCTATTTAATTAAATTCAACATCAATAGCAGTCGTATGATGGCCTAATATTTGATTTGATTAGGTTTAATGTTGGTTAGGTTTGATTTGGTTAGGTTGAAGCACTACTGTGTACTGTTTTGCTACACGAGGACTTATCAAACCGGGACATACTACTTAAAGCCGATTCCAAACGTCTACATAAATCCACTTCAGCAATCATATTCGAATCTACGAATTCCGGTACCCACGACCAGTCATCTACCGATTCAGCTTTCAGACCTAATAATTTAAACACTGGCATTTAAATCCAAGGTTTTGAGTTCGAAAATTACTATAGAAAGGAATGTTTGCACCATGGCGTGCGATCCATATGTCAGAGTGTGCACTGCACATCCTAGAAAATTATGAGACAATAATTTTCTGCACCTATGTCTACCTATCTATAAATGGTATATAATAAATATTATATATATATTCAATATTATGTTGATTTGCTTACTTGTGTTCTCGAAGTGCGTGCGGTACAAGTTGCTGCATTACGTAGCGCGTTCAAAAGCAAACAAACATAAGAAATTTTTATGTGATATGCGCACTAATAGAATATCACGCTGTATATGTATAGTACTGGAGAAGAGCAGCATACTATGGTACTGAGGCAAGTGCAGATATTTTTCCTGCACTTGGCATTCAGAATTATCCAAAGTTACGGTTTATTAAGCGTTTTGTATTAGAGCGGGGACTTAGTGCCGAAGCGCTTTTGGCTTTTTAACTGTTTAACTGACCACACGATTTTGCAGACGGTAAATGTTTAAATTTATATATATTATAAGATTTTGTTTTCATGGAAATATAAAAGAAGAATTATATCAATATAAAGGGAAAATGTTTTAGTGTGGTCAAGTAATTTCGGTGATGTATTATATTTATAGAAATAATTCGCTGAAAAACAAGTTTGTTTTGTTAGACAAAAAAGAATCGAATTCTAATAAAACAATCAAATTTTTACCATTCATTGTGTTTTACAGACAGTATATATAAGTTATATCTGTAGCACTATATCCCTGTTTTGTTTTAAAAATTGTGAAGATGTTTTTTCGCAGAATATATGATTTCCAAATGTTAAAAAACAATTAATAAATATAATTTCCACTGACCGAACGAAAAACAGTCGTTCTATAGTGGCTTGCATAAATCCTCTGCGCGTGGACTAGACTTTCGGTTTGTCGGCAAAATGAGCATCCTGATGAAGTAGCTGCGGGCGCCGTGTGGTGCTACGTTTGCTGAAAATATAGTTTTTCGAAATATAAGCTTTTGTTATTTTATTAGTAATACGGATAAAATGTTTTTGTAACAAATGAATAATAAACGTTAAAGAAATTTAATGTACATTTTTATGGTTTAATTATTTTCCTCTCTGCACACCCTGCTTGAACACCTACCGCACGCCACTAGTTTGCACACATTCCAAGTTGTCTTCCGATAGTAATGTTTTTAATTTGTCAGTTTCATTTTTTTTTTTTTTTTTCAGAATTCGGTCAAAAAATGTCACAGTTTTTTTATTGCATTTTTAAAAACATATGTTATTAAATTAATATTTCTACTATTTTTAATCATTTAATACAACTTTTATTCTTTTATGAAGTATCATAGAACTGAAGACCTTTAGTCTCATCGATATCCAGTTAATTTTTGGAATTCCAGTGAAATCAAATTAGGAGGCGGATCGATTATACAATTAACAAAAAAATTGTCTTGCTTGACTGATTCCATCTGTACTACTATCAGAGTCACTACTATCCAGGTTTTAGTAAACTTTCGCTACTATTATTTACAGATAATTCAGTTTCTGATTCCAAGTCACAGTTCGAATCAGAAGAAATTAGCTCATACGCTCTGAATTATCCATTTTTAAAAGTAAAAATATATATTCAACTTTTTAATCAATAAAATTATCAGGTAGTTAGTAAAATATTGTTGTCATACTGCATACCTGGATTTTTGGTTAAGAAATCACTGGAAAGATTACTTAGTGACGTCAAAATCCACCAGTTGAGATAATTCTTCTAATCCACTTCACCGGGCGGTATGTTAAACTGCTTAGCACGTCTGTTATGTTAATTAGCAAGTGAATGCAATATTTAAGCCGCCGGCAAATGCAAGCCTTGATGCTCTTCGTGGCCGCTGTAAGGGATGTCCGTTCTGTATACCGTTTATTGTAGGTAGCAGTTGCTACCGAGTGTACAGTTCTTAATGTTTTTTTATAGTAATGTTATTAATGAACAAGTCACGCTCTGAATTTCGAGTGTTCTTTCTTAAGAGAATTCACATCTACTGCATACCTGCTAAATTATATGGCGTAGTATTCTTAAAATATAACCAAAAAGCTATACACTGAAAGATAACAATTCGTCTTTTGATACAAAACATGCGAAAAAACCCGCGCTTTTGAACCAATCAGAGTAGAAAATACAATAAACTGCAAACTATCATTTACTGGACAACTATAACCATCTATATAATAAACAGTGCATGCGAAATAGAAATCAGATTGCCGGTACCCCTTACGGGCAAATCAGTAAAGGCCCGAAAGCTGTGCCCGGACGGCGTACGGGCAAAACAGGGAAGGTATAATTTTCCTTGTTTGGCACGTTTTTTTTTCAAATATTCAACAGGCAAGGAATTAAAATGGTATCCATGCATGATAGTTGCAGTCGTGAGGCCTTCAAACAAAAGATCAAAATATGGAAATAGAAACATTAAGTTTATTCTGACATCTTGTCTAGTGCCCTTTTGCCGCCAAAATGTACACATGGTGTTATATAATGATTTTCGGTGCAAGTGTCCAATGGGAGTGTCAATAGTTTGTCACGTGGAGGACGCTAGAACTGAAATTAGGTTTCGTAAAGGAGTTATATAAGAATAGTAGAGCTGGGCAGAAATTAATTCTGGTGTTCGCGAAGTCGCCAAAGATCAGTTAGAGGTGAAACAAAGACATCTCACTGAAAGTCGTAATTTTAGGGATAGAATTACCATAAATTTAATTTAGAATACAATTATAATTAAGTTGGTTAGTTATGATTAAAATATCATTACATATGTACTACTTCAACCTTTCATAAATAATCCAATCATGTTAATAGGCACTAATAAATGTAGGTTTCCGGAAATCCTGTGCGAGCATATCTGCTTACGCAGGAATGGTCCGAGTGTGGCATGATCTATTTAACGCTAATGATGATCGTTAATAGGGCAATGTTCTTAGTGTATTATCCTCACTCGTAAGGCTTACTTACGAGCATGTCACATTCGGCGAAGGACTTGTCCAACAAACTCATGACTATTTCCAATTTTTAAAAAGGTATCTCTAAATTCGAAAATAAAGTAACTTTCCAAGGACAACAGATTCAGGATTATAAAAGTCTTATCATACGTCATCATGCACGTCTTCAAAAAGCGGCAGATGTAGTTTAGGATTAATTCTCCCGTTGAAGAATACATGTAATGTACGTGTGTTAGCGAGAAAATTCCAATTGATTAAAGGTCTTATAACAAATCAAAATGGACTAAAATAAATCGATTGAAAAATTTTTGCTTCAGTAAAAAGAATCATAAACTAACACTTACATATTGACATGTGATAAGGTCTTAATATAGCAAAGATATACACTCAAGAGCCAAAACATTATGGCCACCCCTACAGTTTGCAAAGAACTCGCCTGGATGACGTGGAAGGCACGTGATCAGGTGGAAGTGGTATTTAACTGCTGCTGGAGAGTCCGAAGAATCATTCTTTCACTTACTTCTGTGTGCGATGGGAAAGGCTGCGGATCTAAGCGATTTTGATAGAGGGCAGATTGTAATGGCTCGAAGACTCGGAACAACTGTTTCTGAAACTGTCCGACTCGTGGGTTGTTCGCGATCTACTGTTGTTAGTACTAATGCAAAGTGACCAGGAACATGATGCTGAATTCCAGTTAATATCCTGGCTGCCTAACTCACCGGCTCTCAATCTGATAGAACACTTTAGGATGTCACGGGACGGCAGCTCAGACAGGCCTGTCAATATCAGCCGGAGATCATCGCGTGGAGGCGACGCTGGGCTGATAAGAGTGGAATTGCTCCGTCGCGTATACAAGACGTTGGTCACGAACGGGTTAAAGAGTAGAAAATCACATAAATTCAAAAGTATGTCTACGGAAATTAGTTAATAAATCTTAGTTTATGCTTATCTTTTTAATTGAAATCATCGTGTGCGGAAATGTGATTATGTACATTTATTTTAGGTTATATGATTTCTGGTTGTTAAAATCTTTCCCTTTTAAAATTAATTTATGCTGAATAAAGCAGAAACAATCTCTCCTAAAGGCTTTGTCAGACTTAAAAATGTGCAGGGTGAAAACACAACAGATTCCGTTTATGTTTCCTTTACTGATGAAGAGTACGAGGATTTCTCATGTGATTGTGCAAAGACCATGTCATAAATCATCCTGAACTAAAATAAATCGTTTGAAAATTTTTCACTGTACACAGAATATCTGCACCTTCTTCTGTAAAAGGAATCCTAAACTAATATGTAGAACTTGACTTGTGATAAGGCTTCTAGGAAAACATATGGTATTTTACAATGAATATTCTTTATCAAATCAAATTTACGGCGTTTTTAAGTTAAATTAATAATAAATATACACACAGACAGGGCAAAATCCCTGACGACTGGCCAAAAATTAAGTATTATTCGGTAAAGGTTTGCTACGGTGTATAATAATTTCAATTAAAAAAAATCTTTCATTTGGTAGTTTAATGTTTAAATAGTCCCACCTAATGTAAGTTAAACTATGCTTGTTAGACTGAGTAAAATACTGAACGATAAACTGAAATGAGAGTACTGAGGGAACAAAGTTTTTTTTTCAAATTTTTTCTTGTCAGTTTCGTTGAACATGAATGATTGACAAAAGGAAAACATTACAGTGATCTCTCGTTTTTAGCGGTTAATGGGGACCAGAACCTTCGGCGAAAGCTGAAAAACCGAGAAGTAGGATTTGCCCCTAGGAATTTTCGTGTATGCGGGTACATGAATGTTTTAAATGTGTAAACAGTATTCATACTTTACACATTTCAAACAAAAATTACAACAGTATACGTATTTACTTAACCCTAGAAAGATAACCTACCTATGGAAGTTTAAAAAGACAGTCTATTTTAACATAAAATATAATTGCTGATATTCGCTTATATAACAAAAGAGTAAATTAGAATCTCAACTGTCAAAGCGTATCTATTATCCATTTCATCGTATATGTTTGAGTGCATATATTTTAAATTGTGTATGTAATGTTTGTGTCAATTATAATGTACCACAATGAATGTTATTGTGTTATGGATATATGAAAAGCATTAAAAATTATCTGTATTTTCACTAGCAAAAAGTTTTGAAGTTATAAAAATAATTATTTATTACTTAAAAAATTTGAAAAAATCTTCTTCAGACGTCGATTTGACGTAGGTTATCTTTCTAGGGTTAAATGTGTCAGTGTTAATTAAGAGATGTTAATTACTAAACCTGATACAGTAATAAACTTTAATCAACATTGCTTTCTGAGAGAGGTGAAGAGTCTTGTGTTGATGGCAGAGTAGAGGCTCTCACTTGACTCGTAGAAGCTTTAGACTCACTCGGAGACTCTTCTGCTGGAGGCACTGACGGTAGTGTTGGGGGCTTTACCTTGGAGATAAACATGGTGATGGATAGTTGTTGTCTTTGTTTTTTCTTTCATTGGTCGATGTCGTACTAGAAACCAATCACGCGCCTTTATGAGAGCCCGTGGTAAGTACTCTAAGTCAACTCATCTTCGTTTGATATGCAGGGACCCTTCTCTCACGCGCATCAACATGAAACAACGCTCCTTTACGCAATGTGGCTGCCAACAGGATAGTATTTTTTTCATTTTTTTTTAAATATATATTTTGGAAAAATCCGCAAATGACTGATGCCGCAAAACATGAAGCACGAAGTGCCGAGGGAACACTGTAGTTCCAAAACTCAACCAAAACCATTCGTTCCTTGAAGTACCAAAGGCTTCATAATTAACTATGTTGTTCTACCAGGTTGAGTATCTCTTGTATGTTCAAAGCCGATACTTTCAGTGTCACAGTGTAATGATAGTATGCTACTTGTTGTGGTGCGCTAAGTCAATCAATAATGCAAGGGATGATTACCCTTACTTGGTTGGTAAGCCAAGTCAAGAGGTAAGAGGGTGTGACGACTTCAATGTTCTTGAGTGAGAAGTAGAGTGAAGAAGGATCACAGTCACAATAGAATTGGAAATCACTTTTATTTTTTCTGGAGTAAATGCGGTGTACATACAGTATATACAAAAGGATTCTAATTCTTCCAAAACAAGTCGAAATGTAGAGGATTTTTGATGGCACTAAATTTTCACGAAGATCACAGTCGGAATAAAAAAGATTGAATAATCTCACAGAATGGGGAGGCTCTTCCAGGGTACAATGCAAACCCAATCTATTCCCTGTTCGGTATGCAAGACCCTGCCGTTCCTTATATGAGCGGACTTTACGAGTCTCCGGAACGCATTCACTAAAAAGCTGGCTCCGGTCAAAAATCGCGGAAGCTTCCACGAGGTCAAATCACCTACGTAAAAAAAATGTCGAAAAGCCCCGAGTCGTAAAATTCTAGGCTTTTTACACCTGGGGGTCATTTATGGTCTCGCCAACCGTTTTTTGGTCAGTTACGATTCCAGTTACCTGAGAACTCCAGTTAAGGTTACAATTAGTTTTTTTAGCTAAATTCTCATTCGCTGACTGTCCCTATTCTGGAATCTCGATGCAATCTTCTGGGCTCATTACCGCAACCGATCAGGAACGTGACGCCTATTCAAACGAACTGTCAACATCCCAGACACGGCATCGCCACGCTATTGTCGACTGGTCGAAACAGGAGGCTCCCGATCTGCTGATTTCGTCCGTTAGTTCTGGACAAAGGGGGGGGGGGTCTTCACAAGAGGGACTGCGTAAACTGTGTGTTGAATCAGTTAATCACAAAGTTATCTTGCAAAATAGGGTCCATATGTTATGGCCGGAGAAATGAAAAAATATCGGAAGTAAAGTTGTACAGTTAACACAGTGTATCATTTATTTATGACTTCTGCAGTAGGTTAAATAGATAGCGTGTTGAACGATTAATATAGAACTTTACTCATATGTATATCGATTAAAAAAACTTTTTATGAAAATCAGAAACAATATTTAAAAGAAAGTAACCGATGCCAATTCAATTATATCTCTTTTAAACATTAAATGCATATACCGGGTAATCAAAAAGTCCGTATAAACTTTAAAAATTCAGAATAACTTGAAAAATAACCAAAATAAAAAACGGTTTGCAGGGTTAGTATCGCTAGGTCATGGGATTTTTTTAAACAGAAAAAAATAAGTCAAAAAGAGTCGATAGAGGGCGCTGATGTACACTAGTCAAAGAAAAAGAAACGCCAATAACAAACAGAATGTCTCCAAATCATTTACTACAACAGTAGGTTTTCCACATGACCACCACCTCAGGGGTGACCACCATCAAAGCTTTATCTTTGGACTCAGCATCCTTGTTCGCATACATGGCTTACAGCGGTGAACTAGTTGTGTATTTATAGGAGCCCAAGTTCTTATAACACTCTGATTTGCATATTTCTACCGAAGTCGCTTGTATCAGTGCCATCTATCGGCTGTTTTTGAGCTACTGTTTCTTTCTGTTAAAAAAAAATCCCATGCCCTAGCGATACTAACCGTGCAAATCGTTTTTTATTTTGGTTATTTTTCCGGTTATTATGAATTTTTAAAGTTTGTACGGACTTTTTGATCACCCGGTATATGAATTAATTATACATTATACCATAGTAAGTAACAGTCCTAAAGTTTTTAAAAAAGCTCTTAATTTATTTGACATGCTCTAACTTAAAGCTTAACTAAGGCAGAATAGTCGTAAAACAGCTGTAAAATGCGCCAATTTTCAGACACCATTATTAAAAGTTTAAATGAAATACGAGCAGGACAAAAGTGTGCCGCATAATGGTATCATGAGAGAGTGACATGCTTTTATAGACTTTCGAGTAGAGTTAAAAAATATTTATGCTTAAATGTCAAGCTGATATATCGATTCGAAAGAGCCCACACAAGCAATACTCTATAACGAGATACTTCCAGAAAGTTCTAAATCTTGGAAGGATCAATTTACGATTGTTTCAGCGAAAATAGGTTGAGTAAAGAATTCTGTTGCTGCAAAAATACTTTTAAAATAACATCATTCTGATACTCTTGCATTTTTCTTGTCATTAGCGAACTGATATGTAAATAATGAATTCTCGCTGTTTTATCTTTATAAGTAGCTTATTATGTTTAAGTTTTCTACTTTATTTGTTCTTTAGTATGTTTTATAAATGTTGTGTATATATATATATAAATATTATATATATATTATACACATATATTTAAATTTAACATATATACATATAAAATGTTTATATACATATCTGAATATAAAAAAAAATATATATGTGTGTACATGCATATATATGCATGTATATATATGTACATTATATATGTGTGTATATGCATACGTATGTATATATATGCCTATATATGTAAAATGTGAGTATATATTGTGTGTGTGTATATATATAGATAGATATATGGATGTAAGTATATGCATGTATGTATAAATATGTATATTCATTTATAAATGTATACATGTGTATATATATATATATATGTGTGTGTGCTCACGCTTGTGCATGTAAGTCATATAAATAAATAAAATTATATATATAATATAATATATATATATATATATATATATATATATATATATATTTATGTGTACGTATACAGGTATACATAAATATATATATATGTATATATATTTAGAAGAAAAACGTTTTTCATAGTTGATTTAGCTGAAAAAAGAAAAAAATATCCAAGATCTGTTCTGTGCCTTAAGATTTTCTGGAATCACGGTGTTACATAAAAGACTACTTAAAATCCAATTAATCTACTTAAAATGTACCATTAAAAGCCAAAGAGTTATGAATGTGAACTATTACGTAGGTGCTTTGATATCTACGAAGTCATTCTAGGCTTTTTATACCTGGGGGTCAGTTGCGGTCTAGCCAACCGATTTTTGATCAGTTATGATTCCAGTTACCTGATAACTCCAGCTAAGGTTACAGCTAGTTTTTTTAGTTGAATTCTCATTCGCTAGTTGTCCCAATTCCGGAATTCTCGAGGCACCTTCCACGATCATTACCGTGATCAATCAGGGGCGTGATGCCTAATCAACCGAACTGTTAACATGCCATTCACTGCGTCGCAGCGTTATTGTAGCCGGGTCGAAACAGGAGGAATTCAGATAAGCTGATTTCCTTCGTTAGTGTTCTGAACAAAGGAGGAGGGGTCTTCGCAGTACACTCTCGGATTCAGAGTGAGCCGGCAACAAGAAATTGAGTTCTACTCAATGAAGAAAAAAAAATTTACTTTAAACTTTATGGCTTTTTTTCTCTCTTTCCAAAAAACTCTCCTCCTTTTTCTTATCAGTGTAGATTTTCATTCTACTTAACGTTAATCGGTCTCCTCTCTCTTGTTGGTCAGGCCGTCGTGGAAACACCGTCGGTCTTGGTAGTCCAAAATTCGTCACTAACCGACGCCGTTTTGTCTAACCTGGCCGCTGTCTACCACCTTTAAAAATTAAGGAAGGACTGTCAAAGGTGGCACTAGAAAAACTTATTTTATCCAGTGGTGTCACTTTACAGGACTAGGAGGAGCCTTTGTAATCCTAACTGGTTGAATTGTGTATTGTTCATTCAATGCTCATGGTTGCGTCGTCCCAATGGAGATCATATACTGCTTGGTTTGGTTCATTAAATTCGATTTATAACACACTCAAGGAACAATTAGACATATACCCACTACTTAAAGCCGATTTTGAACGGTTGCATACATTTATGACAGCAGCAGTATTCAAATTCCACAGACTCTAGTATCGACAGGCAGCGCTCTACCTATTTTTCTATTCTCCGGTGGTAAAATATTTAAAAATGTATTCCTTGGATAATATAAAGTTAATTTAAAGCTTATTTTTCTTTTAATAAAAAAGAGTACTTTCCTATATTTTTATATTTATATATAATTTATATATATAGGTATATGTGTGTTTGATATCGTTCATAAGATTTCTTAGTGTAAAACAGAAATTTAATGAAAATATTTAAAATATTAAGGAATAATTTAAAAAAAACTTTATATTATTGCCACTTAGCTGAATAGCACAGTGCTGCTCTTTGTAATCCTAGTACTGGGTTGAGTATTCAGTCATATATTCGTGACCATACATAATCGGCTTTTAGGTCCCGATCTCATTAGACCGTGTTAATCAAAACATGCACTTTAAGAGTATAGAAACTATAAGAATTTAGTATACACTTATATATGTATTTCTATACGAATTACACGTATCCAGGCTATTTAATCTAAGTTTTAATATCTTAATGTATACAGTTAGAATAGTAAATATTTGAATAGTAAAGTATACTATTATTTATATTATTATATAAAAATCGTTTAAAATATATTTATATTTCTGTGTACATTTTACATGTTTGTGTGTCGAGTGGTGATACTTGATATATTATGATGACTATACAGAAATTTTAAATATGAATATATGTGAATAATGTTTTATAAATTTTATACTTGATATATTATGATGACTATATTAAAGCTCGTTATTGAAGGAGTTTATTTCTGTGTACATTATTACATGTTTTCTAGCAGTCATGGTGATACTTGATATATTCCATGATCTATTCACAGACTTGTTTTCAAAAAATATAAGGAGTTTTATTTCTGTATAATTATTTATGTTTCGTAGCAGTCGAGTGGTGATACTTGATATATCCATGATGACTACTACCTCAGAGAATGCTCGTTTCAAAATATGAAGGAGTTTTATTTCTGTGTACATTATTTAATGTTTTCGTAGCAGTCAAGTGGTGATACTTGATATATTCCATGATGACTACTACCTCAGAGAAGTTCATTTCAAAATATGAAGAAGTTTTATTTCTGTGTACATTATTTACATATTTTCGTAGCAGTTGAGTGGTGATACTTGATATATTCCATGATGACTACTACCTCAGAGAAAGCTCATTTCAAAATAGGAAGGAGTTTTATTTCTGTGTACATCATTTACATGTTTTCGTAGCAGTCGAGTGGTGATACTTGATATATTCCATGATGACTACTACCTCAGAGAAGTTCATTTCAAAATAGGAAGGAGTTTTATTTCTGTGTACATCATTTACATGTTTTCGTAGCAGTCGAGTGGTGATACTTGATATATTCCATGATGACTACTGCCTAAGAGGAAGTTCATTTCAAAATATGAAGAAGTTTTACACTGGTGTGCAAAACTTAAACAACAGGTGGGTTTTTTCCCATATTTCCACGAGAAATCATCCGTTGAGGAGCTACTGGAAAGTGAAGATATTACTAGAATGGATTGGCCAGCGTACTTCCCTGATTTATATACTATCGAACATGTGTGGGATGCTTTGGTGAGACGCATTCAAGCCCGCTCACATCCTCCGGAGAACACCCAACAACTCAAACAGATACTGATTGCGGAATGGGCACTCCTACCGTAAGAAATGTTGGACCAGCTGGTTCTGAGTATGCGGAGACGGTGCGAAGCAACCATTGCAGTTAGGGGAGAGCATATCCCATATTAAGGAACATCTGCTTGTTGTTCTTCCTCTTGGATAGACAATCATGAGCCAAGATACTATGCGTTCAATAAAGCTTGTTTTTGTTTGATTCCATACCGTATACATTGTATTCCTTTTTCAGCGCCGATACTTTCATAATCCTTTACGCACATAATATTCTCTTTTATTTCTGAATTTCATGTTTCTCAGGTGATTTCTCGTGGAGTTATGGCAAAAAACCCACCTGTTGCTTAAGTTTCTCATACCAGTGTATTTCTATGTACATTATTTACATGTTTTTACAGTTAGCAAGCATATCCTCACTGTGCGAAAACCAACAATCATCTCCATTCACCAAGAAACTCTAACTACCTTGAAGTCGATAGCAACCCAAATTTGCAACCTCAAAAATCAGGGATCCCAGTTGGTCCGTACTTCAATCAGGCCCTCATAGTAACCGATGGAGCAAAAAATCTATGTTGTTCTACTATGGATTTACTTTATCTTCTTTAGATCCCTGTCTCACAAGTCCTTGTGTAGTCCATAATATAAGTCCATAGCACTCTAAACCAAACTGCAAGAAAACCAAACCAAACTGCCACTCCCGAAATTTGCAACTCTTACATATGTGAGGGTTGTCGGCACTAGTAATATACTACCACTACTTATTTTAGAATACTTCTTTACTTTTAGAAAATATCTATTACATAAATTTGCGATTAAATTGTTTATTAAAATTGTGATTATTTTTACATCTGTATGCCGTTTTACGTTAGTCACTTAGAGGACGTATAAACAGTGCTTTACTGTACATTATTTCGTACATATACTAATGTTTTTTTTTTTTTACATCTGTCTTTATGTCCTTTTTCAAAAGACTATAAAGTTTCCTAAAGGGGAATAATTTTGACTTTGTACCTAACTATTAAGCTTAGCCCTCGTGTTGCAAAAATTAGACCGTAGCACTCCAAAATCAAACCACGCCAAACCAAACCTAAATCTTAAGCATCGGAATAAATTATAGGTATCATCTGATTCGACTTTGTAAAAGAAAAAACTTCCCAAAACCACGTATTAAAAAATTTAACCCGAGAGAAACAAAGAGAAAATTGTGTTTCTGGAAATTAAACAGGATAATTTTTTTTAAAACACGGTTTTTTTTAAAAGCAAATTTAAGTAAAGGATGTCGTTTACAAAAGACTATTTTAATGTACATATCGTCGGTGTGCCTCTTTGCATCCTAGCACGGCAAGGCTGGATTAAGACAAAGTTAGGCCTAGAGTCTTATGTTTATTCAGGACCCCCACCTGATGTTTGGTATAAAGATTAATCAATTTCTTCAATTTGTAATATCTTTAAAAGAGTGTATATTTGACATTTGATCTTTACAATTTACAATTTAAAAAACTATCACTTGATTTTATATAACTTTTCGAGAAAAGTTTCATGAAATATTACTTGACGAATGAATTAGAAAAATTTGTAAATTTTGTTAATTAAATAAGTTTTAAAATTAGAAAATAAGTTAAAAAATTTAAAAAATATTAAAATAAGTTTATTAAATAAATTAAGTAAAATATTAAAAATTATAAATTAAGTAAATTAAATATTAAAATAAGCTTTAAAATTAGATATTAAATTTGGAGCCCCAAATATCTGTAGGCACAGGCCGCGGTCCACTTGACCCGTGCATTAACCAGGCTTTGATAGTAACCGATAGAGCGTAGAATCTACGATGCTCTATCACTTTAGGTCCCAGCCTCATTAGTCTTTGCGTAGCAAAACAGTAAACTGTAGCATTCCAGACCAAAACATTTTCTCGTACAACCAAAATGACATTCCCAAATTTCGCAGCTTTTACAAAAGTACAAGTTGCTCGCCCATACAGTCGACCCTGGTAATATACTATTACTACTTATCTTTGAAAACTTTAAAATTACTTTTGTATCAATTTGCTATAGTTAAAATTGTTTGTTGAAATTGCGATTATTTTTACATCTCTATACCGTTTTACGGCCATCACTGGGATGGACGAAGTATAAAAATTGCTCTTCATACATTATGTACCGAGGTAGTTTGTGCATCTAACTTTATGTCTCTCCATAAACCTGTACAGTTCCCAAAAGGGCAACAGATAATCTTGTTTCCGCACATAAATCTTAACCATCTGAATAAATTGGCGGTATCATCTGATTCGACTTTGTGATGAAAAAACTTCCCAAAACTACATATTAAAAATTTATCCTGACAGAAAGAGAAAATCGAGTTTCTGGGAATTAATCAGGATAAATTTAAAAAAAAAATAAGCTTTTTTTTTAAATTTAAGTAAGGATGTCGCTAACAAAAAAAAAAAAAGTTTAATCTACATCTTGTCGGTGTGCCTCTCTGCATCATAGCACGGCTATTCGAGATTAAGACAAAGTTAGGTTCAGAGCCTGATGTTTATTCAGGATCCCTCACGTGAAGTTTAGTATAAAGATTAATCAATTTGTAACCTTTTTTTTACACAACACAATAAAGAAGTTTATATGGAGACCCCTTCTATGGCTCGATGATTCTTAAAGAAGTATCCGCAGGGATCACATCATATATAAAACCATGATCTGAAGGGATTCACACGGTGCAGGTAAATAAAACAACTAGATCTAGACACAGGCATTTATTTAAGATAGTATAATGAAAACAATAAACAAACATCATCATCATCATCATCATCATTATCATCATCATAAACAAGCATCAGCAGACTCGATGCAACCAAGCTTAGTTCTACTGGTACACTGACTCTTATATAGGCAGACAACATATACAGATATTTGCATATTTACAAAGATGATGTGTTGCCACAAATAAAACTAAGATAATTATAAAACTTTACAAATATCAATATAGATGAATGAATTCATGTTACAATATGTGATAATACATTACAATATTTAAATTATATACAAGACACTATTTACAAAAACTGAACATTACGTCAACGACCTTAATCATAAATGATGTGTATAACGTCAATCTGCGGAAAATTGCGTGATCACCATATTTATAATTACTAAAAAAATGTATATTTCTCATTTGATCTTTACAATTCCTAATTTAAAAAATTATCATTTGTTTTTATATAACTTTTTGAGAAAAGTTTCATGAAATATTACTTGACGAATTAATCAGAAAATTTGTAAATTTTGTTAAATAAATAGTTTAAGTTCTAAAATTAGATATTAAATTTGGAGCCCCAAATAGCTGTAGGCACAGTGCCGTAGCCCAGTTAACCCGTGTTTTAACCAAGACTTGATAGTAACCGATTGAGAGTAGAATCTACGATGCCTTATCACTTTAGGTTCCAGCCTTATTAGCAATTGCGTAGCAAAACAGTAAACTGTAGCACTCCAAACCAAAAAACTTTCCCATACAACCAAAATGCCACTCCCAAATTAAACATTTTTAAAAATGTACTAGTTGTCCACCCATACTGTTGACCCTGGTAATATAATATTACTACTTATCTTAGAAAACTTTAAAATTACTTTTATATAAATTTGCTATAATTAAAATTGTTTGTTGAAATTGCGATTATCTTTACATCCCTATACCGTTTTACGTCCGTCACTTGAACAACTTATAAACATTGCTCTGCATACATTACGTACCGAGGTATTTTGTGCATCTATCTTTATGCCTCTCCTTAAAACTATACAGTTCCCAAAAGGGAAACAAATAATCTTGTTTCCGCACATAAATCTTAACCATCTGAATAAATTGTCGGCATCATCTGATTCGACGCTGCAAAAGAAAAAAACTTCCCAAAACCACGTGTTGAAAAATATATCCTGGCAGAAACAGATTTAGTTTATCTGGTTAACAAATTTAGTTTATCAAATTTAGAAAATTTAGTTTATAGGAATTAATCAGGATATTTTTTTAAATAAGCTTTTTTAAAGGCAAATTTAAGAAAAGGATGTAGCTAACAAAAACTAGTTTAATCTACATCTCGTTGGCATGTCTCTCTGCCTCATAGCACGGCAAGGCGCGATTAAGACAAAGTTAGGCCCAGAGCCTGATGTTTATTCAGGACCCCTCATCTGATGTTTAGCATAAAGATTAATCAATTTGTTCAATTTGTAACATATTTTTTACACAATACAATAAAGAAGTAAAGTACTACAAAAGTGCTTATTTGACATTTGATACTTACAATTTCCAATTGAAAAATCTATCACTTGATTTTATATAACTTTTTGCGAAAAGTTTCATGAAATATTACTTTACGAATTAATCAGAAAAATTTGTAAATTTTGTTAATTAAATAATTAAGTTCTAAAATTAGATATTAAATTTGGAGCCCCAAATATCTGTAGGCACAGGGTCGTGGTCCAGTTGACCCCTGCTTTAACCAAGCCTTGATAGTAATCGATTGAAAGTAGAATTTACAATGCGCTATCACTTTAGGTCCCAGCCTCATTAGCTCTTGTGTAGCAAAACAGTAAAATTAGATATTAAATTTGAAGCCCAAAATATCTGTTGGAACAGGGCCGCAGTCCAATTAACCCGTGTTTTAACCAATACTTGATAGTAACCGATTGAGCGTCGAATCTA
>CM063509.1:105525520-105553020 GCA_032207245.1 Pardosa pseudoannulata
TGTAGAATTAATTCCCATTACTGCGCTGTAGAATAAATTTCAATATTAATGTAAAATTACTAAGATGCTAACGTATCTGTTATTTCAAAGTTTTAATTAATACTTTAAAAGAACTATAAAATTTTAAGTTATAAACTAAAGGTAAGATTCGTTTATTGTATTTTACTGTAACTTTAAAATAGCAAACTTTACAGCTTTGCAACTATTTACATTAACTTAAACTATTTATTCAATTAGTACTTTGAAAAGAACTATAAATTATTTCGCGGTTAATGAGGACCAGAACCTTCCGTGCAAGCTGAAAAACCGCGAAGTAGGATGTGGTCCTAGGAATTTTCGTGTATGCAGGTACACGAATGTTTTAAATACGTAAACAGTATTTATACTTTACACATTTAAGACAAAAATTACAACAGTATACGTATTTACTTAAACGTGCCAGTGCTAACTAATAGGCTACAAGAACACGGATGTTGGCGAACCAGATATACTTTGAGTTGTATAGACTTTAAACAGCTCAGGTAATACAGGTCTAAGAAGCAACAGACTGAGGTGGATCGGACATCTGTGGAGAACAAACCAGAATTTGTACTTTCAAGAACCCATATAGAGGACACCGCGTAATTTGATGATGTCGAATGTTAAATATTAGATAAAGAACTGGAAGAGAGTTGCAAATAGACTTACTTGCTACCTGTTACATTGTTAAGCTTTTAAAGAAGAAGAAGAAGCTAATTAATAAGGTTATTACAAAACCTTATACAGTAATAAACATTAATCATCATTGCTAATGAGAGAAGCGAAGAGTCTTGTGTTGGTGGTGGAGGAAAGGATCTCACTTGACTGGTAGAACATTTAGGCTCATTCGAAGACTTTTCTGCTGGAGGCGCTGACGGTAGAGCCAGGAGGCTTTACCTCGGAGGGAAACATGGTGATGAGTAGTTGTTGTCTTTGATTTTCCTTTTCCTTCAAAATTCCCCTGTACAAGGACATAACCCCGTCAACGCGATTGCTGAAGTCGACAGCTCGAACCATATTGTCGCAATGTCTTGTGTTAATTCTTGCCATGTTGTACAATTGTTGCAGATTCTCCAGGGTAAAGCCACGCTTTTCAGTTTGTTCTTCGGCTTCCTCTGCATTTCCTTCCTCACTTACAGAATTTGTCATCTCAAGAACCCGTGGTATATACTCTGAGTCAACTCATCTCTTTGTTTGATATACAGGGATACTTCTCTCTCTTACATTAACATGAAACAGCACTCCTTTTCGCAATATGGCTGCCTACATGGTTGTATTTTTCCATTTTTATTTTTTGATGAATATTTTGGAAAAACCCGCGGAGCACTGAAGCCGCAAAACATGAAGCGCGAACTGGCGAGGGAACACTTTATTACGGTAAAAAGTATCTACACCAAAAGGTTAAAGCATAGTGACAGTTTTGAAATTTAGTCAACTTTGGAAGTGTTTAACATACTAAAAAATTACTGAGCGATTTAATCACAGACTTACTTATAAGTTGGTATGTAAAGAACATGTCTTGCGCAAATTTTTGCCATGTTGCACAATTGCTGCAGATTCTCCAGGGTAAGGCTACGCTTTTCAGTTTGTTCTTCGTCTTCCTCTTCGTTTTCTTCCACACTTGCAGACTATGTCATCTCAAGAACCCGTGGTATGTACTCTGAGTCAACTCATCTCTTTGTTTTTCATGCAGGGATCCTTCTATCTCGCGCATCAACATGAAACAACGCTCCTTTCCGCATTGTGACTGCCGATATGGTTGTATTTTTTTTATGAATATTTTGAAAAAACCCGCGAAGCACTAAAGCCGCTAAACATGAAGCGCAAAGTGGCGAGGGAACACTGTAAATATAAAGTGAATAGTAAACTCCTTATATAAAAAATCCCTTTACTTTAATAGACCGTAGAGCTAAAATCACCCCCTCCAAAAATAAAAGGAACATGTGCCTTAATTCAATAAAACTCTGTTTAATGTTAAATTTTACCTATACACTGTGATTATTATTTGCATTATTCTAAAGTATTTATTCATAATACTTTAAAATAATTATTAAAAAAATAATAGTAGTAAACTAAATGGAAATTTTACAGTATGGTACTTTCGTTGAAAAAAATTTAATTTAATATTGAATTTTATCTTTAAAATTTGATAATTGTTTGCATGAACCTAAAATAATTATTCTTGATTAATAATTTGAAATAACTTAGCAATGATAGATGTAAATTAAATAGTAATTCCTTACATATTAATTCCAATAATTAATAAAATTTAATAAAAACCTAAAAAGAATTAACAATTTAATAAAATTTAATGTAAAATTTTGAGTTTAAAATGTTACTGCTGTTTGTATTAATCAAAATTAATTGTTTGCAATTACTACTTTAAAAGATTTGTAAACCAATGATAGTTGTACACTCAAAGAAATTCTCCATTTAATATTTTGATTTTGTTTAATGTAAATTTTAATTTAAACTTTATACAATTTTTGATATCAATATAAATTGCAAAACTTGCAAATTATGAAAAAAAAATTATTTTTATCTCAATTGATTTCAAATTCAATTTATTTAACAATTTATTAATGTTTAAAATGTATGATGATCAAGTGAAAGGGTAATAATTTGTAAATGTCTTAATTTAGCCAATAATTAAGCATTTAAATCGTCATCCCAATAATTCGTATTATTTCTACCTTAATACATGGTTTAAAATTTTTGAAAATTTTTAAAAATTCTGTTTGAAAAAGATTAAAGGGTAAATTTGTATTAAATTTGCATCACTCAAAAATTAACACATATAAATTAAATATATTAGTTTGTCACAACTAATTCCTGATTACTTTTATTTCGTTATACCGTTTAAAAATTACCGGTTAAAAATATTTCAGGTGAAAAAAAATGAGCATTTTAATCATTTCAATGGATTTCTTTTTCTGAACTAAATAAGTTTAATCTGTAAATTTAAGAAAAGTCTGATTCGTTTTGTAAATGGAAAAGCTACCTTCTTTTCCATGATATTATTCAATAGTTATTGAAATTGAGTTCGAAACATCGTTATCCACTGTTAATGAGGAGTTTTGATTTTAAAAAGTTATTACATTATGATTCTTAAATTAAAGAAACAGCCCAAAACAGAAGCAAAAGTACGAACAAGATTTAAATTACGAAAGTTATATAATGTGCAAAAATATTTTCAACTCCGATTTTTTGTATAATCTCGGAAAATCTATTTATTATTATTTTCGTCCGTAGCTTAACTTAGGACGTGCAAAAAAGAGGCAAAATTCCTATTTTTTTAATTGATATTTAGGGGATAGAGGATATCAAAGGGATATAGTACTTTCAACTTAACTCTACATAATAATAGACTATTTTTGATTCAATAGATAATAGAAAGTTCTGCTCTGTTTAGTATTGGTTTTTTCCTAGATCATTAAAAAGTTTCTAATTTTATAAAAGTGATTTAGTTTTATTATACAAAGTAATTCTTCATTTAATATTTTGATTTTGTTTAATGTAAATTTTAGTTTAAACTTTATACGACTGTTTATATCAATATAAATTGCAATCACTTGCTAAATTATGAAAAAAATAATTTTAATTTTGTCTTAATTGATTTCAAATTAAATTTGTTTAACAATTTGCTAATGTTTAAAATTTATAAAGATCAATTGAAAGGGTAATAATTTGCGAGTGTCTTAATTTTGCCAATAATTAAGCATATAAATTTTCATCCTAATAATTCTTATTATTTTTACTTTAATATATGGTTTAAAAATTAAATAACTTTTTGAAAAAGATTAAAGGGTAAATTTGTATTAAATTTGTATCACTCAAAAATTAAACATATTAGTTTGTCACGACTAATTCCTGATTACTTTTATTTTATTATGCTGTTTAAAAATTACTGGTTAACAATGTTTCAAGTGAAAAAAAATGCGCATTTTAATCATTTCAATGGATTTCTTTTTCTGAACTAAATAAGTTTAATCTGTAAATTTAAGAAAAGTCTGATTCGTTTTGCAATTGGAAAAGCTCCCTTCATTTCCATCATATTATTCAAGAGTTATTGGAATCGGGAATTGAGTTCGAAACATCGTTATCCACTGTTAATGAGGAATTTTGATTTTAAAGAGCTAGTACATCGTCATCCTTAAAGTAAAGAAAAGTCCAAAACAGTAGCAAAAGTACGAACAAGATTTAAATTATGAAAGTTATATAATGTGCAAAAATATATCGATTTTTTGTATAATCTTGGATTCAAGGGCGGATATTTATTATTGTTTTCGACTGTAGCTTATCTTAGGGAGTGCAAAAAGGAGGCAAAATTTCTATCTTTGAATTAATATTTAGGGGTTAGAGGACATCAAAGGGATATAGTACTTTCAACGTAAAAATCTTCATTATGATAGACTAATTTTGGTTCAATAGATAATAGAAAATTTTGCTCTGTTTAGAATTAGTTTTTTCCTAGATCATTAACAAGGTTTTAATTTTATAAAAGTGATTTAGTTTCATTATACAATCAAACGTTTGTAACAAAAAAAAAGAAAAAAATTCACCGAATAAAAAAAAATACTATTACTTACCTGAATAACAAATTTTGAATTTTGTAAATTAAAAAGAAATTTTTTTTATCAAATAGAAGCTAATTATCTAATTTACTTTGCGAATCTGTTATATTGATACGAGTAGTGTGTTTTATTTTATAGCATGGCAAAGGCTATATTTTTAAATTTTAAATATCTTGAAAGGTTTTGATGAGGAAGTGCAAAAAGATGGCAAAAGTGTCTATACTTGAATTAATATTTAGGGGATAGAGGACATCAAAGGGATATAGTACTTTCAAGTTGAAAAGTCTTCACAATTATAGGCTATTTTTAATTCAATAGGTAATAGAAAGTTCTGCTCTGTTTCAATAACATTTTTCCTAGATCATTAAAAACGTTCTAACCTTATAAAGGTGATTTAGTTTTATCATACAAGCAAACGTTTGAAAAACAAAAAAAAAAGCGTACATCAAATAAGAAAAAGTAGTATCACTTACCTGAAAAATAAAGTTTGAATCTTGTAAATTAAAAAGAAATTTTTTATATCAAGTTGAATTTAAATTTTAAATTTCTTGAAAAGTTTTAATGAAGGAGTGCAAAAAGGTGGTAAGAGTTTCTATCCTTGAATTAATATTTAGGTGATAGAGGACATCAAAAAGATATAGTGCTTTCAAGTTGAAAAGTCTTCATTATGATAGGCTATTTTTCATTCAATAGATAATAGAAAGTTCTGCTCTGTTTAGAATTAGTTTTTTCCTTTATCGTTAAAGAGGTTCTAATTTTATAAAAGTGATTTAGTTTTATTATACAATCAAACGTTTGTAAAAAAATATGTACACCAAATAAAAAAAAGTACTATCACTTACCTGAAAAATAAATTTTGAATCTTGTAAATTATAAAGAAATTTTTTGTATCAAACAGAAGCTAATTCTCAAATTTATTTTGCTAATATCTTATATTAATACGAGTAATGTGTTTTATTTTATAACATGACAAAGGCTATATTTTTAAATTTTAAATTTCTTGAAAAGTTTTGATGAGAGAGTGCAAAAAGGTGGCAAAAGTTTCTATCTTTGAATGAATATTTAGGGGATAGAGGACATCAACGTGATATAGTACTTTGAATTTGAAAATCCTTCATACTGATAGGCTATTTTTAATTCAATAGATAATAGAAAGTTCTGCCCTGTTTAGAATTAATTTTTTCATAGATCATTAAAAAGGTTCTAACTTTATAACGGTGATATAGTTTTATGATACAAGCTAACGTTTAAAAAAATGTGTACACCAAATAAAAAAGCACTATCACTTACCTGAAAAATAAATTTTGAATTTTGTAAATTAAAAAGAAAAATTTTTCTATCAAATAAAAGCTAATTATCTAATTTACTTTGCGAATCTGTTATATTAATACTAGTAGTGTGTTTTATTTTATAACATGGCAAAGGCTATATTTTTAAATTTTAAATTTCTTGAAAGGTTTTGATGAGGGAGTGCAAAAAGATGGCAAAAGTTTCTATCTTTGAATTAATATTTAGGGGAGAGAGGACATCAAAGGGATAAAGCACTTTCAACTAAAGTCTTCATAATAATAGACTATTTTTGATTCAATCGATAATAGAAAGTTCTGTTCTGTTTCGAATTAGATTTTTCCTAGATCATTAAAAAGGTTCTAATTTTATAAAGGTGGTTTAGTTTTATCATACAAGCAAACGTTTGAAAAACTAAAAAGAAATGTGTACACCAAATTAAAAAGAGAACTATTACTTACTTGAAATATAAATTTTGAATCTTGTGAATTAAAAAGAAATTTTTTATATGAAGTAGAAGCTAGTTATCTAATTTATTTTACGATTTTCTTATATTAATACGAGTAATGTGTTTTATTTTATAACATGGCAAAGGCTATATTTTTAAATTTTCAATTTATTCAAGGGCAAAAATTCCCACGTCCCTTTGCTTTCCCCTTTTTGACATCTGGGGCTACAGTTCACGCCCTCAGAGAAGGAGCCTAACCAATTATAACTCTACATTGCCCTAGTGGACAATTTAGGAAATTTTCGAAAAGGATAAGCAAGTTATTGGAGGCAGATTTTTTTCCTTGAGATTTTCAAAACAGATTTTGACTGAGATATTGACCCAGGTGTTAAGGGCATTTTACTTATAACTTCATACTAGCTGACTCCTCAGTTTGTTGTTTTCCTATAATGAAATGGGAACCCGTCCTCCAACGTTTTGTTAATAAAGGTCTTTAACTAAAACGGAGTCATTTTTATGCATCCACCCATCGTGATATTCAACTTACTACATACACACACACACACACACACACACACACACATATATATATATATATATATATAAGTATATATACTTATATATATACAGATAGATAGATATATATAGATATATATATATACATATATATATATATATATATATATATATATATATATATATATATATATATATATATATATATATATATATATATATATATATATATATATATATATATATATATATATATATATATATATATATATATAGTATATATATATATATATATATATATATATGGATAATTTTTAAAAAAATTCAACAGATAGGATTGAAACACCAACGCACATATAGTTCCAAGATGCACCAAATTCCCCTACAAGAAATCACAGTTTTATAACTTTGATTAGCAAAAACGGTTTGTTACGTCTTCCATCCTCTTAATATGGTTCATAGACAATATACTAAAAAGGAATGTGTCTAAATGTTTACCGTTGACTAAATATACAGTTAAAGTTGTTTTAGAGGGAAGTAATTTGTGCCTTAGTTCATGCTAAACTGTTAGCTGGTTTAACTGTTTTCATATGAATTGTCATTAACGCGAATTCCAAGAAATCCCACAATATTTTTTCTTCGATCTCTTTTAACTACAGATTTAGCTCCTAACCTCTAACAACCTTACATCCTAACCTCTAAGAAGCGTAAAAACCGAGGCACTTAAGACCAAAGTCAGTAAGAATAAAAGAGGCCTCTATAGTTAAATATTTTTATTGTGGTTATACAGAGCTTCCGTAAGTCTAGAAAATCAATAAAGATAAAAGTTTGTGTTTTCTAATAACAAACTACACAGCAAACTAAGTGTTGTAATGTACATACAACCTATACACCAGTGTTCGTTACAAGGGGGAAACACAGAATGAATATAATACCTTATATAGATTCAGACATTTATTTACAAAAATACTTGGTTAACATAATCAATCATTTATATTTTCTATTTACAGACTAATTATCCCACATCGCTTTATAAGGAATTATTATTATTAACAGAGGCCTAAGTCAAAGGACTGCAAATATTATTTATAAATTACCTCCATTGAAGTAAACATTGTCTCACAATAGTGACATGGTGATGTTGATATGCACACGAGCTCGTGCTAGTCGATTCTTGTTCCAATTCTCTCGACTGCCCACTTCTAACTCTCAGCTCTCACTCCATTTCCAAAAACTTCACCTAGGTCCCAACGCCCCTCCTTTTCTTGTCATCCAATCCCTTCTCTTTGGGAAATTTTCCCACATCACATGCCCTTCGGGAGTGCAGGTGGACTCATTAAAGTAGCCCCTGTTTCAAATATCTGAAATGTACTCCATCCCTTCCTTGATATGTTCTCGAACGGGATCTATAAAATTCGCTTAAAGGCCCCAAAATGACTAGTTTCAGTAACACTTTGTCAAAAGTGACAAGAATAGTGACAAAATTATAATACCTCTTCTGGCTGATAGATTGACTCCTAAAGCTAACACCGATATGCAAATTTTGTGTTGTTTTGGTATAACTTATTCCATTTGTTCTATTCGAGAGCTAGATCATGTCCAGGAGATCTTCAAAAACCCATAAACCAGAAGAGGTTAACTAAATAGGTCCTCACGCAGAAGCCCAACATAATTCAAAAGGTGGTGGTGTAATGTACTTTCAACCTTAACACCAGTGTTTGTTTACATAGGGGAAACACAATAAAAATATAATACCTTATATTTAGATTAAGACATTTGCTCTGTTCACTATTTACAAATTGATATCCTTGATTACCATATAACATAACCAGCAATTATTTATGTTTTATATTCATACACCATAAAACTTTTTTATACCATAATTTTACACCATGATTATTACAATTCTCTTTAGTTAAACGTTATTCCTTAATCACAATATTGAATTACTAACAGAGGCCTAAATGACCGTCTTGAATATGTTAAATCTGTTTTACCTCCAGTAAAGGCACAGGGGAGCAGGCAGGGGCTTTCCTCATACGGAATGTCGGTCCGGACGTTCGGGCGTACGGGACGGCGGTGCTGGCGAACAGGGCTTGGGATTTCGATGTTCAGCTACTCTTGAATTCCGACTTTGATTGCTTTTCTTAACTCTCTTTCCCAACTCCTCACCATGGTTTTAACGCCCCTTTTTCTTCTTTGCCAATCGCTTGTTTGGTGAATTTTTCCCACATTTGCACCCCTTTCGGGAATGCAGGTGGGCTCATTAAAATAGCCCCTTTTGGGAAAGCTGACATTATTTTTAGCCCCTGCTCCCATAACTCACGGTTACATCTCTGTGCGAGCTTGACCGGTACGCTTGTGCCATTCCGTGATCTATACCTTCTCCGCAGGTGTCCCTAAACTCGAAGTCAACAATCCAAGTCCTAAATTCTTCTTAGAAATTTCTCACAGCTGTGCATGCACGTGCTGACCATCGTGGGAAAGTACCTCGGTACAGGTGGACTATAGTAAAAGTACATTTGGAGCTTAAGCGAAAAGTTTTCTGTTCATTGATGTATGTAAGGCTGTTGATGTATTCACTAATGAGACTATTAATGGTGACAAGGGCACATCTATCGACTTTTAACAAAAGGGTATATCCAGAGATTTCATGAAGTTTGACAATTTGTGTCGGTTGACATATTACGAAGTAAATATTTGGGTTTTTTTTTTTTTGGTCATTTATTTTATTATTCGTCTATTGAATACACTAAGAAACAAATGACTTATTTTGTGGAATTTAGCTTTTTTTTTAATGGTTTTGATATAGCGAACCACCGGATATAACAAACTAAACCTTTGGTCTCTTGCTGTTTTTTTTTTAATTATTTGTCTATTAAATACATTTAATAACAAATGAGTCTTTCATTTTGTAAGATTTACAATTTTTTTTAATGTTTGGATAAGTTGAAATACCAGAGATGTCCCAGAATGCCAAAAGTGCAAGAGGTGTCTTCTATAATTGCTGATTTAAAATCTTTATTTTTTAATAGATTTCAGAAAAGATCAGGGCCAAATTTGGTGCTAATGGACTAACAGCAGCAAGCATTCTTAGTTAGGACGCCGGCAATCTTGTTGCCATGGAGACCAAGATCTGGGACACACAGGAAGTAGATCTTGTGTTGCTGTAAAATATATCCGAATATCAGCACAGATATTCTATCTCCACATTTTTATAAATTTCCTGCCTATATGCCATACCTATAATTTGTTGAGATTCTGAATTATTGTGTTTACAAACACAGGCAGAAATGCAGTCGATCCTGTTACAGCGAACTCAGTCTATAGCAAACGGAAATTTCAGGTCCGCTGTTATTCTATTGCATTTAATGCTAATTTTTTATGGTGGACCTCCAATTTTAAAAATTGGATATTAACGAATCTTTTAATTTTCAGGTCACCTTTGATTTGTTTCATTTTTTAAAAAAATGTAAACATTTTTGCAGTTGTATTCAGTATTTAGTCTCTAATTTCCTATGCGAATGTTTACCTTATTTCAATTGCCTTGTCCAAAGCAGATACAGCTATCTTTATTCAATATTTAAAACATCTGCAATCTTTCTCTTTTGCGATAACTATTCAACAGGCTACTCTGTTGTTATTATGAGTCACGGTAGATCAGTTGGCAAATTCAAGCTCATGGTCGGATGGTTGTGAGTTTAGGGTCTGAGCTGGCCAAATTTTAGTTTTGTCCATTAATGGCCTCTTTGGCACGTAAAACAGGTTCGTAGTCTCAATGTCTTTGAAATTTCAACGATACCTCTATAGTGGCAAGTAAAGCCAGGTAGTCTTCTGTTGTATTCTTAATTACGGGGACCCAATTCGAGCTAAAAGTCATTCTTTCAGGCCAACAGTGCTATCCAAAACAAAAGATATTACACTTCGACTTAAATCAAGTAGCATCGGATTCACGAGCTTGGCTCGTGCAAGGGGCTTTAATATCAACAATAACTCTGCAGAAGTTCTCCCGCGGATACGTGAGTCATTTTTCCTCATTCTTGACGACAGCTGTGTGCAAGGTAGATCAGAATATTCATACAATTTTCTGAAAATTAGCATCATTTTTGCAGATGATTATCGACTATTTTTATATCAAACAGTAAATATCAGTTAAATGAGCAAAACTTTTGTCAATTTAGAGGCTATTAGTCAATTTAATGTAATACGTTTTATCCAGTTTAATTCACTAAGAATCATTTTCAATGGATTTTTAAAATCATTTTTCAAATACTTAAGTGCTGAATACATTTAGCAACTAAGTAGTTATAGATTTCATGAAGTTTTACAATTTGTGTCGGTTTAGATATTATGAAATAAATCTTTAGTTATTTTTTTGTCATTTATTTAACTATTCGTCTGTTGAATACACTAAGCAACAAATGACTTATTTTGTTAAATTTCGCTTTCTTTTAATAGTTTTGATATAGAGAACAGCCGGATATAACGAACTAAACCTTTGGTCTCTTGCTGGGGTTTTTTTCAATTATTTATCTACTTAACTACAACTAATACTTTAATACTTTAATAGTTAAGTACTTAATACATTCAGCAACTAACCAGTTATAGATGTCATGAAGTTTTACATTTTGTGTCGGTTTAGATATTATGAACTAAATCTTTGATTATTTCTTGGTCATTTATTTAATTACTTGTCTATTGAATACACTAAGCAAAAATTGCTTATTTTGCTAAATTTAGCTTTTTTTTTAATGGTTTTGATATAGTGAACCGCCGGATATAACGAACCAAACCTTGGTCTCTTGCTTTTTTTTTAATTATTTGTCTATTAAATACATTTCATAAAAAAATGAGTCTTGCATTTTGGGAGATTTACTACTTTTTTTTAAGGTTTGTATGTGTTGAAATACCAGAGATAACGAACTAAAGCTTTAACTCCATAGAGTTCATTAGAACTGAATTAGACTGCAATTCCAAAACCATTTTGCTGGGACTTATAGCGAAAATATGCTTCCGAAACTCAAAACTTAATCTTTGGAAGACTAATATACTTTATCCATACTTCTAATACGAGAAGTTTAACAATAAAATTTGAACCGACTTTCCTTTAGAAGAATGTCAATTTTTTTAACCGTCAAAAGAAAATCCCTCTAAGTTTCGGTTGCATTGATGTTCGCATATGGCTATACGGTCCCCGCTCCCTAACAGTGTAAGTCGAGATGCGCGTCTAGCGTTAAACGACTTCCCACTTAGCGTCGATGAACACAATTCATCGTTTCCCCGCCGCTCTCTCCTTAGATATCGTTCCACAATGAGGAAATCGTTCCGGGTACAACCGCTTGCACAGATCTTGGGTTGTTTTCTGCGAACTCCCTATTCTGCAACAGCCCTCTCCATCAAGTGACAGAGGTGAAGATTAACAGGGTTGTGAGAATAAGTCTGCCTTCTCTCTTTTTTTCTTTTCTTCCCTAACTCTAAAATCTCGGCACCAGTTGTTTCGCTTTCATGATGCTGCCATTATCTTGTTCAGCATATACTGGAATTTCACCGTGGGCCTTGAATGGTGCTTGATTGTTTCTCTGACACAGTTTGTTTATAAAGTGAGCACAGAAAATGGTGTGTGTCAGGGACGATCCTAGAGGGGGCAAGATGATGCACAGCACGTGGGCGGACAAATTTAAATGGGGAGAAAAGATTAGCAACCAAAGTATTACCAAGCATAAGGTTTTCAAAAAACCAAAGGTCGGTTGTCCAATTTCAATTTGAATGCGCATGTCGATAGTCTAGGATTAGTACTGGTATGTGCTGTTTTTTTCTTGTATAACCAAGCATAAGGTTTTCAAAAAACCAAAGGTCAGTTGTCCAATTTCAATTTGAATGCGCATGTCGATATTCTAGGATCAGTACTGGTATGTGCTGTTTTTTTTCTTCCTTGTATAACCAAGCATAAGGTTTTCAAAAAACCAAAGGTCGGTTGTCCAATTTCAATTTGAATGCGCATGTCGATAGTCTAGGATCAGTACTGGTATGTGCTATTTTTTATTTTTTTTCTTGTAGGACTGAATTTTTTATGAAATCCTAAGGGACATTTTTATTTCAAAATGCTGATATAAAGTTGTTTAACCTTTAAACCCCCATTTGAAACGGAATCTGGTGAATTCTGCTGCAAAAGAATCTTTCAGTATGCTGTTTTTTTTTTTGTATCTCCAAAGTCGGAACAGCCCAGAAAAACTCACTTTCTAGCAACATGAAAGTTTTCAACACTGTAGCACAATTATAACTTTTTCCTCCATAGTAAAATAACAGTTGTAATTATTCTTATGACTAGGGTCTGAATTTTTATGAAATCTCTAAGGGACAATTTTTATTTCAAAATAACTTTTTAAAGTTGTATTAACTCTTTAACCCCTTGACGTATAAGTTTCACACTCATAGTACATTCATAAACATAGTAAAAATAATAGGAATCTAGGGTAAATTTTTTATGGAATCTGTGAATCTGATGTCAAAATAAAACTTTTTAAAGTATTCAACTCTTTACCCCTTCGTATAAGTAGGATCAGTACTAGTATGTCAGTCTGTTTTTTTCTTGTATCCACATTTACTGCTGCTTTTCAGGCTTTGCCAAAGTCGGAACAGCCCAGAAAAACTCACTTTCTAGCAACATGAAAGTTTTCAAC
Source organism: Pardosa pseudoannulata (assembly GCA_032207245.1). Lineage (NCBI taxonomy): Eukaryota > Metazoa > Arthropoda > Arachnida > Araneae > Lycosidae > Pardosa > Pardosa pseudoannulata. The sequence continues at coordinate 105,539,044 of CM063509.1, forward strand.
ACTGTAGCACAATTATAACTTTTTCCTCCATAGTAAAATAACAGTTGTAATTATTGTTATGACTAGGGTCTGAATTTTTATGAAATCTCTAAGGGACAATTTTTATTTCAAAATAACTTTTTAAAGTTGTATTAACTCTTTAACCCCTTGACATATAAGTGAAACGGAATCTCTTGAATCTGATGTCAAAGATCTAGGATCAGTACTAGTATGTTCTGTTTTTTTCTTGTATCCACATTTACTGATGCTTTTCAGGCTTTGCCAAAGTCGGAACAGCCCAGAAAAACTCACTTTCTAGCAACATGAAAGTTTTCAACACTGTAGCACAATTATAACTTTTTCCTCCATAGTAAAATAACAGTTGTAATTATTCTTATGACTAGGGTCTGAATTTTTATGAAATCTCTAAGGGACAATTTTTATTTCAAAATAACTTTTTAAAGTTGTATTAACTCTTTAACCCCTTGACGTATAAGTGAAACGGAATCTGGTGAATCTGATGTCAAAGATCTAGGATCAGTACTAGTATGTTCTGTTTTTTTCTTGTATCCACATTTACTGATGCTTTTCAGGCTTTGCCAAAGTCGGAACAGCCCAGAAAAACTCACTTTCTAGCAACATGAAAGTTTTCAACACTGTAGCACAATTATAACTTTTTCCTCCATAGTAAAATAACAGTTGTAATTATTGTTATGACTAGGGTCTGAATTTTTATGAAATCTCTAAGGGACAATTTTTATTTCAAAATAACTTTTTAAAGTTGTATTAACTCTTTAACCCCTTGACATATAAGTGAAACGGAATCTCTTGAATCTGATGTCAAAGATCTAGGATCAGTACTAGTGTGTTCTGTTTTTTTCTTGTATCCACATTTACTGATGCTTTTCAGGCTTTGCCAAAGTCGGAACAGCCCAGAAAAACTCACTTTCTAGCAACATGAAAGTTTTCAACACTGTAGCACAATTATAACTTTTTCCTCCATAGTAAAATAACAGTTGTAATTATTGTTATGACTAGGGTCTGAATTTTTATGAAATCTCTAAGGGACAATTTTTATTTCAAAATAACTTTTTAAAGTTGTATTAACTCTTTAACCCCTTGACATATAAGTGAAACGGAATCTCTTGAATCTGATGTCAAAGATCTAGGATCAGTACTAGTGTGTTCTGTTTTTTTCTTGTATCCACATTTACTGATGCTTTTCAGGCTTTGCCAAAGTCGGAACAGCCCAGAAAAACTCACTTTCTAGCAACATGAAAGTTTTCAACACTGTAGCACAATTATAACTTTTTCCTTCATAGTAAAATAACAGTTGTAATTATTGTTATGACTAGGGTCTGAATTTTTATGAAATCTCTAAGGGACAATTTTTATTTCAAAATAACTTTTTAAAGTTGTATTAACTCTTTAACCCCTTGACATATAAGTGAAACGGAATCTCTTGAATCTGATGTCAAAGATCTAGGATCAGTACTAGTATGTTCTGTTTTTTTCTTGTATACACATTTACTGCTGCTTTTCAGGCTTTGCCAAAGTCGGAACAGCTCGAAAAAGCCCACTTTCTATCAACATGAAAGTTTTCAACACTGTAGTACATTCAAAACTTTTTCCTCCATAGTAAAATAACAGTTGTAATTATTGTTATGACTAGGGTCTGAATTTTTATGAAATCTCTAAGGGACAATTTTTATTTCAAAATAACTTTTTAAAGTTGTATTAACTCTTTAACCCCTTGACGTATAAGTGAAACGGAATCTGGTGAATCTGATGTCAAAGATCTAGGATCAGTACTAGTATGTTCTGTTTTTTTCTTGTATCCACATTTACTGCTGCTTTTCAGGCTTTGCCAAAGTCGGAACAGCTCGAAAAAGCCCACTTTCTATCAACATGAAAGTTTTCAACACTGTAGTACATTCATAACTTTTTCCTCCATAGTAAAATAATAGTTGTAATTATTGTTATGACTAGGGTATGAATTTTTATGGAATCTCTAAGGGACAATTTTTATTTCAAAATAACTTTTTAAAGTTGTATTAACTCTTTAACCCCTTGACGTACAAGTAAAACGGAATCTGACGTGTCCGAGAAATACTCTAGTTCTGGCTCATCTAAACAATTTTGTGCAAGTTGAGAAAGAGAACGTTTTATTTTGAAATTTGCATTCCTGTGTAACACCTAATGAAGTTTATACATTTGTCTATAAAAGCTACTTTTAATAATTCTTTTCCTCATAACTATAGTAGCAAATTTGTCGATTTACTCTGAAAAAATCTCAAAAAGTTTTTATAATACTTTTGTTGTATAATATTCATTGATAAATGACGTCGAAATTTGAAATGATCGATCGTAAAGGTCAATGTGTATTTTATCTCTGTAGTTACCGTTCTGTTTTTTATTGTATCCACATTCTGCTGCTTTTCAGGCTTTGAAACAGGGAATTTTCGAAAAAGCCCACCGATTTTTTAAATACAGAATCCGCTGGATTTTTTCTCCATATAAATTCTTTGTAATTAATTTTATTTCAAAATAAACGTATGTTGTATGGAATCAGGATTTTTAAAAATAAAGAGGAATCGTTTTAACTTCTCTTGCCACTAGCTCATAAGAATAAAGTGTAAAAAAACTTGAATGAAGTTGAGAGTATAAAGTTGTAGATTTTATTTCATTAAAAATTTTGCCTCAAAAAGGAGTTTATAGCATGTATAGTTTTAATGTACAATAATTTAATAACAGTATAAAATTATGGTTTAATATAATGCTGCACGGCGTCTGTCGGAGACAGCTATTGACTTCTCGGAGACTTCAAAGTCTATTTTGGCACATGAGATGACTGACGGCTCCCATTGTATGTGATTATTTATGTCACGATTGTATGTCAAGGGGTTAAATTATAGTAAAAAAAAATGTTCAACCTTTTTGATTCATAAATAGGCGTGGTGGGATATTTTTTGATTCCCCTTAAAATATTACAATTGTTAGGTGCAGATATCTTTATTTTTAGTACTACTTATGTAAAGAAGTTGGTAATACTGTGGAACCTCGCTATAACCACCCCCTGTGGGACCAACATCATATGGTCGTTGTAAAAAAATTTAAAAAATAATAAAAAAATTGAGCAAAGAAATGATGCAACAGTACATACCTAGATAACACTTATATTTATTTGTATTTCCATTACTGAATTTTTGAAAAAAGTCTTTGAATGACGCCTGTTTCAAGTTCATTTTGGAATTTTTCATTATCACTGATTCCATATCCGTTAGATTTTGAAGGAAATCTTCAGAATTAAATTGTCCTTCAAAATATTGACGCAAGGCATTGATTGCATTGAAGGCTTTTCTTTTCATTCACTTTTTCAAAAGCTTGGACGATTTCTTATCCGTCGTCGGAATCGCAGATTTCTCCATTTCCGGTAATACGGGCAATAAAATCGTCCTCATTCAAATTTTCTCCGCAGCACTGTAAAGTTTCGTCTACAGCAACAAACTCATCAAAAGATAACTGAAGAACTAGTTCTACCCTTCTCGTCACTTCTTTAAACAAACATAATGAGAGAAGTACAGGTTTCTTGAAGTTGCACCACAGTATTTACAAGTTTTATGTGTACATCCGCTTTTTGTATGTAGGCTCTGACACTAATACAAGTCATAAAGTAGCAAAATTACTGCGAGAAATAAAATTCTGTGCGGTACAGATATCTTTTTAATTTTCTATGATTTCTTACGTTTGTAAAGGTTAAAAGTTGTTAATAAACATATTAACAATTAACATTATTCCTATGGTAAAATAATTGGGACTTTTAAGATGGTCGTTCTAACTAAGGGGTCGTTGTATCGTGGGGTCGTTAAAAAGAGTTTCTACTGTATTATCAACAAGTTTTATAAATGTGTCATCCGCTTTTGCAAGTAGGCTCTGACTTCTAATACAAGTCATAAAGTAGCAAAATACTGCGAGAAATAAAATTTCTGTGCTACAGATATCTTTTAATTTTCTATGATTTCTTACCTTGTAAGGTTAAAAGTTGTTTTTAAACATATTAAGAGAATTTTTTATTAAATCAATTTTTTAAAACATCACTATATTGTAGTTTAGTTAGACTGAATTAGCGAAACTTGATGTTCAGTGCATTCGAATTCAATGTGCTGCAAAAACCAACCTTCTGGCTAGATTTTGGATGATAGAAAGAAAAAAAGACAAGTTAAATAAAAGTTTATTATTATTTAAGGTAGAAATAGTATCTTCCCTCAAAACTACATATGGTTTAAGTTTTCTATAGCCTGTAGTATTCTGCATTATTATTTCATGATTAGTCTGTTTTTAAATTCAAGGTATAGTGCAACGTAATCTACACCTAAGAGCATAAATGCATTTTTCTGTCTAAATAGACATCGAATAAAATAACGATCTCGATTTTAAAATACATCAGCAAATTCAAAGTCGATATAATTTTGGAATGGCTTTCTTTGTTCTACCAATGTCTCGAACTACTGCTAATATATGTTATTCAAAATAGCAAAGAGAGGTGTGATGAATTGACAATTTTTATTTATTTATTGACTAGCAAAACACACGTAACTTGAACATATCACTCCACTATTCAATTTTAAAACAATTTAATTAATCACTTTAATTAATCACAGTAGTTCATCATACAGCGGAGCAGCGACATTTTTTTAACCAATCAAAAAAACCGGAAAACCTTTTCCGCGCGAAGTAGAAGTTGTAGTTCTTTTTACATCCTAGGCGAGAAGGAAAAGTTGTAGCTCTTTACAGAGAGTTCTACTATTCTAACTTTCTAAACTGTCACGCTTTGCCTAGTATATCACACCTGAGATATGCTGTAGAACTGATGCATGTTTATAAGGAGAACTATATGATTTGCTACAGTACTTTTATAATTGTCTGACAATGCTAGAGCACTGGTTCTCAAACTTTGCCCCACGAAACCCGTTTCTTACTACATACATAGAAACAGAGTCCATGAATAAATATTACTTAATGAGAGACTAAGGGCCTATTATTTGTCACTAATTAAGCATGAACATAAAAGTTAAGCAGTATAAAAATGTAGATAACACAAAAGGTCTTCGGGAAGCAAGAAATATTTTAATGAAATAATGAATGGATGAAAAGTATCAATAGGCTAAATAGTCTTATATTTAACTGTCATAAATTTCTTTAAAGTTTGATTTCTCATATCATGCTCTGCATGTAACATATACCTGTATTTAGTTTACGATAAGACATATGTAAAAAATATTCCAGTTTTTTAAATTTAGATCATTGCAAATGGTAACAACACAAAGCCTTTTCGGATAACAGATCTTCTCTTTTTAAACAACACAAAAAGTCTGACATTAGCAATATAAAGTGATGATATTGAACTGTCCGATGTCAGTTCAGTAAGTTGTCCATACTTTTCTATAGAAGGAGGGTTATCGTTTATTTCAAATGGATTTTTAATTTTTAATTGTTTCTTTAAATTGTCATGTTGCTTATTAGAGAAGTATTGCTCCATAGAATCACTGAGAGAATCAGTCAATGGTATTTAAAAAATTTCAAGGAACCTCTGAATGTTCATTGCAGAACCTAGTGTTACCCGGAAAACACTTTGAGAAACTTTATGCTAGAGAATTATAACCTACTGGAACACTAAAAACAACCCGATGGATTATCGGTGGACCTTGTTGTAATAAAAATTGAAATTGCAACGAATTGATTCATTTCATCTGTCATAAATTTTACAGAAATAATAGAAAATAAGGTTTCTCTTAATCTAGTAGCTCAAATCTAAATGGAAATTATTAGAAAAATGAAAATAAAACAAAACGTATATTCTATAATATGACCACGAAATTTTTCAATTTTCTAATAACATCCTCTTTTCTATTTCAATCACATAAGTAAATTATCTCCTCCCAAAACAATAAGAGAAACTAAGCATAGATTGATTGAATATTATATAACAAAGAAAAAAAGATGCATTAATATGTGTTGCAATTCCCTAGCAATTATTATTTTAGAACTATTTACATTTTGTATTATTTATCTTTATATTGTAAAACGTTTAGAAAAAAATGAGTAAAATGTCTAAGTTAAAACACTAATAAAAATGCCACAAAATGTTAAAAAAGGTTCAAAATGTTAATTTGATTATTTTATATTATTTTATTAAAGATTAATAAATAAATAAAAACTATCCCTCACTCAAATGTTCAAATTTCTCTTTTTAAACAACACCAAAATTTTGACATTAGAAATATAAAGTGATGTTATTGAACAGTCCGATATCAATTCAGTAAGTTGTCCATACCTTTTCGTAGAAGCATGTTTTTCGTTTATTTCAAATCGATTTTTAATTTTTATTTGTTTCTTTAAATTTTCTTGTTCCTTATTAGAGAAGTATTGCTCCATAGAATCACTAAGAGAATCAGTCAATGGTACTTAAAAAATTTTCAAGGAACCTCTGAAGGTTCATTGCGGAACCTAGTGTTAAGCGGAATACACTTTAAGAAACCCTATGTTAAAGGATTATGACTTAATTGAACACCAATAAAAACCCGACAGATTATTTGTGGAACTTATTGTAATAAAGATTGAAATTACAACCAACGAATTCATTTCAGCTGTCATAAATTTTACAGAAAGAATGAGGAAAAAATAGTTGCTCTTAATCTAATACTGAAAATCTAAGTGGAAGTTATTAGGAAAATGAAAATAAAACAAAACGTATATTCTATAATATGAGCACTAAGATTTTTAAGTTGACAAATACAGTAGACTCCACTTAATGTGATCAGTTTGGAACACCATGATTTTCATAACAATAATCAATTGATAACAATGAACGATATTCAAAATTAGATAAATTTCCCCCCTCCATTTAATTCACGCATACTAAATTTCAAAATTAAAGGAAAAAACACACTTTATGTTTATTTACTGTATATTATCCTTTGAAACATAAGAATTGTATACATAATTTAAAAAATTGATCAGTTGTTGAATGTCTACAATTTTTTCTAAGAAGCTCATTGATAAATTGTTCGTAATCATAATCAACCTGTAATAACGATTTAAAATTTCGATCTTTTGTTTTAACGTTAAATCATTTCGCTTTCTGGCTTTCATATCGACAAGCTGCATATAAGTGAGCAAGGCATAAAATGTGAATACGCTCCTTCTCAGATAATCATGTGTTGCCGTTTGCTTATCTGACAACCATTGACCACCAGCAAGGCGGGCGTATTTTTAAAAAATTCCAGGAACGTGTAAGACCCCACTCCTTTGATCATTCCCCATTTCCCTAGTGAAGAGGAGAATTCTCGGAAATTCAAACAACAGCGAAGGGGATGAAAAGAATCGGTTCCTTCTGAATACAATGTGAACATTCCTTTGCCAGTTAAAATAAGGTTCGAAAACTGAGGACATTAACCCATGTAACGATCATATAAAGCGATAATTTTTAACATACAAATGAATAAAGAAAATCGGGACCAAGAGTTTTCGATAACAATAAGCGATTGATAACTTTAACCGCGATCACATTAAGCGGAGTTCACTGTATTTCAATTTTCTAATACTATTCTCTTTTATATTTCCATCACATAATTAAATTATCTCCTCCCAAAATAATAAGAAAAACTAAGCATAGATTGATTGAATATTATATAACAAAGAAAAAATTATACATTAATATATGTCATTCAATTTCCTAGCAATTATTATTATAGAACTATTTACATTTTGTATTATTTATCTTTATATTGTAAACCGTTTAGAAAAAATTGATTAAAAAAATTTAAGTTAAAACACTAATAATGATGTCACAAAATGTTAATCCTCTAATTTGCTTATTTTACATTATTTTATTAAAAACAAATTAATAAATTAAAACTATCCCGCACTCATATGTTCAAATTTCTTTACTTTTTATCTGAAAGAAAAAAGTTACATATTGCGCAAAAGAAAAATATGCACTGCATGAGATTCCCCATTATTTTGTTTAGCATTTGAAATGGAAGTAAATTATCGTAAGGGCCTCATCATTTCCGTAACAAAAATGCAAAATATTTAAACTGATAATGTGGGTATTTTAAACGAAAAAACACTTTTTGGACATGAAAGATTTAACTATATTTAAGCAACCTTTCCCGAAGATATCATACAAAACTAAATATTTCAAAAGCAGGGCAGCGCATAATTTCTGAGAAGTAAAACTCGAAAATTGGTCTTTAATATAGCATTGTTCATTTAACAGCCTGCTGCCAAAACTTAAATCCTTTGATCTAAAATAATAGCAAAAAAAAATTCAATAGACATTTATTTTATTTATGGCTATAAAATGTAATTGGAAACAATTTACAGAAAACATTGAAATAAATTACGCTCTTATTTTCTTTTAAAAAAAGACAGAGTTTCGGAAAATTTAAATTAATGGTCCATAAAAATATTTTTAGTATTTATTTTTGAGCAATAAAGAAATTTGCAAATAACCGCTTGATGGTAGATTTTTCAATTACCTTTATTTCGATTTAATTTAATGCTCAAATATACAGAGCTCACTTTTTACTTATTCAGCTATGCTATTCGTGTGGGAAGTGAAAAAGTAATCAGTGCATCAAATGTTTCTTCTTGCCCCACAAAGTACTTTAAATGGAGCATTTTATGGTGACATTATTTTCATTGCAAATGCTTACAGCTTCGAAAAGTAGCATAGTGTATAGGAAAGAACCGTAATTTTGGGAAGTTAAGCAGCTTCTTATATGTATAGAAAAGTTAATGTGATCGCGGTTAATGTTTTCAATCGCTTATTGTTATCGAAGTTATTTGGCCCCAATCCTCTCTATTCATTTGTATGTTAAAATTATCGCTTTGTGTGATCATTACATCAGTTACAATATCAGTTTTCGAACCTCATTTTAACTGGCAAAGGAATATTCACAACATATTCGGAAGGAACCCATTCTTTTCTTTCCCTTTGCTGTTGTCTGATCTTCCGAGAATTCTCCCTCTTCCTTCCAAGGAAATGCGGATAGAATAAAATAATGGGGAATTACACGTTCCTGGAATTTTTCAGAAATTAGCATACCTTGCTGGTGGTCAATGGTTGTCCGATAAGCAGAAGGCAATACATTATTATCGGAACTGAGAAGGAGTGTCTTCACATTTTATGCCTTGCTCGCATACATGCAACTTGTCGATATGGAAACCAGAAAGCGAAATGATTCAACATTAAAACAAAAGATCAAAATTTTAAATCGCTATGACAAGTTACCGAAATGTTGCAGCGTACGACTGATTATTATTTTTAATTATGTAAACAATTCTTATGTTTTAAAGGATAATATACATATAAAGGATACATACAAAGGATAATAAAGTGCTAAATATGATTCAGTGCAGTTAAACATTTCTTAGCTTCTGAATAGCACTGAAAGTGTTGAAACGGGGAGTAGAACAACTCTACGATGACTTTAAAAAGCATTATCAATGCATTAGCTTCTTAGAAAAAATTGTAGACAGTCAATAATTGATCAATTTTTTAAATTACGTATAATATTCTTATGTTTTAAATGATAATATGCAATACATAAATATAAGGTGTTTTTTTTTCATTTTATTTTGAAATTTAGTAAGTGTGAATTAAAGGGGGTGGGTAAATTTATCTAATTTAGTATATCGTTTATTGTTATCAAAATCACGATGTCCCAAACTGATCACTTTAAGCGGAGTCCATTGCATTTAATATCTGCTGCATATTTGAAGAAATTTTATATTTTCTGCTACCAGACCAATCATTTTTTGGAGAAATGGGTAATAGTTCAGTTCCAAACAAATGTAATTACTAAGCAATTAATGGATGAATAACTGTGTTAGTTTGGTTTGGTTTGGTTTGGTTTGGAGTGCTACGGTCTACTTTTTGCAACACGAGGGCTACTGAGACCAGGACCTACAGCTTAAAGCCGACTCCGAACGGCTATAACTGTGTTGGAGAAAAGATGATCCGATCACTCATTTTCTTTTTGATAATTATCTTGAACCTGAAAGTAATTATTGATTATCAATGGTCAAATAACCGCTTAATGTAAAAAAAAATTGTTTTTCAAAGTATCTTTCTATCCTGTAAGTAACAGTTACATGTGACCAGATGAAATATGAAAGTTGGAGAACCAAAATACACCACGTGCAACTGCCAAACCACAAATTTTTAAGAGCACATGGTATTTCAAAATAGCTGACAGACACGGTAAAAAAAACAAGGGAGGAAGCCAAAAGTACCACGTTCTTTTACTGAATAAGCCAAAAAATTTCTAGAGCACATGGTAAGGCAAAATAGTTGCCGGACACAAAAAAAAAAACAAGGTGGAGAACCAAAAAATACCATAAAGGATGGCCGAACGTTGGAACGCTGCTCTTCTGTACCGGAATTCGCAGGCTTAAATCAATTTGCTAGCATGGATGTTCGTAGGTGTTCAAAATTGGCTTTAAGCAGTTCACAGGTTCCACGTCTCGGATAGCTCATCGGGAGATTGTGTCTCCGGTGAAGTCGGTGACTCCAATCACTATTTGCGCGAATGTCCTCTGAAACACGGCTTGCATTTTAAGAAACCCTCTGACACATCCAAGGAACTGTAGGCAGAGAGCCTAATCAAAAACCCAGTACTGATAAGAAAGACCAGGAGCCTGGTTGACTGGCTCACCTCAAATCAAGGCGCCATCGTGCGGCCATGAAGATTTTAACCTAAAACCACACCGCAAGGGTCAAAGTACCCCTTCACTAATGGCCATCACAACTGCACTGTGCAGTTATTGCTTTCCTCATCAACACCTGATCTCCTGTCAGAAAGTTCCATGTAATACACCGAGTCAACCGGACTTTTAACCTGGGCAGGACTCCTGCGGAGAATTCCCCGCACTTCCGGAAACTGTATTGGTTGTACTTATTTGTCTAGATTGTCTACATTTTTTTTCATGTTATTTTAAATTTTATGGGCGGAATGCTGACGGCCCCTGCTTTAAGCATTGTTGGTGGACGGTCAGACCGAACCAGCAATTCAACACTATACACCCGACTTCAAGTGGGTGGCTAGTTACAGGTAGTACACGGCTTTAAGCAGTAAGTCCTGGTTTCATTCCCCCTCGTTAGCAAAACAGTATATCAGTAATCGCAGCGCTCGAAACCAAAAAATATCACCTGTTTCTACTGCATCAAGTCGAAAAATTTATAGAGCATATGACTGAGCAAATAGCTATCAGACACAGTTTTAAAAAATAAGATGGAGAGTTTTAAAAAAAAATACTACATTCTCCTATTGGAGCAAGCCACAAAATTCGTAGAGCACATGACGGGGCAAAATAGCTGCCAGACATATTTAAGAAATAAGATGGAGCGTTAAAAAAATGCCACATGCTTCTACTGGAGCAAGACACAAAATTTGTAGAGCACATGACGGGGCAAAATAGCTGTCTGACACAGTTAGAAAAAACAAGAAAACCATGGAGATGGTATACAAAAAACGAATAGACATCCGGTATAGCTAGTGAGCTATAGGAGTGTACAATAACTGGTCAAGATCTGGTAGCTACAATAATAAGAGCCAGAAGAGAGCTGCCATTGAGTGTTAACATATGGAATAAAATATGTATATAAATTGAACGCCATTAAAACATGAAATTAATCAAAATTTCTGTGTAAGAACTAATGGTTAACACTTCTAAACATTTTTATTTGTTGAGTTCTATTCTCTACAGAGTACAGTTTTTATTCTTACAAACTGTGATCTTAAGCAGTGATTTATGTAAACAAAATGTGAAACTTTATTTTTATTTATTAAATTTAAAATAAGTTCGTTTAGCATAAATATCAAAATTTAAAACATTTTTATCAGTGTACAAATTAAAATCTAGAATACGTATATACTCAAGAGCCAAAACATTATGATCATCCCTACAATTTGCAATGAACTCGCCTGGATGACGTGGAAGGCACGTGATCAGGTGGAAGTGGTATTTAAATGCTGCTGGAGAGTCTGAAGAATCATTCTTTCACTTACTTCTGTGTGCGATGGGAAAGGCTGCGGATCTAAGCGATTTTGATAGAGGACAACTTGCAATGGCTCGAGGGCTCGGAACAAGTATTTCCGAAACTGCACGACTCGTGGGTTGTTCGCGATCTACAGTTGTTAGTACTTATGCAAAGGGGATGAATGACGGTGAAACCAGCAGTAGACGACATGGTGTTGGACGTCCATACGCTATGAAAGAAAAAGGTCATCGGAGACTGTCTCGTATGGTGAAGCAAAACCGGAGCCAGAAAGTGGCTCAGCTGACAACCCAATACCATGCAGGATCAAGTAGAATAGTATCGGAGCACACTGTTCAGCGGACACTGTTGGATATGGGGCTACGCAGCAAAAGTCCCACTCGTGTGCCTTTGCTGACCAAGCGTCATCTCCAACTGCGCCTACGCTGAGCTCGAGAACATCGCGACTGGTCCATGGATCAGTGGGAGAGAGTTGCCTGGTCAGATGAATCACGGTTTGTCATTCATATACGTGTGTATGTGTTAGGTAAAAATGAACTTTGTACAAATAAATTTTGTGCATAAAATTAATAGTATTGTTTACACGAAAACATTAAATTTTGAAATGTAAACTAAGATGCCCATTGAAAATCATCGTTTATTGTATGTGAATCACGTGATCTCCAGTAATTTCTAATTATAACAAAAATTTCCTAGTTTTTCACTTTCTAATTTTTATTTTCTATTCTTTACTTTTATTCTGGCATCTGATACATACTAGTAGCTATATTAACAAACCCAGGCAAAGCTGAAAGCCTTATATAGCCAGTATTAAATTAAGAATAACTACAAAAAGAAATTTTCTCCGAAATTACAATTTTTTTTAATTTTTATTTTCCAAACAAAGTTTTAGTGATAAAATTTACAAAACACATCTCCGTTACATTAAAGAAGTTTACTTAAAAAAAAATTCGAGAATTTGGTTTAATATTTCAAGATTACAGAAAACGGCAAAAATTATTTTCCTAATTTTTTTTCTCCCGAAGTTCGTAACAAAATTACTTTTTGCTGAAATTTTATTCCTTTTACTTTCTTGTAGCGGCATTTTTTTCCCTCTCATTAATTTTTGCAAAATCCCAATGAATATTTCCCCCCTTTTCTCATAATTCTTTCCCGCTTCACTCAAATATCTCTTCGTTATAAATCATTTCCCTCATTAAGTGCTGTTTCCCCCAGATCGGCTTGAAATAAAAAATCTGTTTAGGGCCAAATATAGTGACTGTAATTCCTTTAATGAAGTGTATATTAAATTTAAATAATGATTTACAAATTTTTGAAACAAGGCATTTTTTAATAACTGGAACCAATATTCACAGAAGTGCATGAAAAAAAATTGTAATTAAAATTCCGTGAACTCTGGAAAATAATGATCCTAACACACTTCATTAACATGTATTTCATCATCTTTTCCATATTTATAGATTAACACAAATCTAGTCTTTTTTTTTTTCAATTTTTTATCTTCTTATATTTACTTTTTTTTTATAATTTCCTCGCATACTAAATGTAGAAAAATTACTGTAAGTATGAAAAAAAAATCGCATTTGAGATTTGGATAAATATCAAAATTTCTTATCGGTTTTAGGACTCGTAAGACAAATATATATATACACTGTCTACCAATAAGTAATAGGACACCTATGCAAATGACGATATCTGCGGTCCTGAGGTACGTAACGGCCTCCGCCAGTATACATCGTGTAAGAAACAGCATCGGCATTAGTCCCATGCAAGATGCTGCGCAGTTCGGAGATCTCTGATTTCGAGAAAGGTATAATTATCGGGTGTCACAAATGAGGCCAATCCTTAAGGGACATATTTAGCGATCTGAAGTACCCAAAATCGACAGTGTCCTATGTGATTAAAAAGTGGAAGGGGAGAGCTGATTGTCG
>CM063509.1:105558020-105588020 GCA_032207245.1 Pardosa pseudoannulata
CACCTTAGACACTTAAATTTGCCCCAAGATACGTAAAAGAATTTACTTCTTCAGTCAAATGATTTTCCAAGAGTTATTTATTGCTTAGTCTGCTATTTATTCTTATGGTTTTAGTTTTAGACTTAGTTTTTGGGTGTATCTTGTTAATTGTGTTTGTTAAGATGTACATTTTAATAAACTTTAAATAAATATATAATGCATATATTTTTAAATTGTTTTATCCCTCGTCAATTAAATGGAGCTATTATATAAACATACAGTAAGCTTATATCCATTAGTCTAAGTTATAAATCTACTAGTTTTTTTCCACAGTAATTAATGGAAGTAAAGAATAAAACTATCATTTCCATAAACATACATAAAAAACATACACACAAACGAACAACCTTCTTAATTTTCAAAGATATATAACTTAAACGCTAGATATTTACTAGTCCGTGAAATAGACTCCTAGACTTTTATAAAAATAATTTGTTGTTAATACCGGTTATAAAATCTTCGTTGCAATAATAAATAACCGATGATTAAATTTAAAATTATCACATATGTACCTAATCTATTATTTAAGTCAAATATAAAAGAAAATTATTTACGTCCTATCTAAGTTCAGGGATAAAACGTATGAAAATAATGCAGACGATATTTAAATAATTTAAAATAAGGAAGGATTAAATGAGAGGGTTAAAGTAATGACGTCATAATGTTAGAAAAAAAATGTTTTTTTTACCAATTTATTAGGTGACAAAGTGATAAATTTAATCGCCTGCTCTTAACCAGGAAAAATAGGTTTTAAATAACGGCATTAATTGCTAGAAAAGGGGGTAAGTGGTGGATTTCGAACTTTGCTAACCCTAACTCATCAAGAATCGAATATGGATGCCTTATCCATTCCAGGTACAATCGCTTCATAAATTCGAGGACAGACGGACAGATAACTTAGGCTATTATTATATAGGGGATTTATTATAGTGAGATTTCTCGTTATATGGATTGTATACAGTGTTATTTGTTTTATAGAATCCCTATTTATTGAAAATAAAACTCATTTAGTAACCAAAATACCGCAAAGAAATATTTTTATAGTAGGATATATTATTGCCATTCTTTTATTTATTCAGTATAATTTGGCCGAACGCTGGCCGATTGGTTAGGGCACTGATCGTCGGTACCGGAGTTCGTGGGTTCGAATCCCACTTTGGCATGGGTGTTCGTAGCCGTTCGGAATCGGCTTTAAGCAGTAGGTCCCGATCTCATTAGCCCTCGTGTGCAAAACAGTAGACCGTAGCTCTCCAAACCAAACCAATCAGTATAAATTTGTCATGAAGATTCGAATAAACACACTGTTTAACTTAACAGAATAATTTATTGAAGCTAAGTAGCAACTCGAAATTTCACAAGATCGAGAAGTTGCCTAAAACTAGTGGATATCAGCTTTTATACCCGAACAGAATATTCAAGAAATAACTAATTTGCATATTAAAGAAAGATCTAGAATGTTCAAGAACATAAGGGAACAATAAATAATATTTTTTAATTAAAAATCCGTACTTTGGATCAACCGCCATGGCAAGCATCGAACCCACAATGTTCGGGTCTGGATCGCACGCTTTGACCGTTCAGCCACTGGGCTCTTTGGCTAATCAATTTTATGCTGCTATATTATTCTATCCCCCACTTTACAAAGCCGATTACCTCATCGCAGATTAAACACGGTACCATTCTATGATAGTAAATCACTGATTAAACATTGTTTAGCTGTAATCGATTATGGAGATCTTTTCGTTAAACAGTAGGTCTATACATTAAAAATATAACTCATTTAGCAACTAAAATTCCGTTTGAAATCTCTTTAGAATAGGATATTTTGCTGGAATTCCTTGATTTATTAAATATGTATTATTTCAGCCCCCTTTTATAAAGCCGATTACCATTATAAAAGAATAATCTCCATACAGTTCTACAGTAATAAATCACTGATTAGCTATAATCGGTTATAGTAGGGTAAAGTCTTATTTCTTTTTAAAATTTTGATGCATGTTTGAGAGAGCTTGATTATCAGTTTAGAAATTTAAAAAAAAAAACATATTTTTATAAAATCAAAATTCTTTACACGAAAAGATGTGTTTTTTTTTAATAATTGTATTTTACCATAATCGGTTAAACCAAATTATCAATTAATTCTACTTTAATTTTCACTTAATTGCACATTCTAGTATACAATAAAAAATGACAAAACCACCAAGAGTCGATAAGAAGTAACCAGACATTATTTATATGGTAATTAATCTGCAGTTATTATCGAATATCCTATTGATATCCGTAACACTGCCACTATTTCATTCCATCTTTTTTAAATATAAGGTTTACAAAATAGTAGTCGATTTGGTTTGGAGTGCTACGGTCTACTTTTTTGCAACACGAGGGCTAATGAGACCGAGACCTACTGCTTAAAGCTGATTCCGAACGGCTACGAACATCCATGCCCCACTGGGATTCGAACACACGAACTCCGGTACCGAAGGCCAGCATCCTAACCAAAAATAGTAGCCGAAAAAGACTCACAATTTTCATAGAAGTTAGGGGTAATAAATGTAAATGAATCAAATAAACTCATTCTACTTAATCCTTTAGAATTTTTGAAAATATTATAAAATATTTTTCTTCTTAAAATATTCCTTGCACAAAAATCTTAGGAGCTTATAAACAAAGTTCATTGATAATATAATTAAATATGATATCTTTTCAATAAATATATTAATATTAATTACATTCATCATTTTCAGATGAAAAAACAACAGTCAAAAATAGCTTTTTCAAACATACAGCTTTCAAATTTTCGGAGAAATTCATTTAGGAAAATTCTGTAATTAATCAATCGTAGCAGAGAATATTTTTATCCCTAAAAAAAAGGTTCTCTGGGAAAAAAATTATAAAGGTAAAACAATACCTTGAAAATAATAATAAACATTGTATTTCTCCGTAAAATAAAAAATGTTTGTACAAAAAATGCTTAAGAAGAGTTTAATAGAGTCAAAATATATAAATTAGAGTCTAATAATTGAAATTTAGCATTCACTGAAACAATTTCATTTTCATTGAATGATTCTTCGAATTTTAAGCTACGGGGGTTTCAAGAATTTAATAGTATTGATAAAAAAATAATAAAATTTATATGTGTCAGGCCTCACTGGTTTATTCAAGTCTGCTATACATTAATTCTACGAGATTGTTACCAAAATAAAGATTAGAAAAGAATAAAATACCGGTCAGATATAATTTTATGCAAAATATAAAAGTCAATCTAAGAGAAAGTTTACTCTATATAGGAAAATAAGTTAAAGGGACTAAAGCCTGTTAACAGTGCTTTAAAAAAAATCTTACATAAATTTAAAATTGAAAACCAAAAAAGAAATTATAGTAATTTAGCGATACAGGTTAAACTCTTTTGAATGCACCTAATCAGATTTCTCGAATACTCATGTCTTTAAACACAGAATGATTTATGTTGCCCAGAAAAATTGGCCTGAAGAGTATACTGCCATTGAGTTTCTCATATTTGCCATTACTTCTAAATTTCTATATTAATTCAGTGACAATTTACGGAAAACCTCCAAAATTATATTGTTTAACACTAAATTTACGGATGTTGATCATATACCTATTTTTACTGAAGTGAGGCAATTTGACTCCGTCATTTTTAACCGTCATGGTGCAAAAAACAAAACCATTGCACTCCTAACCAACCAATCGATAGAAGGCTAGGAAAGGAATTTGCACCCTTTAGGAATATTGTCTACATATTATCAGCCGTTAAGAAAGTCTAGTATCTTAATTTCTCTCTAATTTGAACTATTTCAATGTAAGTTTAGTAGTTTATAAAATTTATAAATTATATAACACTAGATTTACGGATGTTGATCCTATACCTATTTTTACTGAAGTGAGCCCATTTGACTCATACAAGAAAATTGAAGTTTTTTGCAAAGAAAATATTCCAAATTAATTTAAATAAAATGTTTATTATCAAAAAATTCATGGAAAACATTTTTTACGTATAAAATCTGTTTTTGAAACACATTGTCCGCAAACATTTCTATTACATTTAGCACAATGGTTTCTACATCTGTTTCTTTTGCTTGATTGTTGAACTTGACAATTCTTCCGTGCGTCAGTAGCATAAATTTCTGTCATTGGAATGGAAGTGTTCTCGACTTCTTCTCTATATTTACTTTATACTATACTTTATATACTTTATATACTTTGTACTTTATATTTACTTTAAATTATATATTTATTATTATTTTATTTATTTTCGTATACATTCTATGAGTCAAATTGGCTCACAACCGTGAAAATAGGTATACCCCATTTGATAATGCGAAATGAAGGGGTCTGCGGGGAAGAGGAATGAAAGTTTACATATATTTTATTACTTAACTAAAAACCAACGTATGTTTTTGAAAAGTGATATTAAAGTTTTATTTATATATAGTGATCAAATTTTTAATGAGTCAAATTGGCTCGATCCGTAAATCTAGTGTTAAAGAGAAATTTTCATCTGTTAATTAGAAGCGCTAAAAGTTTTTATGTAATAAATGTCCGCCCATCATTTGAATTATCTGTAGTACCAATTGCATCTCATTTAGACGAATAGAACGTATTACAAGAGTTTTCTAAAGTGTGGACCTTATTTCTTGTTAGCCCTCGACATCGCACTGGAGCTCTCTTTTCTGACTTCCCTGGGCCAAGCCCTCTAAGCCAGAAGTACTGTAATTGCATGGTATGAGAAGTAACGGAGATATTACAACACGATAATGAGGACCAAGAATCTAATTAATGTTAGAATCTAATTAACGTTTTATATTTTGCTACCCTTGATACTTGGCAACATTATAGTCAAAAGGTTTTTGACATTGATACCATCTGTCAAAACGTCTGCAAAGATTTTAATTTTATCTAAATGCTTAATTTTCCCTATTGACCGAAGAATAAATTTCAATTATACTTTTTAAATTGATATGAAATTTAGTTAAATAACATAGGATTTTTACTTGCCTCTTAAATTTACAACATAAAAAATAAAATAGTAATAATTTTACATAAATTTTCCCTCATAATTGATCTCTAAAATAAATATTACATTCCTTTTCATTACAGATTATTTTATTCAGTGAGTATAATTAGAAATTATGAACCTCAATAACTATCAAATATGAGTATTTATGAATAAAAAAGAACCATAATTAAACTTTTATTTATAAAAATCTACTCCGAGTTTATAAAGTTATAGTTCTAATTTTGTTTTATCGTAATGTTACATTTGCAGTGATACTTGACAAGATTGTCTGTAAATTAATTATACTTTCCGTAAATCAGCAAATATCAACCTGTGGGGATCGCCGTCATAGGGAGGGGGCAAGCATATCCAAAAGAAGGCATTATTAAAAATTAAGGCCGTAGTGTAGATTTAGGACAAAAATACTCAAAATACATTATTATTGTGCACATTTTATTGTATGTAGGTGGCGCGGTAAAAATTATGATTGAAAATTGAGCTGCGTAAACTGAAAGACTGAAAATAGTGTACAACGCAGTAAAATTGTTTTAAACTCAAAGTTTTTAATACTCGTGGGAAAATTTCAATTATGATTTTTACAATAAAAGGCAATTTAATAAAAAAAAAAAATATGTTATTTAACAAATGCCTTCAAGGAGTAGTACAACTAGATTCTCTGTGCATAGCCATAATCCAGAGATTTCTAACAGTAAGCATAAAAATGACACCGAGCGGCAAACAAACAGCTAAAAAGATGAAAGAGGGAGATAGTGTGATGAATTCATGAGTTCATACCACAAAAATTTAGAGAGTAGAGAGTTTAGGGATAGAAAAACACACAATCTTTTTGAGGTCAGGGACATCTATACACAGACCTACCAGCTTTTGAATATTGAAAATAGTAGCACTTGACAACTTTTGAAATCAAAAATAGTAGCACACTAATTTGCGAGGTAGGTTCGATGGCGAGTTTTTAGAACATAAATCCTGGGCAATCGCACGCGTGCCATAACATAATTCTCATACAAATTTTGCATCTCTATCAGTGAACAAAGTTTTGTTAGAATATAAAATAGCCAGCATATGGAGATAGATTTTAAACATAAGTTTTAAAGAATTAAATAAGTATAATCTAAAATAAATATTAGAACTACCTATGTTAAACATATACCTAGTTTTACTGCACTCGTCAAATTGACGGAGCATGGTTTTGATCATGATTTAATCATGGTTTGACGAATCATGGTTTTGATCATGGTTTTCATTGTAACTTTTGACTAAGTTAATGTAAAAAAAAGAATATAATTTAACTAAAACAACATTTAATATAATAATTCAGTAATTATTAGTAAAAACCAAACAAAAACAGTTTCTATTGCCTAGAATTTACAAAAATAATGTTTATACTATTTTCCAAGATTAAACTTTTCACGGATTGCACTTTTCGCCAAGAACTTTATCCCGTTAGAAGTACAACTGACAATGATTGCGTCCTGATTACATTTACCATTTAGACCTTTCAGTTCTAAATTAAATCGTAATCGAAGCAAAATAGATCCTGTGTTAAAAACTGCCGAACACTTTGGATCATTCAACTTTGAAATTGCCAAAGTCGTCATTTTGACGGGTCTTGGTATTAATAGGTATGGGTTATATGATTATGGAAATTAAAGTGGGTGAGTGGAAATTGAATATTTAATTATTCTTACACTTTATTTAAAGTCGTGTCTTAAAATTCTAGAACAATACCTAAATTATATCAAATTTTTAATCATGAAATTTGAAAACGTCAAAATGACGGTCTTGGTAATTCTAGAGTTAAAAAAATATTTTCTGAATTTATTTTTAAAAGAAAACTAAAGTTACGACAAACGGTACATACAGCATCTCATTATATAAAATTACTTCGAATTCTATGAAATTTCTATTTCAGGGCAGCAAAATATTTTTTCCCGTTCGCACTCCGTTTGGTTTTTCAAAATACTCACTATTTCCCCTAAATATTTTCACCTTAGATTAAGTGTAATTGATAGATCATTAAGTGTGATATCGATTTATAATCAGAATTAAACATCTTGTAAGCTTTTTTAAAAAAAAATAGATAATATTTATAAAAATAAGAACAATGCATTTTAAAAAATGTAATAGCTAAATATACAAAGATATAAACTAAATATCAAAGTTAAGTTTGTTAAGTTTGCTTGCAAAGTTATACTGATAATGTAAATTAAAGTGAGTGAGTGGAAATTGAATAGGAATATTTAACTATTCTTATATTTATTAAAAGTCGTGTCATAAAATTCTAGAACAATACATAAATTATATCAAACTTTTAAACATGAAATTTGAAAACGTCAAAATGACGGTCTTGGTAATTCTTGAGTTAAAAAAATATTTTCTGAATTTATCTTTAAAAGAAAACTAAAGTTACGACAAAAGGTACATACAGCATCTCATTATATAAAATAACTTCGAATTCTATGAAAATTCTTTTTCAGGGCAGCAAAATATTTATTCCCGTTCTTACTCAGTTTGGTTTTTCAAAATACACACTTTTTCCCCTAAATATTTTCACCTTAGATTAAGTGTAATTGACTGCTCATTAAGCGTGATGTCGATTTATAATCAGAATTAAACATCTTGCAAACTTTTTTAAAAAATAAATAGTATTTAATAAAATAAGAACAATGCATTTTAAAATATGTAATAGCCAAATATACAAAGATATAAACTGCACATCAAAGTTACTTGATAGGGATTTAATGGACATCATACCCAGACCTACCAACTTTTGAATATTGAAAATAGTAGCCCACTAATTTGCGAGGTAGGTTGGATGGCAAGTTTTTACACCATAAATCTTGGGCAATCGCATGCGTGCCGTAACACAATGCACATACTAAATGATGGTGTGTATGATGTTTACTGCTCAAACAAAACAATTAATTCTATTTAAAGTATATAAAATCCCATATAAAATTTGAAATGGACAATAATATTTCATTTTCAAAATATCATATACATTTATATACATTTCTGAACTGAAAACACCCCATATAAAGTGAGATGAAGTATTTTATTTAGATTTATTTGAGTTGTGTTTAAATGTTATTTCAAAACTTAAATTTTTATTGTAAGAAATAATAATTTTTAAAAAATCTCAGAAATATCCTAAGGGGAGAACACAGAAATATACTATTACATTATAACCAGTATTAGCAGACAAAAAAATCTAAATTTAAATCCAAAAATTTCTATCCTCGAGAGAGTATGGTATCACACTGTAGTTACATGAAAATTGATCGGCAAAGTTTTATTTACGGATTTCCTTATATCACTTGCGAAAATATATTCACTCATTTTGATTTTCCGGATGCGGTATAATTTTTTATTCCTGTATATATTTTTTGACAAAAATTAAAGCATTTTTTTAACCGATTTTCGTAGGATCGTAACTATTTGCTAAATTCGTAGAAACTACGATTTTTTTGTAGCAGTTGGCAGGTCTGACCTAACCCTCTAATCCAGAGATTTCTAACAGTAAGCATAAAAGTGACAACGAGCGGAAAATAAACAGCTAAAAGGACGGAAGAGTGAGATAGTGTGATGGATTCGTGAGTTCATAACACAAAAAATCTAAAGAGTAGAGAGTTTAGGGATAGAAAAAAACAAAATTCCGAGGGACATCCGTACACTACGGCGACAAGACGTGGAATGAGTAGTTTTCTCAATCTAAGGCTTAGATTGAGAAAACTACTCATTTACAGTAAAACCCGTTTAAAAAGTTCTAGCTTAAGAAGTTTATATTTTCGATACCCATTTTCCCCCTATTCATACAATGTTAAAATAACCGGTTTATAAAATTTCGTTCCAAACTCTTTCCCGCTTAAAAAGTTTTATTTCATTTCTAAGTTTACTTACAGAACGCGTTTATAGCTTACTTTCGATTACTGTTTTTTTTCTCATCTCTGTTTGTAAAGATCAATGTTTATGGAGGAAAACGATTGTTGTCATTTTTATTTAAAATGTGCCCGAAGAAGTTTTTAAAAGCTTAAGACAGCTGGACTGTTATCAATTACAAATTTCCGATAAAAAACAAAAACAAAAAACTATAACCGATTTTTTCTGTAAAATTGATTTCAGTGGTGTTTAAAGCAAAATTTCTTAGCTGAATTAAAGATATTCTAAGGTAATTATGTTGTTTTCCTTTATTAGCTGATTTTTTAAGTATGCAAAAAATGTAAATTTTTGAGAAAAACCAAATATATTGTTTATATATTATTTTATAAAGAAAAAAATCTCTCCTCATTATCTATGTGATTATTTTGTTTTTAAAAAAATTAATTTCGTTTAAGAAGTTTTCTCTTTCTATTCCCTTAGAAAACTTCTTAAGTGGGTTTTACCATATATATTTATATTTGTACATACAAATATATATATATATATATATATATATATATATATATATATATATATATATATATATACATATATATATATATTATGTATAATATAATATGTTATATATATATGTATATATATATATATATATATAAATATTATATATATATATGTATATATATATATATATATATATATAGTTTTATATAAATATATGTATAAATATGTATATATATAATATATGTATATATATATGTATATATATGTATGTATAAAATAAATATTTATATAATGTAAAGTATATATTATATATATGTATATAAATATATATAATATGTATATATTGTATAAAGTTTATGTATATATATATGTATATATATGTATATATATATATATATATATAAAATATGTATAATATGTATATATATAATTATATAAAAATATATATATATATAAGAAATTTATGATTATTTATATATATATATATATATATATTATAATATATATATGTTAATAATATATATAAAATGTATATATTATATATATGTATATGAATATATATTTATATATAAATGTATATATATATATATTTTATATATATAAATTTATATATTTTTAAGTTATATATAATTTAATAAAAAAACAAAAAAAAATATATATATTTTTTTTTGATGAACACATACATACGCATGCCTGATTTCCCGTTTAAGAAGTTTTTGCGCTTAAGAAGTTTTAATTAGTTAGGCCCTTGGAAAACTTCTTAAGCGGGTTTCACTGCACTTGTTATTGTACATCATGTGAAAATTATGTCGGCTGATTTAAAAGAAAGATTTTCTGATTTACAACAAATTGAATTCCCAACATAGATGATGCAGCCAATGTTAGTGGATTTGTCGATATAACAAATATGCAGTATCAAGAAGAACTCTTAGAAATGCCAAAATGTTCAATCATGAAAACTTTATTTAATATAAAAGGAGCGATGACGTGGCTTTGTGAGGAAATAGAAATCAAATACCCAAATGTAACAAAATGTGCAAGAAGACTATCGTTGCCGTTTCCATCTTCATATTTAGCTGGATGTGGATTTAGTGTTTGGACAGTAACAATTCAGCAAGTTTTTGGACAATAACAACACTGATGTTTACCACAGTAGCATGGCCTAACTGAAGACTGGGTTTCTTTAAAGAAGTTACACAAAAATATAAAAACATCAAAGTTTATTTTTTTCTTTCTCAAAACAACGTAAATAAAAAAAACAGTTAAACAGAACATACAAAACAGTTGACCAATAACGCAAAATTAAGCTGCAAATTAAACATTCTGGCAAGTGACTAATTTATGTAATTTACCGATGGAAGAAAAACTATATCGACGAAGCAAAAACACGACGAGCAACAGGAAAAAGCTGAACGTAAAATGCCCCTCTTTATACCCCTTCTTCATTTTGTAAACATTACAAATACTCACATGCTGAAGAAAAAAAGACCACGGAGCATACAAAAAACAATTTCCAAATTACTAACTAAACTGCTCTCACATGGGCTTCAGACATCCCCTATATAATAAAAGCCTAAGTTATCTGTACATCTGTCCTGCAATTTATGAAGCGATTGGACCTGGAATGGATAGAGGCAACCATTCAAAGCGAATAAAGTTTATCTTCTCCTAAACGATCGATCCGATTCTAAAATAAATTGGTATAAATATGCTTCATATCACAGCAAAAAATACTGTCGTCTTTAAAACGTTCGAAATCCAACCCTTTCCCCCCTTTTCGAGAGTTTAATGCCATTATTTCAAGGCCTATTTTCCCCGGTTAAGAGCAGGCGATTCAATTTATCCATTTATCACTTAATAAATAGGTAAAAATAACAATTTTTTCTATCATTGTGACGTCATTCCTTTCAACATCTCATTTAATCATTTCATATTTTAAACTATTTAAATATCGTCTGCATTATTTTCATACATTTTATCACTGATCCTAAATATTACGTAAATGATTTTCTTTTATATTTGGCTTAAATAATAGAATAGGTACATACGTGATAAATTTAATCATCGATATTTTTGTTGCAATGAAACTTTTATCATCGGTATTAACAATAAATTATTTTCATATAAGTCTAGGAGTCTATTTCACGGACTAATAAATATCTTTTAATTTATACATATTTGGAAATTAAGAAATTTGTCTGCTTTGTGTGTGTTTCTTTTTTATACATAGCCTCACGGTTTGATTAAATGGATTCAATGTGATTCTAAACTGCATTACAGGATCGGGAGACTCTAGAGGAATATGACGATAAATAAATTATTGAGAGTGAACCAGATAGTTCTCAGCCAAAAAACAAACCATTTTTTACCTGCCTGATTGGGTACTTAACAGTTCTGAAATATTAAAAATTTTACTAATCAAGTCATATGATGGGCTATATGCTAGTTTGGTTTAAATAATAGATTAGGTGCATATCTAATGATTTAAAATTTAATCAGCGATGTTTTTTTTTTTTTTTTTTTTTTTATTTTTTTTTTTCTTTTTTTGCAATGAAAATTTAATTTCCGGTATTAACAACAAATTCTTTTCATAAAAGTCTAGGAGTGTATTTCACGGACTAATAAATATATAGCTTTTAAGTTATATATCTTTGAAAATTAAGAAGTTTGTTTGTTAGTTTTTTATACATAACCACACGAATTTGCAATCGATTCGCTAAATTTTGGACATCATTCATATATACCGCTAAATAATCACTGTCAATATTAAAACCTTTGCTGTTTATCCTATTATGTAATATGACAAGATAAATGAAAATTGGCAATTAACATGCGGTTAGTAAAGATAAACAAATTGTTGAGCATGTATCACATAATTCTCAGCCAAAAAACAAACCATTTTTTTACCTGCCTCATAGGGTACTTTACAATTCTGGAAAATTAAAAACTTTAATGATCACATCATATGACGGGCTATATGTTAGTTAGTAATTGTTTTAAAAAAATGTACTTATGAAAAGAGACGAATCAGTTTTTGAAGTGCATTAAAATACATATTTTAAAGGATAAATGCAAATTCTCTAAGCATGTTTCAAAACTGGTATACACTGCTCTATTTTCCCCGGTTAAGAGCAGGCGATTCAATTTATCCATTTATCACTTAATAAATAGGTAAAAATAACAATTTTTTCTATCATTGTGACGTCATTCCTTTCAACATCTCATTTAATCATTTCATATTTTAAACTATTTAAATATCGTCTATACTATTTTAATATCTTTTATCACTGAACTTAGATATTACGTAAATGATTTTCTTTTATATTTGGCTTAAATAATAGATTAGGTACATACGTGTGATAATTTTAAATTGAATCATCGATTATTTTTTGTTGCAATGAAACTTTTATCACCGGTATTAACAACAAATTCTTTTCATTTAAGTCTAGGAGTCTATTTCACGGACTCATAAATATCTAACTTTTAATTAATATATATTTGGAAATTAAAAAGTTTGTTCTTTTGTGTGTTTGTTTATTATACATAACCACACGGTTTGACTGAATGAATTCAATGTGTTTTCTAAACTGCATTACAGGATCGGGTGATTCTAGAGGAGTATGAAGATAAATAAATTATTGAGAGGGAACCAGATAGTTCTCAGCCAAAAAACAAATCCTTTTTTACCTGTCTCATTAGGTACTTGCCAGTTCTGGAATATTAAAAATTTTACTAATCCCGTCATATGATGGGCTATAGGTTAGTGAAAAATAAAACGAGATCAAGTAACCAAGATTAAAAATAGTTAGAGTTCAATTCCCGTGATTTATGTTAACCTTTATCAGATTGAAATTTAATAGAAACCAACTTAACCTGCTTAGTGTCAAAAAGATTAAATTATGGTTAAAAGTTTAACAAATTACAAGGAAGGGGATCCGTGTATTTGGTAACATTTAGTGCAGTAAATGATTTACTGGTAAAAAAAAAAAAAAAAAAAAAAAAAAAAAAAAAAAAACGCTTTGATATAACACAACGGGGAGACTTAAAACTAAAGATAACCAGATTCGAACCCGACATAAAATGTTTGTGCAGCAAGCATCAAGCTGAAAGATCTCACTAAAATAAAGTAATTAATACAGAAAAATTCTTGTTAGAAAACTTTCGAGATTCTATTTTAGCGTCAACTATTACTTATACAAACTTACCTAACCGTTTCCCTTACAAATTTTTTTGAAGAAAACTGCAAAAAAGTCATCACATTTTTTTAAATTTTATTATTAAATACAAGGAAATGAAAAAAAATATATGTAGGTTTTAAATTGAATTTTTAATTTTTTACAGGTGTAAAAGAATTTAGTTTTAATATTAGTTCACTATCCCGAGTTATCTCGGGCAATTGGAAGACGTTAAATATTAGTCTTTGCACGATAGTTTTTGAAACAAGGGACAACACAAAGTGATACCTGACATTATATACTCTAGTATCTGGTATCTTTTCTTACTGGCTGACCTCTGGAATTTGTTTTACTGAAGCACAGAGTACACTGTCTCGTTGGATTTGATTTTTTTTTTTCAGTAACAGGAATAACATCGGGAAAATGCTTTGAGGTTAACCTGAGTTGTAAAAGACTAATGCTGGGTATTCCTGATGTAGCAGAAAATTGCAAAGTTATTTTATTGCAAAGCTAAAATAAAATATTTAATTAATACAGAAAAATTCTTTTTAAAATTATTTCGAGATTCTATTTTAGCGTCAACTGTTACTTATAAAAACTTCCTAACCGTTTCCCTTACAAACTTTTTTGAAGAAAACTGTAAAAAATCATCACATTTTTTAAAAATTTATTATTAAATACAAGGAAATGAAACAAAACAAAATATGTAGGTTTTAAGTTGAATTTTTAATTTTTTAGTTTTAAAATTAATTTACTACCCCGAGTTATCTCGGGCAAATGGAAAACGTTAAATATTAGTCTTTGCATGATAGTTTTTGAAACAAGAGACAGCACAAAGTGATACCTGACATTCTGTACACTGGTATCTGATCTCTTTTCTTACTGGCTTACCTCTGCAATTAGTTTTACATGAGCACAGAGTAAACTGTCTCGTTGGATTTGAATTTTTTTTTTTCAGTAACAGGAATAACGTCTGAAAAATGCCTTGAGGTTAACCTGAGTGGTAAAAGACTAATGCTGGGTATTCCTGATGTAGCAGAAAATTGCAAAGCTATTTTAAGCAGAAAATTATTTTATTATAAGCTAAAATAAAATATTTAATTAATACAGAAAAATTCTTGTTAAAATTATTCGAGTTTCTATTTTAGCCTCAACTATTACTTATAAAAACTTACTTAACCGCTTCCCTTACAATTTTTTTTTATTTTTTTTAAGAAAACTGCAAAAAATCATCACATATTTTTAAATTTTATTATTAAGTACAAGGAAATGAAACAAAACAAAATATGTAGGTTTTTAATTGAATTTTAATTTTTTACAGATGTAAAGCATTTAGTTTTAATATTAGTTTACTATCCCGAGTTACCTCGGGCAATTGGAAGACGTTAAATATTAGTCTTTGCATGATAGTTTTTGAAACAAGGGACAGCACAAAGTGATACCTGACATTTTGTACACTGGCATCTAATCTCTTTTCTTACTGGCTTACCTCTGGACTTTTTTTTTACGGGAGCACAGAGTACACTGTCTCGCTGGATTTGATTTTTTTTTCAATGACAGGAATAACATCCGAAAAATGCCTTGAGGTTAACCTGAGTTGTAAAAGACTAATGCTGGGTATTCCTGATGTAGCAGAAAATTTCAAAGTCATTTTATTGCAAAGCTAAAATAAAATATTTAATTAATGCAGAAAAATTCTTGTTAAAATTATTTCGAGTTTCTATTTTAGCCTCAACTATTACTTATAAAAACATATTTAACAGCTTCCCTTACAAATTTTTTTAAAGAAAACTGAAAAAAAAATCATCACATTTTTTAAAATTTTATTATTAAATACAAGGAAATAAAACGAAACAAAATATGTAGGTTTTAAGTTGAATTTTTAATTTTTTACAGGTGTAAAAGCATTTAGTTTTAATATTAGTTTACTATCCCGAGTTATCTCGGGCAAATGGAAAACGTTAAATATTAGTCTTTGCATGATAGTTTTTGAAACAAGGGACAACACTATGTGATACCTGACATTCTGTACACTGGTATCTGATCTCTTTTCTTACTGGCTTACCTCTGGAATTTGTTTTACGAGAGCACAGAGTACACTGTCTCGTTGGATTGGATTTTTTTTTCTTTTCAGTAGCAGGAATAACATCTGGAAAATGCTTTGAGTTTAACCTGAGTGGTAAAAGACTAATGCTGGGTCTTCCTGATGTGGCAGAAAATTGCTGAAGAAAAGATTTGCTGAAATTAGTTTTTTAATCAGTGGAAAACACCTGATCAGTCCTGCCAAAAGAACCTCGAAACCAACAAAACTTAACAAACTGCCAATCAAAGTTGAATATTTCTTTTCATTTCCTCCAGGCAGAGTAAAAGCGCTATAAAACAAATCTTACTGACAAATTCTACTTCGAGTTTTCTCTGGATAATAATTAACTGCAATATATACGAATCCGAGATAACTCAGGATAATCAGGCAAGCGGATAAAGTGATTCGTTAAAAAATTCTTGATGACTTCATTTTTCAACCTATAATTTAAGTCTCTTAAGTGAACAATTCAAATTATTAAAAATGAACATTATGTTATATAGGGCGTAATTCAAAGTTTAAAAAGTATAAAGTGGGTCAGAGCACAAAAAAGGTTGGGAAACACTGATCTAAGAAATTCAACTCGCTACGAACAAACAACTTAAACCTCAACAAGTATGAAATAGGACTGTTTTTGGGTACAAATAACATCTACAATATAACTTTTGATAGGAAATAACTACATTGGGGTTATTAAAAAGTTCTCATATAGTTTTTATTGTCACATTATATTTAAGTGATATTTCCCAAAATTGTTATTAAATAAGCTTGACAGTTATACTTTCAAACAATGTACAGCCTATTTACTTATTTTATAAATCATATATTTCAATGTTCGAGGAAAATTAAATTTCAATTTACACTCTTCAGATTGCAGAAATTTTCATAAAATAATTTGCATGATTTTTTAAAAAAACACTCTAAATCTCAACAACTATCAAATAGGACTCCATTCTGGAACAAAAAGCAACTAACTATATTTTAAATTTTGTTCGGAAATATCAACTCCAGGTTCATTTAAAAGTGCTTATTAAAGAGAGACCATTTAAGAGTGACCATTTAAGAGTGTCTGTTACATTTCATAAGTTAACTTTGCAATAAGTTAAGGGAACGTATTTAATTTGTTCTAATCTGCTAGTTTTCTATATTTGAGGGAAATTAGATTTCATTTATACTCGGCTGATATTACAGCTGAGAAATTAACTCCGAGGTCATTAAGAATTTATATTGTAGTGCTATATTTCCCAATGGTATTTGACAAAATTGTTAGTAAATTAATTTGACAGTTATACTTTGCACTAAGTTGAGGGCGACGTATTTAATTTGTTCTAAACTCCTAGTTTTCAATATCTGAGTGAAAATAGATTTCATTTATACTCGGTATACAACTGAGAAATTAACTCCGAGGTCATTAAGAATTTATATTGTAATGCTATATTTCACAGTGGTACTTGACAAAATTGTTACTAAATTAATTTGAGAGTTATACTTTGCACTAAGTTGAGTGAGACGTATTTAATTTGTTCTAAACTCTTTTTTGTTTCTTTCAACATTCGGGAAATAATATACATCAATTTTATTTTTTATATAGGTGAGGAATTTATTAAAATACCATATATTGAAAAGAGGACATGACTTTGAGTAATTATTAAATGATTATATTCTGGAACCAAAAACAACTGCAATTCAACTTTTGTTCCGAAATAAGCAACTCCGAGGTCATTAAGAGTTTATATTGTAGTGTTATATTTCACAGTGGTATTTGACAAAATTGTTATTAAATTGATTTGACAGTTATACTTTGCACTAAGTTGTGGTCTACATGTTTAATTTGTTCTAAACTAGTAGTTTTCAACATTCGAGGGAATATTTATTTCAGTTATACTGGTTTTATAGATAGATGAGAAATTTACTAAAATGGCATGTTATATTTAAAAGAGAACCTGACTTTCAATAACGATTATATATGACGATACTTTCAAAATATCATCTCCGAGTTTATTAATAGTTTCTATTGTAGTTTTAGATTTCACAGTGATAATTGACAAGATAGTTACTAAATTAATTTGACGGTTACACTATGCACTAAGTTGAGAGCGAAGTATTTAATATGTTCTAAACTCCCTTTATTTTTCAATATTCGGGAGAAAATATACATCAATGTTATTCTTTATATAGCTGAGGAGTTTACTAAAATACCATATGATATTTAAAAGAAGACCTAACTTTTAGTAATTATTAAATATGATTATATTCTGGAACCAAAAACAACTACAATTGGTATTTGACAAAATTGTTACTAAATTTATTTGACAGTTACACTTTCTCTAGTTGTGAACCACGTATTCAATTTGTTCTAAACTCCTAGTTTTCAATATTTGAAGAAAAATAGATTTCATTTATACTTGGTATACAGCTCAGAAATTAAGTCCGAAGTCATTAAGAATTTATATTGTAGTGTTATATTTGACAGTGGTACTTGACAAAATTGTTACTAAATTAATTTGACTGTTATACTGTGAACTAAGTTGAGAGCAACATATTTAATATGTTCTAAAATCTTTTTTTTTCCCCTCAATATTCGGGAGAAAATATACACCAATTTTATTCTTTTTATAGGTGAGGAATTTACTAAAATACCATATATTTAAAGAGGACATGGCTTTCAGTAATTATTAAATATGACTATGTTCTGGAACCAAAAACAAATGCAATTTAACTTTTGTTCTGAAATAAGCAACTCCGAGGTCATTAAGAGTTTATATTGTAGTGTTATATTTCACAGTTATACTTGACAAAATTGTTACTGGATTAATTTGACAGTTATACTTTCCACTAAGTTGTGAGGGCGACGTATTTAATTTGTTCTAAAGTCCTAGTTTTCAATATTTGAGGGAAAATACATTTTATTTATACTCGGTATACAGCTGAGAAATTAACTCCGAGATCTTTAAGAGTTTATATTGTAGCGTTAGATTTCACAGTGGTACTTGACAAAATTGTTACTAGATTAATTTGACAGTTATTCTTTGCACTAAGTTTAGTGAGACATATTTAATTTGTTCTAAATTTTTTTTTTCCATATTTGGGATAAAATTTTTATCAATTTTATTCTTTATATAGGTAAGGAATTTGCTAAAATATCATATATTTAAAAGAGGACATGACTTTTAGTAATTATTAAATCTGACTATATTCTGGAACCAAAACCAACTGCAATTCACCTTTTGATCTGAAATAACCAACTTCAATGTCATTAAGAGTTTACATTGTAGTCTTATATTTCACAGTGGTACTTGACAAAATAGTTACTAAATTAATTTGACAGTTTACTTTGCACTAAGTTGTGGACCACGTATTTAATTTGTTCTAAACTCTTAGTTTTCAATATTCGAGGGAAAATTTATTTCAATTATACTCGTTATATAGCTGAGAAATTTACTAAAATAACATGTTATATTTAAAAGAGAACTTCACTTTCAATAACAATTATATTTGACAATACTTCGAAAATATCATCTCCGAGTTTATTAAGAGTTTTTATTGTAGTTTCAGATTTCAGAGATAATTGACAAAATAGTTACTTAATTAATTTGACGGTTATACTATGTACTAAGTTGAGGATAACGTATTTAATTTGTTCTAAACTCCTTTTTTTTTTTTTTCAATGTTCGGTAGAAAATATACGTCAGTTTTATTCTTTATATAGCTGAAAAATTTATTAAAATACCATATGATATTTAAAAGAAAACCTGACGTTTAGTAATTATTAAATATGATTATATTCTGGAACCAAAAACAACTGCAATTCAACTTTTGTTCGGAAATATCAACTCCGAAGTCATTAAGAGTGTATAATGTAATGTTAGATTTTACAGTGGTATGTAATGACAAAATTGTTAATAAATTAATTTGACAGTTATACTTTTCACTAAGTTGTGGACTACGTATTTAATTTGTTCTAAACTCTTAGTTTTCAATATTTGAGAGAAAATAGATTTCATTTATACTCGGTATACAACAGAGAAATTAACTCCGAGGTAATTAAGAATTTATATTGTAGTGCTATATTTCACAGTGGTATTTGACAAAATTGTTACTAAATTAATTTGACAGTTATACTTTGCACTAAGTTGAGTAAGACGTATTTAATTTGTTCCAAACTCTTTTTTGTTTCTTTCAATATTTGGGAGAAAAGTTACATCAATTTTATTCTTTATATAGTTGAGGAATTTACTAAAATACCATATATTTAAAAGAGAAACTGATTTACAGTAATTATTAAATATGATTATATTCTGGAACCAAAAACATCTGCAATTCAACTTTTGTTCTGAAATAATCAACTCCGAGGTCATTAAAAGCTTATATTGCAGTGTTATATTTCACAGTGGTATTTGACAAAATTGTGATCTAATTAATTTGACAGTTATACTTTGGTCTAAGCTGTTAACCACGTATTTAATTTGTTCTAAATTCTTAGTTTTCAATATTCGAGGAAAAATTTATTTCAATTTTACTTGTTTTATAGCAAGCAGAGAAATTTAATAAAATGGCATGCTGTATTTAAAAGAGAACTTCACTTTCAATAACAATTATATATGACGGTACTTCGAAAATATCATCTCCGAGTTCCTATTATAGTTTTAGATTTCACAGTGATAATTGACAAAATAGTTACTAAATGAATTTCACTGTTAAACTATACACTAAGTTGAGGATGACATATTTAATTTGTTCTAATCTCCTTTTTTTTCAGTGTTCGGTAGAAAATATACATAATTTTTATTTTTAATATAGTTGAGGAATTTACTAAAATACCATATATTTAAAAGAGAACATGACTTACAGTAATTATTAAATATGACTATATTCTGGAAAGAAAAACAACTGCAATTCAACATTTGTTCGGAAATATTGTTGTCTTATATTTCATAGTGATACTTGACATAATTGTTACTAAATTAATTTGACAATTATACTTTGCACTAGGTTGAATGCGACGTATTTAATTTGTTCCAAACTCTTTTTTGTTTCTTTCAATATTCGGGAGAAAGTATACATCAATTTTATTCTTTATATAGTTGAGGAATTTACTAAAATACCATATCTATCTATAGAAATCTAAAAGAGAACATGACTTTCATTAATTATTAAATATGACTACATTCTGGAACCAAAAACAACTGCAATTCTCTTTTAGTTCTGAAATAATCAACACCGAGGTCATTCGGAGTTTTTATTGTAGCGTTATATTTCACAGTGGTATTTGACAAAATTGTTATTGAGTTAATTTGACAGCTATACTTTCTACTAAGTTTTGGACCAAGTATTTAATTTGTTCTAAACTCCTAGTTTTCAATATTCGAGGGAAATTTTATTTAAATTATACTCGTTATATAACTGGCTGAGAAATTTACTAAAATAACACGTGATGATATTTAAAAGACAAAATGACTTTCAATAGCAATTAAATATGACTATACTTCGAAAATATCATGTCTGAGTTTATTAAGAGATTTGATTGTAGTGTTATATTGCACAGTGATATTTGAAAAAATTGTTACTAAATTAATTTGACGGTTAGTCTTTGCACTAAGTTGAGGGCGACGTATTTAATTTGTTTAAAACTCTTTTTTGTTTCTTTCAATATTCGGGAAAAAATTAACATCCATTTTATTCTTTATGTAGATAAGGAATTTGCTAAAATACCATATAATTAAAAGAGAACATGGGTTTCAGTAATTATTAAATATGTCTATATTCTGAAACGAAAAACAACTGCAACTCAACTTTTGTTCTGAAATAATCAACTCCGAGGTCATTAAGAGTTTTTATTGTAGTTTTATATTTCACAGTGGTACTTGACAAAATTGTTACTAAGTTAATTTGACTGTTATACTTTTCACTAAGTTGTGGATTACGTATTTAATTTGTTCTAAACTCTTAGTTTTCAATATTTGAGAGAAAATAGATTTCATTTATACTCCGTATACAACCGAGAAATTAACTCCGAGGTCATTAAGAATTTATATTGTAGGGCTATATTTCACAGTGGTATATGACAAAATTGTTACTAAATTAATTTGACAGGTATACTTTGCACTAAGTTGAGTAAGACGTATTTAATTTGTTCCAAACTCTTTTTTGTTTCTTTCAATATTTGGGAGAAAATATACATCAATTTTATTCTTTATATAGTTGAGGAATTTACTAAAATACCATATATGTATAGGAGAAACTGACTTACAGTAATTATTAAATATGATTATATCATCTCCGAGTTTATTAAATATTGTAGTTTTAGATTTAGAGTTTTAGTTATAGTTTTAGATAGTTTTAGTTGTAGTTTTAGATTTTACAGTGAAAAAAAGCAAGATAATTAGTAAATTAATAATTTGAGTGTTACACTGAACACTAAGTTGAGAGCGGCGTATTTAATATGTTCTAGGTTTCTTTTATTTTTCAATATTTGGAAAAAAATAAACATCAATTTTATTATTTATATAGCTGAGGAATTTACTAAAATAACATAATATTTAAAAGAGAACATGACTTTCAACAATTATTAAATATGATTATTTTGAAACAACTACAGGTTAACTTTTGTTTGGAAAATCTACTCTGAGGTTGTTCAGAAACAGGAAAAGTTCTCGAATTCGCATCATAAACACACACACATAGAAAAAAAAGTTTGTTCCTGAGTATTTTTTCCCCCAGTCGTGTCAAATCCCAAATTCAAATATTTTGCTTACCTTTATGTTTTCGCTCTTCCATTCTCCCGGGGTTCAGGCAGGGGAAAAAATAGAAAAGGGGGGATTATAAAACACCAATCCCCCCCTCCCTTTCTCTTTGTGTCAAACTTTGTGAAAAACCGCGTCCCTCTCCATTCGTTGAATCCTTTCGCAGCTCTTCTCCACCAGAATCTCATCGGTCGGCAAACACTCAGCGAGCTCTGCCGGCGTTGCGGGACCCCATTGGACGGAAGTGTCGCCGGTAGGCGGAGCCGCGGGCGTGGTCTGGCCGTTGAGTGGGCGCGGGGTTGCCGAGGGGTCGTCCCAACGGCCAAGAGTCGTATTTAATGTGTCAATTGTGGTTGGGGCAAAGTTTTCGTGCGGTAGCTATGGTCCGCATTCAGGGCACGGCAGAAGCGATGGTGGTGCCACGCCGAACGACCTCGTTTTCCATCAGCAGCCTGATCGACGGAGGGGAGGCGGAAGACAACCCGGCCGAGATCGGGACCCCGCCGCCGCAGTCGGTGCCCGATTCCCCGCGGGATCTCAGTAACCGGCGCGCCTCGCCCGAACCGCAGCAGAAGTCCTCCGCCCCGACCACCCCCGAGAAATCGTCTACGGGGGACGCGTCCAAAGATGAGAAAAAGCCCCAGCATGAGAAGCCTCCCTTCAGCTACAACGCCCTTATTATGATGGCAATCAGGCAGAGCCCAGAGAAAAGATTGACTCTCAACGGTATTTACGAATACATCATGAAGAACTTTCCCTATTACAGAGAAAATAAGCAGGGCTGGCAGAACTCGATTAGGCACAATCTCAGCCTCAACAAGTGTTTTGTCAAAGTCCCCAGACATTACGACGATCCCGGTAAAGGGAATTACTGGATGCTCGATCCCAGTTCTGACGATGTCTTTATTGGTGGTACGACGGGCAAGCTCCGGAGAAGATCCACAGCAGCATCTAGAACTCGGTTAGCAGCATTCAAGCGTGCCGGTGCACCCGTCTTTCCTGGTGTTCTCAACCCTGGTTTCCATCCTCACGACAAATCTGCGCTAGGCTGGTCCTTAGCAGGATATGGTGGTTTCCACACCCCCGGTGGACTCTTGTCTTTCAAATATCCCTACTCCAGTCTAACAACAAACATAGCCGGCATTCAGAATCCTAAACCCACTGGATTCAGTGTTGACAGGCTCCTTGGTTCAGAAAGTGCTGTCAATCTTCACGCACCTCTGTGGTCAAGTCTCGCTTATCCTCCGAACTGTGCACCTTTAGGACTCGGGACGACGCAAGGCTATCCCGCAATGCCTGGTTGCGGCTATCTACTTTCGTCCTTGGTTGCTCCAGGGCAGGCCCTTTACGATTTACATGCCCTCAGGACAGTATCTGCACTGAATTGCCAAACAAGAAACGTCAACCAAAGTTCCACAGCATCTAGTTCGGACAGTTCTACAACTATCTATAAGCCGATACCTATCATGTCCAAACAAAGCTAGCGTAGATGGATGGCATCAGAGTAGTGTAAATAAGACATTGTGTAGATAGTGTAAATATATATTACTATATATATAAATATAAATTAACTATATATGAGAAACTATTCCACGACTTTAGACTATGTGCTCGTCGAACAATCATGGACTATATGATCTCTCCTGTCGAGTTATGTGCAAATTAATTATTATCAATTTCCGACCTGCGTCCAGATATGTACTGCAGTGCTGTATATCACAGGTAACGAGGACAATATTTTAATTTTCGTCCTTTACTTGTCTTTAACTAGTATGATTGTAAAAGTTCAAATAACAGTCAACAACTTTGAATAATAACGATTTTTCTATAGTCTTTAATCATAGAAATAAAAGTATTGCTTTCATTCTTTTGAAAAGAAAATTCAGTTTTATTAGTTATTTGCTCTAGTTTATTACATTATATATTTTTTGATTTTATGATTTTGTATAGGCACAGAAATTAATGATAGCTTATTTTAGGATTACTTTTATTAATTTACTTAACTTTAGGCAAAAAATGCTTTCTAGAATTAGATTTGAACAAATGATGGATCTTAAAGTCAATTCATCCAATTAAATGTAAATCAATTTTTAAACCTTTCATAAACATTACTATGTGTTAAACAGCTAATAATATTTAAATATTTTATTTTTACAAAAAATGTTATAGTTTTCAAAATTCGACTTTAAAATATTTAATTAAAATCTATAAATAAGATATTCAGAATATAAGATTATATATAAGATATATATAAGATTTCAGATATTTATAAATAAATAAATAAAAGGAAATATGTATTGAAAATTAATTCATGTTTTTATCTTTTACCATTAAGTTATAAGTTTTGTAAACAGCTTTTAGTGCTTTTTTCAATACAGCAAGTAAATGATTTTTATTAATGTATTTATTACTAAAAGAACTTTTTATATGAATGTGTTTTATGCAAATCCCTGATTTTAAAAAAAGAAGTCAAATATTTTTTATTTTATTTCTTAACATTGATTGACAATAAAGCTATGTCCCTATGCAATGGGTAATTATCTATAGAGCAAATAACTAATAAAATTTTAAAAGTGTGAAATATTAATAAATTTTACTTTTCCTGCTTTGTGAAAGCTTGTGAGAAAAAATAATAATTTTTAGTGCCTTTTAATAAAAAAAAAATGATTTTTTTAAAAAGAAAAATTCATAGAAAGAAATGTACTTAATAAGCATTTTTTAATTTTGTCCCCGTTGTAATTTAATTTATGATTTAATGTCTGTGTAACCAACTCTGACATGCTGTTAACATTTCCCGCATTTATTGTACTTTGGACAGTGAATGATCTCTTCCCACCAATTAATTGTTTATATGTGATTCTCATAGCTGTTTCCATTGTTTTATGTTTACATCTGCAATAGAAGATGTTCAAATTTATTTATTAGAAAAATTCTGTTTTATATGTGCCCTGTGGCTCATAAAAGCATATATATATATATATATATATATACATCCTAAAAAATTTTAATAATAAATTTTTATTACACAGTATTTCCCTGTTGTTGTGTTCATTAGTGTGTTGTAATTATTTAGGGGAAGTTATAGGGTTGCACCTTATTTCTGTATTTAGTAATCTGGGGTAATTAAAGCTTGCGAAGAACTTATTTAGATCGGCAGAGGGTTTGATTACGTGTGCTAAAACCGCAGCTTAAAAACTGTTAGTTTTTAATCGCACTGTTCTAAGTTTAACAATTTTTAAATTCGTTAGGCTGTTGTGTTTAGTAATGTGTTGTAATTACACTAGGAAATCTTTATGGTTGAATTTATGGTATTTGGTTTGGGGTAATTTAAACTTTTGAAGAACTTAAACTGGGAGTACATACGATTATGTATGCTGCAACTGCAACTTGAAACCTCTTTTGCAAAACCTATTAATTTTTAACTGCACTCTTCTGATTTTAACGATATTTAAATTCATGAAGTTGTACTTATTATTGTGTAGTAATTACTCAGGGAATTTTTTAGAATTGAAACTCATATTGGTATTTGGTCTGGAGTTATTGAAACTTTCGAAGAACTTATTTAGACCACATCGTGTGCTAAAACCGCAGCTTAAAACCTGATTGTTTTTAATCGCACTGTTCTAAGTTTAACATCGTTTAAATTCATTAGGTTGTTATGTTTATTAATGTGTTGTAATTACACTGGAAAATCTTTGTGGTTGAACTTTTGGTATTTGGTTTGGGGTAATTTAAACTTTTGAAGAACTTACGATTACATACGATTATGTATGCTACAACTGCAACTTGAAACTTCTTTTGCAAAACCTATACATTTTTAACTCACTGTTCTGATTTTAACGATACTTAAATTCATTAAGTTGTATTCATTATTGTGTAGTAATTACTCTGGGATTTTTTGAAATTGAAACTTATTTTGGTATTTGGTCTGGAGTTATTGAAACTTTCGAAGAACTTGTTTAGACCAGGAGTGGATCCGATTATATATGCTAAAACTGTACCACATTTACAGAAATTGTCATTTTTTAATTACGTCGTTCTAAGTTTAACAGTATTTAAATTCATTAGATTATTGTATTTATTAATGTGTTGTAATTATTCCGGAAATTTTTTGGAATTGAACTTTTATTTTGCATTTGGTCTGAGGTAACTTAAACTTTGGAAGAACTTATTTAGACCTAGAGTGGGTAAGATTATATATGCTAAAACAGTAGCTTAAAATAACTTCAGCAAAAGTTATCCATTTTTAATGGCACTGTTCTCAGTTTAACAATATTTAAATTCACGAGATTGTAGATTAGTATTTGGTTTGGAGTAATTTAAACTTTTGAAGAAATTAGACTGGAGTACATACGATTATATATGCTGCAACTGCAACTTGAAACCTCTTTTGCAAAACCTATTCATTTTTAACAGCACTGTTCTGATTTTAACGATATTTAAATTCATTAAGTGGTTGTATTTATTATTGTCTAGTAATTACTCAGGGAATTTTTTAGTATTGAAACTCATATTGGTATTTGGTCTGGAGTTATTGAAACTTTTGAAGAACTTGTTTAGACCACATCGTGTGCTAAAACCGCAGCTTAAAACCTGATTGTTTTTAATCGCACTGTTCTAAGTTTAATAATGTTTAAATTCGTTAGGTTGTTGTGTCTATTAAATTGTTGTAATTACACTGGGAAATCTTTTTGATTGAACTTTGGTATTTGGTTTGGGGTAATTTAAACTTTTGAAGAACTTAGACTGGGAGTATATGCAGTTATGTATGCTGCAACTGCAACTTGAAACCTCTTTTGCAAAACCTATCCATTTTTAACTGCACTCTTCTGATTTTAACGATATTTAAATTCATGAATTTGAATTTATTATTGTGTAGTAATTACTCCGGGAATTTTTTGGAATTGAAACTTATTTTGGTATTTGGTCTGAAGTTAATAAAATTTTCGAAGAACTTATTTAGACCAGGAGTGGATCTGATTATAAATGCTAAAACTGTACAGCATTTACAGAAATTTTCACTTTTTAATTACGTTGTTCTAAGTTTAATAGTATTTAAATTTGTCAGGTTATTGTACTTATCAATGTGTTGCAGTTGTTCCTGAAATTTTTTAGAATTGAACTTTTATTTTCTATTTGGTCTGAGGCAATTGAAACTTTCGAAGAACTTATTTGACCAAGAGTGGGTAAGATTATATATGCTAAAACAGTACCTTAAAATAACTTCAGCAATAGTTATCCATTTTTAATGGCACTGTTCTCAGTTTAACAATATTTAAATTCACGAGATTGTTGTATTTATTAATGTGTTGTAATTACACTGGGAAATCTTTATGGTTGAACTTTTGGTATTTGGTTTGAGGTAATTTAAACTTTTGAAGAACTTAGACTGGGAGTATATACAATTATGTATGCTGCAACTACAACTTGAAACCTCTTTTGCAAAACCTATCCATTTTTAACTGCACTCTTCTGATTTTAACAATATTTAAATTAAGTAGTATTTATTATTGTGTAGTAATTACTCCGGAAATTTTTTGGAATTGAAACTTATTTTGGTATTTGGTCTGAAGTTATTGAAACTTTCGAAAAACTTATTTAGACCAGGAGTGGATCGGATTATATATGCTAAAACTGTACCACATTTACAGAAATTGTCATTTTTTAATTACGCCGTTCTAAGTTTAACAGTATTTAAATTCGTCAGGTTATTGTGTTTATTAATGTGTTGCAATTATTCCGGAAATATTTTGGAATTGAACTTTTATTTTGCATTTGGTCTGAGGCAATTGAAACTTTCGAAGAACTTATTTAGACCTAGAGTGGGTAAGATTATATATGCTAAAACAGTAGCTTAAAATAACTTCAGCAAAAGCTATCTGTTTTTAATGACACTGTTCTCAGTTTAACAATATTTAAATTCACGAGATTGTTGTATTTATTAATGTGTTGTAATTACTGCGGAATTTTTTTTTAGTTGAATTTTATTTTGGTATTTGGTTTGGGGTAATTGAAACTTTAAAACTTATTTAGACTTGGAGTTATACATGCAATAACCTTGACTTAAAACTTCTTTTACAAAAGTTGTCCATTTTTACTTGCACTGTTCTGTGTTTAAGGGGATGTAGTACCTTTCGAGATTTAAAATCTTCATTATATCATAATTTTCGATTCATCCTACAATAAAATGCTCAGCTCTTTTTAGAAGTAAGTTTTTACAAATTCTTTAATAACCTCTAAATTAAAAACATATTTAGTGTTGTTATATATATATATATATATATATATATATATATATATATATATATATATATATATATATATATATATATATATATATATATATATATATAAATGTACACTAAGTGAAAAAAAAAAAAAAGAAAGAAAGTTCACTTACCCGCAAGATATGACACTGA
This sequence comes from Pardosa pseudoannulata, assembly GCA_032207245.1. Classification (NCBI taxonomy): domain Eukaryota; kingdom Metazoa; phylum Arthropoda; class Arachnida; order Araneae; family Lycosidae; genus Pardosa; species Pardosa pseudoannulata. Next base: position 105,586,898 of record CM063509.1, read on the forward strand.
TATGATTGAAACACTTATATTAGAAAATAAATGTTTATATCCAGTTGCTACCCGCAAGGTAAATTTGGAAACATTTATATTAGAAAATACATTTTTATCTAACATTTTGATATGAAAAAAATTAAACATCTAAAAAATTTAAATTATTAACATTTATCATGCAAAGCAAAATTTATAACTCGTAATGAGGTTCACAAAATAATAATGATGATTAACATCTGTTTGATATAAAATTTAATGTAAATTTATATCAGTGTATTTATTTAGTGTACATTTTCATTTTATAAAACAATAAAAATGTACACTAAGCGAAAAAAGAAAGATAATTCACCTACCCACAAGATAACTTTTGAAACACTTATATCAGAAAATAAATTTTTACATCCAGTTGAAGCAAAATGTGTTTTATTCAGTAAACCAATACTTTAGAGGTATCTAACATTTAAATATGAAAAATAAGAAACATCTGAGAAATTTAAAATTTAAATAACTTCCATTTATAATGCAAAATAAAATTTATAGCTCGTAATGAGGTTCACAAAATAGAAATGGTGAATAACTTCTGTTTGATATAAAATTTAGTTTAAATTTATATCAGTGAATTTATTTAGTGTAGATTTTTATTTAAAAAAAAAAAAAGTACACTAAGTGGAAAAAAAAAAAAGAAAATTCACCTACCCGCAAGATAACTTTTGAAACATTTATATTAGAAAATAAATTTTTATATCCAGTTGAAGTAAAATAGGCTTTATTCAGTAAAACGTTACTTTAAGGGTGTCTAACATTTTAACACACAAAAAAAAAAATTAAACGTCTAAGAAATTTAAAATTTAAATAATTACTATTTGTCATGTAAAATAAAATTTATATTTAGCAGTAAGTTTAACAGAACAGAAATGATGATTGACATCTGTTTGATTTAAAATTTAGTTTAAATTTAAATCAGTGTATTTATTTAGTACACATTTTTATTTTATAAAAAAATAAAAATGTACACTAAGTGACAAAAAAAGGAAATTTACGTACCTGCAAGATAACTTTGGAAATATTTATATTAGAAAATAAATTTTTATCTAACATTTTAATTAAGCACGAAAAAAATTAAACATCTAAGAAATTTAAA
>CM063509.1:105593020-105743020 GCA_032207245.1 Pardosa pseudoannulata
ATATTTTGTCATAAAAACTATATATTTCGTTATAAACCAAACTAAGTAAATTTTATAAAGTTCAAACCTTGAATGGGTTTCAGAGATTTTAAACTGTTACACAACAGTGTACTCTTATTTTGACTATCAAATACTTAATATAATATTATTACAATTTTAAAAATTTTACCAGTTTTTAATACTATTTTCAAATTTAAAATTTTCAATTAAATAAAAACAGTGTATAATATATTTAATAGATTAAAATATTTAAAAATATTTTGAGACTTTATTTGCTATTCGTAAAACATTTGATGCTCTAATTAACTTATAAATCCTAATTTTATATTAAATAAATTAGAAATGTATGTTATATAGAATTAATTAATTATATTAAGTTATATATAATCGACTATCAATAAGTTAATATAACATTATTACAATTAAAACTTTTACTAGCTTTTAATACCCTTTTCAAATTTAATATTTTCAATTAATAAATATTTTTTAATTTTAAAATAAATAAATGCATAATATATTTAACAGATTAAACTGTTTAAAAAATATTTTGAGACATCATTTGCTATTCGTAAAACATTTGAAATTCTAATTAACATATAAATCTTAATTTTATATTAAATTGATTAGAAATGTATGTTCTATAGACTGAATTAATTATATGTATGTTCTATAGAATTAATTAATTATATTAAGTAGTATATAGTCGACTATCAATAAGTTAATACAACATTATTACAATTAAAACTTTTACTAGTTTTTAATACCATTTTCAAATTTAATATTTTCCATTAAAATTATTTTTTTATTTTAAAATAAATAAATGTATAATATATTTAACATATTAAACTGTTTAAAACATATCTTGAGACATCGTTTGCTATTCGTAAAACATTTGAAGTTCTATTTAACTTATGAATCTTAATTTTATATTACTTTGATTAGAAATTTATGTTCTATAGAATGAATTAACTATAGAATTAATTAATTAAGTTATATATAATCGACTATCAATAAGTTAATATAACATTATTACAATTAAAACTTTCACAAGCTTTTAATACCATTTGGGGGTGAGGATTTCAGTTCAGAAATGTATATAAATGTATATGATATTTTGAAAAAGATATATTGTCTATTTGAAATTTTATATGGGATTTTAGATACTTTAGTAGAATTGATTGTTTTGTTTGAGCAGTAAACCTCATACACAATCATTTAGTATGTGCAATGTTCTATGGCACGTGTGCGATTAACCAGGATTTATGGTGTAAAAACTCGCCATCAACCTACCTCGCAAATTAGTGTGCTACTACTTTTGATTTCAAAAGTTGTCAAGTGCTACTATTTCAATATTTAAAAATTGGCAGGTCTGGGTATGATGTCCATTAAATCCCTATCGAGTAACTTTGATGTTTAGTTTATATCTTTGTATATTTAGCTATTACATTTTTTAAAATGAATTGTTCTTATATTTATAAATATTATCTATTGTCTTAAAAAGCTTACAAGATGTTTAGTTCTGATTATAAATCGATATTACGTTTAATGAGCTACCAATTACACTTAATCTAATGTAAAAATATTTTGAGGGAAAAGTGTGTATTTTAAAAAACCAAACTGAATGCGAACGAGAAAAAAATATTTTGCTGCTCTGAAAAAGAAATTTCATAGAATTCGAAGTTATTTTACATAATGAGATGCTGCATGTACCTTTTGTAGTAACTTTAGTTTTCTTTTAAATATAAATTCAGAAAATATTTTTTTTAACTCTAGAACTACCAAAACCGTCATTTTGACGTTTTCATTCTTAAAAATTTGATATAATTTAGGTATTGTTCTAGAATTTTATGACACGACTTTTAATAAAATATAAGTATAGTTAAATATTTCTATTCATTTTCCGCTCACCCACTTTAATTTCCATAATCAGTATAACTTTGCAAACAAATTTAATTTTGATGTTTAGTTTATATTTTATGTATTTAGCTATTTCATTTTTTAAAATGAATTGTTCTTATTTTTTAAATATTATTTATTTTTTTAAAAAGCTTACAAGATGTTTAATTCTGATTATAAATGGATATCACGCTTAATCTGCTATCAATTACACTTAATCTAAGGTGAAAATATTTAAGGGAAAAAGTGTGTATTTTGAAAAACCAAACTGAGTGCGAACGGGAAAAAAATATTTTGCTGCTCTGAAAAAGAATTTTCATAGAATTCGAAGTAATTTTATATAATGAGATGCTGTATGTACCTTTTGTCGTAACTTTAGTTTTCTTTTAAAAATAAATTCAGAAAATATTTTTTTAACTCTAGAACTACCAAAACCGTCATTTTGACGTTTTCAAATTTTATGTTTAAAAATTTGATATACTTTAAGTATTGGTCTAGAATTTTAGGACACGACTTTTAGTGAAATGTAAAAATAGTTAAATATTCCTAATCAATTTCCATTCGCTCACTTTAATTTCCATAATCAGGATAACCTATACCTATTAAAACCAAGACCCGTCAAAATGACGACTTTGAAAATTTGAAAGTTAAATGATCCTAAGTGTTCAGCAATCGTTATAACGGGATCTACTTTGCTTCGATTATGATTTAGTTTAGAACTGAAAGGTCTAACTGGTAAATGTAATCAGGACACAATCTTTGTCAGTTGTACTTCTAACGGGATAGCCGAGCGATGGCCGAATGGGTAGAATGCTGGCCTTCAGAACCAGAGTTCATAGGTTCGAATCCCACTATGGCATGGATATTCGTAACCGTTGGGAATCGGTTTTAAGCAGTCGGTCTCATTAGAACTCGTGTTGCAAAAAGTAGACTGTAGCGTTCTAAACCTAACCAAAATCTAACGGGATAAAGTTTTTGGCGAGAAGTCCAATCTTGGAAAATAGCATAAACATTATTTTTGGTAAATTCTAGGCAATAGAAACTGTTTTTGTTTGGTTTTTATTAATAATTAATGAATTATTATATTAAATGTTGTTTTTGTTTAATTATATTCTTTTTTATATTAACTTAGTCAAAAGTTACAATGAAATCCATGATCAAAACCATGATTCGTTAAACCATGATTATACATGTTGAAAACCATGATCCGCCATTTTGACGAGTGCGGTAAAACTAGGCATATATTTAACATCGGTAGTTCTAATATTTCTTTTAGATTATACTTATTTTATTTTTTAAATCTAATGTTTAAAATCCACCTCTGTTTACTGGCAATTTTATATTCGAACAAAACTTTCTTCACTGATAGAGAAGCAAAGCTTTCTCTTTTAGTGTTTTAACCTGCGAACTAATGTATAAATCATTATTCCTGTATTTGAATGCAAATTATTAAATTCAACATAAACATTTTATATAATAATATGCATTAAGGAAATTAAATTTTTCCCATCTAATTATTCAATACTGATAATTAAGACCTATCTTTGTATATTGTTTAATTTATTTTTCAACAAAATTTGTTCGTTGATAAGGGAGCAAATTTTTTTTCTTATATCGTTTATTCAGCGAAATAATTTTTCAACAATTATTCATCATTTTGAATGCGTATGATTGTAAACATTTTTATAAGAAATCAGTATTAAAGAATTAGAATATTCTCATTTAATTCTTCAATACTGATTTTAAGGCCTACCTCCGTATGTTACTTGATTTATATTTCAACCAAACTTTCTTCATTGATAGAGGAACGAATTTTTTATTCTTTTAGCGTATTCTTCGGAGTAATTTAAGAATAATTACTCCTCATTTCGAATGCATATAATTAGACTAATTGTAAACATTTTTATAAGAAATAAGTAGTAAAGAATTAGAATATTCTCATTCAATTCTTCATTCTTGAATTTACCTACATCTGTATGTTATTTGATTTATATTTGAACAAAACTTTCTTCATTGATAGAGGAGCGAATGGTTTGTTTTTAGCGTATTCTCCGAAATAATTTTTAAACAATTATTTCTCATTTCGAATGCGTATGATTAAACTAATTGCAAACATTTTTATAAGAAATCAGTATTAAAGAATTAGAATATTCTCATTCAATTCTTCAATACTGAATTTACCTACATCCGTATGTTACTTGATTTGTATTTCAACAAAACTTTCTTCATTGATAGAGGAGCGAATTTTTTTTCTTTTATCGTATTCTCCGAAATAATTTAAGAATAATTACTCCTCATTTCGAATGCAAATGATCAAATTCGTTCTAAACATTTTAGATTGGGAATATATTTATTATAATTATGAGGAATTAAATGCAGTTTAAACTATTTCTTCTGTATAAATTTTTTTAGTCTTATTTATGTCGGAAAACAGTTTTATATACCGTTAAATGAACTATGTCAACTTTTGTTAGCATGGTTCACATAAAAGTGATAATATTCTACTGTGTGATACATAAATATATTTTATAATGGAGACTTAGAAAAGGAAATTAGGTTTCAATTTTCACAGTTATGAAAATTATTTGGCGTTAGAAAGTTCTGTCTCATAAAAGCATATTCGACTTTCACCTATATATTTTAATTCTTTTATCTATCAAATCTGTTCCGTAAATGTTTTTAATGATAATTTAATATTTTTTAAGCTTCTTCTTTTCTAATCCTTGGGTCTAATCCTTAAATATAATCTGCATTTAGTGATTTATTTATGTTCCATCATATTATATGTTCCTTTGAAGAGTGAAAAATTTTCCTTTACTCTTGAATATTGGGAAATACATTCGAGGAATACATTTATTTTTCATTTATAATAAATATTAATTCAGAAGATTTTTTTTTTCAAGAACTGATTAAATACACTTTATGATATTTGATCACTTTATTTCCTTTGAATCAGAAATAATTTTTGACATATCACGGTATATTTAAGTAAGGATATTTTGCTGTAATAACATAGAATTTATTTTATAGAGAAGAATTACATAATGAAAATTATTAATTAATTATTACATTTTTAAAACCTTTTCGGTTTTAAAAGATTCATGATTTCACAATTTTTTAATTACATTAGCAGTTTTTTTTAAAGAAAAGTCATGTCTCATTTTAATATTTAAAACTCTTAAAACTGCTGTCAAAACTTCACTATTACTTAAAATCAGTTTAATCACTTTCACGTAATAAAATAATGGCAATTAATTAAGAACTTTGATCTTTCTTATTTTGTTAATAAATCATGTCTTTATTTTAAAAATTTCAGTGATTGTGTTTAATAGAAAATGCTACATCAGCGATCCAGAAAAATCAGACCATATAAGCAGGGTGAACATATATGCGGAACAATACAACCCTATTGTGCATATGCCGTGCATTTTTAATCCATAACAGAAGAGCCTTATCAACATTCCCATAAGGTGACAAGTGCTGACGTTTTCTCTTTCTTGATCACCGATTTCAACACTTGAGGACCAAAGTTTGGCAGCTAAAATGTTGTTTAATGTCGTCCGGGTAATCGAATTTGCTTTAACGAAACCAGCCTTTAAAAGATTAGATTTAAAAAAAATTTCAAACAATTTATTTTTGGCAGCAAATGATAAAATCTTTCTTTTCGAAGCCATAATTAAAAAAAATAAACGTTCTTATTCGTGACGTATGATCCAAATGCAAATTTTCCTTTACTCGTTTCGTCTCAATTTCAACTTAAGCAGATAGAGATAACTTCAACCAATAAACAGACTGATGTCACTTCTTGTCAAGGGGCAAGAGATAGGTGATGTCTACACAAACAAGAAAGGAGGAAAGGGAGGGAAATAAAGGCTTGAATTCCGGCCCTCTCCGATTTCGCACTGACTTCTTAAACGGAAACTCGTAGAAAACATGAAATTGACCATATAACTGGTAACAAGAAAAAAATAACTGTATAAGCGGTGCATTTTAACACATGTTTCCTAATAAGTTAAACGGGACTTTAGAAAACTGACCATATAAGCGGAGTGACCTTATAAGCAGAGTGACCATATGTCGCGAAAATTCGAATGAACACACGCTTAACCACTTGCGCTACGATTTAACTGCCGGTAGCAATCGACATAACTTTAAAAAATACTTCAAAAAATACTTCATTCAATTTTTCAACTCTGGTATATTCTCAAGAGAGCACGCGATGTTATTGACTGTAGAACTGTAGCTGAAGAATGAACGGTTGAACTCTTACGATTAATACCACGCACAATCGCATTTGTTCTGCGCGAAGTGACTATCGATGTATTCACGTCGCAGTCTGCGCGAAATGACTATCGACGTGGATACACGTTGCTTTCGGTTCTGTAACAAAAGCATCTCGACGTGCCTGGCACGTCTTTGTGCAAGTGGTTAACTTAACAGATGGATTTATTGAAGCTAAGTAGCAACTCGCAACTTTACAAGATCGAAATTGCGTACAACTAGTGGGTATCAGCTTTTAACTCGAATAAAATATTCGAGAAAAACTAATTTACATAATAAAGAAATATCTAGAATGCGAGAACATAAGTCAACAATAAATAACATTTTTAAATAAAAAAATTCCACTTTGGATTAATCGCCCTGGCGAGCATCGAACCCACAAAGGTCGGGATCGCGTGCTTTGATCATTCGGCCACTGAGCTCAATGGTGAGGCTTCTATGCGGCAATATAACCGATACTGACTGTAGTAGTTATATCGTTAAAATGATTTATTTCAAAAATAATCTATATCTAACATTTTGGTGGGTGAATGATTAACGAACAAAATTAAACAAAAAAAAAAATTCCATTTTTTCACGTCTTTCTCTGGGCCACGGTGGCTCAGTCGGCAAAGGCAACGATCTCGTAACTGAGAGTCGGGTTCGGAACCCGAGCTGACTTAAGATCCGTGGTGTTCGTTAAAGGTGACTGACGTAACATATCTTCGTGGTCAGAAGTTCTCCAAGTTCTCAAGCAATACCTCTGATGGCAGGCCAAGTCTGTTAGTCTTCTGTTTGGTCCCTGCTTCAAAATTACGAGAATCTACTTAAGCGAAGTCGTTCTTTCAACTTAATGGTGCTCATTAAAACAAAAGGCGGAACCTTTGGCCTTAATACAAGATTCTACAGACTCAATCGTGCTTGGTATGTCTCAAGTGGCATGAGAAACAACAGCAATCAACGTTTTTCTCCAATATATTCCACAGGCAAGGGTATAAAACCATTGACGTTTTAACTACATTCATCATGCGGGCATAAATAAGGCTGTTACATAAAATATATAAATTACAAAAATCGACTTGGAAAAGAAATTGTCCTTAAAATACTCAATGCATGATGATAACTGATTGGTTCTGCTCATCCGTACAATTTGTCATAGTTTCGAATACCTTCAATGGTGTAATCTGACAGCCGTCATGAGAGGGAGTTCAGAAGAGAAAGAACTACCTGTGTGCAGGGCAAAGTTGGGCCCAGGGCCTGATAGTCTTTAGCTCCTCCCCTACCCTCCTTTCAAGGCCAAAAAAATTAGTTTATAAAAGTTGATACAAACGAATATTTTTGAAGGAAAGTTTATATTAATTTTTTTATGTTTAAATACCTTTGTTTTACAATTGAATGTCAAAAATCTGTATATCCTCAGGGATATAAACTGTAACACTTGCAATTAAGTTTTAAGTTTTTATATAAACTGGAGAGTGTTTTAGATAAAATTGTCAATATTTTAACTGTTTTTGTATTTAATTTCTGAATAAGGTTTCATGAAATATTACTTGAAGAATTAACCCCTTCCCGGTTCTTCCCGAGCTGAACTCGGGCAGGCGAAATATACCATCCTGGCTCATCCCGAGTGTAGCTCGGGCACTGTGCAATCAGTCTTTCCCGAATTATTTCACATGTGCTTTTTATGGTTTCGAATGCTTTTGTTTACTTTTCTGGCTACTAGATTATTTGCTGCTCAAAGAGAGACAGCAGAGGGAAGAAGGTAAGGAGAGAAACAAGGTTCTACTGTCCAGATTGCGATGTTGGACTCTGTGCAGTACCGTGTTTTCGATTGTATCACACACTACCAAATTTTGATTAATAATTTCATAATCTTTTATGTAAATGCATAGGACATAAATAAAATTTTATTCAAGATAAAAGCTAGGCATTCTAAGATTTATATTTATACTTAGTGTGAATTGACTTCAAAGTCTAATGATTTCTGCCGTACAGAAAGCCAACTATATATGTAAATTACTCATTTATTTAAATTGATTTTTTAACATAATTTTTTAGGAAATTTTGTATGTGAATGATGCTATTATGTTTAAAAAACTATGTATGTATAAAAATAAGCATAAAAATTAACATTTTTTGACCCATAATCCCGAAATAAAATGAACCTGGAAGGGGTTAACAAAAAACATTTTCAAATTTTGTTTAATAATTAAGTACCAAATTTTAGGGACCCCTAAAATTAGGGAGCCTAGGGCCTAGGCCTAGTCGGTTCGTTCTTTAATGAGGCCCTGCCTGTGGGAGTGAACAAATTTTCCGTATACAATTTGTAATGTAAAAAATCCGTTCAAGTGCTAATTCATTAAAACCCCAAGCATTATTTTCTAAACAACAAGAGTAATATTTTAAAAGAATTTTTCTTCATTTGTTTCTTAAATTCAATTTATTTACATTCCTTTTCTTATAATTGCTGTTTCGATATACTAGTGATACCCGCGAACCCTTTCAAAACAATTTGGGCCGAATTTTACATTCTGTAATGCCCGTTCAGCTCCATAAATTAGCATTGGAAGAGTTAAAAGTTTTTATTTTCCTAGTTTCGCGTTTGTTTAAAGATCTCTTCTTATTTGCGCTACAGAAATGGGGATAAACAATCCAAAGTTAAAAACCGAAATGCGTTGTACCATAAAAATGTACTTATCGCTGGGGAAAAACACCTCCAGAAACAACAATTAAATTAGTTTAACCCTATGTCTGTGACGCCTTAACTCAGGTCGAGGAACGCAAATGAGCCAAATTCGGAATGACCGACCTGAGTTCGTTCGAGAGAAAAATCGGTGTTTCAATTCCTTGAAGCCCGAACTCATTTCTTCCAATGCATAATATGTAATTTATCATTTACCCAATAAATTGTGATACTTTCTGGAGAAAAGTTCGGCAATTTCGTGCCATCTATCGAATACTGTAAAGGATTTGTGAAATTCACTTGAATCTGATGGAATTAATTCATGACAGTTAATATACATAATAGTATTGTTGCATTAGTCCAGGGATGGACAAACTTTTTCGGCCGTGGGCCAAAAATCAAAAGAAAATAAGTTTCGCGGGCAAGATAAATTTTTCTAAAATTTAAAAAACAATATACAAGTACCTAACGGTTTAAATACGTTAATGAGATGAATGAAATTGCTATTTTATTTTAAAAAGTTCCTTATACTGAGGTTCGAAGTGAGATGTACTGATTTTAAGGAACGATTCTAAATGCTTATCTGTCAGTCTACTGAAATTATTCTTTCTGAGGTTCAAAGTTGAAAACACTTGTTCACATATAAGAAGCAAATGTACCGCTGATCTTCTGGGAGTGAGATAATAAATTTGGGATATAATATTTAAGCAAAGTAGAAAAGGAAATGGATTTATAATGTATAAATATATATTTCTTTTAATTTTCCTCGGACCGGCAACTTAAAATTCTATCCGCGGGCCGGATAAAACCATCCGGTGCCCCGCGGGAAGTAGTTTGCTCATCCCTGTATTAGTCTATTATATTTATTTTGAAAATTATGTCATTTGATTTATTTTGCTGTAATTCGAGGCAAAATTACTGTAATCCATTAACATTTCCCATATATATGGTCATAAATTGGCAATTCCTTTTATTACTTTTATGTAGCCTCCACTCTATGGCCAATTGTTCACCACTTAATGATGGTGACCCGGAACGATGGTTCGCTGGTTGCATCCACATGCTGGACCAATAAATGAGCCGAGCGCGTGGATTCATCCGTAAGTTCTGTAAACATTTTATAACGTTTAAGCTTCTTGACAGCATTCAAGGTTTCTTTTGAACCATCCCAACTCATCGATAAAAATAACATTGCAGAATAAAAGATGGTTACTCACATGCGATGGTAACTGACTTTATTTTTAGAATATCATCTCTGAATTAAAAAACACTTCTTAACATTAAGTTTAACATAATAAAAAAACAGGCAGCTTCATTAGATGAAGAATATGTCCTATGCTAACGTAGGGCATATTGAGAAACGAGACAAAGCTCTCTAATCGTCAAAATAACATCACCCTGCATACCAACCAACTTGCCTTTTATATATTCAGCTGGTTGTGAAATACACAGTTTAAAAAACAAATTAGCATGTCGTGAGGGCTTCTTCACGGAATAGAAGAAAAAAACAACTAGAAAGTGCTGGTTAAATTGAAGAAACTAAACTGAAGGTTACATGAACACAGATGTTAATCAGTGTGTGGTGGAAACAAAATAAACAATAAATATAAAGTTAACAGGGTCTACTGCTCAGTTTAGTTGCGCATCTGGCTGCCTTTGATCTTTGGAGAAAAACAGCCTGCGAAGACATCGTCCGACAAAGCTATTTTATCGTCTGCCACCATCGACCACGATAAGCCATACACCCTCCAGATAGTGGTAATGGCTTGCAGTGGACCATAGTGTGGAGGGGCTTTTAGATGTGTTGACCGGCAAAACATACACCAATCGGACATAAGACTCCACAATTCTTTTTTAAAATACTTTAATTAATTTTAAATTAAAAATTTTACATCAGCTCATCACAGAGCGGAGCAACGACTTCCCTTTCACAACACTAATCAAAAACAAAAGAGACATCTACGCGCGAAGTAGAAGTTGTAGTTTTTTACTGACATCTACGAGAAAAGTAGAAGTTGTAGTTCTTTACAATATGAAGATATTAAATATAGTAGTTATTTTGCATTTTTAAAAAATAATCTATTTCTAACATTTTGATGATAATAACAAACAAAATTAAAAAGAAAACTTTTTCCATTTTTGATACATTTTTTCATATATTCCACAGGTTAGTGGTTTAGAAGCTTACAAAGACAAATGTTTTGGTGACTATATGATTTTTAGGTGGCATGCGGATCTAAAGAAACGGAATACTAAGTATCCCTGCAAAATTCAACTTTAATAGTTATGTAATAAAATTTTATAGCTCCAGCTTAAGGACCTTTTCCTTGTGGTTATATTATCAGTTTTACAATTTTGTTGCCAGCTGGACAAATTTAATATTAAATCTTTCGTAAAAAATATTAGAGAATCTTAAAAAAATAATAATAAAATAAAATAAAATAAAATAAAAATAAAAACGGACGAAGGGTAATTTTATGTTATGGAAAGCTATTTTTTTTTAATTAGAGGGGATTCATAGATATCTTTTTTTTTTTGTTATTTTTTTAGTCTCGTTACCCATTTTATATCTCGTAAAACAAAGTGAAAATATATACTGAATAAAACTTTGTATTTGAGAAGTAGATATATTAATGTAACATTTGCTTAACAATGTTATTATAACTTTTCATTTCTACTCTTCAATTTACATTGGTATTAAAACTTCCTATTGCTGTCAAAGAGTACAAAGAAAATTTCTCTTGTAAAAACTTTTACAAAAGAAATAAAATTCCAGATGCATTCCGCCTAACGACGTCTAAATGGGTAGGGTGCTGTTCTTCGGTACCGGAACTCGAGCTATTGCTCATATTTCACGGTTTTTTAAGGGTGCCGCACTCTGCCCTTTTTTTATTTAACGTTGACACGCCCTGCCCATTTTTTCCTTTTCAAATTTATATAAATATTGAAACAATTAAAAATTGAAAAAGTGCTTTTTTTACATAAAACATGATTTTTTATTCTAAAAAGTGCCCTTTTTTTAAATCTCCTGCCCCTTTTTGAAAACTATGTGAACACAAACTCGAGTTTTCAATTGTCATGGATGTTCGTAGTCATTAGTAATCAGCTTTAAGCAGTAGGTTCCAGTCTCATTGCCCTCGTATAGCAAAACAGTCAACCATAGCACTCTCAACCAAACAATCCTACTTTATCGCTAGTAAATTACTGAAATAAAAGGAAAATATCTGATTGTGTAAATGTATACAAAATCTAAACTTTCATTGTAAATGGAAATATGACGCTTAATTTTCAATAAAATACAGTAATACCCGCTTAAGAATATTTTTAAGGGGCCAAGAAATTAAAATGTCTTAAGCAGGAAAACTTGTGCATTAAGAAAAATATTTTACCTAATATTAATTTATTTTTCACCTCTAAATATGTTTTCATAGATATAACGTGCTATTTTATAATTAAGAACAAATTTGGGAATTATTGTTTAATTTATGATGTCTCTTTTCGAAACATCTAAAATTTAACCTCAACCAAAAATAATTTAATAATTTTCAACGTTAATCCTTAGCGGACAGTGGTTTCGCAATGAGACCACATTTAAATATCTTAATTTTTTCTTTACTTTTGTAGACATATGAATGGTTTTTTCAATTTTTTATGTTTTGACAATTTAAACCTTAATATATGACAGCACTACATTTAATTTATTTTTTTTCTTTTGGAATATATGTAATTAAACTTTCAGTACCTGGAAAGTCAGTAATTGGATTTTTCTGACTAATAACTTCAAATAAAAGTATCTACCAAACAACACTTATAAATCGTTAAGTTATTTATTAAACTATTTTTTAAGCTATTTATTTATTATACTATTTAATAAGCTATTTATTTATTATACTATTTGCTTAACTGTTTATTTATTATACTGTTTGTTAAGCTATTTATTATGCTGTTTATTAAGCTATTTATTTATTATACTGCTTATTATACCATTTATTTATTATGCTGTTTATTATATTATTTATTTATTATACTGTTTGTTAAGGTATATATTTATTATACTATTTTTAAGTTATTTATATATTATACAATCTATTAAGCTATTTATTTATTATACTATTTGTTAAGCTATTTATTTATTGTACTATTTGTTAAACTTTTTATTTATTGTACTATTTTAAGGATAGTTATTTATTGTTCTTACAATATAATTAAAATTTTAAGAAGTATTATATTCACGCTGTACAAGACACCGACGTACAAGGGGAGTACGTCACGCTGTACAAGGGGAGGGTTTTATCAGTTTAACTACCTCTCAAACCCTCCTAAAGGTATGCCCCTCTAAGAAATGTTGAGAAAAAATTTTATATATTTTACATTCATAAGGTTCATAGATAACATTTATAAACTAATTTCATTAAATTCCAAAGAATTTATGTTCGTGACCTTCAAAAGGTTAAGGGAAAGTCAGGTACAGATATAGACTGAAAGAAACTAGAAATGATATAATTATAAAAATTTACATTAATATATTTCTAAAAATTCCTGTTTGACCTCTTTGCAACAGATTTATTATTATAATTTAAAATTTTCATCCTTGTCTGGGATGGTTTGTAAAAAGAATCAAATTAACTTTGCTTATAAAAGTTTGTATATGTTGTGCCTTACAAGCAGAGTGTCAGAATTAACTAATTTCTAAGAACTGTTATTATAATGATTGTAGAAGTGATATTTTTTATGTTCTCTGCAATCATTTAATTTTCCTAGAAATATATCTTTTGTATCTCTTTTTGTTAAAAAGTTAATCAAACCTCAATGAAATGGAAATGAAGATTTGGAGTAAATAAAACTTCCTATTCGGGAAAATGTTGAAAAGTTAAACTTTTTAAACGAAGATCTTTACAATTATAACTATATGAATAAACTGGGACTAGAGAAAAAGAACGTTTTAAGCGAGAAATCGTCTTAAAAGGGAACTTCTTAAGCGGGTTTCACTGTATTATTACTAAATCAAGGCTTTATAAAACATATTGACGCTACTTTTTAAAGTGATGATTTCTGAACGAAAAACATTTTCAAACACGGAACTAGCTTAAAAGCACTTTGCATCGTTGCGTATCAAATAAATCAAACATGGCTTCCTTTCTGAAATGTTTTAGCAACCCGTTTCTTTTCTCTTCGCTCATATTTTAATCAGAGTTGCAACTATCACTGCTAGAAACTTCCTGGTCTCTCTTTGTTCCCTCGGTTATTTTCTGTCAGCAAGCGCATTTGAGTCAATCAAGCTACTTTCATTTCTGTGTAATTAATTATAATTTCGAAAATGCTTCCCTCCGTGTTAATTTAATATATCTTGATATTACTTTCACTAAACATTTACCTTGTTCAAAGAATCTGTTTTATTTGGAGACACTCTACAAGGATAATGGGCTTTCAAACACACCCCTCTTTTGTGCGGGTGCAAATTTATCAATTTTCTATTTTCTTTCTTTTTTCTTGTTTTAGTATGGGAGTGGTTGACAGGATTATTTTTCGTGTCTTGAAAGTTTATTATTACAAACACAAATTATTTAAAGGGACTGTAAAACTAACTCCATAATACCTTTAAAGTTTTTTTAAAGTTATCTGACATTTTTAAAATTTAAAAAATTTAAAACCTGTTGAAAAGTTGAAATTAAAAAGAATCCTTTATCAAGATATAAAAAATATATAGCTTGGATTTTTATAATTCCGGGTTACAGAAAAAAAATAACTAGTTTCTTTTTGATTTGATAAAAATAATTAGTGTCTACCTATTTCTCTCTATATATTTCTATTATTTCAATATACGCGTGCGCGCACGCGTTTGTTTGTGGTGTGCGTGTATGGTAGAAATTTATGATGATCGACAGATGAGAAAGAAAGAAAAAGGAAAAATTCTTTAAAGGGGCAATTTCATTCTGTAAACCTAAAGCTTTAAAGAAATCTAAAATTTTAAAAAATATTGAAAAATTGAAATTTAGAAATTTTTTTATTAAGGTATAAAACAATATCACTTGCAGTTTTACAATTCCGGGTTACAGAAAAAAATAATAAGTTTCTATTTGATTTGATAAAAATAAGTTTCTATTTGATTTGATAAAAATAATTAGTTTCTACCTATTTCTCTCTATATATTTCTATTATTTCAATATATGCGTGCGCGTTCGCGTTTGTGTGTATGTGTGTGTGTGCGTGTACGGTAGAAATTTATGATGATCGACAGATGAGAAAGAAAGAAAAAGGAAAAATTGTTTAAAGGGGCAATTTCATTTTGAAAACCTAAAGCTTTAAAGGAATCTGAAATTTTAATTTTCATTATCATTCAACATTTTTTAAAATTTTAAAAATGTTGAAAAATTGAAATTTTAAAAAATATTTATTAAGGTATAAAAAATATCTCTTGCAATTTTATAATTCCGGGTTACAGAAAAAAAAATAATTAGTTTCTATTTGATATAAAATAATTAGTTTCTACCTATTTCTATACATATATTTCTATTATTTCTATATACGTGCGTGCGAGTGCGTGTATAGTAGAAATTGTTGATGATCCACAGATGAGAACGAAAGAAAAGAGGAAAAATTGTTTAAAGGGCCGATTTCATTCTGTAAACCTAAAGCTTTAAAGGAATCTGAATTTTTAATTTTTTTTAAATTTTAAAAATGTTGAAAAATTAAAATTTTAAAAAAGTCTTTATTGAGTTATAAAAATAGCGCTTGCATTTTTATAATTCCGGGTTACAGAAAAAAATAATTAGTTTTTATTTCATATAAAATAATTAGTTTCTACCTATTTCTATACATATATTTCTATTATTTCTATTGTAACAATCCGTTACATGACCCTAAAGAAAGAGGAGCGGAAGGTGACCTTTAGTAGCGGACAATTACGGTTAGCGGCAGGTAGAAACGGGTGGTCTAACAATACCCGTTGTGTACTAGGTCCCGGACTTAATTGAAAACTGTCCGTGTGCTTGAGCCAGCTCGTCTGAGACTTTGTGAGACTGTCGAGTGAAAAGACTCGGTGAAATGATTGTGAATAATTACAGTGCCACATGTGTGCCCATTAGCGGTAGCGAAAAAGGCAATTAAGTTGTTTGGGTCGGCTGATTTAAAGACGGCTTTTCGGCCACATATGGGAAAGAAACAGCTGATTCAGGCGGGAAATGACCGCAAGATTGCATCATTCTGCTTCTGGAAGTTTCCCGAAGAATCGCGTAAGGGGAACCGGGACCGCTATAAAAGAAGAGTGGCGGAGCCAAGATGGGGCTTTTTTCTTCTTGAAGCTTCTTATTGAGAGTTGCTTTTAGAGCTGTTGTGTAGAGCTCGAGAGGAGCCCGCTCGTCTCTCCGATTTCCGGAGTTTGCTTGATTAGAGACTGCCAACGTCTCTGTTTGCTAAGAAGTGGACCTTAGACTTGGGAATCCCATTCCCGTTATTTTGTTATTTTTTTTTCTACTTCGTGTATAGAAGTAGGTAACCGAGAATGAACCTTGCTCTCATTTTGGATCGTCTTGCATCCCGAGTTTCCTTCACGAACCCCAGCGTGATAGGCACTCTGAGCTTTCGAACCTTGGTGTGAAAGCCGACTGTACTAAGGTCATAGTACTATAGGACTGTACTAAGTACATAGGACTGTACTAAGGTCAGCCCTAAGGTCATAGTGTCCGCGTTTCGCACCGGCACTAATTAGCGAACTGTTCCAGTGATTTAGAAGACCTAGCCACATTGTACCCAGGCATCGTAATTGTGTGAATGATATCTCAGCACGAGATCTCAGAATATTTAGAAATCTACTGAACCTGTAAATAGCTGTACATAATTTATTCACCTGAATAAAATATTTAGTCTAGATTAAACATTTTTCTAGACTGTTTCATTGATGGCTTAGCCTACCATATCTCCAGTACGTTACAATATATATATTTGGGATGAGCATGCGTACGAGTGTTTGTATAGTAGAAACTGATGATAATCAATATTCATGATGATCGACAGATGAGAAGGAAAGAAAATAGGAATGATTGTTTAAAGAGGCGATTTCATTCTCTAAACCTAAAGCTTTAATGAAATCTGAAATTTTGATTTTTAAAAATTTAAAAATTTTATAAAGTTGAAATTTAAAAATGTTCTTTATTAAGATATAAAAAATATCGCTTGGATTATTATAATTCCGGATTACAGAAAAAAAAATGTAATTCTTTTCTATAAAAAAATTAGTTTATTTGTAAATTAAGAATTATTTTGCTGATAACTGAATTTGTTTTTGCTCGGCATATATATATATATATATATATATATATGTGTGTGTGTGTGTGTGTGTGTGTGTGTGTGTGTAATAGACAATTTAAACCATCACAAAGGTAAATGAATCCACATTGGCGTTGGTGCAGTCGCAAGTAAAAAAAGTAAGTGAGCCAGCTAATCAGGGTTCTTAAAGGTTAACTACATGAGGTAAGCGAAACTAATTATATAAAAGTGTTATGTAAGAAGGGCTAAGTCATCAGGAATTAATTTTCGTGTTTTCGTACTCACCAAGTCAATAGAAAGAACAAGAGATAGTCGCCCAGATTAGCCATAAAAGGATAGAATTGCCCGAAAATTATTTTAAGTTAAACTTATAATTACGCTGGTTAATTTTTAAGTTAAGAATATCATTACATGTATATATATATATATATATATATATATATATATATATATATGTATATATATATATATATATATATATATATATATATATATATATATATATGTATATATATATATGTATAGATGTATATATATATATGTATATATATATATATATGTATATATATATATATATATATATATATATATATATATATATATATATATGTATATATATGTATATATATGTATATATATATATATATATATATATGTATGATATATGTATCTATATATGTATGATATATATATATATATATATATATATATATATATATATATATATGTATGTATGTATGTGTGTGTGTGTGTGCGCGCGTGTGTGTGTTTTACTGAGAACTGTTAGTGTCATTAAATGGGCATTAAAACTTATAAAATTAGGATTAAAATATCGCTTTTAGTTCTGCGCACATAAAAATTGAAAGTAGAACAGTGCTCTTAAAATGGCGAATAATCATAGTAAGCTGGTAAACAAAATCATTACCAGCTATATAGAGGCGTCTGCCTCAACCATCGCACACAAAAGAGATTTATTAATTTTATTAAATTTACATTAAAACTTATAAAATTATGATTAAAAATCTCCTTTGGATCTGCGTAGGCAAAAATTCAAAGTCGAATATTCCTCTCAAAATGGGGAACAATCATAGTAAGCTGGTAAACAAAATCATTACCAGCAGTATAGGCGTCTTCCTCAACCACTGTATACAAAAGAGATTTATTAATGTTATTAAATTTACATTGAAATTTAAAAAAGTATGATTCAAAATCTCATTTGGCTCTGTGTAGGCAAAAATTCAAAATCGAACATTGATCTCAAAATGGGGAACAATCATAGTAAGCTGGTAAACAAAATCATTACCAGCAGTATAGGCGTCTTCCTCAACCACTGTATACAAAAGAGATTTATTAATGTTATTAAATTTACATTAAAACTTATAAAATTATGATTAAAAATCTCCTTTGGATCTGCGTAGGCAAAAATTCAAAGTAGAACAGTGCTCTAAAAACGAAGAACAATCACAGTATATTAGGAAACAAAATTCTTACTAGCTGTGGAAGCATTTGCCTCAATCTCCATATACAAATCAAATTTATTAATGTTATTAAATTTACTTAAAATTTATAAAATTATGATTAAAAATGTCCTTTGACTCTGAGTAGGCAAAAATTCAAAGTAGAACAGTGCTCTCAAAATGGCGAACAATCCTAATATATTGGTAAACAAAATCATTACCAGCTGCAGAGGCGTCTACATCAACCTCTGCATACAAAAGAGATTTATGAATGTTATTAAATTTACTTAAAATTTATAAAATTATGATTAAAAATCTCCTCTGCGTAGGCAAAAATTCAAAGAAGAACAGTGCCTTCAAAATGGCGAACTATCACAGTCTATAAGGAAGCAAAATTATTAAAAGCTGTGGAGGCATTTACCTCAATCTCCATATACAAAGGAGATTTATTAATGTTATTAAATTTACATTAAAACTTATAAAATTATGATTAAAAATCTCCTTTGGATCTGAGTAGGCAAAAATTCAAAGTAGAACAGTGCTCTCAAAATGGCGAACAATCAAAGTATATTTTAAACAAAATCATTACCAGCTGCAGAGGCGTCTACCTCAACCTCTGCATACAAAAGAGATTTATTAATGCTATTAATTTACATTAAAACTTATAAAATTATGATTAAAAATCTCCTTTGCCCTGAGTAGGCAAAAATTCAAAGAAGAACAGTGATATTAAAATGGCGAACAATCATAGTATACTGGAAAACAAAATCATTACCAGCATTAGGGGCGTCTGCCTCAACCAAAACTCAGACCACTTCCGCATACAAAAGAGATTCATGAATGTTATTAAATTAACTTAAAATTTATAAAATTATGATTAAAAATCTCCTCTCTGTATAGGCAAAAATTCAAAGAAGAACAGTGCCCTTAAAATGGCGAACTATCACAATATATTAGGAAACAAAATCATTAGTAGCTGAAGAGGCATTTGCCTCAATCTCCATATAAAAAGGAGATTTATTAATGTTAATAAATTTACATTAAAACTTATAAAATCATGATTAAAAATCTCCTTTGGATCTGCGTAGGCAAAAATTCAAAGTAGAACAGTGCTCTCAAAATGGCGAACAATCAAGTATAGTGGTAAACAAAATCATTACCAGCAGTAGAGGCGTCTGCTTCAACCAAAACTCAGCCAAACAAAAGAGATTTATGAATGTTATTAAATTTACTTAAAATTTATGAGATTATGATTAAAAATCTCTTCTCTGCGTAGGCAAAAATTCAAAGTAGAACAGTGCTCTCAAAATGGCGAACAATCACAGTATATTGGTAAACAAAATTCTTACTAGCTGTGGAAGCATTTGCCTCAATCTCCATATACAAAGGAGTTTTATTAATGTTATTAAATTTACATTAAAACTTATAAAATTATGATTAAAAGCTCCTTTGGATCTGCGTAGGAAAAAAATCATAGTAGAACAGTGCTCTCAAAATGGCGAACAATCAAGTATATTGGTAAACAAAATCATTACCAGCTGCAGAGGCGTCTACATCAACCTCTGCATACAAAAGAGATTTATTTCTATTATTAAATTTACATTGAAATTTAAGAAATATGAATCAAAATCTTTTTGGATCTGAGTATGCAAAAATTCAAAGTAGAACAGTGCTCTCAAAACGAAGAACAATCACAGTATATTGTTAAACAAAATCATTACCAGCAGTAGAGGCGTCTGCCTCAACCAAAACTCAGCCAACCTCCGAATACAAAATAAATTTATGAATGTTATTAAATTTACTTCAAATTTATAAAATTATGATTAAAATTGTCCTCTCTGCGTAGGCAAAAATTCAAAGAAGAACAGTGTCTTCAAAATGGCGAACTATCACAAGAACAAAATTTATTTTTGCTGTCAATGTTGCCTCAATCTCCATATACGATTTATTAATGTTATTAAATTTACATTAAAATTTATAAAATTATGATTAAAAATCTCCTTTGGTTATCGTAATCAAAATAAAGTAGAACTTCTAAAATCAAAAATCTAAGAACAAAATCATTTATTGCAGAGGCGTTACTCAACCTCTGCATACAAAAGAGATTTATGAATGTTATTAAATTTACTTAAAATTTATAAAATTATGATTAAAAATGTCCTTTGGCTCTGAGTAGGCAAAAATTCAAAGTATCACAGTGCTGTCAAAATGGCGAACAATCAGAGTATATTGGTAAACAAAATCATTACTAGCTGCAGAGGCGTCCGCCTTAACCTTCACACACAAAAATATTACTATAAAAATATTTCTATTCGCTCCATTATGACATCAAACAGCACGTCAAAAATAATAAAGACGGGTAATGACCAAAACATAAATGCATTTGTCGAGGGGTCGTTACATATGTCCCTCTCCTCATAGAGATGATCTCAGACGATAAAACGAACACTCTCTTCCCCGCAAGCACCCCCTAGGGATCTCAATTAGCGGATGGGGGTGCTCTGCCTCGATGGGGAGGTCAGACACGGTTTCCGTTATACAATGAGTGTGGAAGGTAGCGTATAGATTCACTGGGTAGGATTTATTAGAACATAATATCCCCAAATATAACGGAGGAAACAAGGCTTTTACTGGTCTTCTCTAAGGGCCGAGAAAAAAGGGAAGTTTACATTCTTTAGGAAATTGTTGGTATCTCTTATCAGAAAGTATATGCTTAGATGAATGCTATCAATGTTACCAATCTATTCATCCCTCGAATTTTACTTATTATTTAATCCTCTTTTTCTGAAAAATAAAAAATAAAATACTTAGAAGCTATCGTAATCAAATATAAGAGTACTTCTAAACTCAAAATATGTCAAGAACAGAAATTCTATTTTACCTGCGTGTACTTATATACTGAAATGCACGAAAAAGAAATAAATGCTAATAAAATATGAAAGCTTACACACAAATAGCATACTAGTACACAGTGCAATATACTCACATACAATTAAAATATTATAGTGATGCACTGGAAGCAAAATTACTACACTGGAAAAAAAGCTGAGTAAAAGTGATTTCTAGGATATTATTTTTAAAAGAACAATGTAGTTCTTTGTTTTTTCTTGAGACTGGCCTCAAATGAATTAAACTGGAATTTTAAAATTTTCGTTGAAGTTTAAAAATGGAACACCAGTATGGAAAACTTGTATATATTTTTTTCTTAATAAGGCATTTCACTCTCTGCAAGATTAGAAAAAAAGATTATTTTTTCCAAAATATTTTGCAATAATATCTCAAAAACTCGTTTCCCTCAAAATGAAATGAAAGATTAACAAATATTTGTTTTCGGAATTTGGCAACAGGGAAAATTTAAAAAATCTGGAATTTATGTTCTTGTTATTATCACTATCTTATTGTGTAAATTTTTGTTTTGAAAGTAATGAAAGACTGGTACCATAAATCTTCGAGGCTTTTGAAGATACTTATAAAATTTGCAATTAAAAATTCTGTTTCCTTTACCATCGCAGTTTAAATATATATCTTTGACTTTTTAGCTAACCACGATAAATAAATGAAAAGTTAGCAATAGAAATTTAAAGGAATAAAAAGTGGACTTGAAAATAAATAATAACAATTTAAAATCTGTCTCGCATAAATCCATTACTTTCTGTGATGTTTGGCAGTTAACTGATTTTATGAATATACTGGATGAAACTAAAAATTGGAAGAATTAAAACCTTCCACATGATTAATATACACATAACACGTGTTAGAGACATGGTTGACTTAATCTAAAGCAGGAATTTTAATTCATAGTTGTGATCACTCATTGACTGAAAAATAAAAGATTTTTATAAGAATAACTTTAAATTATTAACTTTAATTTAAATTCTTAATTATTTTAAAAGGTATTCTGTTGAAATTCATTGTATGAAAATGGTTTAATCATAACTGCAGCCAGTTAATATAGACAATTTGTCAAAATATGAATACTATATGCCCTTCCCATTATTTTCATGTACAAAAGTCATAGAAAACAATTTTCTTTTGAAATAAAAAATTGATAAGTTGAGATGTGAATATTATTATATAAATTGAATATTACATGATTGATTATGCTCTTTGATTCAAACTTTAGTTGTAAATTAATAATATTAATATATTATTAATACTAAACATATGATCTAATGTAAAATAATGAAATGAATTAAAATAGAAATAAAATGAATAAGTATGTATTAAGTGAATAAAAAAGATAAAATAAGATAATTAGATATGTATTAAGTGTTGGTATGTTTAGTGTTAATATTTTGTGCACACAATTCAATTAATGGTTATTTTTGACTTTTTACAAGTCCACTGTAAGAAATTCCATTCACAGATATTAAAGGAAATATATATTTAACCTTCTCAGTCATTTAACAGAACAATTTATATTGAATTATTAGACATATCATGTAATTACATACAATAAACCGTAGTATGGTATTATGCGTTGGTTAAAACTCTATAAAACAAGATTATATTTAATCCAAAGTTAGTTATAACCGAGCACTTTAAACCACCTAAATTATAGATTCATCTTTACTATGTTTTATTTGTTTTGGAACTACATTTTGCTGCCCGAGGTCTAAGAACTTTGCTTAACACGAGTTCGGTCACAGTCAATTTAGAAATTTTACTTACCTGTCTCTTCTAAGTCGTTTAATGGCTAACCACGATTAATCTCTATTTAAACGGAGAATTGCTTACCACTATTGGTTGGAGCCATAGGTTAATCGTGGTTAGCGTTTAAACGACTTTAGGATGATAAGTTTAATGTATTAGTTCTAACCGATTTAGAGTACTAGACTTTAGGGCCGGTTCACCAAAGTCGTC
Organism: Pardosa pseudoannulata; assembly: GCA_032207245.1. Taxonomy (NCBI): domain Eukaryota; kingdom Metazoa; phylum Arthropoda; class Arachnida; order Araneae; family Lycosidae; genus Pardosa; species Pardosa pseudoannulata. The sequence continues at coordinate 105,616,445 of CM063509.1, forward strand.
AAACGGCTAACCACGATTAATCTCTGTTTTAAACAGAATTGTATCTCATCAATTGTTGGCGTCATGGGTTAATTGTTAGCCGATTAAACGACTTTTGAGACTGGCCTTTAAATGGATTAAACTGGACTTTTAAATTTTCAGTTAAAGCTTCAACATGAAATACCAAAATGAAAACTTACATTTTTTTTCTATATAGGATATTTCACACTCTTAGATACTGGAGAAGATTTTTTTCCCAAAATATTTTGCAATTATATCTCAAGAAATCATGTTTTCCAAAATGAAATCGAAGATTAACAACCACCCGTTTTGGAAATTTGGCAGCAGAGAAAATTAAAGATTAATCATCTTGGTATTTTTAATTAGAACAAGATTTTAGCTTTTATTACAAGATACACTTATTTTTATCCTGTTTAATTAATGTACTTATAATTAATAGAACTTTTGTGATTTGTTTAAGGATTACATTTTTCCAATTATGATAGAACGAGAGCAAGAATGAATACATTAACTGAAATATGGCTTTAAACTTCGCTATCAAGATTATGTATCAATCATGTCATAAATTCCAGTGAATGCATCTTATAAATTAAACAAGTCTGTTGATTATGATTGGTAAGTAGCATTTTCGATTATGTGAAATGAATGGTGAATATCTTGTTATTTACAGTTTTAAATGAAGTGTGATTTTTTTATATTACGATGTCAATATGTATGAACTGTGCAAATAATTTTAAGACTATATTAAAGAACTTCTCAAATATGTTCTCTCTGGTAACTAAAATTTGATCAATTTTACCTTTTCTGTTAAAATAATTATATTCCAAATAATATCGGATAATTTTAATAAATAAGAAAAACTTGCTAAAATTGACTAACCCTTTGTTTGTGGAATATACTTGAGCAAAACGTGCCAAAAATGGAAAAAGGTTTTTTTCTTTAATTTTGTCTGTTATTATTATCAAAACATTAGAAATATATTATTTTTGAAAAATAAATTTTAACGAAATAACTACTATTTTCAATATTTTCACATATATGGGAAATGTTAATGATTACAGTAATTTTTGCTCAAATTCATCAGATAAATCAAATGACATAATTTTCTGTATAAACATAATAAATTAATACAGCAATATTATTATATGAAATTTCATGAATCCCATGTCCCTCAGATTAATTTGAATTTTACAAATCCTTTACAATATCCGAGAAATAGCGACAAATGGTTGGAAACTATCTCTTTCGATTAAGAAAAGGGAAAATCAAATATTGAGCATTGGACAAACATATTTCATGCTTCACAGAATTGAAATACCTTTTTTTCTCTTGCCCGAACTCAGGTTAGAAAGGAAATGTTAATGGTTTATAGTATGGAATATAGTATATAATGGATTATGGTATAGAATATGGGAAATGTTAATGGATGACAGTAATTTTTGTTCAAATGACAACAAAATATATCAAATGACATTTTTTAGATAAATATAATAAACTAATACAACAATATTATTTTCTATATCAACTGTTACGAATTCTATGTCCTCAGATTCCTTTGAATTTCACAAATCCTTTATAGTATCCAAGAAATAGCGGCATATGGTGAAAAAACTGCCGAACTGTTCGCTTGAAAATATATTGATCTATGGGAAAATGGCAAGTTCAATATTATGCATTAGATGAACTGATTTTGGGCTTCACGGAATTGAAACACCGTTTTTTCTCTTGTCCGAGCTCGAGTCAGGCATTCTAAAATTGGAGCATTTGTGTTGCCCGAACTGAGCTCGACCGTCAAAGGCAAGGATATAAAATGTCAATTTAATTTGTAGATAGTAAATTACACTTTAATGAAGTGATGTTGTACTTCTAATTATTGATCATGGCCCATTCCCGGCCTATCTTAGCCGGTTCCAGCTTTCCGATTCTACTAGTACGAGACGTGTTTGCGGTGGCCCGGATGTGCCCGACCACTGCCTATTTGACTGCTCCCTCACTAGGACTTATTATTTCAAGCGACCCAGACCAGGCCTGTAGGTGCTTGAGCAGATCAGCTAAATTGTAACAAAACCCTCTCATGCAAACTATGCAAACTGTTCGGTTGGCTAATGGAAAATACAAAGAATCTGCAAGCCCCGTAACAAGGCTGATTCTGAATATGTAACTTTCACTGTACCGAGCTATTGTATTTATTTTCATGCAATTATCTTGTAATTATTTTTTTTTATTTTATTATTGTTACTTTTTTGTATTTCCAGTGTTATTTTGTCTGTTTTGTATTTGTACTTGTTGGTTGGTAAAATTTTTACTGTATTTATAATGCATTATATATTATGAGCTGTTGTAGATTAAGATGGTTTAAGATGTACCCAAAAAGAAAGAAAGGTTTAAGATGTACCCAAAACATCTTAAACCTTTGTTTTCAGGTAAATGGTCCTCGTTGGTGCAGACGATCATTAATAAGCAATTATTATTAAAGTTCCTTAAACACCGAAAACCTCTTTTGAAAATTTAAGGAATCGATGCTCTACGATTTCGGTGTTTGACCACTCTGTAGTTTGATTGTAAATATAGAAGAAAATTGTTATTTTTTTATCTTGAAATTGCTATTAACTTATTATCTACTTAAGTATTTTTACATTTGATTGTTGCGAATACGGTGGGATTATTAATTATCCTCTTTTAAAATCCATAATATTGTATAAAAGTTAGTGTGCTTTAAAGTGTAAATTGAAACTACTCAGAAAAGTAATATAATGGTATAAACAGATGGAAAATTTTTGTCAGCAGAATGTTTAAAAATTTTTGCGCCTTTCAAATTATAATTGAAAATTGGTAAATGACTTAATAAAGACTAACACATATAAGTAGTTTTCCTCATAAGTAGCCCAGAACAATTACTGATTTTAAATAGTTAACATTTTTTATGTTTTCAATTAGAAAATATGTTTTAAAATAAGACTTGGTTATCTGGATAGATTGTATAATATAGAAGAAACACGAAAGTACATGAAATAATGACATATATTTTTATACTGAAATCAGTGCTTTTAATAATTTTAAGATTAAAAAGAATTGTACTTTTAATATGTATTTAAAGTTGGGGAAATCTGAAAATCTTTCTGTTTCTTAAGATATGTTTTAACATAGTATCCAGCATAGTATTTGAAATACTTAATCTTTATGGCAAATATTATATGGGGGAAACTAAAGATAAGGCTTTTATTTACACAACGTTTTATAGTTTTGAAGGTATTCATTATACTTCAGTCAAATAAATATCTTGACTACCTTAACACTAAGTTTATGGAACCCGTCATTTTGACGCATCTCGAATTTTATAAGGAAAATTACAAAATCCGTTTGCATTTTTATTTTATCTTTTGTACTGACTTCTATCCATAGAACGAGGTAAAAATATATTGAAGTCTATTTTCTGTAAAAGTGTTGAAATATTGAAATTTTCTATGTGGTAGACCTATCTCTACGGATATGCATCAATATGACGCGATTGTAATGTAGATAAAATTTTTGGTAAATTAGGTCTACACGTGCAAACATTACAATAATATTAAATAGGAATGTACCGACAATACTTCGATCCGTTATCCCATATTGTTATCTCAAATGAAACAAACAATAAGCAACAGTAGAAAGAACTAAACTCAGAATGTCAATTGAAGTCAGAGTGTGAACAGATTTTTGAAGATTTTATTTGTTTGTTTCCGGTATTGAAAAATAAAATACTAGAATATTTTTTGAATTAGTAATATTATTGTGAACCTCAATATTATCTCATATTTTCATTTTTTACCGAAAGTTTATAATTACATTACTTTCTGAGTGTTGCTATATGTATTTGTTCATGCGTCAAATTCAAGCGTGTTCGTAGAGATAGGTATGTAAGAAACGTTCGTAAACCTAGTGTTAAGTAATTTGCTTAAGGGGACATACTACCAGTCTAGCTGAAAAGTATTTATTAAAACAACTTACAGTTAACTCAATATAGAATAAATTCTGCTCTGTTGACAATAAAAATTTTTTCTAGATCATCATAAGTCTAATTTGTTTTAAAATATTGATATAAGGTTTGATATTATTAAACATAATTTAGCTTAAATGTATGAAGGAATGCATTAAAAATTTATATACATCAAGTAAAAAAAAAATTGAAAATCTCTTTAACCATAAAACAACTTTAAAAATGTGTAAGTTAAAAACTAACTTTTTATACCAAATAAAAGTTAATTACATTTTTTATTCTGTGAACTTCGATTATATTAACACAAGCAATGTATTTCATTTTATAACACGAGAAAGGCTAATTCTTTTATTTTTATTTTTAACGTCATAATAGTTTGTAAGTTTTTTAAAAATTTAAAAATTAAGTTACTTTTTAAATTTTGCTTTACAGTGAAAACAAATATTTTACTTTATATGGTTATAAGCTTTCCTTATAAACATATTCCAGAAATATCTTGCAGGTAAGTAATTTAATATAATTTTTTTTCCCTTTTGAATATATATTTTTCAAAGAATATATAAAATAAAGAAATATATATTCAAAAATACATCAAATATCAAATATATATATATAAAAAAATCAATATTTCAAAGAATCTATATTTTTCCTTTTGAATATATATATTTTTAAACTTTAATGAAGATTACTTCTTGCAATGACAGAACTATGTAATTTTTAAAACTGTAGTGTTGTTAAAGAATTTGCAAAAAGAAAATTCAATCTAAAAGGATGAGAACATTTTATTTTGTGATTAATTGAAAAGAGGCAGTTATCATGGAAATTTTAAAAGTGGAAAGGTACTTTGTTTCCTTAAGTTTTTAATAACAATGCTTTCGATTTTAACTTTAAGCTAATAGTTTACTATTAAATGCTTTCATTATAATGCAATCATTATAATTCTTTCATTATCATAGATTTCAAATAAGTTTTGATTTATTATAATCAGGAAATGTTCAGGTGATTCACTCGATATTTTACTACACTTTTAGGCTTTCGGATATGCATTTTTCCTGCTTTAAAAAAGTATTAAAGAAAAAGCAAACTTTACAGGCATAAAAAATTTTATTCCCTTTGGATGTAATAATGGTTGGGGAAAGAATTGCACGTTTTGATAATCTTGCCTATGTATTGTCAGTCATTATGATGGTCTTATATTTTAATTTCTGGCAAATTTAAAATAATTCTGTTAAGATTAGAAGTTTGTAAAACTTATAAACTATTTAAACTGGCAGCATTTGTGTTGAGTGAGGATTAAAAGATGAAAGTATCATACTGGTTGAAAGCCAATTCATTATGGTGTGTTGTAAAATAATTACACAGACTTTCTCGTGATATTTCACTTCGTATGGTATAGCCATTGAACTGTAGTATTTAAAATGTTTTGATCCAAGTATGACAGTTTATAAATTTTATAAGCTATTTAACTGATAATATTTGTGTTAAGTGAGGATTAAAAAGCAAAAGTATCATAATAGTAGTAGGCTGAGATACTATGAAGTGAACTAACATAATTACACAAACTTTCTCATTTCGTATTGTATGACCTCTAAACTGTAATATTATTACCATAATTCAGATAGATAGCTGGAAATCAGCTTCAAGCAGTAGGTCGCAGTCTCATTAACTCTAATGTTGTAAAAAACTAAACCATTGCACTCCTAACCAACCAACCGATAGATGGCTGAGAAAGGAATTGCACCCTTTGGGAATATTATCTGCGTATTGTCAGCAGTTAAGAAGGTCTAGTATTTTAATTTCTAGCTAATTTGGAATATTTCAATGTAAGTTTAGCAGTTTATAAAATTTATAAATTATTTAACACTAGATTTACGGATGTTGATCATATACCTATTTTTACTGAAGTGAGCCAATTTGACTCATACAAGAAAATGGAAGTTTTTTACAAAGAAAATAGTTCCAAATTAATTTAAATGAAATGTTTATTATAAAAAAATTCCATGTAAATTATTTTGTACATACACAATCTGTTTTTAAAACACAATTTTCACACACATTTCTATTACATTTAGCACAAGGGATTCTACATCTGTTTCTTTTGAATGATTGTTGAGCATGTCAATTCTTCCTTGAGTTAGTAGCATGAATTTCTGTCATTGGAATGGAAGTGTTCTCTATATTTACTTTATACTATACTTTATATACTTTATACTTTATATTTACTTTATACTATATTTATTTTCATATACATTCTATGAGTCAAATTGGCTCACAACCGTGAAAATAGGTATACCACATTTGATAATGCGAAATGAAGGGGTTTGCGGGGAAGAGGAATGAAAGTTTACATATATTTTATTACTTAACTAAAAACCAACGTATGTTTTTGAAAAGTGATATTAAAGTTTTATATATATATAAAGTGATCAAATTTTTAATGAGTCAAATTGGCTCGGTCTGTAAATCTAGTGTTAATTGGCAGCATTTGTGTTGATTCGGAATTAAAAAGACAAAAGTACAGTAATGGTAAGATTCTAAACTATAATGATTTGAAATAAAATTACATAAACATTCTTATAAAATTTCTTTCCGTATAATAAAACTGTTAAAGTGTAATATTCTTACCATAATTTCGGGAAGTTATGCCGTGGATTTTACGTGTTTAACACTTTGTTTGATCAGCACATCACATGCCAAAGGATGGACTGATGGTAAAGTGCTGCTTTTCGGTACCGGAGTTTGTAGATTCGAATCTCTTTGCTGGCATGGATGCTCGTAGCCGTTCTATACCGCTTTAAGCAGTAGGCCCCTGTCTCATTAGTTCTCGTGAGTAAAACAGTAGACCGTAGTTCTCCAAAACTAACCAAATTTGTATGTCACATATGACAGACACCTCTAATGTTTTATACGCTTGTATATCCCATGGGATACCCAATGGACAATATTTTATATACATACTTTTATATATTGTATATCACTGGGTATCACATGGGATATACAGGCGTAGATGTGTATATCACATGTAAGGACAGGCTAATGGTTACAGGTTGATTTTTAACGCCTGCGGGGTTTTTTAGAATACTTAAAGCCGGTTTCACCAAAGTCGTTTAACGCTAACCACGATTAATCTCTGTTTAAACGGAGAATTGCTTTTTACCATTGTTAATCGCGGTTAGCCATTAAACGACTTTGGTGAGACCGGCCCTTACATTGCAGTTCCACAGAACAGCAATGTTTTACTTTTGCAAGGAGCAGTTCAAAGGCTATGTTTGATCGTTGTGCGATGAGGGAGTACTGCATTCAGTGTAAAGGAGAATTTTCTGCCATATATGGCAGGGATATATTTATTTATTTACTTATTCATTTTGAGAGTGGCAAAATTGTTTAAAACATACAAATCTGGATTGAAATAAAAGAATTGAGATAGCTATCAGCAAATATCACCTCCAGATACCTTGGGAAAATTGCTTAGTATTCAGTTCTCAATGGATGACGTAACAAAATCTGAAGTTCTTTGCCAATAAGGCATTGTCCGTGCTAAACACTCAAGAAATATCCTCTATCAAATTTATTCATTATGCGTGTACAAAAGATTTCTTTTCCTTTCCACAAATGCTAATAATTGTTTTGTGTCCTCGTATATGTACCTACCTTTTTGTTAAATTATTGATGTCCCGATAGCTGATTGGTGGAGAGAGTTTCGGAATAGAAACGCTGAACTGTTTGTTCTGGAAAACGCGGATTAAACGCATTCTCCTTTCGTGTTAAAATACTCCCCATTCTGCACGCGTCTCTGCGTTCATAAAGAATCCGCTTAATGGATTAAATTGAATTCCTCTTTGTCGAAACGAATCGGAGAGAGCTTCACACACAATATGCCTATCAGTGATTGGATGCCTTGCCTCCTGCCAGGAGTGCCCTTCCCTCCCTTATCGCATTCGGAACGCGACAAATTCCCGGGGCGAACACCCCAGCACACGTGACTCGAGTGTCCATGGAGGACCTGGAACACGTGCGAGGAACAAAGGATTCCGGGCGGCGCAGCGACCGCATCAGCAAATAGTCCGCGCTCACTGTTACACGGATCGGCCCGATTGTTTGCCGATAAGTCCGCGCGCCGAAAAAGGCTGACTCAGGCGATTCGGTCGCCAAACAGAGCCAAGGGACTTAACACGGACACAGGTTTTGTTCGCCAGCAATGCTTTCTGACGTGTAAGCAGGAATTTGGAGGTGCTTTGCTCTCTCTTTTTGCTCTTGCCCCTTTTTTGTTCGCCCGATGACGACTGCAGTTTTTATGTCTGTCACGGTAAATTAACACACCGTCCGACATTTTTCTTTTAATCTCAAAAATCGAACAAAAGCTTGAAGTAAATTAACTCTATTTATCCTTACACATGCAAAATGTTGAGGAACGCCAGTGATTTATTATTACATATAGTAAAACTAACACACGAAAGAAATATTTTAAAAATTTCAATTTGACTTTAAAAAAAACTTTGAGCTAAGTTTCATATAGAAGTTTCAGGATCTTTAACGCATTATGTGATGGTACATTTCGCAGTGGCATTGTACCGGGAGCGGGCGTTTTGCGCATAAATTTAGTTATTCAATTAAATCTCAATAGATCGAAAATTATTTCATTTTCAACCAACTCTTCGTATTTTATATTGAAATATATAAACAAATGCATAAATAGAAATATATAAATGACAACCATAAGATTTTTGTAAGCAAAAAAATATTTTTATGGTGGATAAATTTATAATAGTATCATCACTAGGAAAAGTCAGATAGAAATAGTAGTATATAGTTTTAATTTTTTAAAAATTATATTATATATAAACATTTTTAGATTATAAAAAAATGAAAAGAACAATCATAAAACTAATAATGTTTTACAGTGTAGTAACGTTCAAAGCATTTTCCTCTATGAAGAGGTACACGGCAAAACACGTACTAGTACGTGACCTGCGCTCAAGTACCAATCGTTAGAAAACTAATAAGATTTTTTAAACAAAAATATATATTTTAGTGGATAAATTTATTATAGTACCGTAAATATGAAAAATCAGATAGAAATAGTAGCATATAATTTTAATCCTTTCGAATTATATAAACATTTTTACATTATAAAGAAAATGAAAGACAAGAACATTCGGCTTCGTTTTCCTGTATATACCGTTATTTTTGTACCCACAAATAAACCATGTTGTTACACTAACCAGTACTAGTACGTGATCCGCGCTCAAGTATCAATCGTCAGAAAACTTACTAGTACGTGTCCCGCATACAATGTGTTAAAAGAACATATTCTACTCTCTCATCTTCGATACAGAAGTCCCGGGTTCGAATCCCACTACTGCAATGGTTGTTCGTAATCATCTTTAAGCAAGAAATCCCGGTCTGATTAGCCCTTGGGATGCGCCCTTGGACCATATTGCTCCAAATCAAATCAGATGGCCATATAGACAGAGCGCTGCTTTTCGGTATTGGTGATAGTGAATTCGACTCCCACTACTGCCATAGATGTTTGGCATCGGCTTTAAGAAACAGATCCCGATCTCATTAGCCCTCGTGTAGCAATAGAGAAAGTCCATGTTTGTAAACAAAGACGAGTGCTGACTACAACTCAACTTTCCGTTGGCAAAACATTGCTTGATTTCATTGTATCTTATGAACTTCGATATGGATCCGTATACAATAAAACTAAATTTTATTTAAGGAAAGATCAAGGAGCATCAGAAACTGACCAAGTAATTAAAAATAAATTTTTAGCACTTAGAAAATTATATATTTTTTAAAAAAATTAAACACTTTACACAGTACTATTAAGTATCATAATCAAAGTATAACTACTTTGATTATGTTAACAGGCACAATAAACTATTACATAAATAAGAATATAATAAAAATGCGTAAAACCTGATCATTTTAAAGACAAAAAATAATTACATTTATAGGTACAGTACTTCTCACAAAAGCATAGAAAATACATCAGAAATATGAAAAAAAACTTAGTAATAATAAAAAAATTCTTAGAGCATAATAATTTTATATAATCTATTACATTACAGTAAGGTTAACGTTTTATTACCATTCTGAAAGTGCCGCAAATTCTCGAAGAAGAACTTGGAGTCCAGTCTTGCCTTTTCAAAGCTTTTATCCAAAGCATTCGCAATGTAGGATCTTTAGGAAAGCAATAAAATCCAATATATTCGCCTTTTTTGAAACGCTTAGTACAGCCATATTCACAACAGCTTGTTACCATTTTCAGATAATTGACAAAATTAAAACCCCAATAACAAGCACAATCCGTAGGAAATTCAAATGTTTTGCCAACGAGGAAGTTGAGCTGCAATTTTTGCTGCACCTGACGTCATGCGCACATTCTCTATACTGTACACTGTAACGTTCGAAACCAAACAAAACGTACTGCCTCAGAAATGGTTACGAAAATGTGTTATTTTGAAGAAATTAAAGAATTTTTTCTTCTCAGTTTAGAAATACGTTTAATTTTTGTCAGTTTCTCGGGTTTTTTTTCTTTTTACGACATCAGTAAAACAAAATTCTAATATTTCTTTCTAAAGTTCTGTTTATTATAGTTTTGTTACACGCAAATAGTGAATATTTTTTATATGAAATGGAATTTAAAGATACTAAACTCTAAAATTTCACTATTAGTTAAAATAAATAGTTCTAAACCAAAGATTAAGAATATATCACTGATAATTATGTAAAACTGATGCTTTATTCCGACTTAAAAATGATTTTATTATTTAAAGGATTTTATTGATGTTCAGAAAAAAACTCAACTTTTTTTTCAAAATAAGGGTAATAAAAATTCAGTTTGATTTCACTATTATTTTAATATATGCAATGTACATAAATATTTGGGAGGTTAGAGAAAAATTTTTCGACATTTTGAGATTTAACGCATTTAACAACGATTTAGGGTTCATAAATTTTAAAACTGTTAATTTTTAATAGAAAAGTAATTCTTATTGCCGAAGATTGTAATGGTAAAAGTTAATTCATTCATCGGATAATGTTAACATTGACAGCCAGTAGGAACAAGTGACGTTCGAAAATTAGCACTATACATTTTTGTAATTTTTAGAATATTAGAAGTATAGTTTTACTCTTTCTGCTTAAATAAACTTAATTTTGATTCATTCAGCACCTTTAATTAGGTTGCGGCTATAACCGTATGGCGACAGCGGATTCTAGACTTTAAATAATGGGACGATGGCGGCTATAACAGCAAAAATTTAAAAACGTAAATGACAGGTTTAGTGTCTCAAATAAGAAATATTTTGTGTGCAAAGAATTTTTGGGAGTTTTACACGAAAGTTCATAATCAAACAAAAATAAATAACAGAAAATATTATTATACTTTTATAATTATGGGGAAAACGAAATTCAACCTAAAAAATTGTTTCTAAAATATGACACTAGGCTTCTACTTCTACGCTGGTAAATTCACATTTGTGCCGCTATAGCCGCAGTGTGCTAAAATGATTGTTTCGTTTTGAACGGCTATTGCCGTCATTCCACATAGTGAACTTCGCTTTGACGTCTATAAACGCAAGTGTCCGTCAACGTGTTAACTCGTGAAATAAACCAGAAACATTCAAAATAAAAATCAATCCAATGTTTTGATTGTAATCATCTAATTAATAATTATTAAATATCAAATTTATCCTATTATCATTATTAAATATTATTTTTAAACTGAATTTTAAAAACAGTGTTTATCATTATTTTGTGTTATTAGGTATGGGTGATCTAAAAGCTAAGAAAAACTTTAACAAATTAATAATTCGAGAACGAGTACTTGAAAAAAAAATGATTAATTAATTCCGTTGGCGATAGAAAGGTGGCGCTATACTTTTTTATTTTACTAACATATAGTTTCAAAGTTCAAAGTTGCTGAACAGTTAGTTATACTTGTTCAATGTGCAGCACAACTATAATGCACCACACCCGTCACAGTATTTAACATTTCTTTTGTATGCCAGACAAATATTGCTGTGGAGCGTCAATTTCACACCAAGGAATCTATAGCTTAAAAATTCACAATAATTTTAGCAGACGATCCTTTATTACCTCATGTACCGTGCATATAGTGATATGCCCAGAATGCCCCTCTGTCATTCCTCTCAAACTTGAAGTATAGGTTAACTAAAATTTTCTCCACTAAGGACAGTATTTTCAGAAGACAACACGTACAGCTTTGACCAACATTATTCTACGCAGATGCTCTTTTAAGCAGTCATATGTTTCACATAACCCTATGGTAAACGTCATCATGGCCTACTGTGGGACTCCACAGTAACAATGCAATTGGAACGCCATCGTGTGGGAAAATACCATCCACTACTACGTTGCAAAAATTATTTAGCTAAAAACCTCGCTTTATTTCTATCTAATTGGTGCAAACCTCATCTTTTTTTTTATTCGTTGTCGACGAATCAACTTTTTGAATTTTTCCTGACTTGCAGATCACTCGGTATGTGTTGCTATTTGTATTAAGTAACTGGTGACCTAAAACAAGCTTTTGGAGGAAAATAATTCAGTATTTCTGAAACAATGAGCAAAAGAAAACGAAATTCATTAAATTGAATAGATTTATTGCAAACGAGTTTTATTTGCGGTACTTTGACAACTACTTGGTTTCTTTATTACAGACAAGAAATACTGAATACGAGTTACAAATTGTTTAAACGATTTACTGAACATAAAAGGGGGGGGGTAGACTTTAGAATTTTATCAGTAGCCGTGAATCATTGCAATTAATATTGAAATATTTTTTCTCGAAATTCTTTCAAGATTTCGTTTGTGGTGATTACGCGATAACGACTAAAGTCGTTGCCTCGTTTTGATTCGCCGAAGATTGACGTCATAAGCATAATTTCTGATTAAGGCCGTTGACGTCATGTCCAGTCTTTGTAAATAGTGTCTTGTATATATTATAAATATTGTAATGGATTTTCACATATTATGGTAACATGAACTCATTGATCTGTATTGATATTTGTTACGAGTAAAGTTTTATAGTTATCGTATTTTTGTTTGTGGCAACACCGCATCTTTTTAAATATGCAAATATCTGTAATGTATGTATATGTTGTCTGCCTATGTAAGAGTCAGCGTGACAGCAGCAGATGGCTTGGTTGAATCGAAGGTGGTGATGTTTGTTTATGTAACTTGTTTGTATTTTCAGTATTTTAAACTGCTGTAACGTAAGTTCAGTTTTGATATCCAGAGCTCTACGTCATTCATTATACTATCTTAAATGCCTGTGTCTAGATCTAGTTGTTTTATTTAACTGCACCGTGTGAATCCCTTCTGAGCGTGGTTTTATATATGATGTGATCCCTGCAGATACTTCTTTAACAATCGTCGAGCCATAGCAGGAGTTTCTATACGTTTATGATTTGATAGATGTTAAAAATACTAAGTACACTTGTGTCGTTAACCAATCTTTTTTTCCATGAAAGAAAAGTAGTGCGAAGAGGTAATCTAATCGTCATGTTGGACGAAATATTCTTGCGTTTTTTATTATGTACGAGTCCTAACATCTTAGCGGAAATGCTTTGTACCATTAGTTTTGTCAAACTGGACGTGGCAGTGATGACAGGATGTTGTCCTTCAGCTGTTGTTAGCTGAAGTTTAAGATGTAACAACATTCTTTGTTTAATTAAGTTGTAAAGAAAAAGTTAAAAATTAGGCTATCGAATTCAGCTGTTCGTTTCGCTGGAGATAACTAGTATGTTAATTTGATACTATCATTTATCTTTGAAGTCACGAGTTTAGTAGTTTTTAACATCACTTGAAACGCAATGATTTAATCGTAGCTAAGTGTATCACTCTCGGTTGAACGCGAACCAAAATGTCTGATCTAACTGATAAAGTAAAACACGGAAAAACAATGAATCTGAAATAGTTTATAGTGGAAATCGATCGTTAACTTCTTATTTGTGAAGCCCGAACTCAGTTCTGGCAATGCAAAAGGTCAATTTTGGATTTATTCAACCTAAATAACAACGCAATAACATTTTGATTATGATAAATAACAAAATTAAAGAAGTAAAATTCCATTTATGGTACATTTTTTTTTTTCAAATATATTCCACAGGCACGGGGTTAAAAGTCGGTCTTTCTGTGACATTTATCACAAATTTCGAATGGTAGTTCCATATAACCAGCTACAAATGTATGAGATGAATGTCATTTGTAACTTTAAATAATTTTTCCTTTTTTTATGTAAAATAATAAATGCAATAAAACCAAGCCCTTTAAGAAAATTAGAAAAACAATTATAATTTTTCATCATATATTGCAAAAAAAAATATAATAATAATAATTAAAAATAACTACTGCTCAAGTAAATATTTTAAAGTCCAAAATTTAACACCATTGAAAGATTTTGATTGGGAGACTATTATACTTTTAATTATGTCTAATGTACTTCTCTCATCTTTTTAAACGATTTCAAAATATTTAATGCCTAAATAGTTGTAAAAGAAAATCTTGCATGCTACTTTTGGAGAAAATGTGCATTGATTAAGCTATCTATTGCAAAATGTTGTCCAATAATTTCTTATATTTTTGAATAAACTAAATTAAATTCATCTAATCACACTACTGCTATAGCCATTTTCTCTATAACACTAGTATTATAAACTAACACAACACATCTTAGTTCTTTGCCAAAAGATGATACCACACAAATGATATAACTGCTATAAGCGAAGCGAATACCAGTGATAATTTCTCTCATCCTTTGACAATGTTGGATATATCTGTTGCTCATCTTGTATTATGCTGCAATAACTATCTTCTTTTCGATTAAGTGTTACTTTAGAAAGTACTATGTTTTAAAAAAAAATGTATATCTCATTTATAAATGTAAATCTTTTAAAATATAACGATGTTAACATATTTTGATTTTCAGGTTACTAAAGGCGAATATAATTGAAAAATTTGATTCTTTAGGGAAAAAAGACACACAATCAATTGCTTGTATTCCGAACTAAAATTTATAAGATGGAATATGAAAAACAAAAATCCTTATTAAACTAAACTTAAATTAGAAATGCGCAAATCAATGTCTCATTAAAATTATTATAGAAATCTGTTAACTTTCAAACACAAAGAAATTATTAGGAAAACTTCGAAGAGAAAGCTGTCATCAGAATTAAATATGTCAGAAACTGGTTAGTAAAGAAGCATATACTGCAAGAGACTTTTTCAACGTCCCGTTCTATAGAAAGGACTTCTCCAGGTTTTATGAACATTTTTCACTTTTAGAGTGCATGTACTAGATGTAAATGCTACTCCAAACAGCATTCCCTGGAAGGTGTTTCTATATGTATCCTCCCTCTCACACCTCTAGCGCAGGTTGGCGGTAAATCGTGAGAAGACGTGATGAACGATTCTGCTCGGTACACCAGGTTAATGGTGCGTAGAGGGTTTGAATCAAAAGAGAGTAGGCGTTTCTGCTCCTCGGAATCGGATTACGGTGGTTTGTTCGCCAATAATAGTCAAAAATCAGGGCCCCTTTGTGGAGCTGTGCCGGGACCGACCGGCTTCCCTTGTTCCTAGCTGCCCGTTTTGTTGTGGCCCCAAAGGCGGCTCGATTACTCACCAAAAGAAGTATTAAGTTTGAAAAGTTCAGTATCTTTGTGGGAATGATGTATGCGCCCTTTAAATTTTGTTCTGCTGAAAATATATGGCGGACTTTGTTGGAGTTGGGAAGACATAGCACCGCTGTTGCCGGCAGAGTAGTAGATCATAAAAATGCTTTTGGTCTGAAACTTAGAAGTGAGATTCTCACGTTTCAATCACAGTCCTCATTCTAATTTTTTTTTTTTTTTACATCTACATACAGCTGTTAGGAGCCAGAATGAATAAATGAAAGAAAGAGAAAAAAGTCTGTTGAAAAATATAGATTTGTTTATGTGATGTAAAAATTATAAAAATTTGAAAATGCTTGCTCAAGTTTTATCCCTTGAGAAAAACCATACATTAATCAGAAATCAGTCAGTAGATCATAAAATGCTTTTGTTCTAAAACTTAGAAGCGAGATTCTCACGTTTTAATCACAATCCTCATTCTATTTTTTTTTTTTTTTTTTTTTTTTTTTTTATTAACATCTACTTACAGCTGTTCGGAGCAAGAATGAAAGAAAGAAAAAAAATTCTGATCAAAAATATAGATTTTGTTTATTTGATGTAAAAATTCTAAAAATTTGAAAAAGCTTGCTCAAGTCGTATCCATTGAGAAAAACCATAAATTAATCAGAAATCAGTAAGGAAAAAAATATACTTTTATCATCAGAACTTTAGTACAAGTTGCATTTGTTTGTATGTCGGCAAATTGAAACCAAAAATGTATACTTTCGGAAAAAAATAATAGCAAAAATGAAAAAATAAAGGTACGACTATGGATACTTGCATAACACAACATGTGGTAAATTCATTATTGGATGCATCATTTAAATTGTGGTTTTCCAACTGGCAGCACACAAGACCAGTTTTGAGTCTCGCAAAAACTTTTCGGAAAAAAAATATTTCACACTAAGTTTTTTTCGTTGAAATTCATGAAAAATCAGTACAGTATTCGACTTGCCAATTCGTGCTGCTGGTGGACATCCGTTAATTGCTTAAGACAATTTACCACCCACAATGTTCGCACTAAATTATACTATTTTAAATTTTATTTTGATTGCATTATTAATTTTATCGGCTTCCCTTGTTGCTATCGGCCCGTTATGTTGTGGCCCCAAAGGCGGCTCGATTACTCACCAAAAGAAGTATTAAGTTTGAAAAGTTCAGTATCTTTGTGGGAATGATGTATGCGCCCTTTAAATTTTGTTCTGCTGAAAATATATGGCGGACTTTGTTGGAGTTGGGAAGACATAGCACCGCTGTTGCCGGCAGAGTAGTAGATCATAAAAATGCTTTTGGTCTGAAACTTAGAAGTGAGATTCTCACGTTTCAATCACAGTCCTCATTCTAATTTTTTTTTAACATCTACTTACAGCTGTTCGGAGCAAGAATGAAAGAAAGAAAAAAAATTCTGATCAAAAATATAGATTTTGTTTATTTGATGTAAAAATTCTAAAAATTTGAAAAAGCTTGCTCAAGTCGTATCCATTGAGAAAAACCATAAATTAATCAGAAATCAGTAAGTAGATTATGAAATGCTTTTAAAAATTCTGATCAAAAATATAGATTTTGTTTATTTGATGTAAAAATTCTAAAAATTTGAAAAAGCTTAAAGTATTATCCACTGAGAAAAACCATAAATTAATCAGAAATCAGTAAGGAAAAAAATATACTTTTATCATCAGAACTTTAGTACAAGTTGCATTTGTTTGTATGTCGGCAAATTGAAACCAAAAATGTATACTTTCGGAAAAAAATAATAGCAAAAATGAAAAAATAAAGGTACGACTATGGATACTTGCATAACACAACATGTGGTAAATTCATTATTAGAAGCGTAGTGAATAGAAATAATTTTACTTTGAATAAACGTGAATCTTGAATTTTGGTTTTAAGTCAATTAATTGAAATATCCATCAGTAATGATAATCATCAATTGAATAAGGTAACTGCTTACCTCTTTTTAGCCTTGTGATTTGCTATGAAGAATCTGTAGAAACCAAAGTTATGGATGAAAACAGAAGTCTATTATTGTCGAACACAACTTTATTTAATTATGCAACACGTCACACTGAATTCACAGTACACAAAATGAATTAAGAATTATGTTAGGTTTTAAATACATGTTTTCCAGATGAATATGAATAAAATACAGATTAAATGAATAGAATTAAACACACACCGAATACCAAACTAACAGCCATCTTTTCCTGGCCTTGAATAATAATAAAAGAAAACAATAAAAGCCGTTGCAGGGTGATGCCATCTGTTGAAATACAAACAATTAGAACAGAAACCACAGACAATAAAGAATAAAAATGAAACAACTGTTATGAATTATTTAAAAATTAAAATGAAAATAGTCTTTTATGAAGACTGAACAAGATGCATAATTTAAATCGGGGTTTTCCAACTGGCAGCACACAAAGCGAGTTTAGAGTCCCACAAAAAGATTTTGGAAAAAAAATTTCATAGCTCTAGTTTTTTCTTCGTTGAAATTCATCAAAAATCAGTACAATATTCGACTCGCCAATTCTGGCTGGTGGTGGACATTGTGGATGGTTAATTGATTGAAGCAATTTACCATCCACAATGCTCGAACTAAATTATACTATTTAAAATTTTATTTTGATTGCATTATTAATTTTAGTTCCTATATAGGTAATGTTTTTTTCATCTTGCCATTTGTCAGTATTAATAAAAAAACTGATAACGTTGAATTCAATTGTTTGGTGTATAATTGTTTATTTTTAATTTCGTTCTTTTATACAGTTGTACAATAATTAATTTTAATTATTTCCCTTCATCTTTAAAACATCTATTTTTCTATTTTGATTTCCTACTTCCTCATTAGAAATCTACAAAGAGTCAATGCTCTCCATAAATGTATTAAACACGCGGTTTTCCATCTGTTTTAGGGAACTTAAATGATTAAAACTGCCTTTTTTTAATTAAACTAGTCATATTATTTCATATTAGTACCTCTATCCTATTTGCATAATTTTATTAACATTGTCCAAATATAAAAGCGTGAAGCGAAACATGCATCATGTTTTCAACGTGGCACTCGAGCACTTACAAGTTGGGAAGTTTGGTTTTTAAATCTATGAAATTGGGACAACGAGTCAAGGTGTAATTTTAAACGGGAAATATCCACTTTAAACAACTTCAAATGGAAGATTTTTTTTTTTTTTGTCTTATATTTTTCTTTAATCATTATCGTAAATACATAGGATTTTCATCATTTGTTGTTTACTATTTTGTTGAACCCCTTCCGGTAAAATGACGAGTCTAGCTCGTCATTAGTTTTTCATTCCATACCGCACAATGACGAGCTACACTCGTCATGCGATTAAAGTTACTGTTAAATATGATAATTAATTTAGTTTAAAATTTCTAGTGTACTGAATTTGGCAACACTTTTATCACTTGTGAAAATCACAAGTCACTATTGCATATTGTTTACTTGGTGCAAGTCATTGCCAAATTAATGAGTCAGAATAAAAGAAAACCTACTAAGAAATGCCGTGTGTGTTACAAGAATCAAATTAAAAGTGAGACTACTTGGCGGTGTAAACAATTAAGAATTCCTTTGCACTTTGTTTTGAAAAGTACCACTAGCTTGAAGACTATTATCTGTATACCTTATTAATGTTTTGCTTTGATATTTTCTTAATTTTACTGTTTCTGATTTTATTTAACACTATGTAAAAAGTGGATTTTAATTAAGAATATGTAAGAATTGTAAAGTGAAACGTTTTTTAAATAAAAATTAAATGGTTATTTCATGCACAGTTTTTCATTATTAAATCATACCGGAAGGAGTTAATTAGTTTTATTGAATTTCAAGGCAATAACTAGGTCTTTTAGCGTCTGTGGTAAAAAACTGGTCTCCCTCTCTACCACCAAATACAGAGAGAAAATATATAAACATGTTTTTTATATCTTGCATTTAGAATGAACTAAAAATATTTTGTTAACTCTAAAAATGTTCGTAGTAAATTAATTTTAAATTTTTTCTTCTATTTTTACCTTATTAATACTTGAAGAGTTTTTGAACATTTTGGGGATATTATTTTGATGATAAACTGAATAGTCTATTTAAAGGGGGATATTTTTTATTTAAACTTTGAACTTTCAAAAAAATTTGGCGAATTTCTAAATTTAAATTTAGTTTTAATAACTTCAAATAGTTTTAATAAATTCAAAATTTAAAACGAATACCTAGATTTATATTAAAGTATATTAGTGGTGTTTGGTAAACGTTTTTTAAGAATCAATACCAAGTGTACACTATAGAAACATTTTAAAAAATAAGAACATTTATAAAAAATTTTTTAAACACATTGGATTTTATAATTTAAAAAAATATCTTTCAAATTTTTCTTATTTCTACTCTGGGTGAATCGATCTCTTTCAGATCCCATTTTCTTTACGGTGCAGACCTCAAGTCTGATGCGGACAGATCTGGTATTAGAAATCTCTTACACCTAAAATAAATGTAAAATTCTTGCCAATGAATGGATGTCATTTAAATAGTCTCCACTTGTATTCTGTATTTGAAGTTTACAATAATATTAATAAATTATACGGCTTCAAATGAAGCCGTATAATAACAATATGCAACTTTTTACAAAAAACTAAATATTTAATTTCCAATAATCAAATCCATGTACGTTTTTGACTAAATTTTCTTTGATCCCCTATATAATAATAGCCTAAGTTATCTGTCCGTCTTTTTATATATTTTGGCCCTCGAAAAGAGCATCTATAGTAATGTTTATCTTCAAAATAGATCCGATTAAAATAAATTGGTATAAATATGCTTCTTTATAACGTTTAAAACGTTCGAAATCCACCCCTTCCCCTCTTTTTGATCTTTTAAGGCTATTATTTCAACTCCTATTTTCCCCGGTTAAGAGCAGGCGATTAAATCTTAATAAAAAAAATAAACATATAAATTTTTCTAGCATTTGAATTTTTATTTATTAATTATTTTTATTATTTTTATTTATACGTTTTATCACTGAACTTAGATATTACGTAAATGATTTTCTTTTATATTTGGCGTAAGTAATAGATTAAGTACATATGTGATAATTTTAAATTGAATCATCGATTATTTTTTGTTGCAAGGTAATTCTCAGCCAAACAACAAACCATTTTTTACCTGCCACATAAGGTACTTTATAATTCAGGGAAAATTAAAAATTTTAATCCCGTAATGAATATTTAAATGTTATATAATTAATGGGTAATAAACAGAATTAATGGAATAATGAATAAAATAGGATATTTTAGATTTAAAGATTTAATGTAATCTCCTGGTCCAGTCACGAAGAAAATCTTGTGAAATAATGTAAAAATCCAAATTCTGTAGTTTCTGTGTTCAAAACTCGCTTTTGGCAAGAGTGTCCATAGCCGTTCGACTTTAAACGATAGATCCATTCGAATTATCCTCTGGGTTGCGAAAGAAAGATAGTTGCACTCTAAATTGAACCAAATCGGATATGGATGCATACAAATACGTATAATTTTGAGTTTTAATTATTCAAAATGATTTTAGTGTCTAGAAGGTTCAGTTTTGTTCTACTTTTAAGTTTAGTAGACATTTGAAATCATGAAAGAGGTAAGAAGGAATCATTAGAGGTAAGAAGTACGTATCAGACAAGCTAAACTTGCATGCAAAGATCCCCTTCCCCTCTCACTGAAGATATCATAGAATGATATTGAAATTTGGAAGGGGATTATTCACCAGTAAGGGGAGGGCAGGGGGTAAGAAGCGTGTCGAAAGGTATGTTGTCGCAGCCGTGCCATATGTTTTCGGAAGAGTATTGTATACCTGCTCTTTGTGCTTCGCCGACTAGCTCAACTGGAATAATCCAGCGCGTCTTGTCCACAAAACCCTGTTTTTATGCCATTTTTTAACCTCTTCCATTCAGTGGACAGATGAGATTGAGATATTTCCTGCTGACAGCCAACAGGGTTTCTATAAAAGATTCTGATGGAGACGGCGGGAGACTTATTTTATAAGATTTGAAATCACTGCATTTGTTTAATCACCAAAGTGTTTATGCCATACATAAAAAGTCTATAGTATCCAATTTTGGTTCTGTTAACAAACATTTGCCTGAAGCTATGACAACTTTTCCGGTGTACCAAAAGACAAAAGAAAGTTTAATTATGTGGAGTTTCAATCTCACTATTTTAACATTGTTGGCTTCATTTTAAATGAAAAAGTACCATAGTTGGGAACTATTACTTGCAAAGATTAAATGCTTCATAATCAAAATAATATGTAGTCCCAAAGAGCATCAAATTCTCTCCCTACCTCTTTATACAAATAAGACATTTCCGTTAAATTGTAAGAAAAAACTATTTTACACCACTTTTTGTTTATCATAATCTACAATTTAACGGAACTATTTTAACATTGTAGGCTTCATTTTAAATGAAAAAGTACCATAGTTGGGAACTATTACTTGCAAAGTATCCGTCATAATCAAAATAATATGTAATCCCAAAGAGGATCAAATTCTCTCCCTACCTCTTTATACAGGTAAGATATTTCTGTTAAATTTTGAAAAAACTCATTTTAACACCACTTTTTGTTTATCATAATCTATAATAAATTTACGGGTAATTATTGTCAAATATAGAATTGTTGTAACCAGAGAAAAATGTCAAGAAATGTATCATATAATTTTGCCTTTTATCTTTATTCTAGCGGGAATTAATTTTAGACATGTAAGAAACTTTTTGAAACTGTTAACACATTGTGTGCGGGTACATTTTGCAGAGGAATTGTACCGGGAGCGGGCGTTTTGCGCATAAATTTAGTTATTCAGTTAAATCTCAATAGATCGAAAATTATTTAATTTTTTAACCAATTTTTCGTATTTTATATTGAAATATATAAACAAATATGAAAATAGAAATATATAAATAACAACCATAAGATTTTTGTAAACAAAAAATATATCTTTTAGTGGATAAATTTATAATAGTATCGTAAATATGAAAAATCAATAATAGTAGTATATACTTTTAATTTTTTCGAATTATGTTATATATAAACATTGTCACATAAGAAAATGAAAGACAAGAACAGTCAGCTTCGTTTTCCTGTATATACCATTATTTTTGTACCCACAAACAAACCATGTTGTTACACTAACCCGTACTAGTACGTGACCCTCGCTTAAGTATCAATCGTCAGAAAACGTACTAGTACGTGTCAAACATACAATGTTAACGCTTCGTGTCACATTCCACCATCACCGTGCCGAACGATTGCCGATTGGTTAGGGTGCTTGCCTTCGGTACCGGAGTTCGTGGGTTCGAATCCCACAGTGGCATGGATGTTCGTAGCCATTCGGAATCGGCTTTGAGCTGTAGGTCCCGGTCTCATTAGCCCTCGTGTTGCAAAAAGTAGACCTTAGAACTCTAAACCAAACCAAACCAATCCACCATCACCGTTTTAAACTCATAATGTACCACCTATAGTGACTAGTGTAAAGCTTTTTTTCTCATCATCATGACTAACTAGATACGCAGTTATCTTTCGCCTCTATGCTAGACTTGAATGTATAGACATCTTATGGTTTAAAATTCTCTTCCTAGTATAGATGCTTGTTATCAACTTAATGTAGTATAATGCATTTTAATTGGCTTTATGTACAAGAAGGCAACCCCAGACCTTTAAAATAAACAAAACAAAACACAACTTGTGATCAAATTTAGAGGCTAACAATAATATTTGAAAAGAAAAATACAATATACAGCATTTACCATCAAATTTAAAAAATAAATTAATTTTTAATTCCTGGATATAACAAAGAAGTTTTAGCTTTTTGTATTTTCATAATTTAATATAGAAAAGACTTTCAATCGAATAGAGTGGTGCTTCTCAATCGAATAGAACGAAGTATAACCTTGGGGCTTACTCTGGACATTGCGAGTCGGGTCGAACGTTCGTTGTGATGTCACTTTGAAGTCAGCTTGATCATTTGCTCGCATAATGTCCAAAAATCTGACATCAAAATGACGTCACAAAGAAGGTTCGAAGCGAACAGCAACGTCCAGAGTATTTGGTTTTGGTTTTGGAGTGCTACGGTCTACTTTTTGCAACACGAGGGCTAATGAGACCGGGATCTACTGCTTAGAGCCGATTCCGAACAGCTACGAACACCCATGCCATAGTGGGATTCGAACCCACGAACTCCGGTTCCGAAGGCCAGCACCCTAACCATTCAGCCATCGTTCGGCAACGTCCAGAGTAAAGGCCCTTGTCGTAAAATGCCTTTCTGGGCTTACTCTAGACGTTGGGAATCGGTCCGAGCGTTCGTCGTGACGTGACTTTGACGTCAGCTTTTGGACATTAGGTGAGCAAACGATCAATCTGATTTCAAAGTGAAGTCACAACGCACGTTCAGACCGATTCCCAACGTCCAGAGTAAACCCCTCTGTCTTTTAGTAAGAAATAAAACATTTTCCTGTTTATATGCTTTCATAATGACGAAAATAAATTAGGATCAATTTAACACACTTTTTAAACATGGAATATGACGATCTTAATTTAGAATTCAACATTTATCAAAAAATCTATGTACATAAATTAGTATATTTCTAATATGAGATCACAGTTAAAGTCAATAGAAATCTACAGTTAAGGTAAATAACCTTTTCTATTATTTTCTTAATTTTTCTGATTTGATGTGTTTTATGATTTACATAAAAAGTTTCAACGTCTGTCTTCTTATTTTTAGAACAATGATTTATAACTAATATCATTTCTTGAAAGACTACTTCAGATTACAAAGAATAGAAATTCTCATTTTTTTCCCCTTTAGCAAATTTTTTGTGATTTTTTTTAACTTCAAAATATTTCTAACAATGCATGAATGATTTTGAATTTAGAAAATGGAAGAAATAGAAAACAGTTCCTTTGGACACTATCATATTACATAACAGCTACTCTTTTACAAAAAGACTCAAAAAACAGCAAGTTTGGCTTTAAGAATATCCAGTATGATTTATACATTATTCGATATAACGCTGCGTACCACAAACATAGGGTTACACAACGAGGTGGTTATTCGATAGGGGCATCAGGGTTTAGGGTAAAGGGACCTTTTTTGGTGGGAGGGGGCTCGAGTAATTTGACACCGTTTGCTTCTGTGACAACAGGGACTATCGAACACAGAGAACCCGGATGCATGGGTGGGATTTGATAGCTGTTGTTAAATGAGTTTCATAATATCGTTACATTGTTACGACAGTCTGACTGGGTATTTTGAAAGGGACTTGATTCAAAAGACATCAAAGCTGTCACTTCACCCTTATATTTTATTTTTTTTTTCGGTGTGTTCTATTGATAAGAAATATATATATCTATACTATAAATTCAAAACTCCAAAACAAACATTTCGAGTAGCTGTTAGACATGAAACGTTTAGAAAAATTTTTTTAGCACTCGCAGATTTTCGTCTGTAGGTTATATTGTTAATCACGTTTTTTTTTTTTTTTCATTACATATGTGCCTGTCTATTGAATGAAGCTGAAAAAATAATCACATCGAATCGAAATATTAGATCATAAAGCGTATTACGATTTTCCCTTTTCCTGAACTTCTTTACATGTGTGGTGTCACTTTGTTTCTAGACATGTCAGAATTGCATTAAATGCTATTTAACACTAGATTTACGGATCGAGCCAATTTGACTCATTAAAAATTGGATCACTATATATATAAAACTTTAATATCACTTTTCAAAAACATATGTTGGTTTCTAGTTAAGTAATAAAATATATGTAAACTTCCATTCCTCTTCCCCACAGACCCCTTCATTTCGCATTATCAAATGTGGTATACCAATTTTCACGGTTGTGAGCCAATTTGACTCATAGAATGTATATGAAAATAAAGTAATAAATATAGTAATAAATATAATAATAAATATAGTATAAAGTATATAAAGTATAGTATAAAGTAAATATAGAGAAGAAGTCGAGAACACTTCCATTCCAATGACAGAAATTCGTTCTACTGACGGAAGAATTGTCAAGTTCAACAATCATGCAAAAGAAACAGATGTAGAAACCATTGTGCTAAATGTAATAGAAATGTTTGCGGAAAATGTGTTTCAAAAACAGATTTTATATATAAAAAATGTTATCCTTGAATTTTTTGATAATAAACATTTTATTTAAATTAATTTTGGAACTATTTTCTTTGCAAAAAACTTCAATTTTCTTGTATGAGTCAAACTGGCTCATTTCAGTAAAAATAAGTATATTATCAACATCCGTAAATCTAGTGTTAAAATAAAACTTTTTAAATAGCATTTAATGTAATTCTGAAATGTCTAGAAGCAAAGTGACACCACACATTTAAAGAAGTTCAGGAAAAGGGGAAATAGTGATACACTTTATGATTTCATTCATCTAATATTTCGATACGAAGAGATTTTTTCAGCTTCATTCAATAGACAGATACATATGTAATTAAAAAAAAAGAATCGTTATTAACAATGTAATCTATTGATGAAAATCTGTTCATGCTAACTAAGATAATTTTTCTAAAGGTTTCATGTCTTACAGGTACTCGAAATGTTTGTTTTGGAGTTTTGAATTTATAGTATGCCTATATAGAAACAACAACATTCACTAGTTTTATTCCAGTTGAGATAAAACAATTAAAGGCATAAAAATATGCATAAATAGTTTGTACTGCATTTAAATTCAACAAATTATAAAGCTCCTGAATATATTTTTAAACATTTATCCAAAAGATTGTCTGCATTTCGACTAACAAATATCTTGTCTGAATGCAGGAGTAGACCGTTTGGCGCCAGCTTCGATGCGATACCCTGCCAAATATAGCATTTGATCAAAGTCATAGGCATTCTCACATGTCGCCCGTATTGTGTGAAACATAAAACTCCCCACCAGAAAAAAAAGGAACCCGGTATAAAAACTTTATTTTAACATGAGGGTAAGAACCACTCCAAACCTCCGCAGGGGAGCTAGACCGCCTGTTGCTTCTTTGTGGTTGGCCCCAAAAGTCTGGCCCATACAAGGCTAATAGTTTATAAGCTTCTTAAACTTCTTTTAAGTGTATGATTTAACCAAAAGGCTGCCCTCGGGGTAAAAAGGAAAATTATTTCCTGAAATCTTGAAAAATGTAACATTTTTTTTAGTCGTGATCTCTCCAAATGCTAAAGTAACAAATTATATTCGATAAGGCCCCTTCACTTGAAAAGTATGTCTGAGGCATAGCATGAAACTCACTTTAAAAAACTTCAGATTGTTAGTGATATAACAAAAAGTAAAAGAATGATAAAACAGCATTTTATAGCTGAGGTGCATTGCAAACATTCTTTATAGATTGTGTAATAAATATATTCGAGGAAAAATATCACTGGTAGAGTGACCTTTCACTAAAATATGATCAGTGAAAGTTTTAAATAACAATGATCGTAACACTAAAAAAATTCTATCTATAAAGAAAGTTCAGTTAGATATATGTTAGACAGATATATATTACAGCTCTTTAGATTTTAAGATTATTTTAGAATCATTAGGAAGGGTTTAGATTTAAATGCAATCATAAATTGACATATTCAATGCGTAAAATGTTACTTTAGAAAGGGATTTTAGAGCCGTAAGAAAAAAAGAATAATAAAACAGCATTTTATAGCTCATTCTTTATGGATTGTGCAATAATATATTCAAGGAAAAATATCACTGGTAGAGGGATCTTTCACTAAAATATGATCAGTGAAAGTTTTAAATAACAATGATCGTAACACTAAAAAAATTCTATAAAAAAAAAAAGTTCAGTTAAATATATATTAGACAGATGTATATTACAGCTCTGTAGATTTTAAGATTATTTTAGAATCATTAGGAAGAGTTTAGATATGAATGCAATCGTAAATTAACTTATTCAATGCGTAAAATAATACTGTAGAAAGGGATTTTAGAACTGTTAAAAAAACCAAAAATATATTAAATGTTTTATTTTCCTTTTCCTTAGGTTACTCTTGGACTCTAGACTTTAATATTTTAATATTGGAAGAAGATAGTTTTTAACTGTAGTTTTTTAACTATATATATATATATATATATATATATATATAAATATATAAATAAATATATATATATATAATATAAACCTTTGATGTTTGTAGCCCTTTGAAATCAGTTTAAAAACTTATTCCACGTCTATAATTAGCCCTCGTACAATAAAAAATTGAGCATTTTGGATGGATGGAAGAGTGGAATTTATTGGCATTGAATCTCAAATAGAATATATTGCGCCAAATTGGAATATTTTGGAAGAGACCGAACAAAAATAAATCACCAAGAGAAGTTATGTTTCTTGTTCTTTTGGAGAAATTCCATTTAGTTTACTCTGAATTATTTTAACACATTGTATGAGGGACACGTACTAGTACGTTTTCTGACGATTGATACTTGAGCGCGGGTCACGTACTATAACCGGCCGTACTTATAGTGCGGGTTAGTGTAACAACATGGTTTGTTTGTGGGTACAAAATAACGTTATATACAGGAAAATAAGCCGAATATTCTTGTCTACACACATAGATTCTGTAACGTAAAAATGTTATATATAACATAAATCGAAAAAATTTATATACTACTATTTCTATTTGATTTTTCATATTTACGATACTATTATAAATTTATCCACTAAAAATATATTTTTTGTTTACAAAATCTTATGGTTATTATTTATATATTTCTATTTATAAATATCCGTAAATCTAGTGTTAAAATAAAACTTTTTAAATAGCATTTAATGTAATTCTGAAATGTCTAGAAACAAAGTGACACCACAGGAAAAGGGAATATTGCGATACGCTTTATGATTTCATTCATCTAATATTTCGATACGAAGAGATTTTTTCAGCTTCATTCAATAGACAGGCACATATGTAATTTTAAAAAAGCGTTATTAACAATGTAATCTATTGATAAAAATCTGTTCATGCTAACTAAGATAATTTTTCTAAAGGTTTCATGTCTTACAGGTACTCGAAATGTTTGTTTTGGAGTTTTGAATTTATAGTATGCCTATATAGAAACAACAACATTCACTAGTTTTATTCCAGTTGAGATAAAACAATTAAAGGCATAAAAATAGGCATAAACAGTTTGTACTGCATTTAAATTCAACAAATTGTAAAGCTCCTGAACATATTTTTAAACATTTATCCCAAAGATTGATCTGCATTTCGACTAACAAATACCTTGCAGAACAGAAGTAGACCGTTTGGCGCCAGCTTCGATGCGATACCCTGCCAAATATAGCATTTGATCAAAGTCATAGGCATTCTCACATGTCGCCCGTATTGTGTGAAACATAAAACTCCCCACCAGAAAAAAAAAGGAACCCGGTATAAAAACTTTATTTTAACATGAGGGTAAGAACCACTCCAAACCTCCGCAGGGGAGCTAGACCGCCTGTTGCTTCTTTGTGGTTGGCCCCAAAAGTCTGGCCCATACAAGGCTAATAGTTTATAAGCTTCTTAAACTTCTTTTAAGTGTATGATTTAACCAAAAGGCTGCCCTCGGGGTAAAAAGGAAAATTATTTCCTGAAATCTTGAAAAATGTAACATTTTTTTTAGTCGTGATCTCTCCAAATGCTAAAGTAACAAATTATATTCGATAAGGCCCCTTCACTTGAAAAGTATGCCTGAGGCATAGCATGAAACTCCCTTTAAAAAACTTCAGATTGTTAGTGATATAACAAAAAGTAAAAGAATGATAAAACAGCATTTTATAACTGAGGTGCATTGCAAACATTCTTTATAGATTGTATAATAAATATATTCGAGGAAAAATATCACTGGTAGAGTGACCTTTCACTAAAATAGGATCAGTGAAAGTTTTAAATAACAATGATCATAACAGTAAAAAAATTCTATCTCAAAAAAAAAAGTTCAGTTAAATATATATTAGACAGATACAGCTCTATAGATTTTAAGACTATTTTAGAATCATAGGAAGGGTTTAGATATAAATGCAATCGTAAAATAACATATTCAATGCGTAAAATGTTACTTTAGAAAGGGATTTTAGAGCTGTAAGAAAAAAAGAATGATAAAATAGCATTTTATAGCTGAGGTGCATTGCAAACATTCTTTATAGATTGTGCAATAAATATATTCGAGGAAAAATATCACTGGTAGAGTGACCTTTCACTAAAATATGATCAGTGAAAGTTTTAAATAACAATGATCGTAACACTAAAAAAATTCTATCCCCCCAAAAAAGTTCAGTTAAATATATATTAGACAGATATATATTACAGCTCTATAGATTTTAAGACTATTTTAGAATCATTAGGAAGGGGTTTAGATATGAATGCAATCGTAAATTAACATATTGATTGCGTAAAATGTTACTTTAGAAAGGGATTTTAGAGCTGTAAGAAAAAAAGAATGATAAAATAGCATTTTATAGCTGAGGTGCATTGCAAACATTCTTTATAGATTGTATAATAAATATATTCGAGGAAAAATATCACTGGTAGAGTGACCTTTCACTAAAATAGGATCAGTGAAAGTTTTAACACATTCGCTGCCGATCACGCGCCAGCGCGTGATCAACATATAGGAAAATGCATATATGACGTCAGGTTCGGCAGCGAATGTGTTAAATAACAATGATCGTAACACTAAAAAAATTCTATCCAAAAAAAAAAGTTCAGTTAGATATATATTACAGCTCTATAGATTTTAAGACTATTTTAGAATCATTAGGAAGGGGTTTAGATATGAATGCAATCGTAAATTAACATATTCAATGCGTAAAATGTTACTTTAGAAAGGAATTTTAGAGCTGTAAGAAAAAAAAAAGAATGATAAAACAGCATTTTATAGTTGAGGTGCATTGCAAACATTCTTTGTGGATTGGGCAATTATATATTCGAGAAAAAATATCACTGGTAGAGTGACCCTTCACTAAAATATGATTAGTGAAATTTTTAAATAACAATGATCGTAACACTAAAAAAATTCTATCCAAAAAAAAAAGTTCAGTTAGATATATTTTAGATAGATATATTATAGCTCTATAGATTTTAAGATTATTTTAGAGTCATTAGAAAAGGTTTAGATATGAATGCAATCGTAAATTAACGTATTCAATACGTAAAATGTTACTTTAGAAAGGGATTTTAGATCTGTAAAAAAAACCCAAAAATATATTAAATAAATATTTTATTTTCCTTTTTTTAGGTTATTCTTGGGCTCTAGACTTTAATACTGACGGAGGATAATTTGTTACTTATGTAACTAACAGATTTTAAAATTTTACAGAATTAGATTAGTAGATTAATTTTTCTTTGTCTTCGATAAATAGCTATAAAACTTGTATTATAAGACAAAACATTGATATTAAGTGCAATCATTCTTTGTGTAAGTATTCAAATAATTTTTTATATCATGCGATGATTCTTTAAAGTAAATTTAATTTGCCTGTTTAATTTGTAAATTGTTATAAACACTATTTTATTAAAAAATAAAACCTTTTGGTACCGAAGTTTGCTACTTCGAACCAAACTGTTAGCGTTGATGTTAGTAGCCGTATGAAATCAGTTTAAAAACTTATCCCAGGTCTATAATTAGTCCTCGTGCAACAAAAAATTGAGTACTTTGAATGGATGAGTTAAAATTATTGCTACTGAATCCTAAATGAAATATATTGTGCCTAATTGGAGTATTTTGGAAGAGACCGAACAAAAATAAATAGCTATGAGAAGTTGTGTTATTGGTTTTTTTGGAGAAATTACATTTAGTTTACTATGAATTATTTTTACTCATTGTATGCGGGATACGTACTAGTACGTTTTATGACAATTGATACTTGAGTGAGGGGTCACATACAAGTACGGGTTAGTGTAACAACATGGTTTGTTTGTGGGTACAAAAATAATGGTATGTAGGAAGCAAAAAAGGAGAAACTGACAAAAATTAAACATATTTCTAAAATGAGAAAAAAAAATCTGAACGTTACGGTCTACTGTGTATTAGTACACGAGGGCAAATGAGATCGGGATCTGTGGCTTAAAGCCTATTCCAAGCATCTATGGCAGTAGTGGAAGTCGAACCCACTATCATTCATACCGAAAAGCAGCGCTCTATCTATTCGGCCATCTGGTTTGATTTGGAGCATTATGGTCTGCTATTTTGTATCCAAGGGCTAATGAGACCGGGATTTCTTGCTTAAAGATGATTACGAACAACCATTGCAGTAGTGGAATTCTAAACAAGGAACTTCTGTATCGAAGACGAGACAGTAAAATATATGTTCTTTTAACACATCGTATGCAGGACACGTACTAGTACGTTTTCTCACGATTGATACTTGAGCGCGGGTCACGTACTAGTACGGGTTAGTGTTACAACATGGTTTGTTTGTGGGTACAAAAATAGCGGTATATACAGGAAAATGAAACCGAATGTTCTTGTCTACACACATATTCTGGAAAGTAAAAATGTTTATATATATAACATAATTCGAAAAAATTAAAATTATATACTACTATTTCTATTTGATTTTTCATATTTACGATACTATTATAAATTTATCCACTAAAAAAATATTTTTTGTCTACAAAATCTTATGCTTGTTATTTATATATTTCTATTTATATATTAGTTTTTATATTTCAATATAAAATACGAAAACTAAATCATTTTCGATCTATTGAGATTTAACTGAATAACTAAATTTACGAGCAAAACGCCCGCTCCCGGTACAATTCCGCTGCGAAATGTACCCGCACACAATGTGTTAATAATTATGCAATTTTTCTTTATCTAGTTACCTTGCGAATAATTTACACTAATTTTATCAAAGATTCATTTTTTGGGTGGTTGTTTATCATCATCATCATGATTTATTTATTATTATTTTTTGCTTTGCTGTACTATCATAATATCCAAGCATTTTAAGTACTAAGTAGATTAAACATTGTTCTTAACAGAAAGCAAGAATATCGCAATGTGACCCCTCTTATAAAAAGTGAAAAAAAAATGTGGAAATTTTGGGACTAGTTTTTATCTTTTGTTGCAATACTTTAAAAAAGTAAAAGAAATAAAGATTCAGTCCACATGGTTTGATGGCATTTATGTCTACATCTAGGATTCTTCACGAAGTTACCAATATAGCCGTATGTTGTGCAATCTTTGAAAAGAATTCTGGAAATTCTAGTATTATTAAAGGTTAAAAGCTTGCCACTTAAAAATCTATATAAAATATAGAAGCATCGGATCCCTCAGCAGTCATTTTTTATCGCATTTCTTTGGAGAAAAATTGTTTTCTTTTCTAGCAGATATAGAAACTTTTTCAGACAATGAAAACCATATTCTTCCTACTTTAAAGTAAAGTATCCTGAGTCATAAATACGAAAGATTCAACTTGAAAACGGAATTCTGGGATTCAAGATTTCTAAAGATAATAAAATCTTATGCTGCTATTCATTTTAAGATATCAGTTGAAATTTTTTTCAAAAAGAGCCTGAGGTTGCCCAAATCTTGTCCTAAATAAATGCAAAGTTTATGTTTTGTCAAGAGTTCTTGAGATGAGCCTACTTTAGAGCACAGATCATCTTTTCCTCTGATACTCCAATAGCGAACATACTTGAATTCGTGGAAGGGAGGAAAATTTGGGGAAAGAGAATTTTTCTATTGGCTTACGGTGTAAAACTTCATGTTGTACACCATCTTAGGGAGTTGAACATAAATGTTGCTTAGAAAATTACTCTTTATATTATTTAGGACAAATAAAATGGGAAAACAAATAAGTACCGTATTTATAAATAATCTTAAGGAAATTTTTGATTAACGCATTGTATGCGGGTACATTTCGCAGCGGAATTGTACCGGGAGCGTAATTGTGCGCGTAAATTTAGTTATTCAGTTAAATCTCAATAGATCGAAAATTATTTAATTTTTTAACCAAATTTTCGTATTTATTTTAGTACACTTAGAAATATATAAACAAATATATATATGTCAGGGCGCAACATTAGCAGAACATGACTTTTACAAACTGTGAGTGGTAACGTGATAGACAGATAAACAAATATTATATATAATAATTTAATATAATATATAAATATTATATATAATAATTTAATATAATATATAAATATTATATAAATAATAATATAATATAATATATAAATATATTATTATATATAATAAATATTTTTATTTTAGTACACTTAGAAATAAACAAATATATAGACAAATAAACAAATATTATATAATATATAAATATTATATAAATAATAATATAATATATATATATATATATATATTATATTATTATATGTAATAAATATTTTTATTTTAGTACACTTAGAAATATGTAAACAAATATATATATATATATATATATATATATATATATATATATATATATATATATATATATATATATATATAATGTCAGGGCGCAACATTAGCAGAACATGACTTTTACAAACTGTGAGTGGCAACGGTTAAGAAGCTCGCGAGACAGCCGTTTGAGATAGACAGAATGATTGATGTACAGCAACGTGTTGGCTTTAAACTGAAATCGAAAACGACGATATTAAGTGTTTATGATGTTAAATTTCATGATGATTGTATCTTATCGTTTAATTGTTTTTGTGCTTTGAAATTAAATGTTCCTGTTTTGTGAGATGTGTGTGATGTTGTTTTATCACACACACACACACACACACACACACACACACACACACACACATATATATATATATATATATATATATATATATATATATATAATTTTTCAAGGATAAATAAAAAGTTAATTTTAAATCTAAATTGATTTTTTTAATCAACCTTCCCGTTTTGTGGTTCCGCATCGATTGATGTAAAAACTGGTTTTTGTCTAAATTTTTCAAGAATCTATGTAGTAGACAAGAACGTTCGGCTTCTTTTTCCTTTATATACCGTTATTTTTGTACCCACAAACAAACCATGTTGTTTCACTAACCCGTACTAGTACGTGAGCTCAAG
Source organism: Pardosa pseudoannulata (assembly GCA_032207245.1). Taxonomy (NCBI): domain Eukaryota; kingdom Metazoa; phylum Arthropoda; class Arachnida; order Araneae; family Lycosidae; genus Pardosa; species Pardosa pseudoannulata. The sequence continues at coordinate 105,651,161 of CM063509.1, forward strand.
TATTAGTCGTCAGAAAACGTACTAGTACTTGTCCCGCATACAATGTGTTTAAAAAAAACTTGTATATGATCAAAACTATTTACTTTTAACACTTGAAATGTACGTACTCTACTAAAATATGATTTTATAATAACATCAAATTATTAAAAATTTTGTTATATAGAGTACATCTTTTTTATAGCAACATAAATGCTATAGGGAAATAAATTATAACTTTCAGAATAATTAAGACGTAAAGAAACATATGAAATTTAAACTGAACTTTTTTTTTATCTTGAAGAAAAATAAAATGTTTATACAAAGTTATTAACACTAGATTATTTACTGACCGAGCCAATTTGACTCATTAAAAATTGGATCTATATATATATATATATATATACAGGGTGTCTATAAAAGAACTCCGGGGTTTTGAGACAAATATTTTAATGAAATAAAAAACATACATACATGTTTTATACATGACTGGCAAGCTTACCTTTTCAAGTTTTTTTTAACACTTAGTAAAGTTCTATATGAGCCCTGTTAGTGGCACGGCAGACGTCTAAACGGTATTCTACCTCTTCCCATGTCCTGGCGAGCATGTCTGGGGGGACGGTTACCACACAATTGACTATTCGTTCCCTGAGATGTTGAACATCACGTCTTGTCAACGATTTCTTAGGGCTTCGAAGGCATGAAGCTCGGATTCTGTCCACTTTCTCTTGAGACACACTCAGCCTACCTGGCGACTTTTGCTTCAAAACACTTCCTGTTTCCTTAAATGCACTGAAACATTGACGAATGGTTTTGTCAGAAGGCGGGTTAACACCATAGTTACGTCGAAAGTTTCTTTGTACGGTAACTACAGACTTCGTTTCTATGAGCTAAATAACACATTGAGCCTTTTGTTGCGGAGTTGCCATCATTTCAAATTTCGCGACGTCATTTCCAGGTCAACGCCCTGCAGCGCCGCCAACAGTTGATACAAACATTCCCATTTGGTATGAGTAAAACTTTTTGAGCTGCTCTTTTCAGAAAAATCGACTAAATTTTGCTATCTTTTATAGTTAGTGAGATATAAATTTTTAAAACCCCGGAGTTCTTTTATAGACACCCTGTATATATAAAATAAAATTATATATAATAGATAGATAGATAGATAGATAGATAGATAGAAGATAGATAGATAGATAGAAATATAGATATGATAGATAAATTATATTATATAAATATATATATATAGTTATATATATATATAAATATATATATTATAGAAATATATAAAATAAAATATATATAACTTTAATATCACTTTTCTTAAACATACGTTGGTTTTTAGTTAATAAAATATATGTAAACTTTCATTCATCTTTCCCGCAGACCCCCTTCATTTCACATTATGAAATGGGGTATACCTATTTTCACGGTTGTGAGCCAATTTGACTCATAGAATGTATATGAAAATAAATATAGTAACAAATATAGTATAAAGTAACTATAAAGTATAGTATAAAGTAAATATAGAGAAGAAGTCGAGAACACTTCCATTCCATTGACAGAAATTCATGCTATTGAAGCACGGAAGAATTGTCAAGTTCAACAATCATGTAAAAGAAACAGATGTAGAAACCATTGTGCTAAATGTAATAGAAATGTTTGCGGGAAATGTGTTTCAAAAACAGATTTTATATGTAAAAAATGTTTTTCCATAAATTTTTTTATAATAAACGTTTCATTTAAATTATTTTGGAACTTCAATTTTCTTGTATGAGTCCAATTGGCTCACTTCAATAAAAATAGGTATATGATCAATATCCGTAAATCTAATATTAACATCCATGAGCGACTGTGTAAATATGCGTTTTCACAGATTACATATGATAGAATTACCCTACTACTGCTTAAAACAAAAGTTTAATAATAGTTTCGTTGAAATGTTCAATGATTAGTGTGTGAAAAAACTACTAAAAGTTCTGTTGATTACTAGGTATATCATTGGAAATAAAGTTATTTCAAATTCCAATATTCGGCTTCTGAGCAATTCTCTCATCATGCCTTTTATGATATTAGTAATGCTTGTCCGTAGTATTTAGTAAAATGATATTGACATTAATTGTGGTAGTAAGAAAATGAAAAATATATAGTTCGTAATATAAAACAGTAAAGTTGACTTAGATTAAAAAAATAAAAAAATAAATTGCACGAGATTAAAATTTACACAGAATGGTTTAATTGTATGGCAATATATTGATATCAAACATCTGATTTATATATATTTTTATTCCGTAATAAAATAACTCACTACTCTGTGAGCTAATATACAGCTTGATGTTATTCTATGTGTCTTTAAGCCACATGAAAATCTTAAGCATATTTAATTCTCGACTTATAAGAAATTTTGGGATAAAAAAAAACTGAATTAGGGCGAATGTTTTAAATCCAAGGCAATAGGTATCATTTCCTTATTCTTTCAAAATCAGGTTTGTCTTATTTTATTCTATTATCTAGCTTGCGTTTTAGTTCCTTGTACTCTAATTCCTGCCTTCTGTCAAACACTGAACATGGACGTAAATCCGGACAAACAAACTGACCTTGACTTTCAGAATAAAAAAAGAAAATTATTTCTTTGTAGGACGTTCGGAAGCCGCCTTGCGAACATGTCCCTAGAAAATATGTATATAACAACAAGGGCAAGTTTGGGGAGGGGGTACTAGAAATGCACCCCGTCTCATAAAATCGGCATCTCGGCTTACAGAAAGGCGAACTCAGTATCAACAACAAGTAAAAAGGTCCCACACAATACTGCCTAGATACTGCCGGTACACAGCAGCCGCGGTGTACTTCAGAGGGCGAAATGAGGCGGTGCCCTGAAAAGGTGTGCAGTCAAGGGTAGGATATTTGACACCGCGTCGGAGAAAAACAAGCGAAAACATACGCATTGGACACAGGGGGTTCTCCATGCTGCTGCAGACAAAGCAGTCAAAACCCTGTTGTGTTAACTCACCCAGTATCGGTTCAACTTGTGGGTAAACAATTGGGATAGCAACCACAAAGGTTTTTACGTCTCAATGCTTGGGATAGTTTGTAGGGGGGTTGCTTTTCAGGGCTTTGAAAGGAAGGGACCTGGGATTTGTGGTAGAGGAGGAAGGGAGACTGTGAACATGGATCTCTCTAGCTGGCTCGCGTGAAAAAGCGATTGTGTAAGCAACGTGGATTTCTGACAACTAGGCGTGCTGAGGATTTTTGGGGGAGAAATCTCGCACAGATCTCGCCAATTTGTTAAGTTCGATTGATTGTCATGTGAAGCAGTATGTGAGAACCTCTAATCTGATTTGGAGGATCAAGAGAACACAGGCAGAATGGCTGTAAATCATGTCTGTCAAACAACCCTTCCCTCTATAAAAGACTACATTTACGAATACAGAATGTTGCTACAAATACCAGTGGGAGACTGGGATTGAATTTAATAGAAGCATCGAACTCTCGCATAACTGATCTAATTCTCGAATTCTGAAAAACTCCCGCAAATTTTCTCCCTTTATAACAATTATGAGCAGTGAACATGTAAACAATACAGGAAATATTAAGTATCTATAAAACTCTTAAGCATAAATATAAGATAGCTCGTAGTTCAGAGACTAAGCTAATTTCAGATGATTGTGGATTTCTTTAAAAAATAAAAATAAATTCTAAATATGTATATGTGTAAGACATTAGGTAAATAGACTTAATGACGAATACATATGAATTAAAATCCTTGAAAATACAACCGGACGATGGCTGAACGATAAAATGCTCCCTATTGTTATCGTAATCCGCGGATTCGAATCCAGTTGCAGGGGGATTGTGTTTGGATGAAATCGTAAAGTGTCTTTTTTCTCGAACGTTTCAATCACCTTTTTGCACAGTCTTCAGTATTGATAGAATATCTTTCACTTCATGCACATTCATGCCGTTACTTTTAAAAACTCTTACTTTCACAGCATTTGAATGTTTGCTCGATATATGTCATTGATCTGCAAAGGCATTTCAATTTCTTTCACATTAAGAATACGAATGACAACACGTTTCTCTGTCGACTGTATTGCCGAACGATGGCCGATTGGTTAGGGTGCTGGGCTTCGGTACCGGAGTTCATGGGTTCGAATCCAGCTGTATGGGAGATTGTTTTTGGATGAAATCGTAAAGCGTCTTTTCTCTAGAACGTTTCAATCACAATTTTCGCAGAGTCTTCAGTATTGACAGAATATCTTTCACTTCATGCCCATTCATGCGGCTACTAAACTCTTACTTTCAGAGCATTTGAATGTTTGCTCGATATATGTCATTGATCTGCAAAGGCATTTCAGTTTCCCATTAAGAATACGAATGACAGCATGTTTCTCTGTCGACTGGATTTTATGTTTACACGCATTGTAGACTTAAAAATGGTCAGATTCTTCCGGAATTCTGTCTGAGGCTAGTAAACAGATGCAGGTACTCAAGGTGCATCATCCACAGCGTTGTAGCTAACGAATTTCAAAACTGTTTTTATTTAAAGAATATGTTTCGTATTTCCCACTTGACTTAGAGGACCCACATCCAATCCAATCCCAAATGGAATATATTGTTCCAAAACGATGAGTGCCATAAAATAACAATGCAAAAAATGTAAAATGTAGAAATGTAAAAATATACAGGATACAATGGTAAAAATTGGAACACAAAAACACTATAAAAAGTAAGTCTAAAGAAGATGAACGAAAGTTAAAAACAATGAAAACGACAAAAGACAGAGGTGAAGAAAAAATCAGATATGATAGTAAAACCCGATATCTCTCAAAAAGGATAAAACATTAGGAAGAGGAGTAATACCAAGTAAATCTTTTAGATGAATACCATTAGTATAAAAATGGCGATGTCTGTAAACTTCAAAATTTGTACACTCAACTGCACGGACTTAGATGACCCACACCCACATCTAACTGAAGAGTTTATGGATGCAAAAGCCTAAGTGGGTGGGGAAAACCTTTCGACACTATTCATTTTATTGTTATACACTGAATTATTGACTTAAAATTATCACTATCACTATTTTTATTAAATATTTTCATTCATTTTAAAATTTCAAAATTTAATTTGTATAAAAGAGTAGTTTGATATGATTATGATTATCTTTTCTCTTAAATTATTTTATTTGTGTTTCGTTTTCGTATTTTTTAATAAACATCGGAAAGAGATTACATCTTACTTGCATGTAATGTTGAGGGTTGCCTATCATTCCGCATTTACAATATGGTGAATCTCGTTTTCCAATTCTATACAAGTAGGTTGGGAAACCTCCATGACCGGTTATGAAACAGTTTAAAATGTTATTTTCGAATTGTAACTTTTGTTCTACTTTTGACATTATAGTATAAGTTGCTCTTCCTTTTTCACTATTGTCCCAATATTCTTGCCAATCTTTATTTATGTTTTCTTTTATATATTTTTAAAATATTGATCCCGGGAGCTGTATAGGTTTGTAATTTATTGATTTAGTGGCGTTCTTTGCTAAAATATCTGCATATTCAATACCGGTATTCCTCGCATGAGCTTTGATCCAAATTATATTAATTTTTGGTTATTCATGTTTTTGCATTATTTTTGTATCTCGGTAATTAATTTTGATTTCGGTACTAATTGTTCTAGCCTCTTGATTACGGAAAGACTTCCAGTATATAAATATATATTGTCTTCTCAATTGTTTTATCTTTCTGGGGGGTTGGTTGGGGCATTACGGTCTACTTTTTGCAACACGAAGGTTAATGAGACCGAGACCTACTGCTTAAAGCCGATCCCGAGCGTCTACGAACATCCATGCCACAGTGGGACTCGAACCCACGAACTCCGGATCCAGAGGTCAGGGGCCTAACCATTTTGCCCTTCTTCGGCTATCTTTCTGAGGGAATCAAGTATTACAGACCCATTAGCCTGAAATACAGTATTATCACAATGCAATTTTGTTTTGAAGGTATATACTATCTTCATTCTTTTTTCACACTTGACTATTTCTAATTTCCCTGTTTTGTGCAAAATCTGAAAGAAATATCTTAGATGGTTCAGAGAGAAAATTGATCTGATTGTCGAGTGACATTTACTTGTACCCATAATTCTTGGTAATTCTGCCCGAACGCTGGCCGATTGGTTAGGGCGCTGATCGTCGGTACCGTAGTTCGTGGATTCGAATCCCTCTATGGCATGGATGTTCGTAGCCGTTCGAAATCGGCTTTAAGCAGTAGGTCCCGGTCTCATTAGCCCTCGTGTGCAAAACAGTAGACAGGAACACTCCAAACCAAACCAATCCAATCCGGGTAATTCTGTACAAAACTGGATTGCCCAAAATTTATTAAAAATATTAGTGTCAATAATTGATTGAGTTTGCATTACAAGTCAGTTTTAATGACAAAATAGCGTATTATTTAGATTCCAAAGTAAATTCAAAGTTTACTTTTTAACTTCGTTTTCATGCCACTTGGTCTGCTGGTAAGGTACGGTTCGGAATCAGATTCAGTAAGTTAGAATGTTATTTGAGCGTTATTGCCGGTTGGAGAGTATAAATGTTTACATTCGTATGGAATGAAGTAAAAACACCCTGGTCTAATTATACCAAGAGCATAATATTGATAGTAGCATTCCTAGTCAACCATGGTGAGTTCTTCTCTTCGAATGAATGCCTTGTTTTTATTTCCGAATGATGTATTCTAAATCTGTTTTATTACACTAAAAGCTGTTGTTTTCAGAATTATTTGGTATCATCAATTTTAACCGTATTGTGATTTAGTCGAATGTTTTCAGCTTGAATTTCAAATGTTTCGTTTGTGTATCTCTCATCCGCCTGTAATTTTTTTTTCTAAAAATTATCTACTATGTGTTATCGATCTTAATGTTCTTTCATTTTTATCTTCAAAACATCAATTATGTGACATGTTTATGCATACTATTTTTGATAATTCATATAGATTTATTAAAAATTGTTTATTGGATATAATTAAATTATGTAAAATGTGAGAATTCTCTGAATTTATGGTTCTATGATGAATATTTGACTGAGATAAAAAATTGAGCTTTAGAGATGTTGAGTCTTTAAACATGAAAGATACGCTTAAATTCTTTTCCTGCAAAAGCTTCTAAGTATCTCCCTGTTTAGATTTTACATACAGCACTGTAGGAATACAGAAGTTCAATTAACAGTTAACAAACGTTCCCCTTTTATATAAACCGTCATTTTGCCTTTTGTTTGTGGCGAAACCGAACATTTCTTTGAAACATCCAACAGAAAACTGATGACATTGAAACGTATCACTTTTATTTTAATGCTTTGCACAACTATCCTAACAATTCACTCTTATCTATAGTCATTAAAAAGGCCTTAATTTGCAGGGAAGATATCAATAAGTGAGTGCAAGAAATGTATTTTTAGTGACATGTTGCATTTAGTTGTTCTGAGGCAGATATGTGCTACAATAGGTCATATCAGTTTTCAATAACATTGTCCGATAATTGTGTAATAACACCAGGCATTTAGCTCATCAGGTTTGAGATTAAATTCAGAATGCTTGTGTATAGGGAAACCTGCAAATACTTGTATTTAAATTGCCTAGACGTGGAATCATTTGGTTTAAATATTCAAATCCATGTTCATTTTTGTCGAGAATTCTCTCAAAGGTCTTCCCAAGTCATTGTTTTACTTGCATTGGTGGCAGTAAAATGGTCTTAACCCAATGTATGCAGAAATATTACGTTTTTCTGTTAAATAAAAATTTAAATTAAAAATCTAGTTTTCGGGCCCCAAAAATTACAGGCCCTAGACACGTGCCTAGATTTCCTAGGCCTTAGACCGCCCCTGACCATCAGTAATGAATGTGCTGATATGCTGAACACTTCGGTTACAGACACATATACAAGTAAACTTTATTTTATATGGAGAGAGTTAAATTGTATACACTTTTTTCAATAAGTTTCAATTTGTGCCGTTTTTGTTTTCATATATCAACGTTATACGTTTGAAATAACAATCTAACAGATGTATCTAAAACAAATATTAAATTTTTTTAAATAATCTAGAACCACTGCAGCTCTAGAGTGTTGATTTCATCGAGATTTCAGCAAATATACGTATTGTGTTGATTATTTTAAGAATGGTCATTAAAATTGGGAGAACGGTACGGTATAAATCATTCCTAGGGAAAACTGTCAACCATAGATGATGGCGGAAATGCCCATCGAATGCGACCATTGACCGTGATTATTACGTACTACTGTGGTTTTCGTAAACAAGGGGTGGGAAGAAAAAGGTCCAGGACATAAAAGAACCACAAATTTTGGGGACAACCGGAAGTAACAAAAGTGATGGCGTAACAGGGGAGTTTTATTGCCGGTGTATTTGCTGTGTGTGTCAAGTAGGAGCACTGTGGGAATTGAAAGCATGTATTCAACAAAACGTCAAATACTTGTATGACAAAACATACAGGGACATGCAATCATTTAACACAGAAATCATAACAGAATTGAGGTTAGTTTGGTTTCCAATATATCCCTTCCTGTGCATTATTTCTTTACCGTTTTCAGCACGTTATAGCTATCTTTTTGTTGTCAAACCTTACTATTCTCGTGATTTCTGAATTCACCGGGCAAATTGATTTCTTAAATTTGTTTGAATAAATATTACAGATTTTCCGCATTTTAACTGTGAATTACTATAATGCAGAGGTTGCCAAACTTTTGGGATTCGTGGTCTATTCCATATTTAAAAAATCGAAGGCGGTCTACCAATGGCAGAGCTAAATTAACGTAACGTACATGTTTATATATTTATTTTAGGTAACAAGAAAAAATGGTAAATTATCTAATTTAAAAAAAAAAAAACGTAATATTAATGTTTACAAAATAAAAATTTACTGCCGAAAATAATCGAAGTATTCATATAATAAAAATTGACCATCCTATTCACTTCATTTAATTGAAATTTGGCACTGCGACAAGTTTATCATATTGTGGCTGGCACGAGCTTATTTCAATGCGTAAACACGAAATTAAATGTTCATCTTTTAAACGCGACGGATGTTTGGTTTTTATGGCGTTCATGGTTGAAAAAGCAGAATTATTTTAAATAATTCATTAATTCATCATGTCATAAGTCATGAATTGTTAATATCCGAGGTCATTATCGGGATGGTCGAGCGGACTACCTAAAATGTCTTCGCGGTCGACGTCTTGGCTACCCCTGCTATAATGAGTATTACAATTTGATGTTGATGGCAAATTTTGGGAAGTTACCCTAATAATTATGGCTTCAATCTTCAACACTATTAAAAAACTGTTACTTAAAAACACATGGGAAGTGTTATTTTCTCACTGTCAGTTTAAAAAAAATATACGTATGTTATTTAGAATTATGAATCCGAATTTTATCAATTTTATTTAAGAAAGAAAGTAAATTCATAAAAAATCGAGAGTTATAACAGTTAAGTTTGTGTATGGATCTGGCATCATTAGCTTGTTATTTGATGATGGTTTTTAGTAACAACTGTGATGGATAATCACAATCGATCTTCTTTTTATTCTATTATTTATACCACCAACAAATGTTTTTTTTTAGAAAGTAAATCCATAAAAAACCGAGAGTTATAACAGTTAAGTTTGTATATGGATCTGGCACCATTAGCTTGTTATTTGATGATGGTTTTTAGTAACAACTGTGATGGATAATCACAATCGATCTTCTTTTTATTCTATTATTTATACCACCAACAATTTTTTTTTTTTTTGAGAAAGTAAATCCATAAAAAACCGAGAGTTATAACAGTTAAGTTTGTATATGGATTTGGCATCATTAGCTTGTTATTTGATGATGGTTTTTAGTAACAACTGTGATGGATAATCACAATCGATCTTCTTTTTATTCTATTATTTATACCACCAACAATTTTTTTTGAGAAAGTAAATCCATAAAAAACCGAGAGTTATAACAGTTAAGTCTGTATATGGATGTAACATCATTAGCTTGTGATTTGATGAAGTTTCTTAGTAACAATTGTGATGGATAATCACAATTGCTCTTCATTTTATTCTATTTTTATACCACCAACAAATTTGTTTTATTTAAGAAAGTAAATCCATAAAAAACCAAGAGTTATAACAGTTAAGTCTGTATACCCAGATAGCATGCATACTTGCAGCAAGTTTGATATTTTCTGGATAATATCTTGTCGTAACAGACGACAAACTTGCAGCAAAACTTCTGCAAGTTAGACTTAACATAAAGCGACCATTCCTTTGAAACGCTATTTTGCTGCAAAATTGTGGCAACCTTGTCATGACAAACTTGAAGCAAACGATAATTCTTAGACTTGCTGCAATCTTGTTTCAAACTAGCACACTTGTCATGCTAACTTGCTACAAGTTTGCAGGCTTGCAAAGCAAGACTGCTGCAAGTTTGTTGCAAACTAAATTTGCTATATGGGTATGGATCTGCATCATTAGCTTGTTATTTGATGATGGGTTTTTAGTAACAATTGTGATAAATAATCACAATTGCTATTTATTGTTTTCTATTATTTATACCACCAACAAATTTGGTTCATTGCTTTGTTGCTATTATGACAAACGATAGCAATGGAGAAAAGCGAAACAAAGCTGGTTCAAATTTCGTTATTTCTTGTTAAGTCGATATTCCTAAATCATGACGACTGACGAATAATATGAAAGGACGAATATGGTATGAAATGAATTGAATAAGGAATGCATTTGGGGAAAACTACTTTGATTAAACTCTGATTTTAAGAAGCAATGTCATAAAAAGATATCAGAAAGTTTAGCAGAGTGTATTAATTTGGATGGTTTTTCAACTTCTTCGAACTTTCCAACTTTCTTTTTACGACAATATTCGTAAATCCTGACATATGTCGGATAGTTAGGTATGAAATGAGTTAATTAAGAAAGCATTTGCTGAAAACTACTTTGATAAAACTCTGATTTTAAGAAACAAAGTCATAAAAGGAGATCAGAAGTCTAGTGAGAGCAAGAAACGAATACGTTTGGTTTCTCTGTACCGAAGTTTTACAAGTCATTTCATAAACTGTATAAAGCATAAAATATGAGATTTAACTTAAACCCATTTCAATATATAGAAAGAATAGGAAAAACTAAAGATAATATAATGATAGCGTTATTGTTAAATGTCTTTCTAGTAATGAGAAAAAAACTCTTCTTATAAGGCGGCCAGCACAACTCTCAATCTTAAAAAAATAACTTTGAAATATCAAGATAAGTTTAAAATCATGGCAGCTAAATCAGACATTATCAGTATATAAGTAGTCCTTGATATACCCGATTTTGTTCCTTATTTACTCTTGTTAGTTTGGAAATTGATGAAGAGAGTATGTACGATATTTTTTATCATAAAATTGTTAATTGCGTAGTTAATGTTTAAAACAGATTACGGAGGATACATTTCATATTTGTAAGGATATTATAATTGGTCTCTACTTTCACTAAAAGGATTTTATACACTGCAAACCGCCATATATTTTAAGTAATGGATTTATTTAGTGAGAGTAAGAAATAAATATGTTTGGTTTCTCAGTACCGAAGTTTTACAATACATTTCATAAACTGTATAAACCAGGTATGGGCAAACTCCGCCCCGCCGGAAGGTTTTATCCGGCCCGAGGATAGAATTTTAAGTTGCTGGTCCGAGGCAAATTAGAAGAAATATATATTTATACATTATATATCCATCTCCTTTTCTACTTTGCTTAAATATTATATCCCAAATTTATTATCTCACGCCCAGAAGATCAGCTGTATATTTGCTTCTTATATATGAACAACTGTTTTCAACTTTGAACCTTAGAAAGAATAACTTCAGAAGTAGACTGACAGATGAGCATTTAGCATCGTTCCTTAAAATCATTGCATCTCACTTTGAACCTCAGTATAAGGAACTTTTAAAAGGGAAACCGCAATTTCATTCATCTCATTAACGTATTTAAACCGTTAGGTACTTGTATATTGTTTTTAAAATTATAGAAAAATTTATCTTGGCCCGCCAAACTTATTTTCTTTCGATTTGTGGCCCGAGCCCGAAAAAGTTTGTTCATCCCTGGTATAAATCATAAAATATGAAACTTAACTTAAACCCATTTCAATATATAAAAAGAATGGGAAAAACTAAAGATATTATAATGATAGCGTTATTGTTAAATGTCTCTCTAGCAACGATAAAAGTTTTCTTCTTATAAGGCGGCCAACACAACTCTCAATCTTAAAAAAATAACTTTGAAATATCAAGATAAGTATAAAATCATGGCAGCTAAATCAGAAATGTTGAAAAAATAAATAGAGGATAATCCCGTTCAAAATGAACTTCATTTTTATAAAGGAAGATAAATATTGTTGTAAAATTTTTCCACCACAGCGATAAGTCGCCAACTAAAATCACAGGGACCTCGTTTGAAAAGACCCCGGCTTATAAAAAAAATAACATCTCCATTCAAAAGCGATGTGTGCATGTTCTGTTTTGTGTGGCTTATGTGGTTTACGGATCAGTTTCTGTTTGGAAGAAGAGGCCCGTATAAAAAGGGAGACCCCCTATCAACCTGGGACAGGGGCCCTGCCAATTCTGAAATCTCTTTAACGTGGAGATCCATTGTGCACCCCTTACTCGCATCGTCAAGTTTATATTAACCCCCGATCAGCCCTCTGCTTTCTTTAAAGCCCGCTAATGTATTGGGGGTTCGGCGACTGGAACGTAATCTTTTAAACTGTTTGTGTTTTTTTATGCGCAAGTTGGAAAGTAATTTAATGAAATACAACAAGCAAAAACCGTTGGTACGGAAGGACAGCTCACGGAAGGGAAGCTTACAAAAGAATTGTTGACTTGTAAGAACTCGCTTGAATGCTGAAGTTTTTGTAAGCTGACAAGCAAAGCAGATGTTTTACACACTTTTTGGAACAATATGGGAATGGCTGCATTCTTCGATGATGCTGTAAGGGTTCATTTATTAGCCACTGTGTCAATGAGCTAAATTTCCGATATGTCACCATTTATGGTTGATTTCATTTTTTGTTAAATTCGTGTTCCACCTAACTTAACGAAAAAAATTTTTTTTTCTCTTCCGGAAATAATTTCAAACATGTTTTCATGGCATCTATAGCACTAACTCATTGATTTCAATGAGCTAATCAATGAGCTAAATTTCCGATATGTCACCATTTATGGTTGATTTCATTTTTTGTTAAATTCGTGTTCCACCTAACTTAACGAAAAAAATTTTTTTTTCTCTTCCGGAAATAATTTCAAACATGTTTTCATGGCATCTATAGCACTAACTCATTGATTTCAATGAGCTAAATTTCCGATATGTCACCATTTATGGTTGATTTCATTTTTTGTTAAATTCGTGTTCCACCTAACTTAACGAAAAAAATTTTTTTTTCTCTTCCGGAAATAATTTCAAACATGTTTTCATTTCATCTATAGTACTCACTCACTGATTTTTTTTTTTTTTTTTTAAATAATTTTTTTGTGCAAGGCATTATAAAATTTTTAAAATAATAAAAAACAATAAACGAAACCCTACAATTTCCATGTTCAATCCTCTATGAAATGAAATTTGTTGAGAACGCAATTTTTGTATTCGATTGACCAATAAAAAGGTGAAAATGTTAATTATTTTGTACACAATTTTTATGGATAAAAATAGAAATAAAAAACCTTTATATTAATAAGCCAGTTTAGTGTACAATTCAAGAAATACTTTTCTCAGTAATAGTGTCTAAATAATAACTTTATCATTACTTTATTATAATAAAAGTAGCATATAGCCTGTCATATGACGGGATCAGTAAAATTTTTAATTTTCCAGAATTGAAAAGTACCCTATAAGGCAGGTAAAAAAGGGGTTTGTTTTTTGGCTGAGAATTATCTGGTACACTCTCAATAATTTCTTTTTCTTCATACTCCTCTAAAGTTTCCAAATACTGTGAATGCAGTTTAGAATCACGTTGAATTCATTTAGAAAGATAATTCAAAGTTTTCTTAGCTACGTCGAAATTATCGTTAAGTTCTTCCCAATTTTTTTGCCACAGTAATTAATGGAAGTAAAGGAATGAAACTATCATTTCCACTACACCCTGGAGATAGATAGAATTTGTTGTTAATACTGGTGATAAAATTTTCATTGCAACAAAAAATAATCGATGATTAAATTTAAAATTATCACATATGTACCTAATCTATTATTTAAGCCAAATATAAAAGAAAATTATTTAAGTAATATCTAAAATTAGTCATAAAACGTATGAAAATAATGCACACGATATTTAAATAATTTAAAATAAAAAATGATTAAATGAGATGGTTAAAGGAATGATGTCATAATGATAGAAAAAAATATTTTTACGTATTTATTATATGGGAAATGGATAAATTTAATCGCCTGCTATTTAACTGAGGAAAATAGGGATGAAATAATGGCTTAAGTTCTAGAAAAGGGGGAAGGAGGATTTTGAACGTCGCGAACCCTAACTAATCAAGAATTCAATATGGATGCCTTTGTCCGTTTCAGATCCAATCGCTTCATAAATTCGAGAACAGACGGACAGATAATTAAGCTATTAATATATTATATAGGGGATTTTCACTGAATTATTCACAAGTTTTGTTCTCTAAAGTATAATCCAGCAAACTGTACATAATACTTAGAACCTCTTCTTTCTAACTTTGTGTTTTGCCAATTTTGGTATTGCGTCAGCAAATTTGATAACTTTACCTATACTGTATTCAATTCGCAAAATGCCTAAGCCGAACGATGGCTGAATGGTAAAGCGCTGCTCTTCGGAACCGGATTTCGAAGGTTCGAATCCCGTTGCTGGCATGGATATTTGTAGCCATTCGGAATCGGCTTTAAACTGTAGGTCCCGGTCTCATTAGCTCTCGTGTGCAAAACAGTAGACCGTAGCGCTCTCAACCAACCAAAATGTCTAAGGTGCATATTCGTGTCACCCCCTCAGAACTGACACCCGGTGCTGGCCGCACCTACCTTCATACGCCTCTGGTTCACCGTGCCCAACAAAATTACCTTTAATCTTTACCATTTTAACAGCTTTTTCTACTTTTCTGGCATTTTGTAACTAGAAAACTTTCCAATAAACAGTCAATTTTCATAATTTTTATTCCAAGAGTAACTTTTCAAAATATAAGATTTTTTTTTTCTTCAAACCTATTTAGAACGTAGTAGTACATGTAATCAGACCTTTGTTGCCAGAACACGTTCACATAACCGAAACATTAACTTTTCTTAGACGATTACTTAAACGGTTTGAATAAGAAAATCCTAGTTAATAATGGGGGGAGAAGAAAGAAAGCTAATGTAGCACGTTCTTTAATTTTTCAGTTAATCTATGCGATGCTAAATTGATGTTGCCACATGTAAATTGTGTCGTTCTTGATCATTGGAATTCTTCGTACATATAACTTTTTTAATTATTATTATTTTAGAGAAACTCTTAATATATATTCAATATTTTTTAAGCAGTTATTTTTCATATTTTATTAGTATTGATTCCATTTTACTGCTACGTTAGCAGTTATAATTCTTTTAGAATTTCTTCCTTTAGTTAATATTTCCTCCCCAATATCTGTGGTTCGTATTACATAAAAATTTGCTGTAATATGATCAAAAATTACACTTGTGTATTTGAAGTAATTTTCTCTTTTTTAATTATTTAATACAAATTCATGGTAGATTTTATTTTGTAAATAAGAGATATACAGCTTTTATATATGATGTTTATGATTGCAAATGTTTTTAATTCTTTTTTCACTTAATATTGTGGAATTCCAGACTCATGTCTTGAAACACAATAGCTGACTTGTTATCCTGCGGAGAGATCTGCTGTTTTCACCTTTTCCTCTCAAGCAAGTGTGGCCGGCGTAACAATGACGTGAAGACATGAAGTCTGACATGACAGTAAGTTTGTGACACTATAGCATAATGGGGTGACGCCCCTTATGGCTGTCTGATACAAATTAATATCGAGGCATATGGATAGCTCATCTAAATTCCTCAACCTATGGAATTTAGATGAGCTATCGATATGCCTCGATATTAATTAATTATAATGAGTGATGTCTTGATCATAAGACTTCATTTCGGGAGCGTTAAGAACGGAAGCGAATCAGTGCTCGGGACTTTTGGAACCGGGAATCATTGGCAGAGTTGTGTTCACCCTTCTAGAGAGAGGAAGGGTTTTGTGCGAGTCGAGAGGCGACTTAATTTTTGCGGACTTCGGGCTGTAAGAAAAATTCTGATTGTTAGACTACCAGAGTCGAAGAAGAGAAGGTTTCTCTTCCTTTTGTGGCCAAGTTGCCAGAAAAATATTAGGGAGCTATCAGCTTCATCTTTACGATAACCGGAAGATGAACGGGTTTCTACATTTGATATTGTCTGTAGAAGAGCTACATCCTGGAGATCATTGCATATATTCATTGTATAAACCCATTTGATTCAAGATAACTTCATCCGAAAGATGGCCGATTGGTTAGGGTGCTGGCCTTCGGAACCGAAGTTCGTGGGTTCGAATCCCATATGGCATGGATGTTCGTAGCAGTTCGGAATCGGCTTTAAGCTGTAGGTCCCGGTCTCATTAGCCCTCGTGTTGCAAAAAGTAGACTGTACCGCTCCAAACCAAATAAACAAGGTAACTCCAATAAAAGAAATTTAATTGTACTGGTTGTTTTGTGTGATCTCCCTAAGTACCTGTGCACTGTAGTCTAGGTGCTAAATGCGTTACAATATACTTTGGAAATTATGTGAGCTTTCTCAAAAGTTTGAAAAGAAAATAAATGCCAGTAATTGTTTTCATTGTACAAATATTTTATCTCAAAGCACTAATTTATAAGGCAGAGGTAACTTTAAATTTTACTGTATATTTATTTTCTAGTATCGTCATACTTCTAGCTGTGTGCCATGAACACCTATGCATTCTTTCGGAGTTTTTTGAAACACAAGAATGCCATTGCGGCAATTATCATCTGAAATATTTTCTATTCCATGAGAAATTTTGCATTTTAAATCTCCAAAATCTAGGTTTGCCAGCATAAATTAGGGTCTTAACATGGACCAAAATCTAGTAATCACAAGGCGTAAGATCCAAGGATATTGAAGGCCAAGATGTAGAGAAAATAAACCCTTTGCGAAAAAGTATGAAAGGTGCATGAACTATTATTTAGCTGTCCCTAAAAAGGTACGCTGGCATTAATAGGTAATATATTTTATTTAGACAGTTTACTTTTTCCATAAAAAATGGGAATATTTAATTAAAATTAAAATCTCAATAGTTTTTCAAACACGCTTAAGTAAATCGTCATTTAACTTCCAGATTTAATTATTACTAGCTAAAAGTCATCTGTAATTGTAATTTCTTTGATGTAAATGTAGACGGAATCGAACGTTGATACTGTCAGTTACTTAATTTGTAATTTTTTTATATGTAAGAAGTTTCACCCAAAAGCACTTTTTTAATTGCTTGCTTTGCTTAACACTAGATTTACGGACTGAGCCAATTTGACTCATTAAAAATTTGATAACTATATATATATATATATATATATATATATATATATATATATATATATATATAACTTTAATATCACTTTTCAAAAACATACGTTGGTTTTTAGTTAAGTAATAAAATATATGTAAACTTTCATTCCTCTTCCCCGCAGACCCCTTCATTTTGCATTATCAAATGGGGTATACCTATTTTCACGGTTGTGAGCCAATTTGACTCATAGAATGGTTTAACAGTTAATCGCATAACATGAAATTTATTGGTCCTATCAGGCCTGGGCAACAGTCAAGATTTTATTTTCCAATTGGCTGAAGAGCTAAGAAATAAATATAGAGAAGAAGTCGAGAACACTTCCATTCCAATGACAGAAATTCATGCAACTGAAGCACAGAAGAATTGTCTAGTTCAACAATCATGCCAAAGAAACAGATGTAGAAACCATTGTGCTAAATGTAATAGAAATGTTTGCGGAAAATGGGTTTCAAAAACAGATTTTATATGTAAAAAATGTTTTCCATGAATTTTTTTGATAATAAACATTTTATTTAAATTAATTTGGAACTATTTTCTTTGCAAAATACTTCCATTTTCTTGTATGAGTCAAACTGGCTCACTACAGTAAAAACAGGTATAGGATCAACATCCGTAAATCTAGTGTTAATAAAGATTTTTAGTAAAGGAATGGTGATACCGTCGAATTATAAAGTATAATGGTTTGTTAAACAGAATAAAAGATGATTTTAAGAAAATTTCGAATGAACAAATTATTAATCAGTATCAATTAATGATTAAGGTAAAAATAATTTACTGTCATAAATGCAAATATATACATTCGTTGTTTATTGGAGAACTCATTTATTACCCGTGAAAATTTCAAAACAGTTTTATTGCACGTTTCCATTTCTACATTTCTGTATTATTAGATTTAACTTAATTCATTCATTGTTGATATTATTGTAGAAAAAGATAAATCGTTTCGAAAAAAAGTAGAAAAATGTGTAAAAATTAAAAAAAAAATTATAAAAAAGTAAGAAGTCGTTGTAATGCGTGATTGAAAAAGTGAGTAAAATAAAATAAAAAGTTCAGTTACCAAAATTTCTTTTAATACTATTCTTTTATTAGTTTAAAAGAACATTTTATAAGATTTTTTTTAAAGTGTTAAGACCAATAAGAAATCTTTTTGAATTATTAATGCATTTTAAAAAGAATTAAATTTATAATGTGAGCTAAAAAAAGAAAAGTTTATATAATTTTAAATATTTCTCATCGAAGAATTTAAGAGTGTCTAAGAAAGCTTTGTTAAGCTGAGACCTAGCAACAATTTCCTTATCATTTCTTTTGGACATAGTAAGAGGTAAGGTAGATCATATCTGCCTTGGTAAAAGTTAAAAAGGGAACCTGACTCAGGTGAAATAGTGGATTTATATTGTCCCTATTTCTTACAGGAAGGGTATGATTTACAAACACTCTGTACTTGACCACATGCTGGGATGTCCACTTGCGAGCACATAAACCAAACGCAGCCAACAAAAAATATCTCCATCCACTTCTTTAGCAGCTGTACCAACAAGATATGAAGATGTTATCTTCGACATTGTCCAGGAGAATTCCCGATGTCTATGTGTACTGCCTAACAATGCACAAGAGAGTCAACAAGCGGGGTAAACTCGAGAAGGGAGATGTTTTTACAGGTTGCTTACAATAGAGATGCTGTGCTGCGACCGACCGGGTGGGCGCGGATGGATTACCTGAGTAAGGCATATATAAACCAACAGTCGTGTGAAAAGGTGACAATGATTGTGCCATCGAACCCGCAGATTCATCATACTGTTTACCTTGTGTATTCTATGCGGACAACCACGTTGTCACGGTGTGATGGCTTTCTTTACGGGGGGTTTCGTAAAATTATTTTCCTTCTCCCGTTTGGGGTTTAGGGGAAGGGATTCATATGTAAATTACTCTCATATGAATGTGGCAATTATAGCCGTATTCTCATGCTGTAAAGAGACCTGTCTCTAGGTGGCGTTGGCATAGCCATGGTGTGTATGGCGAGCTCTGAGGCTGAAATGTTCTCTTAATCGTTATACAGTGGCTCCGCTTAATGTGATCGAGGTTAATGTTATCAATCGCTTATTGTTATTGAAATTTACTTTGTCTCGATTTTCTCTATTTATTTGTATGTTAAAATTATCGCTTTATGTGATCATTACATCGGTTAATGTGATCAGTTTTCGAACCTCAGTTTAACTGGCAAAGGAATATTCACAATGTATTCAGAATGAACCCATTCCTTCCTTTCCCTTCGCTGTTGTTTGAATTTTTGAAAATACTCCCTCTTCCAATTAGGGAAATGGGAAATGAGCAAAGGAGTGAGGCATTACACATTCCTGAAATTTTTCAGAAATACACCCTGCTGGTGGTCAATGTTTGTCAGATAAGCAGAAAGCAGCACATTATTATCGGAACTGAGGAGGAACGTATTCACATTTTATGCCTTGCCCGCTTATATGCAGCTTGTCGATATGGAAGCCAGAAAGCGAAATGTTTTAACATTAAAACAAAAGATCGAAATTTTAAATCGATATGACAGGTTGATTATGATTACGAACAATTTATCAATGAGTTCTTAGAAAACATTGTAGATAGTCAACAATTGATCAATTTTTTTTAACACTAGATTGCCCAAGGCAGTCATTTTAACTGTTTTTTAATTTCAATTAGAAAAACAATTATGAAATATAATGACACAATTTCTTAGAATTTGGTGACTTTTTCTATAACATATAAATGGGTTTATGAATAATTGTAGTTACTTCCGCCCTCCTTTATTATATAATATTAAAAATTAATTTTAAACAAATTTCTTTACATATTTGTTATTTTTTCTCAATGCAGTCATTTTGACTGTTTTTGGGCAATATAGGTATACAAGAAATCTCGGGCAATCTAGTGTTAATTAAGCATACAATTCTTATGTTATAAAGGATAATATACATAAATGCAGAATTCTCCCTCTTCCACCTAGTGCAGTGGTCGGCAAACTTATTATCCAAAGAGCCAAATAGGAACATTACAAGAATAAAAAAAAAATTGGGAGCCAAATCTGCTTGTTTAGTAAACTTTTATTGCACTAAATAAAACTAAATTTCATAATTAATAAATATTTATTAATACAAACAATGTGCTTGCATCTCCTTAGAAAGTTTGAGTTAGTCAGGTTTGTATATTGTTGTTTTTAATTTTAGGCATGATTCCAAGTTCTCATAAATAAGACGACTTTTCAGTTTAATCTCATTGAAGCATAATAAAAAGCCGCAGATCGCAAACACCTTTTATTCAATACACCAAAATAAACAAGAAATTGAGCTATTGAGCTATTGAAGAGTTGACCGGGGTACCTTTGCCGAAAGCCTTATCCTCTGTAGCAAGTTAAGAATTCAAAATCAGGTGTCCAGTCTTTTAAGATGAAAAACAATAATTATAAAAATGCAGGTCTTAAAGATGGGATGAGATAAATTGTTAGGCCCTTAACAAGTTAAATAAATTAAGATGAAATACATTTAAAATAAAAAGAAGGAAGTTTAAGGATAGCAAGATATTTTTATTTATTTATTTATTTTTTTAAATTTAAAATGTTTTTTTTTTAATTTTTAAATTTTTATTTATTTATTAATTTTTTATTACTAAATTACTGTACAAGACAGTGAAGATATAGGTGAATGTTGATGAGAGAAATAATAAGTGAAATTACATTAAGTTAGTACAAGAAATAAAATTAAAGTTAAAAAATTAAAATTAAAAATTAGGTTCAGCTTAAAATTCATGGCAAACAAGAAATACACAAGAAATATATAATTTAAAATAAACAAGAAATACGAAGTACATTGGGCTTTTATAATTTTGAGAAGATCCTGCGCCCAGCCAATCAAATTTCTGGCACAAACAAAACTAATTAAACACAGCCAATCAAAACACAACAGGATCAACTAAAGAAAGCATCGAACGTCCAAGAAAGCTATTACTTATATACAACAATAATCGGCCAAGTCGTCAAGTATGAGTGCGATTATATATTTCAACAAATCTTGATAATGTTCATGCTTGAAAAAGATTATTAACCCCTTCCGGTAAAATGACGAGCTCGTCATTAGTTTTTCATTCCATACCACACAATGACGAGCTACACTCGTCATGCGATTAAAGTTACTGTTAAATATGATAATTAATTTAGTTTAAAATTTCTAGTGTACTGAATTTGGCAACACTTTTATCACTTGTGAAAATCACAAGTCACTATTGCCTATTGTTTACTTAGAATTTCTTGGTACAAGTCATTGCCAAATTAATGAGTCAGAATAAAAGAAAACCTACTAAGAAATGCCGTGTGTGTTACAAGAATCAAATTAAAAGTGAGACTACTTGGCGGTGTAAACAATTAAGAATTCCTTTGCACTTTGTTTTGAAAAGTACTACTAGCTTGAAGACTATTATCTGTATACCTTATTAATGTTTTGCTTTGATATTTTCTTAATTTTACTGTTTCTGATATTATTTAACACTATGTAAAAAGTGGATTTTAATCAAGAATATGTAAGAATTGTAAAATGGAACAAGTTTTTTAAATAAAATTTAAATGGTTATTTCATGCACAGTTTTTCATTATTAAATCATACCGGAAGGGGTTAACATACGTATGTAGAACCGAAAAGGGAAAAAACAGCAAACGCGAGTCTTTTTCAGCCGATCGTAAGAGTCAGAAATACCATTCCAAGCGTTGAAAGTGATCCTGTCTTCCTCCTCCAGGTCATTCCAAGAAGACCACTTGTGTTGTGAACTAAGATCACATTTTTACAACAATATAAACTTTTAATTACCTATCAATCTTTTAACTTAAACAAAAAAAAATTATACATGTTCTCGATTTATAGAAGAATTTTAATTTATCAAAATAAGATGCAATTAGATTTTTTTTTTAAAATGAAAGTATTATTGCGCGTTCCGTAGATATTTATGCCAGAGTCGCATTTAAGGAGCCAAAGAGACACATGCGGCTCTGGAGCCGTACTTTGCCGACCACTGACCTAGGGAAATGGGAAATTATCAAAATAGTGGGGCATTACACATCCCCGCAATTTTGCTCTCTTACATGCAGCTTGTCGATATGGAAGCCAGAAAGCGAAATGATTTAACATTAAAACAAAAGATCAAAATTTTAATGTCGTTCTGACAGGTTACTAAAAATGAGTCGTGCCGAACGATGGCCGATTGGTTAGGGTGCTGGCCTTCGGTACCGGAGTTCGTGGGTTCGAATCCCACTGTGGCATGGATGTTCGTAGCCGTTCGGAATCGGCTTTAAGCTGTAGGTCCCGGTCTCATTAGCCCTCGTGTTGCAAAGAGTAGACCGTAGCACTCCAAACCAAACCAAAATACAAAAAATGTGTCAGTGTAACATTTCTCAGCCTCCATTGTGCAAATTTGTGAAAACTCGTGATGATCTTAGAAGAAGAAATAAACAAAATGAAAATACGGTTTGGTTTGGTTTGGAGCGCTACGGTCTACTTTTTGCACACGAGGGCTAATGAGACCGGTACCTACTGCTTAAAGCCGACACCGAACGGCTACGAACATCCATGCCACTGTGGGATTCGAACCCACGAACTCCGTCCGAAGGCCAGCACCCTAACCATTCGTTCGGCTAAATGAAAAAACGGAGACACATTCCAGTAGCTTCCACATTAATAGAATCTGAAGTCTGTCAGATTGTCATAGGAAAATAGATGAATGATGGAACTGATGAGTCACATGAATAATCCCTTGATATCAAGCCACCTCCTATAAGTGTTCAAATAAGAAATACATTGAAAATGTTGAAACGTGGAGTACAACATCGCTCCAATGACTTTAAAAAACATTATGATTACGAACAACTTACTAATGATCTTAAAAAAAATTGTAGACAGTCAACAAATGATCATGTTTTTTAATTATGTATACAATTCTTATGTTTTAAAGGATAATATACGGTACATAAATATAAGGTGTGAATTAAAGGGAAAGTAAATTTATCTAATTTTGCATATCGTTTATTGTTATCAATCGGTTATTGTTATCCAAATCACGTTGTCCCAAACTGATCACATTAAGCGGAGTTCACTCTACTACCCTGTGTATAGAAGTAGTATTACAGTAAGATGTAGTACTAGAAAATTTTCTTGCATTCCTTATCATCTACAGGCAAATATTTTGGTAAAAGCGTTAGATATTTTTTCATCATTTATTCAGTATTACAGAAAGATGTGAGAACAATTTCATAATCATAGGTTTGGTTTGAAGCGCTACGGTCTACTGTTTTGCACACGAGTGCTAATGAGACCGGGACCTACTGCTTAAAGCAGATTCCGAACGGCTACGAACATCCATGTCATAGTGGGATTCGAACCCATGAACTCCGGTACCGACGATCAGCGCCCTAACCAATTGGCAAGTGTTCGACTTCATAAACATAGAATTACTGTCAGAAATAATTACCAGAAATCTTTATTTTGTCATTAAAGATTTTATATTGGAAACGTATTTTTCAAATGGATTTTAATTATAATTTATTTCTTAGAGTATGTATTTATTTTTTAAATAAAAATTAAACATTTAATGAAGTTCATGCATTGCTGTGTATTACATGGGAGGTTAAAAAATACCTTGGGATAATAACCTATAAAATGGTATTAACTACCAGATTATTACAGATGCTTTCACTTGTATATCTGAATCAGTGAAAAATTTATACAGCATCGAGTCTGTTATGTTATGTCAAGTCTGTTAGTTGTTCTTTAAAGGAAATGAGGTAAAACCTCTCATTTTAACAAGATTTACACTTCGACTTTCAAATTATTTAAACTTAAAAAGCATGTATATATTTAACTACCTTGAAATCGCCTATTGGGAGCAATAGCTAATTATAGTCATAGAGCTTTTGAAGATTTAAATAGGATGTGTCTTAAGAAAGAAATTCCATTCTATAATTTGAAATAAAAGGTGTCCAAAATTAATGCACCAAATGATAGAAGAATGGTAGAGCGCTGCTTTTCGGTACCGGAGTTCATGGGGGTTCGAATCCTGCTGGTGGTATGGATGTTAGTAGCCATTTGGAATTGGCTTTAAGCAGTAGGTCCCGGTCTCATCAGCTCTCAACAGAGCAAAACAGTAGACCTTAGTTCTCCAAACTAAACTATATGTCACATATGACAGACACCTCTAATGTTTTATACGCTTGTATATCACATGGGATACCCAATAACCAATATTTTATACACAAACTTTTATATAATATATATAAGTGGGTATCACATGGGATATACAGGCGTAGATGTGTTTATCACATGTGATGTAAGGGCAGGCTAAGGGTTAAAAGTTGATTTTTAAGGACTGAAGCAATTTTCAGAATATATTTATATGTGTATGTATGTATATTTGTATATATATATTATATATATATATATATATATAATATATATATATATATATATATAAAATTTTATAGTAAAATGTTGTTTTTGTTTATATATATATATTTGTATATATTTTATGCATATTTCGCAATATTCTTTGAAGCACCAACAAGATCCAATACTATACCAATCCCCAAATTAAGGCAAGATTTGAATTAAAAAAAAGTTTTTGTCTATAAATTATTTTTTATTGTATCGCAAAGTACACAAGATAGGGATATGTATCGAGTAACACATAGGGCCTCCACAGTTCTTCTGGCATATACGCACTCTATTGTCCAAGTTTTCCATAATTGATGTTCCTCAACTTTCACTAAAACTCTCACGCTCTGCTTCGATATCGACATTCGAACGGCTTGTTTTTGGACGCTCAGTGTGTATAGCATTACCAAATGATTTAGTGTTCCTGAATTTTTCAATTACTCTCTTGCAAGTAATTGCAAGAGAATTGTCGGAATAGTCAACTGTAAGTCACTATTCCGACAATATTTTGTAAGAAATTTTCGAACTGTGGCAGCCAGAATTTCATTATTTTCGGAATGTCATTAAACAATGAAAATACGTTCTTCTATCGTCTAACCATCCGTTTTTACTAACCCTAAACTATCAGCTATTAATTTTTTTTTCACATATCTGACGACTTCCATGTTCTTGATTGAAGAAGGATCACAGTCATAATAGAATTGGAAATCAATTTATTTTTGTGGGGTAAATACTAGTTATATACAAAGGGATTCTACTTCTCCCAAAATAAGTCGAGATGTAGTGGATTGTTGCTTGCATAACATTACCACGACGATCACAGACGTAAAAAAGATTAAATAATCTCACAAAATGGGGAAGCTATCCAGGGTGCAATGCAAACCCAATCTATCCCCTGTTCGGTGTCCGAGACCCCACCGTTCCTTATATGAGCGGACCTTATGAGTCTCCAGAATGTAATTGCTAAAAAGCTGGTTCCGGTCAAAAATCGCGGAAGCCTCTTCGAGGTCAAAACAATGTAACAAAAAAAAAAATGTCGAAAATCCCCGAGTCCCAAAATTCTAGGCTTTTTATACCTGGGGGTCAGTTACGGTCCCGCCAACCGTTTTTTGGTCAGTTACGATTCCAGTTACCTGAGAACTCCAGCTAAGGTTGCAGCTAGTTTTTTTAGTTGAATTCTCATTCACTAGCTGTTCCGATTCCGTACTTCTCCAGGCAATCCTCATGGATCATTACCGTAACCGATCAGGAGAGTGATGCCTATTCAACCGAACTGTCAACATCCCAGACACTGCGTCGCCGCGCTATTGTAGCCGGATCGAAACAGGAGGAATTCAGATCAGCTGTTTTCGGTTCTGAACAAAGGGGGGTCTTCACACAGGGTTGCTAACACTTTACTGCATGAATAATTGCAAATTCAAATATTTCGTTAATTTTTGGACGCTATATATAATTCATGATGCATTAATATTTAGAGAACCATGTGTATGTGTGCTATGCCTACCAGTATACATACACTCATGTCCATAAATTAAGGATAATGAAGTTCAGGCAATGAAAGAGACAAAAGCAAAACAAATTTGACTTATTTGTAAAGTCTATTTATTAAACAAAAGGTAAAGAGCAAAAAAGATGCTATATGTTTGACATAATTAATAAAAATTGCGATTTTTACTCCCTGGAGCAAATTTCAAAAAAGAACCTATTTACAGAAAACAGTATAACATGGTTAGTATGATGGTTAATACGGAGTATGTCTCCCGGACGATGCAATACAAGCGTTACAACGCCTACGCATGCTGAGTATCAGATTATCAATCTGATCTTGGGGAAAATTACACCACTCATCAAGCAATGCCCTCCGAAGTTCCGATAGACAGTTGGGAGGGGGTTGACGGGCTGCAATTCGTCGGCCAAGCATGTCCCACACATGCTCTATTGGATTCAAGTCCGGTGAGTATGCTGGCCAATCCATACGGGTGATATCCTCCGATTGAAGGCATTCGTCTACAATGTTTTCACGGTGAGGTCGGGCGTTGTCATCCATATACAGAAATTCAGGACCCATGGCGCCCCGAAACAAACGTACATGTTGTTCCAGAATGACATCCCGATAGATGTGGCCTGTCACCGTTACACTCTGAACATGCAGGTCAGTTCTGGAACCAAGAATAATTCCTCCCCAAACGAGCCATCCTGCACCACCTTAACGGTGTCGTTCAATGGTGTTCTCTTGGTGGTAACGGGTACCTGGCGCTCTCCATATGAAAGTCCGGCGAGAATCAGAATGTAAACGGAACCTGGACTCGTCGGAAAACATCACACAAGACCACTGTTGCGGTGTCCACAATGCATGCTCTCTAGCCCAGCATAATCGCAGGCGACAGTGAGTTGCGGTAAGGGGAACACATCTGACAGGCCTACGAGCATATAGACCAATGTTCCCTAAGCGTCTGTACACGGCCTGCCTTGAAACTGTCGTACCGGTAGCTGAAGAGAGCTGACGAGACAGGTCTGATGCTGTGCTCCGTCTGTTTCTTTTGGCAGTAACTGCCAAATACCGGTCATCATTCGGCGTAGTAACTCGGGAGCGACCTGTGCTGTAACATCTACTCACATTACCATCATGTTTGAATCGTTGCCAAAGCCTGGAGATGACACTCTGGGCGATTCCAAGTTCCTCGGATACTTCCAGCTGGGTACGTCCACATTCCAGTCGTCCGATAATTCTACCATGTAAAAAATCATCCAAATGCTTCCTTTGTGCCATAACTATGCGGTTATTGCACTGAAAGGCTTTTAAAGCGCTTGTGAACAATTTTACTTCTTTGCTACCATTCCTTATATACCCCTTTCATACACTCTCGTCATTGTGACGTACTATCCGCGCCATCTGGTGGTTTCCTGCAATTTGCATATTCTTCTTCAAGATGTGTGTGATAATTCTACAGGTGAAATTTTTACTTTAGAGCTCAATTTCTGTGTGATTCTGAATTATCCTTAATTTATGGACATGAGTGTATATGTAAGGCATACATAATAAAAAAATATAGACACACTGCAATAAAAATTATGCAACATTCAAAGGAAAAAATATTAATACCTAAAAGCAAAATGTATCGCCCAAAAAGTAAAAATTAAAATAGTTTTTATCAGAACTCATAATGATAAAATCCCCTATATAATAATAGCCTAATTTATCTGTCCGTCTGTCCTCGAATTTATGAAGCGGTTGGACCTGGAATGGATAGAGGCATCCATATTGGATTCTTGATGAGTTAGGGTTAGCAAAATTCAAAGCGAGTAAAATTTATCTTCTCCTAAACTATCTATCCGATTCTAAAATAAATTGGTATAAATATGATTCCTATTACAGCGAAAAATACTGTCGTGAAACGTTCGAAATCCACCCTATCCCTCCCCCCTTTTTCGAGCGTTTAATGCCATTATTCCAAGCCCTATTTTCCCCGGTTAAGAGCAGGAGATTAAATTTATCGCATAACAAATAGGTAAAAATAACATTTTTTTTCTACCATTATGACGTCATTAATTAAAACATCTCATTTAATCATTTCTTATTTTAAATTATTTAAATATCGTCTGCATTATTTTCGTACGTTTTATCACTGAACTAAGATATGACGTAAACAATTGTATTTATATTTGAATTAAATAATAGATTAGGTACATATGTTATAATTTTAAATTAATCATCGATTATTTTTTGTTACAATGAAAATTTTATCACCGGTATTAATAACAAATTCTTTTCATAAAATTCTAGGAGTCTACTTCACGGACTAGTAAATTAGCGTTTAAGTTATCTATATTTGAAAATTAAAAAGTTTGTTCGTTTGTGTGTGTGTGTGTGTTTTATATACATAAACACACGGATTACAATTGACATTTGGCTTAAATAATAGATTAGGGACATATGCGATAATTTTAAATTTAATCATGGATTATTTTTGGTTGCAAGATAATTCTCGTCCAAAAAAACAAACCATTTTCTTACCTGCCTCATACTCTACAATTCTGGAAAATGTCTTAACAATTTTACCGATCCCCTCATATGAATGCTATAGGATAATTTTAAAAGAACTTTCGAAACAGCATTTGTTGAAAAAAAAATTTTTTTTTCTCTCCTTTCTGAGTGTTATCTTTAAACAAACAGACCGGTAACCTGAACTTATTCAAAAGGAAACAGGTATCTCACCGAGATATCTCCAGATCGTTCCTTCTGTATCCAATTTCTGACAGGACTGTTTTCTTTGACTAATCCTGGATTAAAAAAGCTACAAAACACGAAAAAATAAGAGCCCGAGAAACGTTTCCTAACGCGGCTGTACCTGTTTCGAATGTCAACCGAATGTTCAATCAGAAAAACAAGACATCTCTTCTTATTCTTTGAAGTCGACTTCCTGTCTAAGCAGAAACACACGCGAAGGGATTATGCAGATGCATTTACACAGAGAGGCTGCATTTTGAAGTGGCATTGGAAACCAAGAACTCTCTTAATAGGGATTCTGATTGGGCGATGTTTTCACAAATAGAATGACGTCTGAGGACATAACAAATGAGAAGGATTAGAAGGTTTCCCTGCCACGTTCCATCAAAATGCCTTTCTTTCAATCTTGGGATTATGTTCTCTCTATAAGTTTGAATTGTATGTTAAGATGGTATTAAAATCTATAACTTTTTTTTCGCTCATAAATTTGTTTTCATTTTAGATTATTTTTGTTTATATCTTTAAGACGAAGTTCGTTTCATTGAATATAATTTGGTAACCAAGTCCTTTCAAATAACTATTTACGGGAAAAAAATCAATTTTTTTTATTCTTTATTTTAAAGATCAGACTTTAAATTAAGTTTTTGCTTTCGAAAATAGTTTTCAGTTTATTTTTATAGTCCTTTGACGAACGATGGCTCATTGGTTAGGATGCAGGCCTTCGGTGCCGGAGTTCGTAGGATTCGAATCCCACAGTGGCATGGATGTTCGTAGCCGTTCGGAATCGGCTTTAAGCTGTAGCTCCCGGTCTCATTATCCCTTGTGTTGCAAAAAGTAGACCGTAGCACTTCAAACCAAACCAAAGTCATTAGCCCTCGTGTTGCAAAAAGTGGACCGTAGCACTCCAAACCAAACCAAACCAAAGTCATTAGCCCTCGTGTTGCAAAAAGTGGACCGTAGCACTCCAAACCAAACCAAACCAAACTCATTAGCCCTTGTGTTGCAAAAAGTAGACCGCAGCACTCCAAACCAAACCAAACCAAACTCATTAGCCCTCGTGTTGCAAAAAGGGGACCGTAGCACTCCAAACCAAACCAAACTCATTAGCCCTCGTGTTGCAAAAAGTGGACCGCAGCACTCCAAACCAAACCAAACCAAACTCATTAGCCCTCGTGTTGCAAAAAGTGGACCGTAGCACTCCAAACCAAACCAAACCAAACTCATTAGCCCTCGTGTTGCAAAAAGTAAATCGTAGCACTCCACTCCAAACCAAACTCATTAGCCCTCGTGTTGCAAAAAGTGGACCGTAGCACTCCAAACCAAACCAAACCAAACCAAACTCATTAGCCCTTGTGTTGCAAAAAGTAGACCTTAGCACTCCAAACCAAACCATTTTATAGTCCTTAGGCTAGTTGAAAACGACTACGATCTACTTTTTTGTACAAGAGGGCTAATGAAACTGGCACCAATTGCTTAAAGCAGATTCTGAACGGCTACGAACATTTTTGCATGCAGCGGAATTCGAACCCGGAAACTCCAGTACTAAAGAACAGCAACCTATCCATTCGGCTGTCATCTGGCCTTCTAATGACTCTAGTTGTTAAAATCTAAGATACAGCAATTAAATCATCACTAGAAGTGCTGAAAAGATTTCAAAAATGGGTAGTTAAAGGGCAGTACTTTGACTGATAGAGTAAAAGATTTAGGAAATAGCGTATTACAGCTTTTATGGAAAAATAAGTTATTGCAGTTAGTATATAATTGTTTGTCGAGTTATATAAAATACATCTTTCCTTTATATCCTATAAAAGTTTTAATTCGGATTTCTAAAAAAGTGTGATTTTTGCTACACTGCCAAGCATTAAGAATCATAACTGATATACAGATTTTCAGAATTTAATAAAATTTTAATGATGTTATGTATGCATTAAACCAAAAGGTTATGAGTTATTCATTTAGAGATGAGTTGTCTACATTTATGTTAGAATCTCTATTGGCTGTCATTTATACAGTAGAGCATTATCATTCTGTAGGCTCAATGTATGCATAATAGATATACATCTACTTTTATTTAAGTAAAACTTGCATTATTTTTTTAGTTAGAAATGTTCGCGAAAAGTTAAAAAATGCTTTTTTTTTTAATTTTTGCTTATTTTAACAAAACTTATTTATTTTAATTTTTTCATTCGTCAATGTTTTATAACTTTAACAATAAATTTAAGGTAAATTTCCATAAAACCCATTAAAAATTTTGGTTTGGTAATGCTATTAATAATGCTATTTTCAGGACTTATGTGAAACGACGTTGTACACAATATCCTGTAATTAAAATTACAAAATATTAAATATTGGATGAAAAATGAGCAGGTTTATTGAATGATTCACTGCGCATGCGCGAATACAATCAAAACATGGTGTGAATAATATATTAGCTAAATGTACAGAGCAACTTTTGTGAAAGTCCCAAAACCACAGCTTGAAAATTCTGAATGTTATAGTTCATAGAATAAACTCGAAATCCTGTGTTCCTAAAAGGAAGGGCCGAACGATGGCCGAATGGTTAGGTTGCTGGCCTTCGGAACCGGAGTTCGTGGGTTCGAATCTCACTGTGCAATGGATGTTCATAGCTATTCGGAATCGGCTTTAAGCAGTAGGTCCCGGTCTCATTAAACCCTCGTGCTGCAATAAGTAGACCTTAGCGCTCCAAACCAAACCTAAAAGGAAGGAAAAATATGAGGGGCTGTATCCAAATATAGCATTTTGTATTAATACAAAATATACATACAGTATATTGCGAACAGCAGTATAAGCGTTTCTTCTGCAGCCAGAACAAATATTCGCTTTTATGACAGCCTCAACTTTAAAATATCATGCAGTGAAAGAAATATTACATATTTGAACATTTACAACACGCCACTGAGGTTTTTAAGAACATATGAAATTTTGGATACAGCCCCTCATCTTTTTGCTTCCTTTCGGGAGCAATGTATTTCAAGCTTATTCTATCAACGATCACTGTCAGAATTTTACCTACACATGGTGAGGCAACTAATTAGAGTATATGAGGGTCGTGCAAAAACAGTTCAGATATATAAATATTACTTTCCAACCTCGCCATCCTATCAAGAATAAATTTAGTATATAATAAAAAGGAGAATAAGGCTTGAAATAATAGTATTAAACGCTCAAAAAAAAGGGGGGGGGACTTCGAACTCGCTTTGAATTTTGCTAACCCTAACTCATAAAAAATCCAATATGGATGCCTGTATCCATTCCAGGTACAACCGCTTCATAAATTCGCGGACAGACGTACAGACAACTTAGGCTATTATTATATAGGGGATTTGTTTTGAGCTTCGCACAGGTGTAGTTCGTAAGATTATATAGGTGGAGAGTAATCTTCCCACGGCCTTCGAAAGGGTTAACAGATCGAATTAATTTCTTCATTATCCTCCTTATTCTTCTGCTTCTAAAATTTTCATCATACTTTAATGAATTTTTTATATGATTCTTTAAAAAAAAGTTAAAAGAAACACAGAAGTCGGAACTTGCATTAAGTAAACATGAGATACCCAAAATAGCAAATTTACTTTGCAGCAAACTTGCAACAGTGTTGCTTTGCAAGTCTGCAAACTTTCAACAAGTTCAGCACGACAAGTCTGCAAGTTTGAAAGAAGACTGCAGAAAGTTTAAGAATTTTCACTTGCTTCAAGTTTATCATGACAAGGTAGCCACAGTTTTGCAGCAAAATAGAGTTGCAAAGGAGTGGTATCTTTATGTTCCGTGTAACTTTCAGGAATTTTGCTGCAAGTTTGTCACGTCAAATTTGTTATAAGATATTATCCAGGAAAAATCCAACTTGCTGCAAGTATTAAAGCTGTGTTTTCGGGACTTTAAAGGTATACTGATTCTGTATTTGTGTGGTTGTAATAGTTTACAAAATGTGTTCTTAAAGTTTGAAACATGTTATTTAAAGAAATCATAATAATCCTCTTTAAGGTACCTGAGGTGCTTCGGACTTCACTAAATATAAAAATGTATTAGAAACTAAGCGAAAATCCTCAAACAAAATACTGCATTAATGGAAACTGCATGCTTATTCTTTTATATTATACTACAAAGTTTAGTAACAGTATGTAATAACAGATACAGTATATAATATTTGGTGATGTATAGGTAAGCTTAAAGTGTTTTTATTACTTTGAAAAGCCCAAAGTACTTTACTTCTAATAAAAATGTATCTACTTTTAAGTAAAATATTTTTATTTCA
Organism: Pardosa pseudoannulata; assembly: GCA_032207245.1. Classification (NCBI taxonomy): domain Eukaryota; kingdom Metazoa; phylum Arthropoda; class Arachnida; order Araneae; family Lycosidae; genus Pardosa; species Pardosa pseudoannulata. The sequence goes on from CM063509.1 coordinate 105,684,726, forward strand.
TTATATTGAGTACTAGCATATAGCCCGTTATATGACGGGATCAGTAAATTTTTTAATTTTTTAGAATTGTGGAGTAATTTATGGGGCAAATTAAAAAAAATGGTCTGTTTTTCGGCTGAGAAATATCTGGTACATGCTCAATAATTTATCTTCATACATCTCTAATGTCCCCCGATACTGTGAATGCATTTTAGAATCACGTTGAATTGATTTGGAAATATAATTCAGTTTTCTTAGCCACGTCGAAATTATCGTTAAGTTCCTCCCAATGTTTTTGTCACGGTAATTAATGGAAGTAAATGAATGAAACTATCATTTTTCCTACACCCTGGACATAGATAGAATTTGTTGTTAATAGCGGTGATAAAATTTGCATTGCAACAAAAAGTAATCAATGATTCAATTTAAAATTATCACATATATACCTAATCTGTTATTTAAGCCAAATATAAAAGAAAATTATTTACGTAATACCTAAATTCAGCGATGAAACGTATGGAAATAATGCAGACGATATTTAAATAATTTAAAATAAGAAATTATTAAGTAAGAGGTGTAAAGGAATGATGTCATAATGCTAGAAAAATGTCATATATACCTATTTATTATGTTATAAATTGATAAATGTAGTCTTCGCTTGCACTTAATCGGGGAAAATAAGGCTTGAAATAATGGCATTAAACGCACAAAAAGGGGGGAAAGGGTGGATTTCGAACGTTTTAAAGACGACAGTATTTTTTGCTGTGATAGTATGGGAGAAGATAAACTTTACTCGCTTTGAATTTTGCTAAGCCTAACTCATGAAGAATCCAATATGGATGCCTCTGTCCATTCCAGGTCCAACTGCCTCACAAATTGTATGACAGACGGACAGATAGCTTAGACTATTATTATATAGGGGATAAAATTTTATAAAATGATTTGTATATCAGCGTGTAGGTCTCTTAAAGGCGAAGAGATTAATACCATATTTGTTGTAATTCATTTTGTTTATACGAGCAGAATCGAGAATTTGTAATTTTTCTTAATTTTAATTTTGCGATTTTTCTTTTTTTTTTTTGGAAATATACCCAAATAACTCCTCTATTAACTGCTGAAACATGGATCATTGCATATCAGCGTGTAGGTCTCTTAAAGACGAAGAGATTGATACCATATTTATTATAATTCATTCTGTTTATAAGAGCAGAATCGCGAATTTGTAAGTTTTCTTAATTTTAATTTTGTGATTTTTCGGTTTTTTTCGGAAATATACCTAAATTACTCCTCCATTTTCTGTTGAAATATGGATCAATGCATATCAGCGTGTAGGTCTTTTTAAGACGAAGAGATTGATACCATATTTATTATAATTCATTTTGTTTATAAGAGAAGAATCGCCAATTTGTAAGTTTTTTTAATTTTATTTTGCGATTTTTCGGTTATTTTCGGAAATATACCCAAATAACTCCTCTATTAACTGCTGAAACATGGATCATTGCATATCAACGTGTAGGTCTCTTAAAGACGAAGAGATTGATACCATATTTATTATAATTCATTCTGTTTATAAGAGCAGAATCGCGAATTTGTAAGTTTTCTTAATTTTAATTTTGCGATTTTTCAATTATTTTCCGAAATATACCTAAATAACTCCTCCGTTTTCTGTTGAAACATGGATTAATAAATATCAGCTTGTAGGTCTCTTAAAGACGAAGAGATTGATATTATATTTATAAAAAGCTTTAAATTCTAAAAATACGTGCAAAAAATAAATGTTTTATTGGTAAAAAATATTATTTATAAAAGAAATAAATTATATTTATTGATTGTGAACTGATGTCATGGAAACATTCACACAAAATTTTCCGTTTTTTTCTAGCCCCATTTACATGTGCCAAAAAACAGCGCAATTGTAGTGAAAATCCATTAATAGTACTCCCCTTTCACGTTTTATACTAGCTAGGAGAAAAAATTGAGGTGTAAAAAATGCTACCATTCTAACCAGGGCAATTGCCGAGATTAACCTTCTTTCCTATGATTCTTTACTTTTGCTGGCGCCCGATTTTTAAATAGCTGACTTCGCTGCTGCAAAAAGTACAGTAGTAAAAAATGCTATTGAAAAATTTCAATAAATGCAATCGCAACTGATAGGGACAGGTTAACCATTTTGTGTTCTATTTATTTTTCTCAACATTTTCAAACTTTCAAGTTCAGTTGATAAAACAGTAGATTACAGCGCAAAACTGGAGCAGAAATCAGTCTTCCCATCGTTATAATAGCAAGACAAATATATTATAACTAGCATATAGCCCGTCATATGACGGGATAAAATTTTACTGAATTGTGAAGTATCCTATCAGGCAGGTAAAAAAAAATGGTTTGTTTTTTTGGCTGAGAATTATTTTTCAACAAATAAAATTGATTAAAACTATCACATATGTGCCTAATCTATTATTTAAGCCAAATATAAAAGAAAATTATTGACGTAATATCTAAGTTCAGTGATAAGAAGTATGGGAATAATGCAGACGATATTTAAATAATCTAAAATAAATGATTAAATGAGATAAAGGAATGACGTCATAATGCTAGAAAAAACTGTAATTTTTACCTATTTATTATGTGATAAATTGATAACTTTAATCTCCTGCTCTTAAAATGGGGCTTGATATAATGACATTAAACGTTCGAAAAGTGGGTTTCGAACGTTTTAAAGATGACAGTATTTTCGCTGTGATACGAAGCTTATTCATGCCAATTTATTTTAGAACGGATCTATAGTTTAGGGAAAGAAACTTTACTCGCTTTGAATTTTGCTAACCCTAACTCATCAAAAATCCAATATGGATATCTGTATCCATTCCAGGTCCAACCGCTTCATAAATTCGAGGACAGACGGACAGATAACTTAGGTTATTACATTACGAGAAGAAAGTTTAAGGATAGAAAACATGAAATGTTTATGTGCCAGAGACATCCGTGTAACAATACGTGAATTTAATAAAATAAAAATAAAAATTTATTTTAAAAATAATAAAACAACTTTAGGAATAAGAATTAAAAAAAATAAACAGAAGACATTAAATTAGACATTTAGAAAAATTTGGCTGCGTCGGGGACAGAACCGTCAACCCGAGAAGTACGACGATCAAATGGGCAGACACTCTATGGAACGGCGCCGAGCGCTGGCCGAATGGTTAGGGTGCTGGCCTTCGGTACCGGTGTTCGTGGGTTCGAATCCCACTGTGGCATGGATGTTCGTAGCCGTTCGGAATCGGCTTTAAACAGTAGGTCCCGGTCTCATTAGCCCTCGTGTTGCAAAAAAGTAGACCGTAGCACTCCAAACCAAACCAAACCATGCCAAGCTATGGAATGTGCCAAGCCTACACATGGTGAGGCAACTAATTAGAGTATATGAGGTTCAGATATTTAAATATTACTTTCCAACCTCGCCATCCTATCAAGAATGAATTTAGTATATAATAAGAAGGAGAATAAGGCTTGAAATAATAGCATTAAACTCTCAAAAAGGGGGGGAGGACTTCGAACTCGCTTTGAATTTTGCTAACCCTAACTCATAAAAAATCCAATATGGATGCCTGTATCCATTCCAGGTACAACCGCTTCATAAATTCGTGGACAGACGTACAGACAACTTAGGCTATTAGTATGTAAGGGATGGGTTTTGAGCTTCGCACAGGTGTAGTTCGTAAGATTATATAGGTGGAGAGTAATCTTCCAACGGCCTTCGAAAGAGTTAACAGATCGAATTAATTTCTTCATTATCCTCCTTACTCTTCTGCTTCTAAAATTTTTATCATACTTTAATGAATTTTTTATGTGATCCATTAAAATAGTAAAAAGAAACACAGAAGTCGGAACTTGCATTAAGTAACATGAGATACCCCAGATAGCAAATTTACTTTGCAGCAAACTTGCAACAGTGTTGCTTTGCAAACTTGCAACAAGTTCAGCATGACAGGTCTGCAAGTTTGAAACAAGACTGCAGCAAGTCTAAGAATTTTCACTTGCTTCAAGTTTATCATGACATGATTGCCACAGTTTTGCAGCAAAATAGCGTTGCAAAGGAGTGGTCGCTTTATGTTCTGTCTAACTTTCGAGAGTTTTGCTGCAAGTTTGTCGCGTCAAATTTGTTTGACAAGATATTATCCAGAAAAAATCAAACTTGCTGCAAGTATGCATGCTATCTGGGACACTGAATGATGGGAATGCACTCCTCTTAGGATCAAGGGATTTCTGACGACAATCCCGGATAAAAGGAGGGTTGAAATCATTGCACATGTAATCGAGTTTTTCTGTCCATCAAAATAAAATTCTTTGGTCCCGCTCTCATTAGCCCACGTGTTGCAAAAAGTAACCGTAGCACTCCAAACCAAACCCATGTTTTTCGATCTGAATGATGGTCGAATGGTTAGGGCGCTGATCTTTGGAACCGGAGTTCATGGGTTCGAATCCCACTGTGTCCGTAGCCATTTAGAATCGGCTTTGAGTAGGTCCCAGTATCATTAGCCCTAGTGTTGCTAAAAAGTAGACCGTAGTTCTTCCCACCAAACGAAAGTTTTTTAATATTTTCTAACCATACGATTTCTCAAGCCTCGCACATCAATTTACTTTTTCGTTAGGTAAGTCCACTCAAAATCATGACTGATAGCAATATCTGTTATAGAAATTCCCTTTACACTTGTTTATGTGTGATACCCAATAAATATTTTTATCACAATTTTTGTATCTCTATTTTTTCCTACTTTTTTTAATGGCATGCTGCGATGTTATGCCGACAGCTGTTCTCTAATAAAGACATTTTGTGATGCTCAAAGTTGTTTATATTTCATATTTGTTTTACTCTGAGCAGTGCTTAACAAATTAAAGATATTCATCCACCTGTATATTCGGCAGAAGTTAATCGAGCATTAATTAAGTCTCTCTGGTTGTGTATCAAACAATATTCTTTAATAATCAGCGAAATTTCCACTTTTTGCTTTCTCGCATATGTAGTATAGAAAAAGTATTTAAAATTATCTAAAAATTCGACCTTTAGATTTTGATCTTTACATTCTGGATACCTGTGAGTCTGAAAATACCATTTTTTAAAATTGTCTGTGTCTTTGTGTGTCTAAATACGATAACTTGGGTCCGTTTTGACACAGAGAAACCAAACTTTAAGTACGTACATTAACAGCAAAAATTGTAGTTTTCTATCAACTTTTGGGATATTTCCGGCCTCTTGAAGTAGCTGTTTTACTTGGTATTTCCACTTACAATGCAGTTGAAACCTAATTGTTAAGTATGTTTATACCTCTATATTTTCACTGAAGACTGGCCACTGAACGTGCCAAAGGTACAAGGTGGGAAATAATCTAACGAAGCCTTTTCGGCCTTTTGTATTCCGGGAATCTCCTCATAAAGGTATTTACATTGTCTAATTGGCATTAATATAAATCCTTATTGTTGGTAACATTATCATCCGATATTTGGTATTTCGTATGTATATATATTAATTACATGGTCCAGTGTTAAGGCGAATGGAATAATTAGTCCTTCATAGTAAAAACACTTCTTTATTTAGTTTGTATTTTCCATTTCAGGCATAGCTTGCGCCATTTTCATTTATTCTTGGCGAAGCTAAACGTGGAAAGGTGTTTACAGCTCCCTGCCCACGCGCTAACTGAACTTCTCGCTTGAATAGTCACAAACTGTGAAATATCTCTGCGCCTGACCGCATTAGTCCAAAAGGTTAAGCAAGCGTATGTCTTTTTCATTTATTTTATTATTATGAAAGAGTTCCCTTTTTAAAATTGTTTATAACTCACGTAATTTCCAACTACCCCCTTTTTAGACCTGACATATATATATATGTATATATATATATATATATATATATATATATATATATATATATATATATATATATATATATATATAATATATCAGACCTATTTACCTTTATTATCTCTTTAAAAACGACTTCTCTCCCATTCTAATTCTTTAAAATCTATTTTCCCATATACAAAATGTCTGAATCAAAGGAGTGTTCTCGACTTAAAATTCTTCCAACATATCTTCCCACATTTCCCAAAGCTTTGTGTGCAATAGATGTAAATTTGCTGTCCATTCAACACATTTTCCAGCTGTTGCCGGCAAATGGCTGTTTTTCTCCTGATCTAACAGTTAAATTCGCTTACTAAGTTTATTGTCTATTGGGAAAATTTTATCTGTCTCACTTTGGGGGTACACCTCTGTTCCAGAGAAGTACTTTTCGTAATCCTTCTCTTGTCTGACATTGACTAGAATGAGAATAAATAAATGAATGAATCAGAATAAATGAGAAGAATAGGAGTAATAATCAAATGTAAAGGTGTCTTTTTAGCAACTCCTCAATAAAGATTTAAGTTGTTCTCAAAATTGTGCTTCTCTTCAATGTGGCCCAACTGCAAAATTATACATTAGTCTAGATGCATAGGCTTTTCTTTGTCCAGTAGCTCAGGCAAGTAAAAATAATAGGGGTAATAATCAAATCCAACCGGCCGTTTTAGAATTTCTGGATTACATTTTATATACACACACTATTAAAATTAGAGTGAAAACAAATGTATCTATTACAATCTATTTAAGTATGTATGTATATGAAATTATTGAAAATAGTAGGTGTTTCGTTTAAATTTTTTTTTCAAAAATAATCTATTTCTATCATTTTGATGACGAACAAAATTAAACAGAATTTTATTTTCCATTTTTGGCACGTTTTTCTCAAATATATGCCACAGAAAAGGGGTTAAAAAAGGAAAAATAACCTATTGCTTTATACATTGACTAAAACTGCAACTATCAAACATGAGGTATAATTTTTTGTCTTTAAATATTATATTCGTTCTTGAAATGTCAGATTACATAAACCACTTTCTTTTATGAGTATGCGAAAAAGCGGGGAAGGGCTTCTCCCGGTTTGTTTCTATCGAACATTGCCTATCTCCATAGTACTTTTCCTGTATTTTCAACCATCTTTTCACATATCAAGTGATCTGGAGACACTTATACCAGACATCGCCTAATCCTTGTATCTTGCACAAAGCACGACAGAAACACCCAGCGCTAAAAGTGCATCCATTCGCGCCAAGCTTAAAAAAAAATTGCTATCCGGCAACAAAGCGGCGACGTTAAAAGGAGAGTGAGAAAAAAGGAAAAAATCCCGCATTTTAACAGGGGTATTATTCTGGGTGACTGCCCATCCACAGGTAAATCGGTGCGACATCTGTGTATGTATGTGTGCATCTCGGTCGGTGCTGTCTTCTTTTTGGGGGTCTAGAAGAGGGGGCTTGTCGGCGAACAAGCTCTCCCCTTATTTTTGTGGAGAGAGGTATGAGACGTCATGTTAGGCCTTGTGACGACGTCTTTATCCATGCTTCAGCGGATCACCAGAAAGGCGGTCTTTAACGCTCTGGAAACAGCAAATGGTCTGCATGTCGAGAATAGGATCGCTGTCATGTTTGTTTCGGTCCTGTACAGGAAAATGGCTGGGCGGAAGAATTTATGCTACGTTTACGAAAAGGAATATAAATTGTTCATTTAGCATGAGGTGTGTTAGCGTCTGACAAAGATCTTAATACCAAAGATTAAATTTCAAAACGTGGACATACAAATGCATCCTACTGATGATACGAAATAAAATGAGAGTTTACCTCAAGCTTTGAATCATCAAGTACTAAAGATCATATATTAAATTTGGATTCAAATTGAATTTCATTATTCTGAATTTCAGTAGATCCATGAAAAATTTTGTTTCACCTACATTATCCATCATCACTTACATTAAAGATTCTATGTTAAATTTGGATTCAAAGAAATTATTCTGAATTTCAGTAGATCCTGAAATATTTCATTAGTTCATCTTACATTAGAATGTGTTAAATTTGGACACAAAGAATCCATGAATTTCAGTATATCCCTGAAAGATTTTTTTTCACTTTCATTATTGATCATCACTTACATTAAAGATCATATGTTAAATTTGGATTCAAATTGAATTTCCTTATTCTGAATTTCAGTAGATCCATGAAAAATTTTGTTTCACCTACATTATCCATCATCACTTACATTAAAGATTCTATGTTAAATTTGGATTCAAATTGAATTTCATTATTCTGAATTTCAGTAGATCCATGAAAGATTTTTTTTCATTTACATTATCGATCATCACTTACATTAAAGATCATATGTTAAATTTGGATTCAAATTGAATTTCATTATTCTGAAATTCTGTAGATCCATGAAAGAATTTTTTCACTTACATAATCGATCATATGTTAAATTTGGATTCAATCTTAATTTCATCATTCTGAATTTCAGTAGACATCACTTACATTAAAGATCATATGTTAAATTCGGATTCAAATTGAATTTCATTATTCTGAATTTCAGTAGATCCAAGGAAGATTTTTTTCATTTACATTATCGATCATCATTTACATTAAAGATCATATGTTAAATTTGGATTCAAATTGAATTTCCTTATTCTGAATTTCAGTATATCTCTGAAAGATTTTTTTCATTTACATTATCGATCATCACTTACATTAAAGATCATATGTTAAATTTGGACTCAAATTGAATTTCCTTATTCTGAATTTCAGTATATCCCTGAAAGATTTTTTTTCACTTTCATTATTGATCATCACTTACATTAAAGATCATATGTTAAATTTGGATTCAAATTGAATTTCAGTAGATCCCTGAAAGATTTTTTTTTCACTTACATTATCAATCATATGTTAAATTTGGACTCAAATTGAATTTCATTATTCTGAATTTCAGTAGATCCATTAAAAGATTTTTTTTTTACTTACATTATCGAGTGTATTTGTCTTAATCGTTTGATGTTAAGATTTCTATATATTCTAATCGAAATGAAATCCGTGATTTTTTTCACTTACATTATAGAAATGGTTATAATTAACACTAATTATTACGCAACCAGTAATTTTTACCAACAAAAATATTCTTTATTCTCACATTTCAGTATGATCAAGATGAATTTTTTTTACATATCAAATTATATGTTTCATTACATTTTTTATGTTACATCACATTTATTCAGATTTTTCAAAGAATTTTTTTACTGGTAATTTCTGTGAAAGATTTTGCTTGCTAATCATCTTCATTTACATTAAAGATCATATGTTAAATTTGGATTCAAATTGAATTTCATTTTGAATTTCAGTAGATCCAAGAAAGATTTTTTTTTACTACATTATCGAATCATTAAACATCACATTTTGTTTGTTCAAATTAATTTCACTTAGATCCCTGATTTTTTTTAATTCTTATATTATTAAAAATCACAATTGAGTTAAAATGACTCAATTCATTATCTGAATTTCAGTAGATCTCATAAAAAATTTTTTTTTACTTACATTATCGCATTTTTGTCTTAACGATTGAGGTTTAATCTCAATAATTATGCAGTAAATGAAATATAGAATTTTGGGGGAACAATAAAAAAATTTAAATTAAGTATTTTTACCAATAAAAAATATTTTTTTCTCAAAATTTAAAGAATGTTTTGGCACATATGTGTGAATTTTTTACTATTTAAAAAATTTTAATAAAAAAATTTTTTTTTCATATGAAAACATTTTCTGAAAATTCCTTTATGATTTCTAAAGAAAACTTGCATGTACCATTAATTTTATTTAAAAACTTGTTTCATTTTACATTTTTACAATTTTTTTGCTAATCAATCTTCTTTTTAGCATAATGTTAATGATCAGAAACAGTAAAAAAGTGAAAAAGTTTCACGAAAACATTATAAGGTATACAGAAAAGTTTTTTTACTAAAACAAAATAAAAATTCATTTTGTTTACCGTACCAAATCTCACTTTACTGCATTACTACTTACCACTGTTTTTAGTTTTTCTTTTATTAATCATTAATAGTAAAATGAATAATAAAATTGCGATTGATTGTGAATTCAAGTGATAAAGTGTTGCGAAAATTATACACACAGTGTCTCTGCATTTTTGTCGTATAACAAGCGAATAATCGCATGACGAGTGTAAGCTCTGCATTGTGCGGTTAAATACAAAAGGATATAGAACTATACGGGGGTGATTTTAATAATAAAAAATTTTTTAAAAAATATTTTTAATAAAAATAAATGAATTAAAAAAGATTTTTTTTTTCGAATTATTTTTGTAAAAAAATTTCTATCTGAAAGTAATTTTTTTTTCTTTTTAAGAATATGTTAAAAATTTAAATTTATGTATTAAAAAAAATTGTTTTTTTTTTCAGATTTAAAAATTAATATCTTGTTTGTATTACTTTATACAAAATATTATTTAATTAAAAATATTTATATATATATTTGGAAACAATAAACATTAAAATATCAGATATCATTAGTAGTTACATCCAGATAAATTTAATATAGTTTTTTTTTAAAAGTAGCGCATACTTAATTTTTTATTTGTTCAAAATTTTCTTTAAGTTGATTCACACATGGAACATAAGGTTTCTTAAGAGTTTTCATGTACGTTTTATATATTAATTTTGTGACCAAAAATAATAAATAGTAATTTTGATTTTCCCAAGTCAAGTAAATTTCATACTATGAAAAAATTTTAAACTAATTAATTATTATTTAACTCTTTAGCATATGTAACAGTAAGATTTTCATTTAAGAAGAAATGACAACTGGTTATCACGTAAAAGTTTTTAAACACTCCTTTAACTAAAATTATTATGTTGTTTTGAAGAATCAGAATGTTATCTTTTCTCACCCCTTTTTTTATTTTGTAGCATCCAAAAATCTTTTTTCTATTAATAAGTATTTTTTTTTCTTTTTTACAATATGTTAAAATTTAAATTTATTATTTTTAATATTTAAATTTGTTTCTAGATAAGACACATCAATTTTTGTTTGTTATTTTACGCTCACATAACAATTTTATTTAAATTTGTATTATTATGTTTGAAAATATAATATCACTAATAATTAAATCACAATATTAAAATTCAGATATCATTTAGCTCTAGTTTTGACATCCAGAAATTAACATTAATATAGTTTTTATTTTAAATTAGTAGCGCATACTTTTCCGAAAATTTTGTAGGATGTTCAGAAAAATTTTCTTTAAGTAGATTCACACATGGAACTATAAGAAAATTTCAAATTAAAGAGTTATTCATGTACGTTTTACAATATATTCCTATTTAGTGGGTTTTATTCCTTTTCAAAATAGAAAATACTCGTATTTTTTTATTTTTTCCAGTTTTCAAGATTTATTAAGATTTTCATATTTGTATGAAAAATGTTTTAATATTAATTTATTTTAATCTCTTTAAGCAGATCATGTTTAACAGTAAGAGCGCTTTCTCACTCTCCGACACGACAGCGATAAATCTTAGACAACTGTCGTTATCTACGTAAAATGCACTAACGTTTTAAACGTTAAATTGTTTTTTCGAATGACGATTTGTGTCGTTCCGCAAGTCCGATTCAAAATCGGTTCGATTTTACATCCATGTTTGCTTTAATAAATTATATTTTTTGTAATACAGCTTATTACTTCAATTGTTATAAATTTAAATGCTTAGATTTCTTAAGCATTATATTTTTTGTTATCATTTTACATAATTTATTATCTGATCATTATTACAGCTGTATTATATTTATGACAAAATAAAAAAAAAAAAATACGAAAAAAAAATAAAATAAAAAAAAATAAAAAAAAAAAAAAAAAAAAAAAATTAAAAAAAAAAAAAGAAAAAAATTACATAAAAAAAAAAAAAAAAAATAAAAAAAATTAAAAGTTTTATAAAAAAATTAAAATTAGAAAAAAAAAAAAAAAAAAAAAAAAAAATTAAAATTTAAAAAAAAAAAAAAAAAAAAAATAAAAAAAAAAAAAAATAATGGAAAAAAATTAGCTCAACTAACAAAAAAAACACGTTAAGCGTTAAATTGATTTTTTCATATAAAAAAAGAAAAAGCTTGAAAAAATAAAAAATAAAAAAAAAAAAAATAAAAAAAAAAAAAAAAAAAAAAAAAAAAAATACTAAGTCTAAAAGTTACTACTCAAATAATATTAAAAAATAAAAAAAAATAGAGTGGAAAAACAGTTTCTTAGACGACACGATACCGATTAGTCGTTGCATTATTTACCGGCAGATACATTTGTCGTGTCAGTAAGTGGGAAAGCTCTCTAACTTGTGAAACGGTTTTATTTTCTCAGACAATTCGATATTTTCAATCTTATATTACGATTAACTGATCCATAATAAAAAAATAACTAAAAACAATTATGCCGACTGAATATAGTAATGTCATTTTTACTAAAGTATCGTATGTGATCAATATTAGAAGATTGCCTTTAAATATAGTTTCACAAAAATTGTTTTTTGTAAAAATATTTGGTGCTATTGAATTTGTCTATTAAATACTTTGAGTTTGAAAGAGCCAAAGCTTATCACAAATAATGGAAAACAAAATATATTTTTCTCGCTATTTTTTTAAAAAAGAGGAAAGATTGCATCCTAGAGAATTTAAGGTACACTCGTGTGGTATAATTTCGAAAGAATTCTTAACACGTTGACTGCCTACTACGAGATCATTCGTAGATTGCGTTCTTTTCTAGGATGTCAGCTATGAGTTATCTCGTACAATGTTTACTTGCCATTTTTGTGCAGCTACGAAAAACTCGTAGTATATCAGTGCTAATAGCAATAGATGGCTTCTGGGAAAAGAACAAAAAATCAGTGCTGACTTGCATAAACAGAAAATTTATTAAAAAACGAACAAAAAATATAATAAAAATTAGTTCAAATTCAGGAAATAAAATAATATTTTATTGTTTGAGGAACTTCTTAAAACAATCTTCCACACAAAGGGCTGGCTTCTCTTTACAGGCTGGACAAAAATAAATTATCATTCGCATTTGATGTTGTTGCATGGGAATCATCGTCATTATCTTTAGATTCGAGAACAACTCCAGGTTCGGAGGTGACTTCATCCTCACTATCACTTGAATTCTCAAAAGGTTCATAATCGCTATTGTCGTTACCATCCTCGTCAAAAATTCCGTCAAATTCTGAATAACTTAATTTGCGTAGTACTCAATTTCATTCTGAATCAGGGGTCTTTTCTTATATTGGGTTCTTGATAATTTAATTATAACAATATTATAAAACAAAACACTCAAGAAAGACGTAAATGGGATGCACTCGATTACAATTTCTGAGATACTACTGATGAATATGGACGCTGTAACGATCCGTTACATGACCCTAAAGAAAGAGGAGCGGAAGGTGACCTTTCGCAGCGGACAATTACGGTTAGCGGCAGGTAGAAACGGGTGGTCCAACAATACCCGTTGTGTACTAGGTCCCGGACTTAATTGAAAACTGTCTGTGTACTGGAGTCAGCGCGTCTGAGAATTTGTGAGACTGTTGAATGAAAAGACTCGGTGAAATGATTGTGAATAATTACAGTGCCACATGTGTGCCCATTAGCGGTAGAAAAAAAGGCAAGTTACTTGGGTCGGCTGATTTAAAGACGGCTTTTCGGCCACATATGGAAACGAAACAGCTGATTCAGGACCTGATGAAGTGACCGCAAGATTGCATCATCATGCATCTGGAAGTTTTTCGAAGAATCGCGTAAGGGTAGCCGGGACCGTTATAAAAGAAGAGTGGCGGTGCCAAGACGAGGCTTTTTCTTCTTGAGGCTTCTTCTTGAGAGTTGCTTTTGGATCTGTTGTGTGGAGCTCGAGAGGAGTCCACTCGTCCCTCCGATTTCAGGAGTTTGCTTGTTTTAGAGACCGCCAGCGTCTCTGTTTGCTAAGAAGTCGACTTCCGACTTGGGAATCCCATTCCCGTTATTTTACTATTATTTTTTTACTTCATGAATAGAAGTAGGTAGCCGAGAGTGACCCTTGCTCTCAGTTTGGATCGTCTTGCATCCCGAGTTTCCTTCACGAACCCCAGCGTGATATGCACTCTGAGCTTTCGAACCTTGGTGTGAAAGCCGACTGTGCTAATCGTCGGCCCGGAGGTGATAGTGTCAGCGTTATTTACCGGTACTAATTAGCGAAAAATTCCAGTGATTTAGAAGCCCAAACCACACTGTATCCGGTACCCACGCATCCTTATTGTGTGAATGTCATCTCAGCACGAGATCCCAGAATATTTAGAAATCTACTGAACCTGTACATAGCTGTACATAATTTATTCACCTGAATAAAATATTTAGTCTAGATTAAACAGTTTTCTAGCCTGTTTCATTGACGGCTTTGCCTACCATATCTCCAGTACGCTACAACGCGTATCTATGATTCAGCTATAGAGAAGGGACAGGTCGAAGCGTGTCTGTGTGTGTTCGCACGCGAATTAACTCGTCGTTGGCTTCCGAAGAGATTTCTGTTACTGAAGCCAATTACGAGATAATTCGTAAGATGTTTTTTTAAAGAAAAAAAAAACCATTTTTTAGGATTTTTGATGATAACTATGCAGTAGAATTAGAGCCACATTTATGAAAATTGCCGCGGCCTTCAAAGTGTTAGCCGAAATGTGAGCTGAACAGAAGGAATTTTATTTCCCTTGGGTTAACATTAACAAAGAGGAATCCAATATAGACCTACTTTAAACAAAAAAATATCATTTCGTTATTCTTCTTGTAGCCAAACATACTGATTTAAAAGTCCCAATAAACCTTTTTTAAATAGATTTAAAATAGGAGCGAAGATACAAAGCTTTTAAAAAATTCAGTTTCACTTTGTTTGAAAGAGAAGAAATATAATGTGTAAATAATAATGCAAATGGCTGAATATTCTATCGGAACATGTGGTATGTCTTTTAATGTTTTATTCAGCGTCATCTCCGAGTCAAACACCCAAATGCGAAAAATGCAATGTGAATGGTGTCATTTGTCCCGAGTTTCGAATTAGAAACCCTATTGTTCAATTTCAAATCGAGTCTCGATTTCAGCCGCATTGCATCCCGCGCCTAAGGTGTGATACTGACATCCGCTCCGCAGAAACTCGACTCTGATGCACTACAAAAACGTATTTCCTTTCTCAACAAATATTTCCGTACAGTGACTCTTCTAACAGGTTTATTCTGTGAAAAAAATTGCTCAAACATCTTGCTTTTTTACGAATCATCTCTCTTTTCATGCCTTTGTATGTAAATGAATAAAATGTATGCGGTAATACCTAGAATTCAGAGGCGGGGAGATTTAAAATTTGAGTTCATTACTAATCTGTTTTCATATGCAATTTAATGCATAAAAAAGTTATAACTGGCATATAAAAACTTACTTTACAAGATTGTCTTCATGAGTTTTGCAAAATATCGGAACTCTTAAACTTTCCTGTTATGAGGCTTATAAGGCAATGGATACAAAAAATATTTAAATAATTAAGAGAAGGTTGCTACTAATTTAATCTCAATTCTCTCATTGAAATCTTTAAGTATTTCATTAGCTTCTCTTTTTAAATGCAGGAGAAGTAGTCTTGTATTATGGTGAGCTTACCTCCTTAATCTTGTAAACTTATTTTACAAGATTCTCTCTTCATGAGTTTTGCAAAATATCTCTCTTGAATATTCCTATTATGAGGTTTAGAAGGCAATGGATCAAAAAATATTTAAATAACTAGCGTATAGCCTGTCATAAGACTGGATCAGTAATATTTTTAATTTTCTAGAATTGTAAAGTGCCCTATAAGGCAGGTAAAAAAAAAGAGGTTTGTTTTTTGGCTGAGAATTATCTGGTACACGCTCAATAATTTGTTTATCTTTACTGACCGTATGTTAGTTGTTAACTTTAATCTATCTTGACATATTACGTGATAGGATGACTGCATAGATTTTAATATTGACAGTATAACGATCCGTTACATAACCCTAGCGAAAGAGGAGTGGAAGGTGACCTTTCGCAGAGGACAATTACGGTTAGCGGCAGGTAGAAAAGGGTGTACCTAACAATACACGCTTGTGTACTAGGTCCCGGACTTAATTGAAAACTGTCCGTGTGTTGGAGCCAGCGCGTCTGAGACCTTGTAAGATTATTTGAGTAAAAAGACTCAGGGAAATGATTATAAATTGAGCTACATTACAGTGCCACATGTGCGCCCATTAACGGTAGCGAAAAAGGAAATTGAGTTGTTTGGGTCGGCTGATTTAAAGACTGCTTTTTGGCCACATCTGGAAACGAAACAGCTGATTCAGGCGGGAAGTGACCGCAAGATTGCATCATCCCGGTTCTTGAAGGTTCCAGAAGAATCACGTGATTGGAACAGGGACCGATATAAAAGAAGAGTTGCGGAGCCAATACGAAGCTTTTTTTTTTCTTGGGGCTTCTTCTGGAGAGTTGCTTTTGGAGCTGTCGTGTGGAGATCGAGAGGAGTCCACTCGTCTCTCCGATTTCCGGAATTTGCTTGTTTTAGAGATCTCCAGCGTCTCTGTTTGCTAAGAAGTCGACTTTCGACTTTGGGATCCCATTCCCATTATTTTACTATTTTTTTTCTATTTCGTGCATAGAAGTAGGTCGCTGAGCGTGACCCTTGTCATTTTGGATCGTCTTGCATCCCGAGTTTCCTTTACGAATTCCAGCGTGATACGCATTCTGAGCGTTTAAACCTTGGTGTGAAAGCCGACTGTACTAATCGTCAGCCTAGAGGTTATAGTGTCCGCGTTTCGTACCGGCACTAATTAGCGAACTGTTCCAGTGATTTAGAAGACCTAGCCACATTGTACCCACGCATCGTAATTGTGTGAATGATATCTCAGCACGAGATCCCGGAAGATTTAGAAATCTACTGAACCTGTACATAGCTGTACATAATTTATTCACCTGAATAAAATATTTAGTCTAGATTAAACAGTTTTCTAGCCTGTTTCATTCACGGCTTCGCCTACTATATCCCCAGTACGTTACAACAGTGATTATTTGGCGGTATATATGAAGGATATCCAAAATTTATCCAATCGATTGCAAACCATGTGGTTAATTATAAAAAACAAACAAACTTCTTAATTTTCAAAGATATATAACGCTAGATATTTATTAGTCCGTGAAATAGAATCATAGATTTTGTTGTTAATACAGGTGATCAAACTTTCATTGTATTATAATTTTTTCCCTAATTTTGATTGCTGGAAATGTCGTAACCGATTAAGACTACGATTAGCAACAACAGTGCATCGTGTTGCCTCGGTATCCGGTTTGCTTTGACAAATCCCATTTGAGCCAAGCTATGGGAAATTATCGACAAGCTCAAATTGGTAACTTTCAATTTCTATGAAATTCAGATTATCGATGTTTTGTACATATTTTGTTTTTTCTGCTGATCTTTCCTTAGCAATAAATGCTTCTATTAATGATTTTTTAGTTCGGGCACAAATTTGGTGCAGCTCTTTTCCATTTTCTAGGTAATTTTATATGGCCACCAAAATAGTTTATAATGCTTTTGCGTAACATAATTTTTGTTTCCTTTTTGATTAATATTGATTACAGAAAATTCCTTAATCAATCGAGTTTACAGATTAAATTACTATATTAAACGAAATGCATATCTGAAAGGACTAACAACTAAAAAGTGCTGAGCAGAGAAAGCACACTTTGGAATAATTCCCAGAATCTACCGGGAGGAAGACAGCTGCGAACACAATTTGTACGACAACATTCCGAACAAATTAAAAGCGCGCAAAGGGGCAAAAAGAAGGGGGGAAATGCAGCGAGGGAGAAGCAAGTCTCATAAAAAGAAACATACTTAATGATACCGTGTGTGGTCCTGCTATCCTGAACAAAATCCCGACCGATAAAATGTGTCAACAAACGAAAATATAGCACCCGCCTTCCTCACGGCTGGCGAACGTTTATATTTTTAAACTGCTTCTTCCACCTCTTGGCGACAATCCGAGACGACGCGTCAGGTTCACATTAGGGATAATAGGCAGCCATTCATTATGAGCGCCCATCATCTTGTTGGGAAATGAGAGAATTTCCCTTTCATGCAGGGAAAACACGGTACTTAGTATGCACACACAAATTTCGTTTATTTGTTTAGTCGCCAGGAATGTCTCTTTTGATGGGCCATCGCATGAAAACAGGTACTTCTGGCAAGATTTCACCTTCTTTATTGTACTTGGAATCATTTGTATTCGCTTTCTTGGTTAATGCGAGCTTAGGTAGCAAAATTAGTGCTCACTCAAATGTCTTGAAACATAATTTATCAGTTAAGTATTTCTTGTGTTTTATCATAAGTATATACAGTAAAACCTCGATTATCCGAAGTAATTGGGACCGAAGCTACTTGGGATAAACGAGAAATCCTTATATAATAATAACCTAAATTATTTGTACTTCTGTCCTCAAATTTATGAAGCCTGGAACGGATAGACACATCCATATTATATTGTCACGAAGATTCGAATAAACACACCGTTTAACTTAACAGAAGAATTTATTGAAGCTAAGTAGCAACTCGCAACTTTACAAGACCGAGAAGTTGCCTACAACTAGTGGGTATCAGCTTTTATACCTGAACAGAATATTCGAGAAATAACTAATTTACATATTAAAGAAAGATCTAGAATGTTCAAGAACATAAGGAAACAATAAATAACATTTTTAAATTAAAAATCCGTACTTTGGATAAACAGCCATGGCAAGCATCGAACCCACAATCTTCGGGTCTGGATCGCGTGCTTTCACCATTCGGCCACTTAGCTCGTTGGCTAAGGTTCTTTATGCGGCAATATTCTTGGTGAGTTAGGGTTAGCAACGTTCGAAATTCCCACTTTCCCGCCCTTTTCCATCGCTTAATGTCATTATTTCAAATCCTATTTTCCCCGGTTAAGAGAAGGCGATTAAATTTATCAATTTATCACATAATGAATAGGTAAGGTATTTCCTAAGCTGACCCAGGCTTTTCGCCCATACAGCAGCTATTACTGAAAACCAGCAACCAAGACAGCTATAGAGCTGCAGCTGACCTACGCGACGTCCATCATGGCTCGAGAATTAATATGGTCAACTCCTGTAAGGAACAAGCACTACAGAGGCAAGTTCTGGTCTATCAGAGAAGACACTAAAGAAAGATCACTCAGGTGAACCCGGGGTCGAGACACCGGTATACACCTATAGGAGGTATACCCCTGAGGCTGTCTCTCATTTAACACCACCAGAGGACACGTACGGCTTGAAGATCGTGGCCGCGGACGCGACAGACGTTGTCCCCCAGAATGAATAGGTAAAAATAACATTTATTTCCTAGCATTATGACTTCATTCCTTTAACTATCTCATCTAATCATTTCTTATTTTAAATTATTTAAATATCTTCTGCATTATTTTCATACGTTTTATCACTGAACTGAAATATTTAAAAAATAGATTAGCTACATATGTGAAAATTTTAAATTTAATCATCGATTAATTTTTGTTGCAATAAAAGTTTTATTACAGTTATTAACAAATTCTATCTACCTCTAGGGTGTAGTGGAAATGATAGTTTCATTCTAGCATTATGACGTCATTCCTTTAACCATCTCATTTATTCATTTCTTATTTTAAACTATTTAAATATCGTTTGTATTATTTTCATCCATTTTATCACCGAACTTAGATATTTAAAAAATAGATTAGCTACATATGTGAAAATTTTAAATTTAATCATCGATTATTTTTTGTTGCAATGAAAATTTTATTTCCGGTATTAACAAATTCTATCTACCTCTAGGGTGTATTGGAAATGATAGTTTCATTCCATTACTTACATTAAATACTGTTGCAAAAATAATTCGGACGAACTTAACGATAATTTCGACGTAGCTAAAAAAAACTTTGAATTATCTTTCTAAATGAGTACAACGTGATTCAAAACTGCATTCACAGTATCATGAGACTTTAGGGGAGTATGAAGATAAACAAATTATGGAGCTTCATATGACGGATTATATATTAGTGTAAGATATATTTTGCGACATTACAAGCAAATAATATATTCAAAAATTATATGAATTTCCCTGTTAGGAAGTAAATATCTATGCAAAGACTTTGATTTTTAACTTTTATGGGTTCTTACATAATGAAATGATATTGACGTGAGAGAGTGGTACAGTTAAATTTTAATATTTTATGTAAATAAGGCGCATTTTGGAGTTTTCTGGAAAGTATTTTTAATTAATTTTTTAAATCTATTAATGCATAAAGTATGACCAGTTACAGTGGATAACTATTTTTCTGCTAGTGTTTGTAAAATACTGGATTTACTCATTTATTTTTCTGGAAAATAACCTATGTTTGAATTATTTTTCTAAATGAATTCAACGTGATTCTAAACTGCATTCACAATATCGGGAGACTTTAGAGGAGTATGAAGATAAGCAAATTATTGAGCGCGTACCAGATAATACTCAGCCAAAAACAAACCATTTTTTAGGTGCCCTCATTAAGTACTTTATACTCATAGGGTACTTTAAAATTTTGGAAAATTAAAAATTTTACTGATCCCGTCAGGTGACGGGCTATATGCTAGTTCTTCAATAATTATCTAATTTAGTATGTAGTATCGTCATTGGTGCAATAACATTCGATTGTTCTGGGACTCGGCAGCATGACCTTTCAAATTTCGAAATGAGGTGTGTTTTTGTTTAAAACAGATATGTTTGAAAGTGAGAAACAGTACACTCATACCGAGAATCGTGCTAGCGAGAAGGAATTACATAAAAGAGAATTTCAAAATATTTATCTGCACTCTTAATTTGGACAAGACAGCTTGCAGACAAAAGGAATGTGGGATAAAAAGAAGACTTGAAAAAAGCATTTTTGTAAAGAGAAAATTTTGGATGATAGTAGAAAGTAAAAAAAAAAAAGTGAAGAAGAAACGGACTTCGGTTAACGGAGAGTTTCAGTTAATTGAGGTTCGGATAATCGAGGTTCTACTGTACATGTATCAGGGTTTGTTATACCGACAGAGATGTTTTAAATCTCTCAAACTGCTTACCGGTAAATTAAAAATTTTTTAGCGGACTATTTTTACGAGATCCAACTTCCGTTGCAGACTGTTAAAAACTATTCTGCCACTGGGTGTATAGGTATGTGAGAAAATATAGTTGCCAAATTCATTTCTCTATTTCTTCCAATTGATCGAAATCGCTTCGAAATCCAAGGCAAATTTCATGCCAAGCTTTAAGAGTAGCGTTTTTGTCCTTAAAAATTTCCAGAAATTTATCCTATAAAACAGGTCTCTCTTGTATTATTGAAATCAGAATTTCATTATGAATAACGCTCGTGTTCAAGGAACTATTCATATTCACGACGAAAGTCCAATGCAAATGGTAGAAAAAACCGCTGTGATCAAAAGCTCATTGGGTCGCATAGATCTCTAGTTCGAGACCAGTGGTGCGCAAACTTTTTTCGATTGCGACCCCTTTTGTAGAAAGAAAATTTTTTGCGACCCCTAGAAATAAATGTTCTCAAAAACGATGTATATTTCGAGCATTTTTTTCGTTTCATCGAATAAAAACATCATCATACTTGACTCATATTAATTTTATATATAATTTTAAGAAAATACTTTGCCATCTGATTGGCTGATCACGGAAGCGAATTTTTGCCCTTTCCCTGCGGTTAACGTCTAGTCAAATAGGCTCTTTTCAGTAAAACTGGCGAATTACCGCGAAGAGGGCGCTATCTACCGGAGTGAAAAACTTGCGTCTTCACACCTTACATACATTACGCATTACGGTCAAAGAAAGAGTGGACAGCATGAAATTGCAATTAAACAGTGAGTGACGGCGCTTCACTCTTTATATGTACACTGTATGGTATGCAGCATGCAGGGATAATGCATTTCATAAAAATTTGGCGACCCCAAAAAAACTTCTGGCGACCCCTAGTTTGCGCACCACTGTTCTAGACGACGGATAAACTTCCGCTGAGCTCCAGTGGCACCAGACGGCTATAGAGCTAACGTTGACGGCAAATTAACCGATCGTTTTCTTTTCCGTCTAATGTGCAAGCTCTAGTTTTTGTCAATGGACTACTATTGAAATGGCGGCGACGGTAAATTTTCCTCTCGGAAAAGTTCGTGTATGTAACCAGCCTAATATTGATGCTTTGAACGTCATCCATTTCTGGCTGCGTTGGTCTGCAGCAGATCTGATTCACAGTTTCCAACTACAAATGGTTCATAGCATGTTCCGTCTACCAAAAAACTTATCGCATCACCGAGTAAATTTTAAAAACTCTAGGTTTAATTATTTTTCCCCATAAATATTTTTAGTAGTTCAGTTTATGTATATATTTTCTTTATCAAGAAAATAAAAAAAATACGTGATTGATTTTCTAAAGATAAATTTCCAAAAGTTATCAATCATTGCTTTTTATTTACATGATGATGGCTGTAATGGTTTCTTATACAGAAATAAATTTTAATGCATAAAACTTCTAACACAAAGGGACTTTAAAGTTGTAAAAAACTTATTGTTTAAACATTCTAGAGAAAAAAAATACATTAAACGGTTGAAAGAAAAAAAATTGTCTAAACAATCTAAAAAACATATTGTTTAAACTCTTTAAGGAAGCATTGTTTAAACATTCTGGATCAAATTTTAATTTTTTAGGGGAAAAAAACCTAGGAATTTTAAAATTTATTCAATGACTTTGGTAAACTGTACACTGAAGGACCAAAAGAGAAAAAACAGTCGCACTGCAGAAATATTGACTTATTTTTATTTTTAATACTCTCAAAAAATAGCAGTGCAACAACAACAACAACAAAAAAAAATTCTTCACGTAATGGCACACTATATTCGTAGAAATAATTATTAATAATTTTTAGTTAACTAACTTGTACACAGTTAGGAAACAAATAAAAATATACCTATATACAGTCTGTTCCATAAGAGCGTGTCTCTCATAACAGATACCGGCTTAATTGCACGTGTTCTCCAAACATTAAAGAAGAATGCTTTATGGTTATATTCCTTTTTCGAGAAAAAAAACAGTCAATTGTAAATTTATTTATCAAGAGATATTCCACAATTTTTATATCACTGTATTAAAAATAAACAGATAAACAAAATAGATGTCCTCTAAAATGAAGCCTATATTTATTTTGAAATTTAAATTAGTCAGATTTTTCAGATTGTATGTCATACCAGCAATTAAGAATTTTGAAAATAAAAAGCACACAATTTCATTAAAAAATAGCTCATTTTATTTGAATTCACTTTTTTGTTTCTTTTCATAAACATACAGTCCGTTCCATAAGAGCGTGGCACTCATAACTTCGTCAATAGTTAGCGCGTAGATACCGGCTTAATTGCACGTGTTCTTCAAACATTAGAGAAGAATGCTTTATGGTTATATTCTTTATTCGATTTGTTTTGCTGTGTTTAAATCAACAATTCCAAAATGAGTGCCATGTGTGCTAGCCGTTTTGAGGCAGTGTTTCTGTGCAACCATCCAAAAGGACCAAAAATGTCTTGTACAGCTGCAGCCCGGTACACGAGAAAAATTGGAGTCGTTCGTCAAGAAGTGGGTAGCACGTTATAAAGCGGTACAAAATGTTGAAGACCTACCGGAACAGGGTAAACTCCGTTTAACGTCAAAATCGAATGATAAAATTATTCTTGAATAATCGATAATAATGGGTACTGGACAATTTATTAGGTGAAATGCATTTCAGTTTAATATGTATGTTACACCGTACAAATGTATTTTTAACTAATTCGTTTGTATTTTCAGAGAAATAGACGACACGCTCTTATAGAACAGACTCTACATCTGCAATTCTTTAATTATCTTCATTACTTTTTACCTAATACTCAATAGTAAACCAAATAAAATTTTTCGTTTTAAAAATAATATAAAACATAACTTAGTATTCTATTTAATTTAATGTTTGAAACAAACTTTTTATATCCTCAAGAAAGTTTTTAGTACTGGATTATTACACCTCTTTTATTAGTTACAGATTTAATTGTGCGTAGCACCGTAGTATATAGTTTTTAACATAATTTTTAGAAATTTCATCGATTCGAGCGTGGATAAATAACTTTTTCTAGATAAAAATTGCAGTCTTTAAAATTTGAATTTTTTTCCATACATTTCTTATTAGATTAAGATATGCACTATTACCAAGCCATTGTGATGAAGTGATTCATAAATGTTCTTTACAAAATGTCAGATAAAGTGAAAAATTAATTATTACTGTTTTATAGAGGCTCATACGCATGTATGGATGCGTAAATTAAACAATGGAAATCAAATTAAACTTATCACACACTTCATATGGCAAGGTGCATTATCATTCCCTATATAATAATAGCCTAAGTTATCTATCCGTCTGTCCTTGACTTTATGAAGCGGTTGGTCTGGAATACATAGAGGCATCCATATTAGAATCTTGATGAGTTAGGTTTAGCAAAATTCAAAGCGAGTAAAGTTTATCTTCTCCTATCTATCCGATTCTAAAATAAATTGGTTTAAATATGCTTCATATCACAGCGAAAAATTCTATCGTCTTTTATATGTTCGAAATCCACCGCATCAAAAAATAAAAATTTTTTTCTAGCACTATGACGTCATTCTTTTAACCATCTCATTGAATCATTTTTTATTTTAAATCATTTAAATGCAGTCTGCATTATTTTCATACGTTTTATCACTGAACTTAGATATTACGTAAATAATTTTCTTTTATATTTGGCTTAAATAATAGATTAGGTACATATGTGATAGTTTTAAATTTAATCATCGATTATTTTTTGTTGCAATGAAAATTTTATCACCGGTATTAACAACAAATTCTATCTACCTCCAGGGTGTAGTGGAAATGATAGTTTCATTCCTTTACTTCCATTAATTACTGTGGCAAAAAATTGGGAAGAACTTAATGATAATTTCGACGTAGCTAAGAAAACTTTGAATTATCTTTCTAAATGAATTCAACGGGATTCTAAACTGCATTCACAGTATCGGGAGACTTTAGAGGAGTATGAAGATAAACAAATTATTGAGCGTGTACCAGATAATTCTTAGCCAAAAAACAAACCATTTTTTACAAACCCCTTTTTTTACCTGCCTCATAGGGTACTTTACAATTCTGGAAAACTAAAAATTTTAAAGTATTAGTTGAGATAATATTTGCGAAATCTCCAAAATGAGGTAAGCACGCACTGCGTTAAATCCGTTGTACTTTTTCGAGTTAATTGATTCTTTGAGTATTAAAACTAGCTTAACCTCTTGAAAAGCTATGCAACCCATAAAGACAATGTTCCACTATTTAAAGAGCATTTTTAGTTAAGTCACTCCCTTACCGTCGTTGCCGAACGATGGCCGAATGGTTAGGGTACTGACCTTCGGAACCGGAGTTTGTGGGTTCGAGTCCAACTGTGGCATGGATGTTCGTAGCCGTTCGGAATCGGCTTTAAGCAGTAGGTCCCGGTCTCATTAGCCTTCGTGTTGCAAAAAGTAGACCGTAGTGCTCCAAATCAACCAAGCAAGCAATCATTACTGTCGACAAACTATTCTTTCATTCAGGTCCGAGTGGATTGAACTTTGATTCATGAACAAAAAAGGAGTCGAACCCAATCATTAACTGACCAACTTTTAAATTTTCAGACACAATCATGTCTTATTTCCTTAATATTGTCTTTACCAATGCTTTTTCCGGTCATTTGCCTCTTAAACCTATTTCATTTAAAGTCGCAGCTGGACTGTTTTTGAAAAAATTCTTTTGCTAATCAAATTTTCTAAATATAATCTAAATTCTTAACATGTTATGAGTTCAAGCTAGTACAATAGTTGGCTACAGGATGCTCTTTTGAACTTGGAAACATTGTTACAAATCATTTACATTACGATATCTTTATTTACCTATGACATTGTTTCTTTTTTTAACACGTTGACGGACACTTGCATCTATAGCCGTCAAAGGGAAGTTCACTATGTGGCATGACGGCATTAGCCGTCCAAAACTAAACGGTCGTTTTTAGACATTACGGCTATAGCGGCACAAATGTGCATTTACCGGCGTACAGGTAGAAGGCTAGTGTCATGTTTTGGAAACAATTTTTTAGGTTGAATTTCGTTTCCCACCTGTTACACGACTTGCTTCAGAATACACGTGGTTGTGAAGGGCATACTACCATCATGTTTTCCTAATTAAAGGTGCTGAATTAATCAAAATTAAGTTTATTTAAGCAGAAAGAGTAAAACTATACTTCTAGTATTCTAAAAATTAAAAAAAAACTTTTTGTGTTAATTTTCGAACTTCACCTGTTCCTACTGTCTATCAATGTATTAACCTGTTCAAACATAGTCTTATAATCTTGCAGTCATCTTGTTTAACATGAAAAAAGCTTTATATCTTGCTAAAAACCGTGTCGCCTATGATTCGCTATTCTTTTTATTAATATCATGCATATTAATTCGTTTTGTTTTGTTTTTCTATTTTAAAATTGATACTTTTTGGTTTGGTTTGTTTGGAGCTCTACGATCTGTTTTGCACACGGGATCTAATGATACTTGGTCCTACTGCTTAAAGCTGATTGCGAAAGGCTTCAAACATCCATGCCAGTAGCGGGATTCTAGCCTGCTAACTCCGGTTCTGAAGAGCAGCACGTTAGCATTGGGTATAAAACTTTTTAACGTCAATTTTTTACGTCATTTGTTTAATCCTTGCTATTTTTAAAATACTAATAAAATTAAGCTTTCGTAACTATTGTATTCTTGGTTTGAAAACTTAGCAAACATTTTAAGTATGTTTGGAATGTTATGCAATAGAATTTGTTCACAAATTTGAAGTTTATAAGATAAAATTGATGGTTGTTAAGTTTTTTTTCATGTGTGTGTGGTCTGCTTTTTCAGTACAAGAAGACTAATAAGTCCTGGACCTATTGTTCTTGAACGACTGCAAATATTGCATCAGTGGGATTCGAACCCACATACTTTTGTACCGAGGAGATTTTACTTTTGCGTAAAATAAGATAAGAAGCAGTAATGTCAAAACGTAGCTATGAACTGCCGACATTAAATGCTCTCTATTGAGAAATTTTTTTCTTACATTAAGATTTTTTTTTACTTTATATTCCTGTTACGCTTTTTATAGAACTTTAATTTTTCCTTTACTTCTTTAACCATTTGAGTGCTGAAGAGTTTTCTTATATATATGCTAATAGGGCGGAATGAAATGCGTAGTAATTTTTTTTAGAACAATAGAAATATTTATAATTATCATTAATTATTATGTAACAAGTAATTTTTACCAACAAAAATATTCTTTATTCTCAGTTATTACAAGAATGTTTTACTGCACAAATTCCATGAATTCTTTTTTTACATATAGCGGAAATTAAGTTGGATCGTCTCATTCCATTACCATTTTTTTATATGCATACATCACATTGTCGCATGTTTTGCCCATGCAATTTTGCTAGAGAAAATTTTGTGCTTATTGGTAGTCTTCCTGTAGCATTTTTGCTTTCTAACCATTCCTCCTCTATAGCATTGATAATGATCAGTACAACGCAAGTTTTTTTTTTTTTTTTTTACTACAAATAAATAAATAAATAAAACACGCTCATTTTGTCTACCGTACCACAATCCACGGCTCTACTGCATTACTACTTACCACTGTATTTTATTTTAATTCTTATATTATTAAAAATCACAATTGAGTAAAATGAATACAAACTGCGATTGATATGAATTCAACTGCTCTCAATAGATGCGAAAATTATACTAACCAACAGCAGCGTCTCCGCATTTTCGGTACAAAACAAGAGAAGCGCGATCGCGCTTATCCGCAATTTTGGCACATAACAAGCGAGCACTCAAACGGTTAAAGAGGGATAACTTTATTATTTTTTAGCTTATCTACTCTTTTGTCTTCCGTTTGTTTCCTTATATATGACGAATTTGACTCACGCTTGAAAACATTTATTTAATATAATGATATATAGTACACTTATTTTTACAAGCTCTTTTAAATCTAACATTAAATGTGTTATATAACACATACATCAAAATTTATCAATGTAGCACAACAGCTGTCACCTGTCTACTTAAATGTTAGGAACCGTAGACAGATAAAATCACTAAAATGTATGAAAAAATACAAAACATTCAGTTTTTATATCCCATCTTTTTTTCAGAATTAAAAAAAATCATTCTTTTGAATTCAGCTAGTGATAGTAGGAAAGTAGATGATCGTCACACATTCATTGAATCTACCCCCTACCTCCTATCTTAACACCTTAATCTTCCTTTTTGCTACATACTTCAAATCTTAACAAAACTTCCTAATCTTCTCTCCAGATCATTATTAAGTATACTCTACGATATGAATTCTATAGAAATACGCTGTCCATATTTCTTGGTGGAGGTAATTTTTTTTTTTTAATATTTACGATGTTCTCCTACGTTACTGTTTTATTTATTTATTCTATTTATTTGGAGCAGCTTAACAGGTCTTTGAGGCCAACTATCACTGCATAAAATTATCGTTAAGTTTATCCGATTTTTTTTTTTTAGCCACAGTAATTAATAGAAGTAAAGGAATGAAACTATCATTCACACTACACTCTGGATATATATATATATATATATATATACACATATATATATGTATTATAATATATATATAATATATATATATATATATATGTGTGTATTATAATATATATATAATATATATATAATATATATAATATATATATATATATATTATATATATATATTATATATATGTATATATTATATATATATATATTATATATATAATATATATATATTATATATTATATATAATTTTATATTTTATATATAATATATTATATTATATATTATATAAAAAATATTTTTTTTTTATTTTTTATATATATATATATATTATAAAAATTTTATATATATATTGAATATATTATTTATATATATATTTATTTAATATATATAGATATTTATATATATAAAGTATTATTATTAATATTATATAATATTTATATATATATTTTATTTTATATAAATAAAAGAAAATTCTTATATTTAATATATATATAATTTTGTTATATAGTAAAATTTTATATTATATATATATATATAAATTTATATATAATATAATATATATTTTTATATATTATATATATATATAAATTATATATATATATATATATTATATATATACTATATATATATATTATATATATTAATATATATTTATATATATATATATATATATATTATATATATAATATATATATTATAATTTATTATATAAAAATATATATATATTATTATTAATATATATATATATTATATATATATATTATTTATATATATACATTTATATATTATATAATATATTATATATAAAATTTATTTATATATATTTATATATATATATATATATTTATATATAATATATATATATATATTTATATTATTTATATATATATTATTGATATTATATTTATATATATTATATATTATATATATATATATATTTAATATATTAAATATATATATATATATATTATATATGTATTATATATATATATATATTATATATATATATATATATATTAAAGTATTATTATATATATATTTTTTATATATGTATATATATATATATATATATTTTATATATATATTTATATATATATATATTATAATATATATAAATATTATTATTTTTATGATTGTATATATATATTATTTTTATATTTGATTATTTTTATATATATATTATATAAAATATATATATATATTTTTATTTATATTTATATATATATATTATAAATTTATATAAATATTATACATATATTAAAATATTTATATATATTATATTATATTTATATATTATGTATATTTATGTATATGTATATATATACTAGCATATAGCCCGCCATATGACGGCATCAGTAAAACTTTTAATTTTCCAGAATTGTAAAGCACCCTATAACGCAGATAAAAAAATGGCTTTTTTTTTTTGGCTGAAAATCATCTGGTACACGCTCAGTTTGTTTATCTTCATACTCCTCTAAAGTCTCCCGATACTGTGAATGCAGTTTAGAATCATGTTGAATTCATTTAGAAAGATAATTAGATCATTTAGAAGATAAGAAAGTTTTCTTAGCTAAGTTAAAATTATCGTTAGTTCTTCCAATTTTTTTTGCCACAGCAATTAATGGAAATAAAAGAACGAAGCTGTCATTACCACTACACCCTGGAGGTAGATACAATTTCTTGTTAATATCGGTGATAAAATTTTCATTGCAACAAAAATTAATCGATGATTAAATTTAAAATGATCACATATGTAACTAATCTATTATTTAATATAAATATAAAAGAAAATTAATTATTGATATATATATATATATATATATGAATGAAGTCCAAAATGTAGCTAATCGATTGCAAAACGTGTGGTTATGTATAAAAAAGAAACACACAAACGAACAAACTTCTTAATTTTCAAAGATAGATAACTTAAACGCTACATAGTTACTAGTCCATGAAATAGACTTTTAAGAAAAGAATTTGTTGTTAATACCGGTGATAAAATTTTCATTGCAACAAAAAATAATCAATGATTAAATTTAAAATGATCGCATATGTACCTAATCTATTATTTAATCCGAATATAAAAGAAAATTAATTACGTAACATCTAAGTTCAGTGATAAAAAAGTATGAAAATAATGCAGACGATATTTAAATAATTTAAAAGAAGAAATGATTAAATGAGATGGTTAAAAGAATGACGTCATATTCCTAGATTCCTACCTTTTTATTATGTGATAAATTGATAAGTTTAATAGCCTACTCTTAACACATGGTATGCGGGACACAAACTAGTACGTTTTCTGACGATTGATACTTCAACGCGGGTCACGTACTAGCACAGGTTTTGCCGTGTACCTCTTCATAGAAGAAAATGCTTTGAACGTTATCACACTGTAAAACATTATTAGTTTTATGATTGTATTTTCATTTTTTTATAATGTAAAAATGTTTATATATAACATAATTCGAAAAAAATTAAAACTATATACTACTATTTTTATTTGATTTTTCATATTTACGATACTATTATAAATTTATCCACTAAAAAAATATTTTTTGTTTACAAAAATCTTATGGTTGTTATTTATATATTTCTATTTATATATTTGTTTATATATTTCAATATAAATTACGAAAAGTTGGTTAAAAAATTAAATAATTTTCGATCTATTGAGATTTAACTGAATAACTAAATTTACGCGCGAAACGCCCGCTCCCGGTACAATTCCGTTGCGAAATGTACCCCCACACAATGTGTTAACAGTTTCACGTTTCTCATATGTGTAAAATTAATTCCTGCCAAAATAAAGAGAAAAGGCAAAATTATATGATCAATCATGAATTTCATACCATTCTTGACTTTTTCTCTTGTTACACTAATTCTGTTTATGACAATAATTACTCTTAAAATTATTATAGATTATGATAAACAATAAAAAGTGGTGTTAAAGAGTTTTTTCACAATTTAACTGAAATGTCTTACTTGTATACAGAGGTAGGGAGAGAATTTGGTACAATTCCGCTGCAAAATGTACCCGCATACAATGTATTAACAAGGGAAAATAGGACAATGGTATGAAATGCTAGAAAAGGTGGGAAGGGGTGGATTTCAAGCGTTGCTAACCCTAATTCATCAAGAATCCAATATGGATGCATGTATCCATTCCAAGTTCAACCGCTTCATAAATTCGAGGACATATAACTTAGGCTATTATTATATAGGGGATGCTGATGTAATAGCAATGCCAAATTGCGTACACAATCTACACAATCCAATTTGCAACTCACAACAAACAAACAAATAAGCCAGCGGAAAAATTGTGTTCCTAAAATCCAAATTTAATTAGAATTTAATTGCTTTAAAATTCTAGGTATAAATATTAGATTTTTACAAGCAAATATCGTATTTAATGTTTGTTTACAAAATAAACTCCCAGATAAATTATTATGGCTTACGTGCCAAATGTGGGAACCGTTCGGAAAGTTTATGCTTTACAAGAAGTCACTCATCGTGTTTGTACTGTGACGTTGCCAATTCAAGGCATCGTAAATCCTCGAATAAACTTTTTTTTCTTTACGTTCGTAAGGAAATATCCGTTTCCCCTTCTCTTTTAAAATAAGAATGCTCATATCTCGAAGTTAGCAGATTCCGACCTGCACCACCGGGGAAGTTGAGAAATTACTCCTGTTTTTAAATTTTAATACCAGATGCACATCATTTTTATAAAAATACTAGACGACCCGACATATGTGCTCCTGTTTTAATGCTTTAAATCCAAAAATTGTAAAATGTTTTTAAATAAATTATAAATTGATGGAAAAGTAAAGAAAAAATATTTTAAAAGTACTTGACGCTACCACACGTACAGTCATCCCGAAAGTAATTAGATTAAATTAAAATTACTTGTACGGAGATTCGATCCCAGGACTTATCGTACTGAAGTCCGTTGCGCTGACCATTGCACCAAAGATACGTTGGCAGTGAAGGGTTTCAATAAAAAAACATTTTCTATCGGATCAAATTGTGAATCTAAACCATTCTCGAATCAACTTAATTACATACACTGTCTACCGATAAATATTTGGACAACTATACAAATGACGATATCTGCGGTTCTGAGGTACGTCAGGGCCCCCGCCGGTATACTTCGTGTAGGAAATCGCATCAGCATTAGTCGTATGCAAAATGCCGCGCAGTTCGAAGCTCTCCGATTTCGAGAAAGGTATAATTATCGGGTATCACAAATGTGACCGATCCTTGAGGGACATATCTAGAGATCTGAAGTATCCAAAATCAACAGTAGCCTATATGATTAAAAAGTGAAAGGTGAGCGCTGATTGTCGGAATGTGCCCCGAGTCGGCAGACGAACGAAACTGGGAGATAGAGACCGACGAGTGCTGTCCAGAGAAATTCGGAAGAACCGCACCCAACCGATGGTCCTCATCCGCGAGGAGTTTCAACAGGCATCCGGAGTATTGTTTCAATGAATACCATCCATAAGGAAGCACATCTGCTTGGTTTTCATGGTCGTGCTGCTATCCATAAGCCTTTGTTCTCAATGTCCAACCTCGCTGCTCGGTTAATGTGGTGCAAAGCACATCGAAATTGGACCGTAGATCAGTGGAAATGGGTTCTTTGGAGCGACGAATCAAGGTTCACCCTTTACCGTTTGGATGGCAGGGTCTGGGTCTGGCGTCTGCCTGGAGAACGTCTCCTGCCAGAATGCATTGTGCCAACAGTCAAGTTCGGAGGTGGAATTATGGTCTGGGGGTGTTTCTCCTGGTATGGACTGGGACTCTTGGTCCCCATTCATGGTAAGCTCAACGCCGATGCCTACTGCACTATTTTGGATGACAATGTGCTTCCTACGTTGTGGCAGTTTTATGGTTGGACCCCTGTTACTTTCAGGACGACAATGCCAGTTGCCATGTTTCGAGGTTAACCAAGGCTTGGTATGGTGCCAATGGAGTTCATCGAATGGACTGGCCTGCCCAGAGCCCAGATCTGAACCCTATCGAGAACCTCTGGGACGAGTTGGATCGCCGAATTAAGGGGTGCACTACCCGTCCAAAATCGGTGAAGGAACTTGTATGTCTACTCCAAGCCGAGTGGAAGACAATACCACTAGCTGTAATACAAAGACTTGTGGAAAGTATGCCCCGGAGGGTTCACGCTGTAATTACCTCTCGTGGAGGCTCTACCAACTATTGATTTTGAATAAAGTTAGTTTTTCTTTTCTATCACCGGTGTCCAAATACTTATTAGTAGACAGTATACACAAAACTTCATCCAAATCAGTTCCGCCGTTTAGGAGAAGTTCTGTTACAAACACGCGACAGAAGAATTTTATATATAAAGATTTTCTCTAGCTCAAGAGACACACAAAGTGACTTATGACTTAAATTTAGGGGGCAAAGTACCATTTGTCACTTAAAATCTTTATTATAAGAGCATGTTTTTCGTTTCATTATAAAAAAATTTTTTCTTCTAGATTAATTTTTTAGAAATTTAAGAAAGATTTGAGGTTCAGAAATTCAAGGAAAATGGAATAGTTCTTTTATTTAAAAAATAACAAAAAACTTTTTATTATCAAATTAACCTATTAATGCCCACCTCACTTTTACCGAATCTATATTGATGAATAATTAAAATCTAAGATACTGTGAACTACATAGAGTATAACAAATAGAAAATTTAAATAACTTTGAATATTTCAGTTTGCCCTCGTTAGTGGTGATCTGACGTTTTAAACATCGTAGGAGGACATTTATATAAAAATAAAATATTTGTGATAGCATATTTATTTGGGATCGCATGTAAAATGTGTATTGTAAATTGAAGCGTTATTACATGTATGGAATTGCCAAGATTTCAATCGATTCTCCTGCTGAAAATGTAAATTTGTGTGCTACGGTAGAAAAATTATAAATGTCGTCGATCCAGATGATTGAAGGCCGGTCTCACCAAAGTCGTTTAATGGTTACCGCGATTAACCTCTGTTTAAACAGAGAATTGCGTCCCACCATTGGTTGGAGCCATGGGTTAATCGCGGTTAACCGTTAACCTTTAAAGGTCATTTACATAAACTCTTTGAGATTTAATAAAATTAGTTTATAAATATTACCTATGAACCTTATAAATGCAAAATGTATTAAAATTTTTATTTGCAATCCTTAGAGGGGTTTGCATTAGAGGATACCGTAAGAGGGATTGAGGGGTGGGCATTAACTGACAAGCCCATCCCCTTGTACAACGAGAACATAATACTTTTTAAAATTTTAATTATATTGGAAGAACAATAAATAAGTGTTCCTAAAAACTATAGTAAATAAATAGTTTAACGATTTATAAGTCTTGTTTGAATAGATATTTTTGTTTCGGGTCATAAGTGAAAAAATGATCTAATTACTAACTTTCCAGGTACATCAAGTTTAAATGCATATATTTCAAAAGAAAAAATTAATTAAATGGGGACTAATAAAACTATCAATTATTGTAAGTTTTTAAAGTTGTCAAAAACATAAAAAACGAAAAAACATTCCCATTAAAAAAAAAAAAAAAAAAAAAAAAAAAAAAAAAAAAAAAAAAAAAAGTTTCACTGTGAAACCACTGTTTGCTAAAGGGTTAAACGACTTTCGTGAGACCGGCGAATAAAAAATTAAATTATAAATAATTGCAGATTATCGAAATTTGTTAGGTTGTTTATAGAATTACCCTCTAGTTTTACTGATAAGAAAGCTTTATTCTGCAAAAATGGAAAAAAAACCCTGAAAACCATTCTTAGCTGTCCCTGAAAACGGACGTTAACCATTAATGAGTTAAAATTTCTTTTACATTTGCACCAAAAATTGATTGGACTTGATTAGTTTTAAACACTAATCAACTCGTGGTTAAATGAAAGCGTATAACACCGGTAGTACGGCATGAAACATTTTGAATGGCTACGAGTATCCATGGCTAGTGTAGGATTTTAGCCCACGTTCTCTGGGACCGAAGGGCAAGACCTTACATTTTCGCCCATTTCACGAGCAAACCATTTAGAAACAAGAATCTCAAAATTGGATATTTTTTAACCAGATATGGATACAGTATTTTATGTATACTATTAAAAAATATTCTATTTTTAATTAAATACTAAGTTATAATAATATTTTAACCCCTTAACGTGCACGCTCCAGTTAACTCGAGCTCACTAAACTGGCCAAACAGGGCGCACTCGAGATAATTCTAGTGGCGTTGTACTTTTGTAGATATTACGCTGTGTGCTGTACTAAAAGAGATAGCAAATGAAAAAGGAAAAGAAAAGAGAGTCGTTACATGTGTAATAGTTGCAATGTTGGGCTATGTGCTGCACCTTGTTTCGAAATATATCACACAAAAGAAAAGTTTGATTAATTTTATAAATACTATTATTGTTATTGTTTTAAAAGTATAAATAAATATTTTTACTGATAATAATGTTTATTCTGAAATGAGAATTCGAAAAGAAAGATAAAAAAGTCGATTTGCATGTAATATTACAATATTCGGCTATTTTCTGCAATGTTATAAAAATCCAAAATTGCAATAAAAACTTTTATTATTTTTGTATTTTTGTAATTTTCTTAGCAAGACAACGTCATAAATTGTGTTTTTTACATAAAAAAATTAATTTTTTTTTTTGGCCGGCCTTTTTAAAAAAAAAAAAACCTATGCATTCGAGTGAAAATGATTGAAATTTTTAAAAAAATTGAGCAAATCTTATCAGAATATCACACTATGTCGTACTCGTTATAGATATAAATGATATTAAAATTTAAAGCAAGTTTCCACAATTAAGTCGTTTTTTCCTACGGCAGATATTAGCAGCACCAAAACTGATACAGAAAAGGCCAAAGAGCAAACCGGGACCACTCCATTTTTATGTTATTTAGCATTTATTTATAGAAGTTTTGATGGGTTTTATGAACAAATTATCAATATTTTTTGCGATATTATTGTGTCAGAATACATACAGGAAGTTTTTATTTTAAAAATAAACCAACTTTAGTGATACACAGTCATAAAATTGTTAAGACTTCCATATAACTATTTTTAATTTACTAGAATTATATTCTATAGCATTTTTATTAGAAATGACTTGTTGAGTGCAAACCAGTGTCTTGGAAAGTTATCCAGTTTAATTATCGGGTGTATATTGGTTCTCAAATCAAGGAATTCAAAGGGAATAGTACACACAAATCAAATACCAATAAAAGAGATGCAATGAATACGTGTTGGGGTAAATTTTAACTTATTTGCAGAATGCACAGCGTTATGTTATGGGTGTGGTGTGGAGATACGTAGAATGTCACACAGTTCATTTCATGGATTAAACGTTTACTCGTTCAGCTCGAACGATAAAAATATAAACAAAATATTAAAATAAACTAAAGCAATTTCCAACATATTACGTCGTATTTCCTTACGACTGACTTACCAAGACAACATTTCTAGCAGCACCAAACCAATCAAAGTTACAAAAAAAGGCCAAGGAGCTAACCGAGATATTCCATTTATACCACGGATCATAGTTAAAACACATTTGCATAGGAGGAAATGCCGTTATGACCGAAATGAAAATTGTATCGATATTTTTATCGATAAGCCTTTCCAACAAAATGGTCTAATTATATTTTTGCAGCATTATCTGACTGCAGTATTGAAAGAATGGTAACAAAAAAGACCAGTCAAGATAATATGTATTTTACTCAACTCGTATGCACATAGAATAAATTGTTTGTCTGCAGGACAAGCGGCATCTTCAGTGCTGCCAGAAGATCTCTAAACTCTATATCCTTCATGTTTACGAAACACTTAACAAGTAGCATTGACATCCCGACTTTCCAACGAAATTCTCGCACATTTTCTTGCACTAAATAACATGTTGAGCCACAAATTACACGTGTAAGTACTGACAGCACTTCTTTGACTTTTCAACCCCGGCTTTATCACCCATCCCTTGTCGTCTTCGACTCATGTTTCCGCTGTCAGGAGCTGACTCGCGTCTTCGCGTTAGATCTGATTCTCGGGTCTCCTGCACCTGCGCCAATAAATAACACCCCTGTGTGCTTTCCCGAAGAAATGCGTCGGTGTCAGTGTCCGGTGTCCAGGATACAGGCTGATCCGGGATTAAGTGTTTGTTTTAACCCTTATCCCCTTCTGCAAACCGAAGGACATGTGTAAACTCTGAAAATGTTTGCAAGATGAGGCACGGCCGGGATTAACAGAACGTGCAGAAGCAGCTGTTTGTCTTTGATTTATGCAGTTTTTAATGCAAGAATGAAACTTGGGGGATTGTCATTGGAAATGGTTATAGGTTTCCTGACAGTTAAAACGAAAATTTACTGGCTGTAACAAATTCCCTTGGAAAAGCTTGTTATTGCCTCGGATTTAACTATGTCTTAAGACGTCTGCTTTTAAAAACACGTATTAGAAAAGCTTCACAGAGTGCTAGAATGTTACTTAACTATGGGAATAAACTATGGGGAAAAGAAAAAAATATAAAACTATATGCATGACATATATATGCATCCATACTGATATATAGTTGAATAAATAAACAGATACGTATATAAAAAGATATAGATTATATTCGAATTTTATTTATTTTTGTTTTGCATTTTTGTGTGTTTGTTTGTGCTATAGTGCATAGCAACGAAAATTTCCTTCTTAACACACTGTGTGCGGGTACATTTAATGCGTCATAATCAAAATAACATGTAATCCCAAAGAGGATAAAATTCTCTCCCTACCTCTTTATACAAGTAAGAAATTTCCATTAAATTGTGTAAAAATTCATTTTATCATAATCTATAATAAATTTACAAGTAATTATTGTCATAAACAAAATTAGTGTAACAAGATTAAAAGTCAAGAAAGGTATGAAATTCATGGTTGATCATATAATTTTGCCTTTTCTCTTTATTCCAGGAATTAATTTTAGAGATATAAGAAACTTTTTGAAACTGTTAGCACATTGTATGAGGGTACATTTCGCAGCGGAATTGTACCGGGAGCGGGCGTTTTGCGCTTAAATTTAGTTATTCATTTAAATCTTAATAGATCGAAAATTACTTAATTTTTTTAACCAACTTCTTCGTATTTTGTATTGAATCATGTAAACAAATATAAAAGAAATATATAAATTACCCATAAGATTTTTGTAAACAAAAATATATTTTATTGGATAAATTTATAATAGTATCGTAAATATGAAAAATCAATACTTGTAGTATATACTTTTAATTTTTCGAATTATGTTATATATAACATTTTTACATTACAAAAAAAATGAAGACAAGAACATCGGCTTCGTTTTCTGTATATGCCGTTATTTTTGTACCCACAAACATGTTATTACACCAAAACTAGTAATGACAAAATCAATATCAAAACGTACTAGTACGTGTCCCACATACAATGTGTTAAGCTCAATGAAATGTTTGTTTCAGATCTAAAGCTTTGCTTAACCGAAACATTTAAAGTTAACATGTACCCCAACCTATGCGAAACGAAAGAAAGCTCACATAACCTTTTCTGCCTCATTTACTTGCTTAACAAAAAAATTCCGAAATATAAGTTATAAATGAGTATTAGTAATGTAACAATAAGAATGTAATTAAAGCATTTCTTTTATTCAACGCAATATCTCTTTGGTGATAGTTAAGTAATTTCAAAAATGTAGATAACCAACAGTTCTAAACAGTGTAATAATAAGATTGCAATATAAGCATTTATTTTATATAATGTAATTTCTTTTTGGTGATGAAAAAGGAATTTTTAAAATATAGATAACCGCCATTTCTATTCTATGTCCATACCAGGTAAAATTATATATTTTTTATATATATAGAGTTTAAAATTAGGTAAGATCTTTTAGTACGAGAAACGAAGAAGAAAATGATTTTGTGCTGAATTGAACTTCGAGGTAATTTCTCTTTGGTGATGAAAAAGGAATTTTTAAAATATAGATAACCACCAGTTCTATTCAATGTCCATACCAGATAAAATTATATTTTTTTATATATATTTAGCAGTTTAAAATTAGGTAAGATCTTTTAGTACGAGAAACGAAGAAGAAAATGATTTTGTGCTGAATTGAACTTCGAGGTAATTTCTCTTTGGTGATGAAAAAGGAATTTTTAAAATATAGATAACCACCAGTTCTATTGAATGTCCTTACCAGGTGAAATTTTATTTTTCATACACATTTAGTTGTCTAAAATTAGGTAAGATTCATTAGTAGTATACGAAAAACGAAGAAGAAAATAATTTTGTGCTGAATTGAACTTCTGAATTGAACTTTGGGGTAATTTCTCTTTGGTGATGAAAAAGGAATTTTTAAAATATTGATAACCACAAGTT
Organism: Pardosa pseudoannulata; assembly: GCA_032207245.1. Classification (NCBI taxonomy): domain Eukaryota; kingdom Metazoa; phylum Arthropoda; class Arachnida; order Araneae; family Lycosidae; genus Pardosa; species Pardosa pseudoannulata. Next base: position 105,724,682 of record CM063509.1, read on the forward strand.
CTATTTAATGTCCTTACCAGGTAAAATTATATTTTTCATATATGTTTAGTGGTTTAAAATTAGTTACGATCCTTAGTATTATATGAAAAACAAAGAAAATAATGTTGTGCTGAATTGAACTTCGAGTAACCTACTAAGTGATTTAAGTAATTGGGGAGGGAAAAGGCTACAGATTTAATAAGAATAAGGTAAGAAAAACAGATTGCATTTAGGTTATAAATTTTGCACGTATATTAAAATTATACATTGTTGTAGATGGTATTTTAGAGCATTATTAATTTATTACAAAAATCAAACATTGTTCTTTCATTTATTCACTTCTTAAAGAGACAACAGAGAAACAGAAAAACAGATTGCATTTAGGTTATAAATTTTGCACGTATATTAAAATTATACATTGTTGTAGATGGTATTTTAGAGCATTATTAATTTATTACAAAAATCAAACATTGTTCTTTCATTTATTCACTTCTTAACCCACTCGAGACAACAACTTTTCAATCTTGTAGTGTCGAGAAATCAATCAAATTTTAATATGAGACCTATATCTGTAAAAAGTATCCCTGAAGATAAGTTTCTAGAAACATTACTTTAATCATTTTCTTTATTACCTAATTATTACTTAAATTAGGAGCAACATATGAAGACCATGTCAGCGACAGGATTAAGAAAATAAAATGTTATTTAATGCTTAAAAGGAATAATTTAATGCTTATCCGTCATCCATTTTCTGCGTATCGGTGAAACAATACAAACTGGAAAATGAAGTACCAGTGACTGCTTCAACGCATTTCCGTTCTGAATTAAGCGCGAAATGAGAAAGGCGTTTTGGAAATGTAACACCCGGAAATTCCAACAGGATTGAAAATTCGGAGAAAATGGACAACTACTACTTAATGTATGCCATGAAGTTATTTATAGAAATACTCATTAAAAAGATTGTATTCTGAAAAAGTACTTCTTAATCATTTTTCATACATGACATCTTTTTATCATAGATATTTTTGTGACGCCAGATATGAAATATTAAATAACGATATAAAAAATAAATGTTTTATCATAAATAATTCATTTCTTTGCTGAACAATATGCATATGAAAAGAATTTGTTTGTCAGAATTCATTTCAAGTATACATAAACTAATAATAAAAAATCATATTTTAACGAGACAGATATCCTTGCATCAAATATTTGGACGAAAATAATGTATAACAAATTGAGTTTTATTAAAATATTTGTTACTGATGGATATAAAGTATCTTTAGCACCAAATGATGTTTGGATTTAATAAGCCTTAAAACTGTAAAAGTCGATTGATATAGGTCAAGGGATAGAAAACAGTTTGCAAGCCGCACGGGGCCGCTTGCATGGCTGTTTGTGACTTCTCAAAGTTCTGCTTCTATGTATTATAGCAATAGCAATTAATGTATATAAATATATATCTCTGATATCTTCATTTCTATTGTTTCATTAACCATTTGGTTCTTCTCTCTTGAACATCTGTCGACACCTGAAGAAGGTTCCTTAAATAATCTGATTCTTCTTCAGTGGCATAACAACCCAGGATGATCCTTTGCCCTCTCAATAAGCTTTTTCCAAGACATCCTTCTGGAGGCCAAATTCTTCCAGTTTTTTACTTTAAGTACCTTAAGGTTTCTTTCCAGGCAGTCTGTCCATCTCAGGTTGGGTCTTCCTCGTCTTTGAGTTCCTGTAGGTTTTGCATCGAAGACACTTTGTGGTTTGGTCATTGTCCATTCTGATTAGATGGCCTGCCCACTTTATTCTTTGCAATTTGATGAAATTTATTATACCAGGTTCATTATATAAATTACATAGTTCTAAACTTGATCTCTTGAGCCATATATTATTTTTTTATTCCTTCAAATATATTTCTCTGGATTTTTAAGTCATACCATGACCAATATTTTTCTAAATCATTTGGCAACAGTGTAATGTGCAGTTGGGTCAGATCAGTGGCAATTTATTCAGCTCAAGGAGGATGCGGGGGTTGTATTACCCTATAGATTGCTGTATCCATATGTTATATACGTAAGTTTTGTTTTGTTAAATTTGAGGTAGAAGTTGAAGAGGGAGCACTCCATGGCAAAAAAAACTTCTCGGTAAGGCTCTAAGCGTATTACATTGTTTTCAACAGGTCATTAACAAAAAACTTCCTCCTACTCACTTCGCTTTTGATGCGAAGTTCTGTTGCTTTCTCTGTAATATTCTTCTTTTATTATTAGCTTTCGAAATAAATAGATCCTTTGTTTGTGCATATATCTTTTTGTGTATTCGTTGTGTTGTAATTAAGAAGCTATTTTGCACAAAACAAAGCCTTGATACATTATTTCAATGTTATGGATTTAAATTATGGATCTAAATATGGATCTAATAAACACGTGATAAGCTCGAGATGAAAGTTTACAAATTAATACCTTTTATGCTATATTCATCAAAAATGTAAACATTATCAGACTTATTTTACAATATACAAGATTGGTTTTTATTAAAATTTTGGTAATGAAAATAAGTTTCGTTTACCTTTGTAGATATCTGATTCAGTCTGGGTTTTACTTTTGGCTTACTTGTTATTGTTTGGATTACTGGAGCAACCTTCCTTTAAGTACATGACATTGAAATACAGAAAATATTTCAACTAGTGTTTCTTTGTCTAAATTAAATTTTCGCCACCCCCCCAGCATTTTGTTTTGAGACCTCATTAAGGGTCGTGAATTATAGTTTAAGAACCACTGTTCCGAGGAACGAACACTGTAAGACTTTACAAATGATAGGAAACTTTCTACTGTAAATTATTTTTATTGAGAAGTATTATTTTCAGGTCTCCGCGCATGACTTGAAACTGATTTAATTTTTCAGAGATTTAATGATAGAATCGTCTCAACCTACAAAGTATTGACGGCAACAAATAATTAAAATATTAAAAAGACATAATATACAAAATTTATGTATGTTAAAATATACACTCGTGTTTGTGAGGTACACACATATAGTATTAAAATAATTTATCATTCGATTGTAATTTATTTTCTCTACGATGTAGTCACCTTTTAAAAACACATGTAATAAAGTATTGACGGCAACAAATAATTAAAATATTAAAAAGGCATAAAACACAAAATTTATGTATGTTAAAATATACACTCGTGTTTGTGAGGTACACACATATAGTATTAAAATAATTTATCATTCGATTGTAATTTATTTTCTCTACGATGTAGTCACCTTTTAAAAACACATGTAATAAAGTATCTCATAGCCGTTTTTAAGTATTTCATTTGACAGGAATAAAAAAAATACGTATACGTTAAAAAAGTAAAAGTATTGACGGCAACAAATAATTAAAATATTAAAAGGCATAATACACGAAATTTATGTATGTTAATATATACAGTTGTATGTGATGTACACACATATAGTATTAGAATAATTTATCATTCGATTGAAATTCGTTTTTTGTGCCATGTAGTCACCTTTTAAAAACACATGTAATAAAGTATCTCAGAGCCGTTTTTAAGTATTTCATTTTGCAGGAATAAAAAAATACGTTAAAAAAAGTGTTAGCAATACATATGATACAACCTGACATTTTTTGAGCAAATAATCTTTTTTAATCTTCTACCAAGTTAGTAAATGCTACGTTATAATACTGTAAAGCAGCGTTTAAATATAAGACGCTGTATTTAATAGAAAAGAAAAAAAATTTAGTTGTTATTTTACATCGTACGTTTTACTTAATGAAAAAACATCGTTTCTGGAATGGATAGGATTTCTAAAAAATATAGTCATTTGGAATTTTTTTCTCGTGTAGATCATCCTCCATAAAACTTTGGGCAGACATATTCCACAGAAAAAGAAAGAAGTCGGAGAAGGGAATGATTTTTTTTTCCGACAATATCTTCCTCTTAATCTACCTTCTCAGACCCTTCTTGGAAGTTTGTTCAGGGGATTTCTGAAGTCGGAGGGAGCAAGAGGAAATCTACATCACTGCTGATCCACCTAATGCTCGAGTTTGTCAACGACGCTGATAAATGAGAGAAGAGGGGGGGGGGAAATAGCTCCTGTCTGATAGGAAACACCTCCAACAGTCACAGTTAAACGCGTCGTTTTGCTTTCAGCCTACATTCATACAATTTTCAGAATTTTATCGAATAAACACTATACGGTTTACAATAGAATAGATTGCAGTATTATTGCTATTCGGATGGATGGGTTATCTTTAAAAAATTAGTTGCTTTAAAAAAGTATATTGTGTGTATTGCTAAATAGCGCAATGGATAAAGAGCGTGTCGTCTATTTCTCTGAAAATACAAACGAATTAGTTAAAAATACATTTGCAGCTTGTAGTATACATATTAAACTGAAATGCATTTCACCTAATAAATTGTCCAGTACCCATTATTATAGATTATGCAAAAATCACTTTATCATTCGTTTTGACGTTGAGCGGCATTTATCCCGTTCCGGTAGTTAGTCAACATTTTGTACAGCTTTATAACGTGCTACCCACTTCTTGACGAACGACTCCGACTTTCTCGTGTACCGGGCTGCAGCTGCACGAGACATTTTTGGTCCTTTTGGGTGGTTACACAGAAACACTGCCTCAAAACGGCTCGCATACGCGGCACTCATTTGTTGAATTGTTGATTGAACACAGCAAAACAAATCGAATAAACAATATAGCCATAAAGCATTCTTCTCTAATGTTTGAAGAACACGTGCAATTGAGCCGGTATCTGTGCTCTATCTATTGACGAAGTTATGAGCGACACGCTCTTATGGAACAGATTGTATTTGCATGGTGATTTAGGTCAATCCTTTCCTGACCTGAATCACTGTGCAATACTCCGTCACTATCGGTCCAACCCTTTCGGAATACTTAGCAAACATACATACAAAAAACTCTATATATATAGTTATAAACCTTTGTATGCATGTATGCTTTTTATCTATTCCAAAGAGGACTGAGCAGAACGATGGCCGAATGGTAGAGCACTGCTCTTCGGTACCGGAGTTCACAGGTTCCAATCCGGCGCCTTGCATGGATGTTCTTAGCCGTTCGGGATCAGCTTTTGTTGTACTTATTTATCTAAATTGTCTACATTTTTTTGTTATTTTAAATTTTATGGGTGGAATGCTGACTTGGCCTGTGCGTAACGCATTGTTGGCGGACGGTCAGGCCGAATCAGCAATTCAACACCCAACACCCGACTTCGGGTAGGTGGCTGGTTACAGGTAGTACACGGCTTTAAGCAGCAAGTCCTGGTCTCAAAAGCCCTCGTCAGCAAAGCAGTAGACCGTAACTCTCCAAACCAAATCAAATAAATAGCGTGGTAATGCACTGTTTTAACCAAATAGCTTTTTAATTACTAAAGAGCAAATACCATAAAAAAATCTGCATCAACAAATTATATACTTGCTATAAATGCTAATAGCAGAAGTAGAAATTTATAGAGAAAGCAATTAACATTTATACCTTTTAGTAGCATATATGGAAGGCAGACTTTTTATTTCGATGCCAGTTGATTTGAACCAACAAATTATCTACATGCAGTAAAAGAAAATAATAAGTAGAAGTTTAAAGAAAAAGCAGCAAAAATTTACTTTTTACCAAAGCTAATAGCAGAAGTAGAAATTTATCGAGAAAGCAATAAACATTTATACCTTTTAGCAGCATATATAGAAGAGAGACTTTTTATTTCGATTCTAGTTATATGCACCAACAAATCATCTACTTGGAGTAAAAACAAATAATACAAGTAGAAGTTTATAGGGACAGCAGCAAAAATTTATTTTTTAGCAAACCTAATAGTAGAAGTGGAAATTTATAGAGAGAGCAATAAACATTTATACCTTTTAGCAGGATATATGGATGGCAGACTTTTTATCTTCATGCCAGTTGATATGCACCAACAAATCAACTACATGCAGTAAAAGAAAATAATATAAGTAGAAGTTTATAGGGACAGCAGCAAACATTTATTTTTTAGCAAACCTAATAGTAGAAGTAGAAATTTATAGAGAAAGCATAAACATTTATACCTTATAGCAGCAAATATGGAAGGCAGACTTTTTATTTTGATGCCAGTTGAAAAAGAACTGAACCTATCTTCACAAAATTTTCGATTTTGACATTGCATTCGACATTGCATGACGACACTATGTTTTGCGTTATTTCACACATTTTTCTTCTAATATCGTGCTAAATTTATCAAATCTTTTAAATAAGTTGAATCATGGGATGGTGCAATAAATGAGCTTTAAATTTAAATAAGTATTCATGTTTTTATACTGGGAAGTGCTTATATTTTTTGTTTTTATTTAGCAGAGTTGAATGTTTTTAATTTTATTCGCCATTTTGTCAAATTCCAATCTATGTTTATCGTAATCGTTTTCAAAAATTAAAAATATTTGACAGTTTAATCGCGTGATTAATATTTTTTATTCTTTTTTAAGGTACCACGATTCTCTTTAATTTCGACGAAAATGTAGTTACTTTTAAGAGCAAGGAATAATCGGCAAGTAGATCCTTTTTATTTCCGTAGCTCATATTTCTTAAATTTATAAAGAACATTAAATTTAAGTAAAATGTGTTATTCTGTTTATGAAAGAAAGTTGCTTTGTTTACGAAATTGTTAATATTTTTGGTACATGATGCAATATAAAACCTAAATTAAATTTTGAAATAAGCATAATTTTAATTAAAAGGCGATGAGGTTAGTCTGTATCCGCCATATTGGAATCCTCTCGCTCACTGTTAACCAATGGGAAAAACTCCCTCTGGTCGACTCACATTTTAAGAATTCTTTTAAAAAATATATACCACGTGATAGAATGGCAAATTTTCTATGCTGTTATCTTTTACTTTTTAAAAAAAATTATGCCTGTTAAATGCTCTTATTTGTGTTGGTTAGAGAGTATACCAAAATTTCTCTCAAATAATTTAAAATGAAATATATTTTACCGGACTTTTTTTATGGGAAAAATGACACCTGAGAGAGTTGCTATTATAACATTTTTAAAAACTTCTTTAAAAGTGATAAGTCTATGGGAAGTTTTATTTTGCCCATAGATTGACAGCAAGAGGAATCCAACATGATAGGTATAGTCAGTACTTAATTACCTATACTGAAGGCTGGTCGCAAAATACCTAAATATTATGAACTACCATATAGCCCGTCACAAGAAGAGATCGGTAAAATTCTTAATTTTCCAGAATTGTAAAGTACTCTATGAGGCAGATAAAAATGTTTTTTTTTTTTTCTGAGAATTATCTGTTCACGTTCAATAGTTTATCTTCCTACTCCTCTAAAGTCTCCCTATACTGTGAATGCAGTTTAGAATCATGTTGAATTCATTTAGAAAGATAATTCAAAGTTTTCTTAGCTACGTCGAAATTATCGTTAAGTTCTTCCCAATTTTTTTTGCCACAGTAATTAATGGAAGTAAAAGAACGAAATTATCATTTCCACTACACCCTGGAGGTAGATAGAATTGGTTGTTAATACGGACGATAAAATTTTCATTGCAACAAAAAATAATCGATGATTAAATTTAAAATTATATATATATACCTAATCTATTATTTAAGCCAAATATAAAAGAAAACTATTTACGTAATGTCTAAGTTCAGTGATAGAAATGCATGAAAAAATGCAGACGATAATTAAATCATTTAAAATAAGAAATGATTAAATGGGATTTTAAAGGAACGCTATCATAATACAAAAAACATGTTATTTTTACCTATTTATTATGTGAGAAATTGATAAATTTAATCGCCTTCTCTTAACCGGAGAATATAGGGCTTAAAATAATAAGGCGATTTTAAGCAGTAGGGCAAATTCTCAAATTATGACAATTCTGGCTTTAGTTTCATACGGAAGGGCAGTTTATTGTTTGTCTATTGGCTGTTGTAAACATGAAAATGAATGGGAAGTGCATTATAGTGGTTCGTGACGTTGCGACAAATTGCCTTATAGCATTAAACTATCAAAATCTTCTACAATCTACAACATGCGAGGTTTATTTAGTATTGAATAAGTTTATCTGTTGTAAGGGTTCTAAAACTTTAATTTCCCACACCAAGGACTAAGAGGAAGATACTAGTTTGTAAAATTGCAGCATCTTCAGTTGAAATAATGTTATCTTAAAGTAAAAATGCAAACTTGAAGCATATATAAAATATCTCCTCAGTGTTTACTACGAAAAATGAGACCAAGGACTCTTTATTTAGGTAGCCTTAAATGTTTTGCAACATTAAAAGTATGAATGCATCAAAACACGAGCTTTTAAATTCATTTATTTATTTTTGCAGCTTAAACAGGTTTATCATTGTTTAAACCAAGTGTCAGCTGTGTTTAACACCCGGTCATTTTTTTTTCTCTCCTGTCTTGAATGGAACTTGATGGGTTTACCCATAGGCTCCTTTCAGTAACAAAACATCATTTGCTAATGTATTCGAACAGTTAGTTTTATTTCCTATGGTGTCCTACTTTTTTTTCTTGTATGAAGTATGGAAAAATATTCTAATAGTCAAAGTGTTCTTTGATGAATATCAGCGTTTTAGTGTTACTCGTCCCCAGTAGCTTAAGAAGGCGGGTGCGGAGAGTACCGGGTGCCAAATCTGGAGTCACTACTCTCTATTGCTCACCATTGTGTCCAGGGGCGGACTAAGGCCTAGGCAACCTAGACATGTGCTTAAAGCCCGTAATTTTTGGCTCCCGAAAATTAGGTTTTTAATTTTTATTTTTGCATAACAGAAAAACGTGATATTCATAATTATTTCTGAAACGTATTCAAATTATGCCGAATCGTTGATTGTTAAATCGACAACTGTAGACGAGCTTTCCCGTTCTTATGCATCCACGCTCTCGAGTGTCGATGTGTGTAAATACAATCGAGCCTCTCGCTTATCAAGCCTTTACTGTACACGTCAGCACGTATTTAACCCCTTCCGGTAAAATAACGAGTCTAGCTCGTCATTAGTTTTTCATTCCATACCGCACAATGACGAGCTACACTCGTCATGCGATTAAAGTTACTGTTAAATATGATAATTAATTTAGTTTAAAATTTCTAGTGTACTCAACTTGGCAACACTTTTATCACTTGTGAAAATCACAAGTCACTATTGCCTATTGTTTACATAGAATTTCTTGGTACAAGTCATTGCCAAATTAATGAGTCAGAATAAAAGAAAACCTACTAAGAAATGCCGTGTGTGTTACAAGAATCAAATTAAAAGTGAGACTACTTGGCGGTGTAAACATTTAAGAATTCCTTTGCACTTTGTTTTGAAAAGTACCATTAGCTTGAAGACTATTATCTGTATACCTTATTAATGTTTTGCTTTGATATTTTCTCAATTTTACTGTTTCTGATATTATTTAACACTATGTAAAAAGTGGATTTTAATTACGAATATGTAAGAATTGTAAAATGAAACAAGTTTTTTAAATAAAAATTAAATGGTTATTTCATGCACAGTTTTTCATTATTAAATCATACCGGAAGGGGTTAAAGAGTCAAACGTAGCTATTAGAAATCAGTGCCTCCTGAACGTATTGCATCTTATATGAAATTCCAGAACATGAAATAAGATTCAGTGGCAAAGAACATTTTAAAGCTAATATTTTTTTATATGCGATTCTTTACATTAAAAAAAATCTGAGGTATATAAAATTATTAACAAAAAATTCAAAACAATTTTTCATAATAGTGATATTAGTGACTATTCAATAGAGGAATTTAAATGCCATGAACAAGATTTAAATCTAACAGAACTGAAAAAAGAAGTATTACAATTTAAGACTTTGCATAAAGAAAATATTATTTCGCCTGTATCCCTGTGGTCATTTATTCAGGAAAATAATACTATTGCAACATTCTCTAATTTAAACATAATTCTGAGAATTTATTCAACCCTTCCAATAAGCAATGCAAGTGACGAAAGATCATTCTCAGTAATGGCCAGAATAAAACATTTTTTAAGATGCATATTAGGACAACAAAAATTGTTTATCATTACTTTATGTAGAAAAAGAGTTATTAAATAATTCTATTAATTATGACAAACTAATTGACGAGTTTGCAGAATTAAAAGTGAGAAAAAAAGGGCAATATAAATAATAAATCTGGGTATATTTGTTTAAGAATTATTGTTTGTTTTAATAAATTTTGTTTATGTTTGTTTGTTTTAGTAAATTATGTATATTTAAATTTTGTACATATATATATTTTTTTTTTGCTTTTTTTTTCTTGGAATCCGAAAATTAAATAGAACTGCATACTATGTACTTTAAAACCAAACTACCAAAGTATGTGTATACTGCAAAGTATGTGTCATTACTGAAAAATAGACCAAAAATTAATGTTGTCTAGGGCCCGCTTTACACTTAGTCCGCCACTGACTGTGTCAAATGAATACTGTAGCTTACAATATCGATTTTGATAACACAATATCAAAATTTGCGGCGCAAAATTGTTGCTAACCCTAACTTATCAAGAATCCAATATGGATGCTTCTATCCATTCCAGGTCCAAACGCTTCATAAATTCTAGGACAGATAACTTAGGCTATTATTATTTAGGGAATAAATGAAATTTCCGAAAATGTCTGTCCGCTATACAAATCAGCTCGCCTATACCTATCGGTACCGAATTTGATATTAGTTTGTTTCATATTGTAGCTTACGATTTGGAATCTGGCATTATACTACACTGTCACAAGCAACATTGTACATGCACATATTTATTACTGAAATTATCTATTAGTTTCAAACTATCCTGATCTTTTACAATCTACAATCGTGAGGTTTATTTAGCATTTCTATTGATACGTTTATCTGTTGTAAGGGTTCTAACACTTTTATGGGGAACTTTAATTGCCCACACCAAGGACTGAGCGGAAGATACCAGTTTGTAAAAATGCATCATCTTCAGTTGAAATAATGTCATCATAAAGTAAAAATGCAAACTTGAAGCATATAGAAAATATCTTCTCTGTGTTTACTACGAAAAATGAGACCAAGGATTAACCAAAATAGGCGTAAGTGTATTTTTAGTAACGGTAGTTAAACGCAATTTATAGTAACGGTTAGTATATCTGCAAAACTTGCAATAATAAAAGGTAGACAAAGAAATTTGGCAAGACATATAAGTGGTGTGTAACATCAAGTGAGGCGAGCGCACGATTTCTTAAAACGTCTACCTACGTCAAGTGGCATGTTATGATAGAATCAGATAACAATGAGGCACTTTATAAGCAAACTTAAAAGAGAATATATAAAAATATGTGTTATATCTGTACTAATAGCATGCTAACATTTCAATATTAGCATTTTTTATATTAATATTTTTATAAACAGATTATTAAATTAATTTACTATTGAATGTATTGTCGATAATTGAAGGTGTACATTTTGGGTTAGTTAAATTAAAATTCAGTATTTGTAAGTGTATTTTTAGTAACGGTATTTAAAATTTAGTTTACAAAATTACTGATTAATGAGAAAGTTGGTAAATCTGCAAACCTTGCAACAATGAAAGCTAGGCAAAGAAATTTGGCGAGACATATAAGTAGAGATGTAAAAAACCCGGAATTTTGAAGAGGTGGGAATAAACTCGAATTTTGGGGAATAAAAACAGAATTTTGGGAACTTTGGGAAGAAATCATTTTAACAATGTTTACATTTATTTTTTCAACAGTGGCTATTTAAGAACTAGCATATTATTTCTAAGAGATTTTTTTTTAACTTTTGGCAATATATATATATATATATATATATATATATATATATATATATATATATATATATATATATATATATATATATATATACATACATACATACATACAAGAAATAGTAGCAATGAGCATTTAAATGATTTTATAGAAGTACTTAATTACCCTGTTAGTCTTATCAAACACATAACTGGTTGCTTCAATTTTAATTGCTAATATAATAATTATATACATTATTTTTGAGCATTATTTATTATGTAAATTGCTTTATGCTAAACTTTTCTCCCTTCTTTTATAATATAAAAATCAATATCTTTAAAATTAAAATATTAGTTTATTATTTTTTGTAATGCATATGTCATTTAAAGGTGTAATCAAATGACACTGTTGCATTTTGTGTCCAATTCACACACACACATACACACACACGCACACGCACACGCACACATAGAAAGAGAGAGATGTTATCCAAGAAAAATAATGATTTATGGGTTTTGTGACACTACAAATTGCCTAATATTTATGTAATAATAAAAATATTGGATATTTCTCAAAGGATAAATATACTCATACTTTCATGCTAAACATGATACCTTGCCAAATATAGTTAGTTAATCCCAATTATTCAATTTTTTTATAGCATATCATAGTTAAATTTTGTGAAAATATCAACTTTTGAGGTTTACAACAAAGACAGAATAAAAATGGTGGTTTTGATTGTGTCATAGGAATTGGCGACTTCAAAATACTTCAAAATTCCCATGTTTTGTAAATTTTCAAAATTCCCTTCTCAAAAAATCCGGTTTTTTCCTGGGTTTAAACCGGGTTTTTTCCACTGCTCATAACTCTACATATAAGAGGTGTGTAACATCAAGCGAGGCGAGTACACGATTTCTTAAAATGTCTACCTACGTCAAGTGGCATGTTATGATAGAATCAGATAACAATGAGGCACTTTATGAACATTTCCTCTCGATTTGCCATCAGTTTGTACCTGACAAAACACGGGCATGTTTCTCTGTGTAACGGTTTCGTGTTACGGGTTTTATCTAGTCATCTCATCGCATTCCATGCAGCAACACAGCGCAGTTTCCGTACATGGCAGCATTTTTATACGCATTTCGCCATTCCAAAGATTATTCATCATCTCGCGTGGAAATCAAAAAATCAAGCGCATTTCACCGACATTGTAAAGAGCTGGAAAGGGCCAATAGGTCGGAATGCCGCAAAAACAAACCCGATGTGCAAAGGGGGGAAAAGAGCGAAATCCGAAAAGAAGTAAATTGAGAGGTAAATGGCTCCATTTTGAAGTTGTTCCTTTATGTTGGCCAAGCACACGTCAGAAGTTATCGTTTATCAATGAGCGGACCTTTTCAAGGAGGGAAAGAATGGCGACCTCTTAGGGTTAAGGAAAAAGATTTTCGTCTCATTTCTCTGCTGTCAGATGGCAACGTTATAGAGTGAGTCATCACCTGGGGATAGTATGGCGTCCATGATAAATGTTAGAGGAGCATGTGTTCACATATTAATGCTTGTAGATGCCTGGATGTAGACTGCCGTGTTGCACTAACTGTGTGAGGCGAATCGATTTTATTTTATATCACTTCTTTATTATGGCTCTGTAAGAGACGTGCGGCCAAATCTATTTTCGGAGAAATAGATTGCACTTTAAGTTAATGTGCCTCAGAAGGAGAATATCAAATACCTGGACGGTGGTATGGAACTTGATAGATTGCAAGGTCTTCTCTTGCAAGGATCTATTATTTCGTGAATGGCAATAGGATATCACTTGAAGATAAATAAATAGCACTTATTGTAGTATTCGAGCTACTGAGCAAATCAAATCTGTACATATTTTCTGCCAGAATAAAATTACTTGTAATGGAGATGCTACTTTTCATTCAACATTTGTAAAGAAAACAAAAAGCTATAATAAAGAGAAAACTAGCACCCTTACCCTTAAGATAAAATCAAATCTGTACATATTTTCTACCAGAATAAATTTACTTGTAACGGAGATGCTACTTTTCATTCAACATTCGTAAAGAAAACAAAAAGCTATAATAAAGAGAAAACTAGCACTTTTACCTTTCAGATAAAATCAAATCTGTACATATTTTCTGCCAAAATAAATTTACTGGTAACGGAGATGCTACTTTTCATTCAACATTCGTAAAGAAAACAAAAAGCTATAATAAAGAGAAAACTAGCACCCTTACCCTTGAGATAAAATCAAATCTGTACATATTTTTTGCCAAAATTAATTTACTGGTAACGGAGATGCTACTTTTCATTCAACATTCGTAAAGAAAACAAAAATCTAGAATAAAGAGAAAACTAGCACCCTTACACTTGAGATAAAATCAAATCTGTGCATATTTTCTGCCAAAATTAATTTACTGGTAACGGAGATGCTACTTTTCATTCAACATTCGTAAAGAAAACAAAAAGCTATAATAAAGACAAAACTAGCACCCTTACCCTTGAGATAAAATCAAATCTGTACATATTTTTTGCCAAAATTAATTTACTGATAACGGAGATGCTACTTTTCATTCAACATTCGTAAAGAAAACAAAAAGCTATAATAAAGAGAAAACTAGCACCCTTACCCTTGAGATAAAATCAAATCTGTACATATTTTTTGCCAAAATAAATTTACTGGTAACGGAGATGCTACTTTTCATTCAACATTCGTAAAGAAAACAAAAAGCTATAATAAAGAGAAAACTAGCACCCTTACCCTTGAGATAAAATCAAATCTGTACATATTTTTTGCCAAAATTAATTTACTGGTAACGGAGATGCTACTTTTCATTCAACATTCGTAAAGAAAGAAAAAAAGCTATAATAAAGAGAAAACTAGCACCCTTACCCTTGAGATAAAATCAAATCTGTACATATTTTTTGCCAAAATAAATTTACTGGTAACGGAGATGCTACTTTTCATTCAACATTCGTAAAGAAAGAAAAAAAGCTATAATAAAGAGAAAAACTAGCACCCTTACCCTTGAGATAAAATCAAATCTGTACATATTTTTTGCCAAAATTAATTTACTGGTAACGGAGATGCTACTTTTCATTCAACATTCGTAAAGAAAACAAAAAGCTATAATAAAGAGAAAACTAGCACCCTTACCCTTGAGATAAAATCAAATCTGTACATATTTTTTGCCAAAATAAATTTACTGGTAACGGAGATGCTACTTTTCATTCAACATTCGTAAAGAAAACAAAAAGCTATAATAAAGAGAAAACTAGCACTCTTACCCTTCAGATAAAATCAAATCTGTACATATTTTCTGCCAAAATAAATTTACTGGTAACGGAGATGCTACTTTTCATTCAACATTCGTAAAGAAAACAAAAAGCTATAATAAAGAGAAAACTAGCACCCTTACCCTTCAGATAAAATCAAATCTGTACATATTTTTTGCCAAAATTAATTTACTGGTAACGGAGATGCTACTTTTCATTCAACATTCGTAAAGAAAACAAAAAGCTATAATAAAGAGAAAACTAGCACCCTTACCCTTGAGATAAAATCAAATCTGTACATATTTTTTGCCAAAATTAATTTACTGGTAACGGAGATGCTACTTTTCATTCAACATTCGTAAAGAAAACAAAAAGCTATAATAAAGAGAAAACTAGCACTCTTACCCTTGAGATAAAATCAAATCTGTACATATTTTCTGCCAAAATAAATTTACTGGTAACGGAGATGCTACTTTTCATTCAACATTCGTAAAGAAAACAAAAAGCTATAATAAAGAGAAAACTAGCACCCTTACCCTTGAGATAAAATCAAATCTGTACATATTTTTTGCCAAAATAAATTTACTGGTAACGGAGATGCTACTTTTCATTCAACATTCGTAAAGAAAGAAAAAAAGCTATAATAAAGAGAAAAACTAGCACCCTTACCCTTGAGATAAAATCAAATCTGTACATATTTTTTGCCAAAATTAATTTACTGGTAACGGAGATGCTACTTTTCATTCAACATTCGTAAAGAAAACAAAAAGCTATAATAAAGACAAAACTAGCACCCTTACCCTTGAGATAAAATCAAATCTGTACATATTTTCTGCCAAAATTAATTTACTGGTAACGGAGATGCTACTTTTCATTCAACATTCGTAAAGAAAACAAAAAGCTATAATAAAGACAAAACTAGCACCCTTACCCTTGAGATAAAATCAAATCTGTACATATTTTTTGCCAAAATTAATTTACTGGTAACGGAGATGCTACTTTTCATTCAACATTCGTAAAGAAAACAAAAAGCTATAATAAAGAGAAAAACTAGCACCCTTACCCTTGAGATAAAATCAAATCTGTACATATTTTTTGCCAAAATTAATTTACTGGTAACGGAGATGCTACTTTTCATTCAACATTCGTAAAGAAAACAAAAAGCTATAATAAAGACAAAACTAGCACCCTTACCCTTGAGATAAAATCAAATCTGTACATATTTTTTGCCAAAATTAAATTTACTGGTAACGGAGATGCTACTTTTCATTCAACATTCGTAAAGAAAACAAAAAGCTATAATAAAGACAAAACTAGCACCCTTACCCTTGAGATAAAATCAAATCTGTACATATTTTCTGCCAAAATTAATTTACTGGTAACGGAGATGCTACTTTTCATTCAACATTCGTAAAGAAAACAAAAAGCTATAATAAAGACAAAACTAGCACCCTTACCCTTGAGATAAAATCAAATCTGTACATATTTTTTGCCAAAATTAATTTACTGGTAACGGAGATGCTACTTTTCATTCAACATTCGTAAAGAAAACAAAAAGCTATAATAAAGACAAAACTAGCACCCTTACCCTTGAGATAAAATCAAATCTGTACATATTTTTTGCCAAAATTAATTTACTGGTAACGGAGATGCTACTTTTCATTCAACATTCGTAAAGAAAACAAAAAGCTATAATAAAGACAAAACTAGCACCCTTACCCTTGAGATAAAATCAAATCTGTACATATTTTCTGCCAAAATAAATTTACTGGTAACGGAGATGCTACTTTTCATTCAACATTCGTAAAGAAAACAAAAAGCTATAATAAAGACAAAACTAGCACCCTTACCCTTGAGATAAAATCAAATCTGTACATATTTTTTGCCAAAATTAATTTACTGGTAACGGAGATGCTACTTTTCATTCAACATTCGTAAAGAAAACAAAAAGCTATAATAAAGACAAAACTAGCACCCTTACCCTTGAGATAAAATCAAATCTGTACATATTTTTTGCCAAAATTAATTTACTGGTAACGGAGATGCTACTTTTCATTCAACATTCGTAAAGAAAACAAAAAGCTATAATAAAGAGAAAACTAGCACCCTTACCCTTGAGATAAAATCAAATCTGTACATATTTTTTGCCAAAATAAATTTACTGGTAACGGAGATGCTACTTTTCATTCAACATTCGTAAAGAAAACAAAAAGCTATAATAAAGAGAAAACTAGCACCCTTACCCTTGAGATAAAATCAAATCTGTACATATTTTCTGCCAAAATAAATTTACTGGTAACGGAGATGCTACTTTTCATTCAACATTCGTAAAGAAAGAAAAAAAGCTATAATAAAGAGAAAAACTAGCACCCTTACCCTTGAGATAAAATCAAATCTGTACATATTTTTTGCCAAAATTAATTTACTGGTAACGGAGATGCTACTTTTCATTCAACATTCGTAAAGAAAACAAAAAGCTATAATAAAGACAAAACTAGCACCCTTACCCTTGAGATAAAATCAAATCTGTACATATTTTTTGCCAAAATAAATTTACTGGTAACGGAGATGCTACTTTTCATTCAACATTCGTAAAGAAAACAAAAAGCTATAATAAAGAGAAAACTAGCACCCTTACCCTTGAGATAAAATCAAATCTGTACATATTTTTTGCCAAAATTAATTTACTGGTAACGGAGATGCTACTTTTCATTCAACATTCGTAAAGAAAACAAAAAGCTAGAATAAAGAGAAAACTAGCACCCTTACACTTGAGATAAAATCAAATCTGTGCATATTTTCTGCCAAAATTAATTTACTGGTAACGGAGATGCTACTTTTCATTCAACATTCGTAAAGAAAACAAAAAGCTATAATAAAGACAAAACTAGCACCCTTACCCTTGAGATAAAATCAAATCTGTACATATTTTCTGCCAAAAAAAATTTACTGGTAACGGAGATGCTACTTTTCATTCAACATTCGTAAAGAAAGAAAAAAAGCTATAATAAAGAGAAAAACTAGCACCCTTACCCTTGAGATAAAATCAAATCTGTACATATTTTTTGCCAAAATTAATTTACTGGTAACGGAGATGCTACTTTTCATTCAACATTCGTAAAGAAAGAAAAAAAGCTATAATAAAGAGAAAAACTAGCACCCTTACACTTGAGATAAAATCAAATGTGTACATATTTTTTGCCAAAATTAATTTACTGGTAACGGAGATGCTACTTTTCATTCAACATTCGTAAAGAAAACAAAAAGCTATAATAAAGACAAAACTAGCACCCTTACCCTTGAGATAAAATCAAATC